>CM052809.1:94280164-94503204 GCA_028533885.1 Nasua narica
TCCCCTCACTCCTTCCTATGGCCGGGACCTGACCGAATTCTCTAAGAAGAGATTTTAAAAAGTCCATTTAGAGTTTCCTTCATATAAAGAGATGGTATTTTGGTCATTTTAATTGCTGGGGGCATTATCTGAAATAGAGTGCTAATTCCTCATTCTCTGCTCTCCTCCACCCTAGCCCTCCTTTTACAAACTGGGTAACTCTATCCTATTCTGGACAATATAAAAGCGACCTACATACTCCAGTTGCAATCAATGAAATATGGCGAACAGTACAGGTTTGTTTGTGGTTGGTTACTGGCTTTAAAGGTGTGGGTAGATGAAGATAAATCTCCCTCGCCAACTCTCCAGTTACAAGCCTTTGTCCAGAAGCAAATGAAGGTTTTAATGTTACAGTACTTATTGTAATAGAATTTTAATTGCCTTAATCCTGCTAAAGTGTGAAGCTGAGTGTGTGTGTGTGTGTGTGTGTGTGTGTGTGTGTGTGCTTCATGGGGAGGGGATCCAAGCCAGAAAAAAAACCCTGCATATTTTTAATGGGGGATGGGGTCACATATGGTAAATGATGCAAACTTAATGAACCTGATTCGAGGGGAAAAGAATGCCACTGGCGTTTCATCCGTGTAATATATACTCTACTTTCTGTGGGAACCAAGTGGTCTTCGCTGTGCTTTGGGGATTTTTATTTTTGAAGGTGAAGTGCTTCGTTTCAGTTCCAAACTTGCCTGCAAACCCTACTTGGAAAGACTTAACTAGACAAGCTGGCAAATTATATAGCTTGATCCCACACAATAACCTCCAAAATGGCACTCGGTAACTATACCATCCCGCTAACTGTTGGAGGCACAATAGTTTTGTAATATAATATAAAGTAATAGTGTTAGCCAACACATCTTTAATAAGATATTGTTCGTGCCTTTGCCATATGCTACAGAGCAGGCTCTCACTCGGTGGGCCTTTTGATTCCTCTCAATAAGATTATTTCAAATACTCTAATCCTGAATCATTGACATGAATACAAAAGCCTAGTGACATCTAATAGATGCCTCTTAGCTTTGCTTTTCCTCTTGTTCCTTTCCTTTTTCTTCTCTTTTTACCTGACAAAAAGCTTATAGACACTTGGGCTCTGTCTCTCAGTAGCAGCATGGGGGGCTCCTCGTGAAGTATAAAGGAGGAAAAAGGACTGACAGAGGCCCGATAAGCTACAGAGTGAAGGACCATAGATTAAAAGTAAATGCCAGTAAATCCTACCCTGTACACTTACTTGTTCTTTTATTGTTTTCTTTAACACTTTCAGTGCCAGGGCGGAGAAAAAAGAGACGATAATAATCAAATTGCACGTTGCATTTTTAACTTGGATGTGGTCGCTGTACACATCGTAGAGAGTTTTGGCAAGATTCTCCGATTTTGGTTCATGGAAAGTTTGTCGTGGTTTAGAAAAAATGCCCTTTTAAACACTATCAAGAATCCCTCAAGAACTTTTTGCTCATTTGCTACTCAACTGACCAAATATTGGTATGATGTGTGCGGGGTGGTGAGTGGGTAGGCCAGAAGGGCCCTTGTAGGGTGTGAGTGCTCACGACATGGCATTTCGGGATTGAAGTAACTTTTGCTTGTCTTTCGTAATCAATGAATTGGAAATTAGCAAAGGGAAATGTTAGGGTATTTTGTTCCATGATATTAGCTACTGCTTTTTCGTATGGCCTCAGACCCTGCTAGTGCCCTGAATACCCTTCCTGCCCTGGACGGTACTCTCCACTCAGGCTGACAACTTTTCCGACAGTCAGAAGTTGTTTTCTCCTCCATCTTTCCAGAGCAACCGTGATTTGACTAACGCTTTTTTTTTTTTTTCACTTTATCTGAGTATCAGACAATCATTCTATTTGCAACTTATTTATTATTGTTTTATAATAATTTTCTCCTATTTTTAATATGCTTTCCTTTTATTGGTATTCTGATGTTAGTAGTGCCTTTGAACACCATTTTTAGTACTCTTGGATGTGATATGAAGTTTCCTCACAAAATGGAAAGTTAGTTTGAAGAACCTTCATCCTATATCAGGTTTGATTTCCTTCACACCCACACCTACACACACACACACACACACACACACACACACACACACTCTTTACAAAGACAAAAACAAAGATGAAAAATGAGAAGACTCTTTTGTATTCATTAAAAAGTTCTTTGGAAAAGAAAGTTGACTATCTTTGAAACTGTTACAGACAATGTTGCAAAACCATGTTTCTCTATACAATTTTGGTGTTTTCTTAAAGCCAGATTATAATCTCAGATGAATGCTGTACATTTTAGAATATCTTTAAAAATTGAGTCCTTCTTTCTGTGGCTGTAGAGTGGGAATGTCCTATTCTGGCTGTTCCTATGTTCTCTTAGAGACCAGCATCTGAGTCTTGGCCTACGAGTGCTGTAACACAAAACAATTAAAATCCTTGACCGTTAATTAAGAGTGTTGTAGTCGCTTACATCTGAATGGTACTTGAAAGCTTTAGGGATGTTTATGGTATAATATTTCAGATAATTCTCTTCACACAAATGCGAGGGCACAAATTAACTCCATTTCACAGTGGGTAAACAGAGGCACACAGTTCAAGGAACTTTATTAGTGACAAAAGCAATTAGAAATCCCTTCTCTTAGCTCCCAATCTGATTTTCCCCCTCCTCAATTGCCCAGTTAAAAAAAAAATACTGTTTTCAATATTTCATGCAGTCTCACTTATTTTTCTTGGTATCCATAATTCATCCTTGGTCCAATGCATTAATATAAACCTTTGTATCTAAATAATTTTTCTTTGGAGGTTTGGCACTTAACGTTTGGGATTAAACATAAAAATGATATGACATGTAAATTGTTGAACTCGTTGCTGGGACAATATTTGAGTTCTCATGTCCTCATCTCTTTTGATAAGTAAACCACTGTGTGTTTCACTGGGAAAAAACAAGCACTAATCCAAAGAGAAATCTGGGATAGGGCAAAGTATGATGGAAAAGGCATCAGTTTAGGAGTCCGTTGGCTGAGGATCAGATCCCCTCACTGCTACTTACCAGTACCTGAGCCTCAGGGGGGTTCAGCTTTCTCATCTTTAAAATGAGAAAAGTCATTTCAGTTTTGACAAGTTGTGAGGGTTAATATACCTAGCCCGGGGCGGGGTGCCTGAAGTAATATCAGGTGCTTGCAAAATTTGAACATAATATATTTTGTGTGGGTTGTTATTCTTTTTTTTTTTTTTTAAAGATCTTATTTGTCAGAGAGAGAGAGAGAGCACAAGCAGACAGAGTGGCAGGCAGAGGCAGAGGGAGAAGCAGGCTCCCTGCCAGGCAAGGAGCCCCACGTGGGACTCGATCCCAGGACCCTGGGATCATGACCTGAGCTGAAGGCAGCCACTTAACCAACTGAGCCACCCAGGTGTCCCTAGATTATTATTCTTAATGTGGTGATTGCCATGGGACTTTCTTATAAGCAGAATTGCCTTACTGAAGTTTATCATGGTAACTAAGTCCTCTTGGATGAGGAGTCATTCATTCATTTTTTTTTTTCTTTCCACAAGAATTTACTGAGCCTCTACTCTATACCAGTCACTGCTTTCAGGTTTGGGGATATAACTGTGAATCAGACACACGTTGTTCCTGCCCTCATGGAACTTTCAGTGCATCAGAGTTGGGGAAAAAAAACCAACCCAATAATTTGGAGTACGAATGGTAAACAAAGAATATATTGATTTTTTTCTTTTAAAATAGAAGACTGCTATTTTAGATGGGGATCATGATCAGAGGAACAATATCCCTGCGTTGAAGTTGCCTTTTAGCTTTTACTCAGTGGTATTGAACTTGGGCAAACTCCGGGGCTTTATTACAGCCTATAAGGCAGTCTACACACTGGTTAAGACCACAGGCTGTTGGAGTCAGAGAACCTCACCAAATCGCAGCTCCGTCACTGTTGACTCTGGGGCTGCAGGGCAGATCACTGAACTTTCTGAAGCCTCAGTTTCTTCATCTGTAAGACCAGGGTAAGAATAGTAGTTCCTATTTCATAGGGTTGTGGTGAGGAATAAGTAGATACTGCACGGAGGGTACTTAGCACAGTACCTGGAACATAGATCATATTCGAAGAAGATGGATGTTATTTTTAAAACAAGGGCTGCAATGAAGAACTCTCTAAGATCCTTTCCAGCTCTGAAATTCTAATTTTAGTTCCCTCTGGTATTGCTGAGGCAGGTGAGCTGTTTAGGAGGTAGACGGTAATCCCCAGAGGGCGGCGATATCCCCAGCACTCAGCACAGTGCCTCACTGCTGCGTGTGAGTGCTTGGGGTATGTTTTTGTGAAATGAAAGAAAGGATGAAAGGAGCTAGAAATGCGGTTGTTGAAGCTGGTGGTCTCATCTCTCTGCATAAAGACAGGCTTGTTATAACTACACAATAAAGTGAAAATGCACTGCCATTAAAGAATGATGAGAAACAGAAAATGTAAGATAAAATATTAAATTTGTTACACTTAAAAATGTTAATCTTCATACGATTACCATGCAAATCCCCTCGTTGCCTAACTATTTAATTGATCAAGTAAATCACAGAGCAGACAAGTAAGTGAAAAACCCTGCTGTTGACATTCTCACAAAGCACATTTTCAAGAATATATTCTGTTAACTACTATGTCTATTACACACGATAACATGAATTTAAAACACATACACACACACACACACACAGGGCATTCTTTGCAAACAAGCCGATTTCAGAGACTTTGGGAGAAAGCTTTATTTTTGTATGGCAACTTTTGTGATTCCCATGATTCTTTCAAATGTGAAGTCAGCATTAGGGTAATACGTTTTGGCAGTGCCTTCATTTTATATAATGTTAGAAGACTTAAGAATCTACCCTTTTTTTTTTTCAGGCAGGTATAATTGACATATTACTCCAGTGATTGAAGGGTTAATGAATTCTCTCTCTCTCTCTCTCTCTCTCTCTCTCTCTCCACCCCCCCACACTCTCTCTTTCTCTCTCTCTCCCTCCCCCAACCCCCTTGTCCCCCACCTCAATCCCATCATGTGCCTGGTTGACTCTGAAAGAAGGGGCTTGAAGTTGCCCACAGGGCATCCCTTTTCCCAGCCTTCTCCAAGGCCACCTGGGCAGACGGGAGCTTGCCTCCTGTCCTCAGGACACAAAATCCAATCAGGCAGCATGTCTGCGGGCTCTCTGACCTGCTAGCTGGCAAGAGGGAGGAGAAGCAGAGGCAGCTCACATTCGATAGGCTGCATCACTGTGGCTTTAGGGGGCTCCTGCGTCTGCTGGAGGAAGGAAGTTCTCCCCTATTTCCAAGATAAGGTGCCATTCATGAGAGCAGTGTGCTGAACTAATCAGGTTAATTGAGAGGCCCCGGATCTTCCCCATTGAGCCCATCTTTCCTTCCTGTTTAAGGCAGATAGTGCAGACAGACAGATTACACGTATTTTCGTTTTCCCCCAAAGCCCATGAAATCTACAGGCGTGAAGGGACTCTAGGTGCAGCTGAATGTCATTCGGGCCATTTAAGCATGGGTTCTTATGGTACAGCATGGCATTAAACAGAACAAAACAAAACCAAAACAAAAACCAAGCTGTCCTTGAGATTGAGAGGAATGCCTTCGAATGTCTGATTTCTTCTTCTTTCTCTTCTATTTTCATGTTAAAACCATCTCGGATCATCCAGGATGACTGTTGAAGAATCCAGATGGATTCCTCTCTGGCTATTTTATTTAAGATTGAAACTTAAAAAGAAATATCGCCTCATGATGTGTCATCAGCGATAGGGAGTTTCTTGGGCTGGGTTTCGATTCTTCTGTGTCCAAGCCGGACGCTGGGGGCTGTGGCCCTGACTAATGGCGTCTCGGGCCTCCCCCTTGGAGCAGCCGAGTGGAGAAGAAAATAGAGCTGGTTCAACTGAATTCCGCGAAGGGCGGGGGCTCCAGCTCCCTCTTCTGCACTCCGAATGATTTGTCATAGTTTAATTTCAAACACTATCATTGACTATTCTTCCTGTCGACCCACCTCTCCCCCCTCTTTTTTTTCATGGAAGTTCCAGGAATGACTTTAATTATCTCCACAATCAAATTCTCATTGCTGCCTCTGTGAAAGTGTGTAGTCATAGATGGCAGGGATTATTTTCTTTAGCACTTGGGGATAGAGAAACCGGTTGTTTCAAAATGAGAACCAGCTGGTTCCACAGAGTCCTATTTAATGGGGAGCCACTTTGTACACAAACCTTCGCTCAGGTCGGTCATTACACCAAGCCCCAAATCAGCAATGTTTGGCCTATCACCCTTTATTAAATGTCGCGTGAGGAGTGATTTTGCCGATACGATAATAATAGTAATTAAAAAAACAACACACCCTGCATCTTTAATTTTGCTTCTGCTGAACACTTGGATTTAGAAGAAGCATGGCTCAAACTTCTTCCTATGGTAATTCTATTGTAGATCTAGTTTACCACTACTCTCTCATAGATGGCTGGGGTGTGTGTGTGTGTGTGTGTGTGTGTGTGTGTGTGTGAGATTGTGTGTTGCTTTAACCCTCTCTAAATCTAGAAAATAAAATTAAGCTCATCTTTCAACATAATCTTTCATCTGACAAGTACAGCAGATAGATGAAAGGTAGATAGCCAAGTTGTGGGTCCCATTAATAGAACCAATTGGAGGGCAGAGATAACTGCTATTATCAAACATCTTTTATGCCATCCTATAAAATAAGAATGAGGTGATATACCATATATATTTTGCTGTCTTTCTTGCTTGTAGAAATTGGTTTGTTGTCATTCCATGTTAATCTTGAGCAGCACCAAATTCAGTTTGAAATGAAGAAAGTACTTTCACTAGTTGACTGTACAAAATACTTTGAAGCATGCAAAGAAGGAAAAAAAAAACATAAAAGACATAAACTTATGGTAGACGTTCAGTTATGAGAATGATTTGTTTTTAGAGCTCAGGTTGCATTTTTATAAGATAAACTAATTTTGGGGCTGTAGCACTTATTAAATCAGGGTTTGAAGGATTAAAAAAACAGCAGCTTCATGAAGATTTTTAAAAAATCTAACAAAATTTTGTTTTATAGATGTGAGAGATTCCTTTGTATTATTAATAAGAATATGTGGTTAATTAAAAATTTTTTTACATTGACATCCACACAACAAAATAGTTTGAAGGAAGGGTAAAAATTTAGAAATTTATTCTCCCAGGGAGTTTGATCAGTAAGCCCAGCTCTGGTATATAGCCCCGTTTTACTTGTTTTGTTTTTAGAATTTCCGTATTTTGAAACATGGTTTGGGTAAAATCCTATCTAACGGTTTTTTAAATTTTTTGTTTGTTTACAAACTACTTTGATTATGTAATGTCTCTTTAGTTCAAACTGTAATTCTCTTGCCTTTTCCTATATCTGTATTTAAGGAAAATTCTGTGGGTTTTTTAATATAAAAAACAAATAACTGTTATATTTCCAGTCACTCAAATTTGAACTGAATTTTACTTCCTGTTTCAAAGGTCAAGGCAGGCTGACCTCAACAGCAGTGTGGAGGCTGCTGAATTATTCATATCATTGACTTTGTGTCAGCTTCCACATTTGTGGAGAGGGATGTTTTATTCATTTATCTCATTTAGGGTTCTTCTCTGCACCTGTTTCTACCATTAAGTACCCTGTAATTTGCATTTGATGCTAATTTAGTTTCATATCAGCCTGGTCCCCCCTTGTTAATTTAATTTTCTAAGACCCTTTTCATTACAGTAAGACTGTTTTCCTCTTTAAAGCAAACATCTATACAAGTAATTGTATAAACTGCCTTTTAAATAATATCTTTTAGAAGATTCCATCGTTTAATTCCTTAATTCCTATAATTAGCCACGGTTTGATTAATGTTTCAAAGGGTTAAATTAAAATGCAGAATTACTCAAATGCATACTTGAATAATATCTTATATGCAGCAGTGTTCGTGTTTTGGTACTCTTCCTGATAATTCTCAGAATAGTATGTCTTAACAGCAGTAATTTTCTTTATTTAGAGTGCAGTTTAGTTTACTAATAGTAGTTTCTTTCAAATCATGGTGCTTTCAACATTACTTGTGAGACGTTAGTTTTTTCTTTCATCAAATTGCTGATAGACAGTGGCTTAAAGATGTTTCTGCAACATTAATCATGACATACCCAAGATAATAAGGGCAGAATTGGGTCTGATTCTTTGATATATCATGGAAGTTTGGTATTCTGAATTTCAGGAAACCATGTTATGTCTTTGTATATTCTGTCTGCTGCTTTGAGTAGACTGCCTGGGTAGTCCTCAGTTTCCCATACACAGTAGTTGTAGCAAGCTTTTGTTCTTATCTATGAGTCCCCATTGGGCTTCACTTGCTTGCTAGATATTGCAGAAATTAGGAGTAAGTTGTGTGAGGAGGTCTGATTGAAATGGTGGCTACCCTGGTAAGGAATAGCCATGGCCCTAGAGGGTTCACTGGGGATTAGGAGGTCACAAGAGCTAACAACTCATATAAACCAGGTATGCAGCCTTCTGATTGTTGGGGAAAGAAGTCTACCTCAGTGCTTTCCCTGTAACTGTTTGGGAGCTTTTTTTTGTTTTTGTTTTTTGACACAAACGTGTCAGTATTTCTTACAAGTTCCCTTAGAGGTGGGGATTTAAAACGAGGGGATGAATTATGAATTCAAGGTCTACGGTACATGGAAATGATGGGGAAAGGAAAGTGGTAGCAAGTGGCTGAATATTACTAAGAAGTTAGTCCGAGCTCTACAGTGACCCTTCTTTCCACTGGGTTGGATTAGTTTTATCTGCTGCTCACATTCTCTGGGGATAGCAAATGGTGCAGTCGCTTTGGGTTTCCAGAAGGATTTCAGTCCTATTGAAACAGGAGTTTGAAGGTGGCTTCTCTTGTTCTTTCAGTTATAAATGATTCCGGGGGCCTCCCACAAACAACTTTGCAATTGTGGAAAAGTGAAAGGGAATCTCAGTTTTCTAGCAGACAGTTTTATCTGTCTGGTTTCAAGACAGGGCTGTGGGTGGACCCACAGGTTCCTTTCAGTGGGGGACTTCTTGGGTATGCTCCATTACAGGGAATTTTTCACATCCTATGGTTTGTTAAGCTACCTTTATGCTTGTGCTGGTGGGCCTAAAACAACATGAGAGTTTTCAGGATTGAAATGTGGGATCTTTATTCATTAACAGAACATTTGCTTACTGACCCTCTCTTCCCCCTATAGAGATATTTTCTGTAGCTTGGGCAAGTCTGTGACTTCTACCAGGAAAGTCTTCTTGAGGTTTGATTAAATAGCCCGGTTTAAAAACAATAAGGAATACTTGCAGAGCTTTTAAGAATGCAAAGTTTTCCCACCCGAGGCTAGTTGGTGCTCAGCATTCTACTGTTAGACTCTTATCCCTTTGGCTAAGAGCCTTTGATCTCTCCTAAGTCATACAAAACTTGGGGAAGGCTAACACTTTAATTCGATTGCTCATCTACCTCTGAGGGAATGAAATAAAGATTTTACAGTGTTCAGCTCTTTTCAGTGTATAGAGCTCTTTGATCTACATTGCTTTAGTTCCCAGGACAACACTGTGAGATAGGTAGGGGCTTTTGTACCCATTTCACAGATATAAAGAATGAATAGTTTAGCTTCATAAAAGTAATAATGAACCTAGCCAGGTCTCGAGGGTAAGTTTTCAGAAAAATCTAGGGTCTTATAGGAAGAGACCAGGTTTCCCTTTGAGTTGAAGAGACTCTCAGAGATTACAGTTCAGTCCTTTCATTTTACAGATGAGAAAGGTGAGGCCAACAGAAGCTCAGTAACATTGCCCAAAGATCTAATTAGCCTCAGAGCCAGGACATTAAGCCAAGTCCCTGGCTCTGATTCCAGTGGCTTTTCTGCTACTACTCTGGCCATCTGCGTCCTGCTTTGCTCTTTATTTCACCTTGTGTGAGAGATCAGCCTTAAGGAAGGGTATAACTTGTATTTTCTGGATTTGGGTCTAGGGAAACCCATAGGCCCCATATTTCAAACAACGCCCAAATGGTACAGTGGACATACATGGAGCATGTGGTTAAATTTCTTCTAAGAAATTATAACAGTCCTGGGGAGGGGGAAGCTACAGAATACCCCATCATAAAATAATAGTTTATTTTTAGATGCTTACATATTTCACTCATTTGCAACTGTGCTTATTTATGCTATGTCATAACATTTACAAAAACTAACAATATTTGTTTATATTTGTCAGAGATATTTCATCAATAGTCATCATTTGGTGAGAATTTTATAAAAGTGCTTCTATTCTAGACATCTCATCATGAGCAGTTGTCTCTATTATCTTTCTCTGCAAGGCACTGACAAACATAAATATTGAACTTGGCAATTTTCAAAGCAAGTCCCAAGTTTAAAATTATCTTATATTTAAACCTAAACAAATTTAATAAACCATCCTTTCCGGAAATAATACTAAAGGAAATGAGGTATTGTTGTACAATCTAATTCTGAAGAAATCGTCGTGGAAGGAGGAAAAAAGTACGTCGAACTTCCCTCTCCTTAAAAATGCCTTTGTGTGCCATGTTGCCCAAGCATGTTTGTCACACCTCTTGAATTGCCAAGGAAGGGCAGAAGTCAGGGGCATGGTGCTGAGAGAAATTAGTAGCCCCTGGTCTAGTCTCCAGCTGAACCGCCGACAAGTGATTCCAAAAGGCAAAGGGGCGTTCACTCGGGAGCCTGGAGAGTATAATCAGCAGCTTCCGTACTTTTTCAGGATGTGGAAGAAAGGAGGAAGCAACATATACACCAGCCTCTGTGTTATATGCCTATCTGGCCTGCCTAAAATGATTGGGCTGATTTGGAGGAATGTTAGTTTTCCATCTTGGTTCAAATATGTGACTAACTCACTTAGCTGAGAGCTAAGTCTTTTTTCTCCTGCATCCACTATTTGGTCATTGGGGGTCAATGCTTAGTTTAAAAAAGATGGAATTTTGAGTTTGTATGTCTTCTTCTTTTTTCCTCTTCTCATATTAGCACAAACCATTCTACAAGCTGGATTCCCTTATGCTCCCAAATGTTTAGATGTTGGAACCCAGAAAGAATAGTTTTGCTCAACCTATAAAAAATTGTTTCTCTTGTCCACAAGGGTGGACTCTTGTTTGGGAGCCATTGTTTTCATTCACAGAAGCAATGGAGACAAACGTCCAGTGATTTCATTGACCTCAAATAGGGACGACGAACAGGCCTGTTAATTTATTCACTAAATGTTTGGGAAGCATCTACTGTATGACATAAAATGTAGCCCCTATCCCAGAGTGGGGACTGCCCTAGAGGTACCATGTGGCCCTTCCAGGGCCCTCACTCATTAAAGAAAGAACATTTGGTATAGAATCCCTTTCTCTTTTCCAAATCACCACCAATTCCATTGAGTCACATCCTTCTCCCTCATCACCTGGCCCCCTCCCTCATGTTCATGAAGTAACTCCTTATGCATCAGAATCAATGTAGGTTAATGTCCTACTCTGTGAATTTTTGATCTTCAAGATATTGTTACCTCCATTACAAACCCAAAGTCGAGAATATCCCTCTGTTAAGGAGTGAGCATGCTTTGGTTCTATTATGGGGCTGATGAGTTACGTCGCTCATGCTGAAGTTGGATTTTTCGTTTGTAATGAAAATGAGAAGCAACCTCCTGTAGAATGCTGAACCAGGACACAGGAGACCTGGTTTTTAATACCGCCTCTGCCATTATTTAGATATGTGAGCCTCGGCCAGTCTCTTAACTTCTCTGGGTTTCAATTTCCCCATTTATAAAATGAGAGAATTGGACACTTAGGATCTGTAAGATTCCCTCTCCCTCAATGATTTTAATCTTCTATACTCCTGTAAATCTGGTCATCTCTTCTATCTAACATTGGACACTAGCTTATTCTTACTCATTTGCTTGCACAGCAGCTGTGTAAATTGAGCAACTAGCAATATTCTCAACCAAGCTTCACTCCTTCAGTACTTTGACCCAGGTATCCACTAGGTAGGAAGAGGGCAAGGCCCACATCTATTGCTGAGATCTACGGTGTTAAAGCAGGGGGCTATTGGGTGAGGTCATTAGATGATGTGCTTTACAAGACTAATTGAGTTGGTATATTTAAATTTATTGGTAGCATAACTTGGGCAAGGTGGGAAAGGGAGCCAGCAAGAAAAATTGTAGGCTTGTAAAATATGAGGCATGTGGACAAGCACATTATCTACATGAGATAGCAACCCCAAAGGCTGTTGGCAGAGGCTAGCTATACAACATCCCAGTGCATCTAACCAGATTTTTGGATTTAGACTCTTCCAGAAGAAGCAGCCTGTTGATACACTGAGCTGCAGATAGCACATGCTTATTAAGTGATTGTTAATTGCAATCAGATACTACTTCATATCTGTACTTTCTGGATGGAAAATTACCTTTAAGACCAAATACCTGACTATCTTTAGAATAAAGCTGTGAACTTATATGCTTTGCTAGCATACTGGGCTTGGGCTTGTGTGTGAGAATACAGTGTATATCCCTTAAGCTTAGAGAAATAAGAATGTCACAAAATCTCAAAAACATATTTTCTTTTGTGATATGAGGAGATTAAAGACCAAGAAACAAAACTTTGTCCAGGAGTCTATATATGTGGAATATGTACATATATCTACATATGTATATTTTTAAATTTGAAATGCAATTCTTGAACCCGAAAACGTAAACGTTATAATATTTTGGCAGATTACCAAGGAAACAAACTTGTCAGTCCCATGGATAATGACTTTCTGAGAATTCCAGGTACAGAATAGGCCCTCTCAGGATTTCCTGTTTTTCATTTTCTTTCCTTCATTTCTTATTTTATGTCCAATAAACCTTTACTTTGAGCGGGATCAAGTGTTAAGACAAACCAACTACAGAGCTAATGTATTGGACATTAATTCTATAGTAATGCCCTATAAAAACCAAAAGAAATAAGACTAACTATTAAAGAAATCCATATGTCTCTGGAATTTTTATTTAAGTTTATATTAGTGATAATGACCTTGGTTCCAGGGAATTCAGTAACAATTAATGACCAGCAAGGGGTCACTGGCCCCATGGTGATTTGGCCAACAATCCTTTCCAACATGGACAAGAACAGGTCATTTATCCCAAAGAAGTGCCCTGAGGTGAGGTCCTTATCCTTTTGCCATCTGATTATAATTTAACCTCAGCTTTTAAGGGACCCTTAGGAGTAAAGATACAATGGGTCATGCTTGCAGTATTTTAAAGAGTTTATTTTTGCCATTCAATTCATAATTGAGTATCATTGAATAGAGTTGTCAAAATAAAGTTGATAATTATGTTCCTCTCATTCTGGGGCACATGTACTGATTTTCTTTCCACGTATCTGTTGGCTTGTATTGGTGTAGTCTGCATCCATGTATGGTGATGATCATATTCCTGTGTCTGAGGTGGGTGTGTGTGTGTGTGCGTGAAAGAGAGAGACGTGTTAAAACGCTCAGTGGAGTATAAACAGAATAACATAAAGTTTGGATTATAGCAACTTCATACATAGCAAATATCAGTCTTATTTGCAGCTTGGCGAGGTCATAGATACGGTTCTAGAGCATGTAAGATAAGAAGCTGGAAGCTGAGTAAAACTAATCTTTTCCTGGGGTACACCTGGCCCGTGGCGTGGTAACTGGCATTGGCTTTTACATGTTCTATGTGCTCTTGTTGTAATTACCAGTGATGATGATGATAATAGCTAACATTGATTAAGCTGCATATTTGCTAACTATTCTCTCTTTAATCCTTAACAATAACTCCATGTGGGGAGTATTCTTACTTCCTCCCATTTCATAGATGGGGAAACAGGGACCCTGAGAGGTTGCATAACTTGCTCAAGGTCACCACAGCTATTAAGTGTTGGAGCTGGGACGCCAGCCCTGCTGTGTCGGATCTCAAAGATCAGGGTCTTAATCATGACACCATTCTGCCTCTATTTAAAAACTAACATTTCCATTTTCTGAGTGCAGCCTTTAATATATTCATTTAGGCAAATTTCCATCCTTTGCTGGCGTAATCGCTATTCCTTTTGTTGGTCATTGCTCCCTTGGGCTTTCCTCAAACATGGTCAGAGGTGCCCTGGACTTTTTAAAGATGGAAGAAAGGCCACATGGCCTTGCATAATTTGACCGAGACAGCTGTGCAGTTGGTTGTCTCATTTAAATTACAACCACAAAAAAGATGTGCCAGCCTTCATTGACACAAGGCTAAGGGCAGGAACACGAAATGGTTTCCTGAACCTGCCCTGGGTTACTGCCAAAGGTAAGCCGCC
Organism: Nasua narica; assembly: GCA_028533885.1. Lineage (NCBI taxonomy): Eukaryota > Metazoa > Chordata > Mammalia > Carnivora > Procyonidae > Nasua > Nasua narica. The sequence continues at coordinate 94,294,508 of CM052809.1, forward strand.
GTGCTCAGCAGGGTCTCACGGACCACTGATGAGGCAGTGAGCTTCACTAAAACAATTATCCCTCCCTGGGCCTTTCCCGAAGGTTTGCAGCTCCAGATTCTCAGGGTAAAGGATCAGTCTGTCGGTCTTTTAATTCCAGCGTGGAATGGCTGACCAAGACAGGAACTTGAAGACAATTAAGCTGAGAGTTAGCGGGGAAAACAAAGCTGCGGGTTGAAAAGGCTCCTGTTGTAGGAGTTCATCTTGACGGACTGTGGCTCAGAGTTAGAGAAACCCCAAACTAATTTGCAGAAGGCCGAACCCCAAACCTGGTAACCCCAGACCAGGGAAGTATTCGTGAGATCCAGCAAGCCTACTTTTAATATAGAAGCTGGTGCAAAGTTTCATGTGTGTATTTTTGCTGTGGGCTTTTTCTGTGTCTATTAGAATTGAGTCTGATAGTCCAAAGGGTAGCTTTCACGTGCAATACTTTCCTCTCTGCTTGGGACAGTTAAGAGCTTTTTGGGGGCTGTGAAGCAATAAATCTTTGTCTATATGACATTTGATTTCTTCTTTTTTGGTGGAATTTTTGCATTGCATATTTTTTTTCCTCCCTGCTAAATCAGCTACTTTGTTTTGTTTCCCATCTTCTAAGACTTCATTCATGGTAGATGTTTCCCAAGTCAGATTTATTAAAATCATAATGTCTTTCTGAAACAAACATAACTAAATGTTCCAGGAAAGTTCATAATAGTGATAGGATATTTTTTTTTTTTTTGCATGTGAGTGTATTCTGAGCCTGTGTGTGTGTATGTTTGTGTGTGATGCCATGTAGGTTTGTGTAAACATACAGATGTACTGTGCCTTTTCTCCTGCAATGAATGACCAAAGAGCATATTATTAGTCTGTTGGGTTTTTAACAAGTTATGATAAAGAGGAGGTGGGGGAGATTATTTCTCCCCCCCTTACTGAGCAAAATGACCACAAAATGAATGAGCCCAGCTGCACAACTGCACATCGGGATGGGCTGGGATGGAGGCCCACGCAGCGAGCCCACGGATGTTTCCCCCCCCCCCGCCCCCTCAACGCCTCTCAGTAGTGGCATTGTGGGGACTCATGAATTACTTCTTACAGTCGGGCTCCTCGCTATAAATCCAGCCTGGTGCCCAGCGCACTGTGGGCAGCGAGGCACAGAGCAGGGCCGGCGGTGTTTGTGTTGTTGTTAGCGACACAGAGCGAGTTCCTCCTAAACGGAAAGGCCCCGGCTCCAGTTTGTCGCCAGTGAAAGCCGAAACATGAGTCGCACATGTGGACGGGAGCCGCCGGCCGCCTGGGGCTGCAGGGGGGGGAGCGCGGCCTGCGGCGGGGGCCGGCGGGGGCCAAGCGCTCGCCCGCCCACCCGGGCATTTGTTTGGGGGGAGGGAGGGGGAAGGGTGGGAGCAAAGAAAATAGCTCCAGGGGAATGAGGCTCTGGATGCCCTGAGCTCTCGCTGTTCCGTCCCTGCCCAGTACCTCTCACTGCTTGTCCGCGGCATACCAGAGAGAATGAAAAAAATATATACCCTTTGGGGTGCGGCTTTACAATGGTTTTCTTTCTCAGGATATCCTGTGTCTGTCTTTGGGTGGGTTTTTCAGGGGTTAGTTGGTTAGGAGATGTCTCCTATCCCTTTAAGAGGTAAAAACAGGAAAAATGTAAATGTAGGGACTTTAACACTTCCCCCCTTTCTAACATTCATATAATTGCTGTTAAGCCACATTGAAAACCCTGGGGCCTGGTGTGCACCAGGGTAAAGTTACATTTCACAAGCAGAAAATTGACTCACCACTTAGGAAAATTGGCTACCAATTATGTGTCAAAGGCTCTAAAGTCAGACCTGAGGTTTTCTTTTTGCCAGAATGTGGAATTAAAGAGAGTACAGGCGCCCAGCTTTGTCCCCTCTCCCTTCTCCCAGGAGAAATTTCTTTCTTGCAACTGAGTTTCTGAGGTTCCTTCTGAGGTGGCTTCTGGGCCCTGGCAGGAGGGCTCCTGGGCCACAGAGGGGTAAGCTAGCAGGAGGACAGGAGGAAGGAGGAAAGGAGTCCATAGAGAGTCAGAAGTTTGTTCATCCACAGGATTTGGAACATCTGCTTATGGCACATGGGGAGGAAGTTGCTTTCCTTGCTCCTGCTCCGGTGTGGCTGACCCAAGGTCTGAGAGCTGTGACTGTAGGGGCCCCAGGCCTGCGGGGCTCTGGGGAATGGAGGAGGCCTGGGATACCTGTTGTCTCTGGGGACCTGGCTGTCACATCCATATCATGTGTGAGCCCCTTCTGGAAGCTCATTGATTGCTTCTGTTGCAAGAGGAGTTGTCTGGGTGGGGGGTGGGGGGGTGGGGACCTGTTCCAGAACCAGGAGGTTCCATGGTCCTGGGGAGACAAGAGGGGTAGGAGGCAGAAGACAGAACAAGAGTTAGAAAGAGAGAGACAGGGAGACAGAGCAATGGAGGGAGGAAAGTCAGGCCGGCAGGAGAGAAATTATTGAGAATGTGGGGGGAGGAGGAAGGTATGGGGGAGAGGGGTCAGAAGAAGGAGGTGGAGACAGAGGGTGAGAAGGGGAGCATCAGTGCTCTGCACCTCACCTTGTCTCCTCACCCCCCTTTTGCCACTGTCCCCATTTCTCTACGCAACTTGATTCACACACTATCTCCTGTCAGGGCCTGCTTTCTGTTCCTTGGAGTGGCTTATCCCAAGTTTTATTTCTAATGCTTTGCAATCAAACCTTATTTAGTGCTTCATTTTCTGCCTCTAGAGGGAGAGAAAGAGAAAGCGTTAGGACCTGCCAAATTGAATGAATCTGTTGTGGTGTGTTGGATCGAGTTAGTTTTTCAGGACAACCAGGATGCAAATTCATACCGGAGATTATCCCAAGATAAGCATCCCTCCTGACAACAGGATGTGATATGTAGTAATTTTAGTGAGAAAAACCATCCTAGTTTTGCCTTCTGGGAAATCTTATGCTAACTGTTTCTGTTTGATTCTTACTTTGGAAAATTTCCAGAATTCCCAAGAACTGTCTTAAATCCTCAATGGTTTTGACAGAGAAGACTGTTTTGTCTAAAGGGCAGCAATTCTAGGGCTGAGTCTCACCCAAAAGATCTAATTTCAAGTTAGTCCTGGCATCTTAGCTGGAACAAAGAGAAAAAATTTATGCTCTGCAGAATATTAGTTCACCTCAGAGTCTTTATAGGTTTTAAAAAAAAATGTCTCTGTGAGTTTTCCCCTATTTAGCAGTTCAGAATATGAAAGTTTATGTTTTTCTAATAAGACTCAAACATTTTGAGTGGATTTTTCCCTCTACCATCCTATCCTATATATCTGAGAGATCTTTTCTAGTTTTAAGAATCTTACAGACTCCCCCAAGTGATGTTAATTAGAGAAGCCTTCTATCCGCTAAGTATTTTCTTAAATGTATAATTGATTGTGCAAGGAAGGAAGAGCTGCAGGAGTGGAAATCATACATCATTTCATTATTAATGGCAATGTCTAAATAAAATGCAGACTTTGTCATGCTAATGGATAGCTGAGTATGTTTAAATCAGAAGCTTTTTTCCTCCTTTCTTTGTCATTCTGGGATCCTTTTAGGAAGTTTAAGTAGCATTTAATATGTTGATAAATACGTTCTAACATTCTGGACCAACATGGGAAAAAAGAGCCAAATTGAACTCTAAGAACTTGAGGGAATGGTGTGACAAAACCAGTGACAGTGACCTGGGAAGCCACATACATTACCTCCTCTTTACTACAGTGAAGAAGCTGGATTTTTATGTGGATTTAATTCATGAGATATGTATTTAGAACTTACCATGTGCTCTTTTCACCACAGCCTCCCACCGATGGTCCTCATAAGCAACAGAACTGGAAGAGTTTCTAAAGTTTCCATTTTCAGTTTCTAATGGCCACTGAAATGGCCATTTCCGTTGGACTCCATCTCAGTTTGAAGTGTTCCTGAACCTAGACCTACCACAGGGGTTTGGATGTGGGTAGTTTATGTGGGCAGGATCTGAGGAAGCTGGGAGTGAGGAGAGGGAGAACGAATAAGGCAGAAAATCTCAGACAGTGATGTATTATCAAAGTCACTGCTTAGGTAAGAGGTGCTTGATCCCATTGGGATGTCCTAAGAGGCAGAGTGAAATATGTCTCCTAGAATTATGCTTCTAAAGGACGAGAGGCTGGAGCATTTATTTCCTGGCTCTTGTACCCCATTGGTGGAGGGTTGTCCCTGGCTGCATTGACACCTTGACACTTGTAGGCTGTGCTTGTGTGCAGACCAGGAAGCTTCTTCAGAGCCGGCGTGGCTTTGATGGTGAGATATGGGGCTGAAATCATTGTGGGCCACGGAGATGGGTGACAGGTATCAGAGGCATCTGTGACCGAAGCTTCACGTGGGAAGTACCTACAGGGAGGGAAGCTTCTGATGCCTGAGAGTTCATCCTTTGTTCCTTAGGGAGTGCTTGCTGTCTCTTTTGGCAGAGTAGGCTTTCAGTGATTGTTGAATCAACCAATAAGCATATGAATGCATACACATTGTTTGATGAGTGCTCATTGTATGTTTGGAGACCAGTCTATCTTCTTCAGCTCAGTGTGTTCATGTTGTCAGACCAGGTGTTGTGGTTTTGCTTTGGAAAAACATGGTACCAAGCTATGGAAATATGGTACCTATCTCTTGAGAGGTCCAAGAGATACAAAGATGAATGAGAAATGATCTGAGCTTCATGCCTTCAACCTTAAATACAGACAGTTCTGGTGTGGATGACTCTGTTAGATATTGCATGTTTGCCTTTCACCAAGAAGCAAGGATCAGAAAGCAAGTTTCGATGGGGGGATTTGGAATAAAAATACAGGTAGGATTCTGTGAATCTCCTAAAAGTTTTGGGGAAGTGGATACTGTGAGGGGAGGGAAATAGCAGTGCATGGCAACCTTTGGAAAAGGAGGCTGGGTAGAAGGGTTGGGGCCAGTGGGTGGAGGGTCCTGAAGGCCATGTTAAGGCATATGGTTTTTCCTTTGGAGGGAACCATTTTTATAGAATTTGGGGATGTAAAATCGAGGTTCAAAACTCAGTGTCTGAACATGGACTCTCAATTCTGTATCCCAAAACTGATCATCTTCTTCAATTTACTGACATATTTTTCTATCCCTTCAGTGGTAGAACCCCTGACCTGGACTGTGTTCCCACTTATCCCCACAGTCACATGAGGTATCTCTCAACTCTGTCCTCTTCACACCACTCCCAACTCCTGCTGTAAGTCCACATCAGGGTCCTGCATCCATTTGGTCTCCTGAGAATCCATTCTTTTCACACAGGAGCCAAAGTAAGCTTTTAATTTTTTTTTAATTATACATTTTATTTTAATTTTTATTTTATTTTAATTTTAATTTTTTAAAAAGATTTTATTTATTTGACACAGAGAGAGAAAGAGAGATCACAAGCAGGCAGAGAGAGAGGGGGAAGCAGGCTCCCTGCTGAGCAGAGAGCTGATGAGGGGCTAGATCCCAGGACCCTGAGATCATGACCTGAGCTGAAGGCAGAGGCTTTAACCCACTGAGCCACCCAGGCTCCCCCAAAGTAAGCTTTTTGGAATTCAAATCTGATAGTGTCCTTCCCTAGTTTAAAGCCCATCAGCGACTTCTTATTTCTCTAAGGATAAAGGGCAAATTTTTTGTATGCTGTTCCCATTGCTTCTGTCACGCATGTTCCCTCCCTTCTTTGAACACTTAAGTTCAATTCATCCATCAAATCCTGGCTCCTTTTCCTTAATTTTCAGAGACACTTGCACTGACCTTCCCAGCTGGGTCAGTATATGCATCAGGGGCCTTTAGTTCACTATTTTATCCCTACCCAGCACCATGCCTGACACATAGTAGTGTTCACTAAATGCCTATTGGATGATTTGTTGGGTGACAGGAATTTAGCGTATAGCTGTGGGGGATAGAGATCCTGTCCAGTGGTGTGCTAGAGCGGGCTTGCATAGACTCATAAAAAGCAATTGAGTGAATCTCTTCCCACCTCTGTTCAGTAAGATTACATTGGTGGCTTAAAATCATTCATGGTGGGAGTGTTTACACCATGGAGATTGGCAAACTCTTCCAAGTAGGGTTCCCTCCATCCATTTTACCAGAACCGCTGATCTTGTCAGTCATAATTATTATTAAATCTTTTGTTTCTCAGACTTTCCTTTCATATTGAATCGTTGTCCTTAGTTTTCCGGAGGGCAGAGACCATATCTTATTAGGCTTTGAGTTGTCAGCATGTAGCAAAGTATACCAACTCAATAAGCATTTGTTTTTTAAAAAAAATTCTAGCATGTTATGCTGTCTTACCTAACATGCACCTCAGAAAGGGATCTTGAAATGACTCTTTGATCTACTTTGGACCTCTTTCCGTCCACCACTCCATTTAGGCCAATGTCTCTTACACATTCTCCACATATTGTAGGAGCATATTTTACCAAACAGGGTCCTTGTCATCATGGACAGCCTGGCCCAGATAAGTGAATAGCTGAGTTCCACAAGAAAGCTTATGGGTTCAATTCAACAAGATTACCAAGGATGTCTTTCATGGGAGACCTTGTTGCACACATGCTAGTGAAACAGAAGTTTTTCCTGCTCACAGGAAAATTGTACCATTGAGGGAAGTATGCAGAGCGCTAACCAATAAGATGTGTGAGATGGTGTGATAGAGTCTCAGGGAGCACCCACATCAGGGACTGATTTATTCTGTGTGGGCTCAGGGAAAGCTAGGGAGAAATGACACGAGTTGGAGTTGGGGGATGAGCACTGCTGTAGAGAATGGAGCCTAGAGGCATGGAGGCCAAGTTAGGAAGTTCTATGAGAGTAAGGCCCAGAGATGATGAAGTCTTGATTAGTACTCGTGGTGGCAGGAGAGTGGGCAGGGAATAGGTTGGTTGTGGGGAGGTGAGGGGGAATAAAACTAATGAGAACTGGGGTACCCGGCTAGCTTAGTTGATAAGAGTATGTGACTCTTAATCTCAAGGTCGTGAGTTCAAGTCCCACATTGGGTGTGGAGCCTACTTAAAAGAAGAACAAACGAGAACTGCCCAGATCATTTTCCCATCCCCATTTCTGTGGTGGGAAGATGGGAGAACTAAAATGATCTAAATATGGTTTCTTAATGATCATGTTATTCTGACTAATCTCGATAAGACTTTATGACAACTTTATCTCAAGCTGCTGCAGTTTCAATAGAAATTGGATTGTAGGCTGCACTATTTGATTTAGCCAAATAGCTTTGGACTTGTGTTCTATTTCATTGTTCCTGAGTTTCATAACTCTCATTGTCTGGAACTTAATCCTATTTCTATTTGAACCACTTTAAGCACCTTAAAATTATGTATGTGGTAAATTCACAGGATAACAAATGCAAATAGGAAGCACCCCTCACCCAGTCCTAAACAAACACTGTGGGTTTGTTAAATAAATTTGGGAGTTTCACATCATTTCTTTTATGTAACAAAATTGTAACCTCATACTTCCAATACAGTTAGGATCTTTTTTTTTCTATTTAAATACAAGGAGAAAAAAGAATAACATTTCCATGTCGAGTCAGAAGGGATGGGGTTGTAGTGGAGAGAGAGATGCAAATGGAGGGAGGGAATGTATACAGCTTCTCTTTTGGGTTTTGGCAAAAAAGAGTAGTTCCCATCAATTCGGCTTGGCTGAGAGAGGCCTCTAAATAAGAATTCTTGAGATCTCTGACTCTCTTCCACATAAAAATTTTTAAAAATAATAAAAAAAGAAGAAATTACAAATGATCTTGTCTCGAAGGCCAAAAGTCTAACCTTTGATGTTGGCTTTTCGGAAGTTAAATAATAAACCACAGTTTCTTTTTTTCCTCTTTTTAAAGAGGGCTACTTTATAAAGCCTATCTTCATAATAAAAAGAAAGAAAACATAAATAAAAGGCACTCAAATATTTATACAGTTATTCAAAGGATTAAATGTATTTGGTAAGGTCCTAAGGTTATTTAATATTTTTCCCTTCTTTTGAGTCTTTGTTTTTAGCTCTGGTACATTGAGGATATTTTTTTCCTGTGGTTTTGTTTATAAAAATTAACTAATTCCCTTATGGTCCTGGCAGAAGTTACGTTAGAAATTTGCAAATATGAATGAATGAGAAAAGAGATATGGTGTAGATGAGATAAAGAAATATTTTAACAATTGCTATATTCTTTGTATCCCATTGCTTAGTTAATACCGAGTATTACTGAATAAATGACACAATAAAAAAAAAATGAGTAACAGGCTACTTATTTGACTCAGAGATAAAAATCTCAGGGATCCATACTCTCAAAAAGTATAATTTGCTTTGAATTTTTATATTCTCTGTGACAATGTCCATGTTCAGATGTACTTTCTCCCAGTTAAATTGGGAAAGGAGGGGACTGGTTAGTTTAGATGTTAAAAATGCAGTGAATCTGTATTCATCATAGGTCTAGGCTAGTTCTGTGAACTTTCCTCCCTTTCCCACACCCCAGCAAGGCTTCCCTTGTGAAAACAGATCAAACTTTTTCTTCCGAGTTTTGGTTTGTTTCATTATATCAGAATTTAAATATCCAGACAGTTGTTTTTGGTAGATTAAAACAACAGCAACAACAATAACACCACTACCCACAATATCCTGATGAACTTACAGCGCTTTGTAAGTCCCGATATTATAATTTCTTAGTTGGTTAGTAGATTGGATGTCGGGGTCAAATATCTTCCCCCGAGATTGTCACTTTCTACTTAGGGTGAATTAAATTTCTCTTAACAAACAGGAGCGGGTGTTCTGTGTCGTGAAACAGTCAGGTAAGCAGAGACTTTCTTCATGTGGTGCATACAGAACATCATTTTCAGATACAATAACGTAGTTGTGATCAATAGAGTTTTATTCAACAATTATGTGTTGTAGAAAGCCCCTGGGAGAGTTGTAGAACGTGGTCTCCACTCTGAAAGAACTTCTCATCTAATGTCATTTTTCTATAATCCAGGGGATCCCTTAGTGACTTGCTGCGAATTAGGGTCATAATTATGACCATCATTTATCATTGTACTGTGGCTGCACAAGTGCCGGTTAATAGAGGGTTCAGATGATGGAATGCAGGATAAATCACATCGCCTTTTCCTAGAGCGGTGTCTTGGTGAGCTGAAGCAGAAGCAGAGAAGGGAACCGATATCATTTCCATCTGCAAGCCCTCATGACATATGAAGTGCCGTGAGACATTTATGGTTTTGCTGCTACCATCAAGACCTTTGGCAGAGTTCTAAACTTATTTTGGTCTCTCTTTCTCTCTCTGCCCCCACCCCCGCTCCCCCCATCTTCCTCTCCCTCCCTCTCCCTCTTGTTGGCTATTTCCAGCTGCTTATTTTTATCTTCCTTTGAGATGTTTAAATGAAAGACATAATTTGAATGTAAATTGTGGTTATTATCAGATCTGGCTAGAACAGTAAGGCAGTGGGAGCAGTTCGGGTTCTCCTGGTTGCGCATTTTGCACTGAATTACAGCGAAGGTAAGCTTGAAGTGGTGGCTCATGCATTCATTCAGTGAACGCCTACTGTGTGCCGAGCAAAGACGGTTGTAGATCTTGCATAGACTTCATAGTCCAGGAGGAGAGACAGTCATTCAAAGAATCATATAAATAAAGGGGAAGTTAAAAGCATCACATAAATATAGGTGCTGTGAAGGCTAGTGCAGGAGGATGATTTGAGTATATCTCCCAGGGAGAAGAACTGATTTACTGAAGGGGGTGGTCAGAGAACGTGCCTCCAGGGAAGCAATGATCAGACCGAGAGCAAATCTTTATGGCTGTGTGTTCCTTTTAGTCAGAGCACAGTGTCGCAGAGTAGAAATAGCATGGGCACTGGAACCCGACGGTAAGGGTTCCAAACCTCCGTGTGACCTTGGATGAGTGGCCTCCTCGTTTTGAAACTTAGATTTTTTATCTGCAAAATAGGAATAGCAATATCCATCCTACTTGATTGTTTTGTGTTGTAGAAATAATATGTTTTTTAGATGCCTGATTCAGTTAGATAGTAGGTGCTTCCTACTATTACTTCATCTATGACACAATGTGAGTTATGTAAATCAGGCCTTATCCTTTCCAGAAAGATCTTTTTAAAGAGGCCTTTCCGGACCATGTAACCTAAAGCCTCTCCCTACGACGATATTCTGTTTAACTTTCAATTTTTTTTACTGTCAATATTTGATAAATAAAAAATAATATATGTAACACTTCTCCTATAAAATATGATCAATCAAGACCTGAGAGGCTTCTACTGAACTGAAGAACTTAGTCTTTTTAAAATTTAAGCTATTGATGGGTGTGAGATCTATGGTATAATTCTGTTTAGAAGATGGATTTTTTTTTTTTTTTAGGACAGTAAAAAACATGGTCATTATGTTAAGCTTCAGTATAGTTTTGTTGCTAGGGGACCAACAAACAAGCACATGCACATAACATGCAAAGAAAAAAAATATTTTTCCAGTTCCTAAACTGGTTTGGAGGAAGTTGATTGTTTCCCAACCAGAAGGACATTTGGGATAACATTTGAATTGGTTGGTCACGGTTCTAGGTAAATAAACTCTGAAATAGGGTCACCTTTTAGACCTATGGAGGAGGACGGGCACTGGGCTAGGGTACAAGAGTAATGCTGAGTTTTGGTCCTGGCTTTGCCTTTGCCTTTGGCTTTGTACCTGAGACTTATTTATTTTGCTTTCTTGGGCTTTAGTTCCTTCACCTCTAAGTTGAATGGATGAAATGGCCTCTGAAGTTCAGCAGTCCTTCAGACTGTGCCTCTGTGGTCTTCCCAGATTGTGGCTCCTTGGTGAGCCGCGGGTGCAGGCAAGGGCCAGGTCCCCGGGAGGGAGAGAGGCTGGCTGCAGGTGTGGATCCCTGAGCGCCAGTGTGCCGGCTCTGATGGGTTGGCGCTGACTGCAAGCTTCTTCACATGGGAAAAAGTTCTCTTCCAATTACATAGCAGTTTTGTGGTGGCTGAGGGCTATAATGGGAATGCTTTGCAGCCAAAGCACTCTCATTCATAAATTCCACTGTGCCACTCTCTAATTTTTTTCTTTTGGATAGATCAGTATTTGTGGTTCCCTCTACCACAGCCATGCAAGCAAATGTGAGTAGTTAAATATTGTCATGGTCTTTAAGTCTCTGCAGTAGATGGACACGACAGTGTCAATTATAAGCAATATATGGTGTGGGTAAATAAAAGTGAGCTGACCCTTCTAGTACCTTCTAGGAAGCTGTCTTTAAAATGAAGGACAGAAAGAAACTGATGATGGGAGCTGATATGTTCTAGCTTATGGATTCCTTTGAAAAGAGATGTTTTATCCAAGTAAAAGGATATATTCTGTGTGTTCATCACACACAACTAGATACGTATGCTGAATGTCAGCCCCTTTGTGTAAGTGTGAATATTTACTGTGAATTATGGAAATTTAAGCTGATTGTTGAAAATATTTTCTACATCTGTTTTTGTAGCTTGCATTATTCCTGAGTTCTCTTTTTGGAAGTCTCAAAAATGCAGAAAGAAAATCAAAGTAAATATTGTTCAAAGAAAAGGAATATATATAGAATAACCACTTAGAATCCATATGTGACATGTACTATCTTAGTATTTATTTACTTTTTTAAATGCAAGAGGTATATTCCCCTAAAGCCAGTGCATTGGTCCCTTTGGCAGTGATCTAAAAGATTTATGCTGCATGAAAAACTTATTCCTCGGAAAACCTATAGCCAGTGCTTGCACAGGTATGTATGTTGCACATTAAAAAGTTAACATTTGCTTTCTGCCATGCCGTGTTTGTTGTGTTTTCAAGGCAACGATGAGGGATATGGCAATTAGGTTTAGTGTAAGTGTAATTTCAGAAGTACTATCAGTTTATTAAAGCATTGAGGATTGGTTATGCTCAGTTTAAATGACCGTAGATATGTGTGCAAATGGGTACAACATTGTAGCAGTGAACTTGTAGATCGTAACTCTGCCAAGGATTTGCCTCTGTAATGCCCTTCGGAAAAGATGACTGTTCTTCTGTAGATATGTAGCACAGAATCTGTTTCTAAACAGCTCCAATAAAATCTGTTTATTGGTGTCTCTTGTCTACATACAGCCACCTGTCTAAAAGCATAAATTCACATGTATAGCGAGGTCTATTCTCCCCTGTGTAAGTATATGTCACCCCCATCGGCATCAATGAAAGCTATGTGCTTACCAGCAGGAGAATAGATTCATACGCTGTGAAAAGGTATGGAATTCTGATTTATGGTCTGTGTTGCTTTTAATGGATATACCTGCAACAGCCATAGAGCTAAAAAACTGTAAGGTGTTAAAATAAAACATTTTACAGTGCACTATATTGCTGGCTTGTTAGTTAAAAGCACTACCAGGGAGCACATTTTAGCTAAATTTGTTGGTATTAAAAATACATGTGGAGTATCCTTGCTTTCTTTCCCCCACTCTTGGGCTCTGTATTTCTCCAAGCCTGCCTACTTTGCTCAAGGACTTGCTGCCTGTGACCTCTAGGGCACCGAGGGTGGACATTCTATGTCACTCGAGACAAAACTGAAATGAGAAATTAAAGCAATTCTGAAAGATTTCAAGATAGGCTGCTGCCAACGTAGCTTCAGAAGAAGAAAAGGGAAAAGAAACTAGTTTCTGGAGTCGCCTGTAATCTGGATCATAGCTAGTCATTCTGGTGGTGTCCTCAGTGGATGTAAAGTAGCTACTGCTTTCAGACTCTTCATGCCAGGGCTCAAAAGCCTTTGCAGAAATGGTTATTAAATATTTAAGCGTTTCCTCTCTCTTCCTCTCACTCAGCCAGAGAGACAGCCAGAGAGCAGCATTTTCTAAGCCCAGTGAGGTACCAGTGTGCGACTGGAGTTCCTTGGGCTGACAGGCAAGAGTCAGCTTTGTTTCGGTGGATTGGACTGCAGCTGGCCCCCTCCCCCCATCTGTGAGGGCACCCACGGTCAAAACTACCATGTGCTAACTACCAAGTGCTAACGAAAGCACTTGGATCCACGTCTTTCTGTGTAGTCTTTAATTGAGATGGCCTTTTAAATATGCTCCTGGCACTTTAGAGAATGGTTAATATTGTATTTCAGCAGAAAACAATTGTAGGCATAAAATTTAGGATTCCCTCAAGAAAATCTTTTTTTTCCTGTCACCCTTCAGAAATACTTCAGGAAATATTTTAAACCTAACCACACACGTCAAGAACTCGTGGGTCTCATTATTAGAAATGCTGGATTGTACTTGTTCGGTATTTTATGCTTTACATGTTCTACTCTCTGCCCGACTCTTGCTTTTAGGTGAGCATGAATCAAATCCAAAGGGACATTTTTAGCTATTCCAAGAGCTCTTGAGAAGGAATAATAGTATAAGTTGGTTTTAAGTTTCCTGGTAAAACTGCTTTTAATATATAAATAATTTTTCTTTTGAAATGGAGAACTTCAATAAGAAAGTTATTTAATAGCTAAGTTACTTTAGTAACTGGCTTTCCTATTTCTTCCTTAAAATCTGAAAGAGTGCTAAAATAAAATATAATGTAATATTTAAAATAAATATACCTAGGACCTGTGAAAATCCCACTTCGCAGCATTTGTAGGGAAATGTAATGCATGCAAAAGTATACAGTAGTTTATATAGTAGTTTTATTTTAACTAGTACAATATAACAACTTGACATGCTGTGAAAAATAAATAACTTTTTGAAAATGCATTTTCCAAGTATGAAAGTAATATTGAAAAATGACTGAGGTAATCACTTTTGTATAGATTCTGAAAGTGGAAGAGAGGGGAAGAATAATTTATGGCTTAATGCATAGAGTTATACAAAGGTGTGAAGCATTTTCTTTTTTGTGGGACTGGGAAGAAGACGCTGTGCCGTTTTGCAAAAAGACTCAGGGAACACAGCCGACTTGGGAGTGAATGTGTGCAGAAGTCTTGGCTAACTCATTTATACCACGGACTCTCTTTGTTTTGGTTTTGGGTTTAGCAGATTGGATTCCTTTTTATTCCTTCATAGGGGAAAAAAACTCTTTTTGGCTGTTAAATTCCAATTTTCCAAAGGAAGTAAACATTCCATCTTGGGCTTCTCACTCATTCAGATAAACAAACCACTTTGAATCCCATAATGTTTATGGAAAGGAAATAGCCTCTCCATTTTATATGTGGGGGTCCAGAGAAGATGGGACTTGCCTAGGGTCACACAGTCAGGAGGTATCTGGACATGATCTCTTTCTACCCAATCCCAGGAGTCTGGTAGTGTCTGAGATTTTCACAGGTAATTCTAAGTGCACAGGCACCAGGTCTGGCCAACATTGAAAGTATTGGTGCTAGTCTTGCTGATATCATTAGATCCCACAGCTCAAAGCAAACCAAGTATCATTAGATCATTGGTACCACCAAGAAATGGCTGGGCAGGGGTGGGGGGGAGACTTGGTTTCCCTCCCTTAGTCTCTATCAGCCCCTCCTAGGCTTTTTCAAATAAACATACACTCTGAATAAAAACTGTGCTTGGTTGCTGTGGAGTTTACCTTTTATACAAGTTTGCAAACTCCCCTCACCCCATAATAATCATGCCCCTGACTCCTTTTCTATGGTATTCCCGAGCTACCACTGCATTCGATTTGAAGTGTTTTGGCTTTGAGTCTCTATGTCTCTTGTTGGCGTGATTCATCTTGGTTGAAGGATATATACATAAAAAGTTATCTTCATTCGCTCTAAATATCCGGGTTATGATTTAAGTGGTAGGTAGAGAAGGTGGGGGGTGGGTTTTCCTCCTCATTTCCCTTCACTGCTTCCCATGGTGTTTTGGCTTTTTGCCATGAGGTTTGCAGGTAAAAAGAAAAGGAAGGTGAGTCTACCTTTCTGTCTACCAAAAGGGATAGTGTCAATGAGTCATGAGCTAAGAGAGAAGGGACCATTGAGACAAGAAGAGATCATGAATTCCTAGGATAGCAAAGAGCAATGAAGGACGAGGAGAAAAATCATGATGTTCTCCTACCATAGTTTCCAAGAACTGTGGTAAGTCCTTCAAAAATAGTTTTGCAGTCAGCAGATCCTTCCTTATCACTCCCACCTTGCCCGTGAGCCTAGGGGAAGGCATTTGTGTAGAAACAGTTTTTGCAAATGGCCTTGGACCCTAGTCCCACTTTGTTAGCTCTAAGGATGTCTGACGTGGCAGGTGGGTAGGTGACAGTGGTCCTTGTTGCAGTGGAAACTTACGGGATTCAAGAGGTGAACTTATCTTCCTATCTGGAAGTGCTGACCCATCCCTGATGAGATGATAGAGCAGTTGAAAGGCAACTCTGGAACCCTTCTCATACTCCACTTGTCCTTCTCCTTTCCTGCATTATAAACTCAGTCTCCAGTGAAGCCAGTGAAGCCAGTGCTCCCCAGGGCCCAAGTCTCTACTGACCGGGGCAAGGTGATAGGAATAGATTGAAATGGTGTCATATTCTCCACCACTGAGTGAGGAAGGGGGAGAGGAGGAGAACTTCATCTTAGGTCTTTGGGGAGATTAACCCAAGGACTCAATCTTTAATGGTAAAATTCAAGGTCTTCTAAACCCAAGAAAGAGTATTATCACAATACTTTCCTGTATATGTAAAACCAGGAAGGGTGATAATGTGAAGGGATAATTCTGATCACCCATATCCTTCAGTCCCCTACTCATAAAATAAGGCTGAAAAGTTACTTCTTACCCATGTAAAATATCCTGGGATCTGATAACACAGTAAGGGTAGCCAACATTTCTTATTACACGCAAGACTATTGTGGTCATCCTTATGTATAGATGAGGAAAATTGAAGCTTAGAGAAGCAGAGTGACTTCTACAAAGTCTGCAACTAGTTAGTGGAAACATTGGGATTTACATCTAAGTCGGTTAACTTTAGAGTCTGGGTACTAAACCACTCTTCTCTATAGCATCCTTCAAACGCGGTCTAAAATCCTTCACTCCTTTGATTTATAGTATCAAATTGGGTTGATAATTTAACCTTTAGTATTGTTTAATACCCAGAGCTGCCAACTGGATTTCCTGAGTTGGAACTCACAGTTCCAACTGTGAGTTCCACGGTTCTTCTGGCATTTACTTTTCGTTTATTTAGGTGGTTTTTACTGATGCTCTCTCTATACAGCAGAAGTAAAGCTGAGAAATTTTCAGTGATTTAGGAATTTTTCCCTTCCTCATAAGCTTTCATTGTTGGTGGTTGATGGGCCTTTGTATTTATTGTTTCCTTGATGAAACAGTGTCCTAAACTCAGCTGGCTTGGTTCTCTCCGGCTTGTCTCTGCCTCTCTGATGGCTTCAATGAGCCAATAATATAATTAAGCTGCAAAAATAGAAAATACCTAAGGCTTCTGGTTTGTTTTGAATTTTCTAGTAGGAAATATCCTTGATATTCCTTGATGTTCTCTTGCATGTTTCCGAAAGAGCTCCATGTTGAGACGGATTTTATTGAATGGCCTTTGTTTTTATGAGGGGAAAAAATGGGGATGGGGCATCGTCCTGAGTGGACCAGGTAGGTAGGAACTGTAGGGCGGGAGGATTATGAGCTTTGCTCTTGGTTTTTATTACCTGGAGCTCCATCATGAGTCTCTGGGTGGATTGAAATCCTATATTGAGGCCAAAAGTGAAAGGAAAACCAGGACAAAGAAATCCGCAGGGCAAGGGGTGGGGCTTGCTTAGCAAGAGCAATGGAAAACAACGACAATGAAGTAGCTTGTAGCTTGCCGCCTAATATGTGTAAAGCGTTGGTACAGGCAAGATGGAGTTAATTCAATAAAATAAATATAAAATACTCTCTCCTCTGTCAGGCCGCGCTGGAAGCAGGTCAGAGGTCACTGAGCCGCTTCACTGGAGCACTAATCGATTTGCTGTCAAGGTGGCCTGCTGGGGTTTCAAGCCGGAGAGGAATTGAGAGGCGCTCTGGCCCAATTTCCATAATTGCTCACTGCCTTTAGTGTACAACCTTTTATGAAACACAAAAAATATATCATGGAATTGTATTGATTAGCCATTGGGCTGAATAATTCACTTAGTATTTATTACCTGACCCCAAGAGGTTAAATAAATCCACTATCTAACTTGGGTTTGTGAAAAATATTACTAATTCATTGAAATGTGGGCTGATTATTGCACAATAGTCCTGGATCTTTGTTTCTTGATTTTGCAAACAAGGTTAAAGCTTCTTGCATTTTGGGGCCAATACGTCGGGGAAACAAACAAACAAAAAACATGGCTTGAGTGCTTCCCAAAATAAGCCCAATAAAATCACTGCCAAATATAATTGTGAAGCAATTTTTTGGATCTTGACATGGAATCATTTGAATCAAGTTTCAAATGGCCCCAAACTTTATGGATGGCGATGAACTATAGACGTGAACCTAGTTCCCATTGCAAACACTGCATTTTACAGTAATAGGCTCACTAACGGTAACACCTAAGTCCAGTTTTATTATTAGCATTTTTGGAAGCTTATCCTGTTGTGCTAAATACTCTCAAATTAAGAGTCTCAGGAAACAAAAGTGTTTGGCGGGGGGGGGGGGAGTGGGTAGGTAGACGGAGGACTCCTTCTGTCTTAAAAATGAATTAAGACGGGCCGATGATGGTGATATTCATCCTAAAAAAGATGATTTCAAGTAACTTGAAAATGGGGTGGCATTTAATCTGTAGGGCATCTTTTGAATTTGTAAACTTTGGGGCAATCATTAATTATTTACAGGTATTTGCATATTTCTTTTACTCTGACTGAACAGTAAATCCGTTTTGATGTGCTATACATCCAGTCCCTACCACATGACATCCAAATTTAATTATGTTAGCGGTTGCCATAAGCTCTCACTGTCAAGATCGCAACCCTGCCTGGCTACAGCCCTCCCGCCAAAAAAGATGTTTTTAACTTTTGTGTAAAGTCTTTCTTCAGTTTCCTGTCTGCATCCTCCAGCATCTCAAAGCATTGTTTCTGAAGTTTAATGGAATTTGTTGTAGGTCAAGAAAAGGAAGCCATGTGAAGCTTTTGTTTTTTTCTCTCCCTTCCATGAAAGGGAAAGGAAAAAAAAATTCATCTGAATTCAGCGCTAACTTTATGTTTGTTGATCGTTTACCATTTCTGTATCCAGGATCTAATCTTACGATTAATGGTAGGAAAAGCCAGGGCTCTGGTGTTAGCCTCAGAATTTGCCTTTCCTGTGCTGTGGCGTGGAAGGAAGAGAGGGCTGCAATGCGCCCAGAACTTCCGAAAGCATGTTCAGGTGTGCCCCACTTCCCGTCTTCCATGTGGCTGCTCATGTGAATTTGGGCATTGCATTTAATTTTTGCGTCCCACGTGAAAATGATTTGTTGATGATCACTTGGGGAATTTTTAAGCGCATTTTGGTATTTGGTCTCTATATTTAGTTTGGGGGTGGGGCGGATGTGGGAGGGTGGAGAATGGAGGGGAGGGAAAGAGAGAGGGAATAGAATATTTGATTTTTTTTATGTGACATTTTCAGTCTCGCTTTCTTTCTGTCTGTGTGGGGCTCAGTTAAATGGAGAACATAGTTAACGAAATGACTTGAGAGCTCTTGATAGCCTCTTGAGATAATTTGGTTGTAAGCACTGCACAAAATGCGTTCTCTGGATATACTCATTCCAAGGGCTAATTGTGAATGCTAAATTTTTAAGGAAGCCAGTGTCATAATACTGTTCACACATTCCAAAATAAATATTAGTGAGACACTTTAAAAGGACGGGGTGGCGTAAGAGAGATAGAGAGACAGACAGTTTTTCTTGCCATGAAATTCTTTTGTAACGTAGCATGGGCCCTGCCATAAGGCACAGGAGTTGCCCTAGTTCAAGAATAATAAAATATAGATAAGAGAACGATTGAAGACGTTAGAAATATCATTTTGTTTTCTGCCAACTTTATGTCCCAGTCCAAGGAAACTAGTTAGAGCTGATCAAGGAATGGTGGTATGTCTTGATTTCTAAACATAGCTGTTTTGGGTAGATGAGGGGACTTCATTCCTAAGATATACAGATAATGGAAAGAGACCGGAGTCAGATGATGCTGGGTTTGAGTCCTGGGTACCACTGGGACCTCTACTTCATTTCTCTAATTTGGACAGTGGGGAAAATAGTACCTACCTTCCCGGGGCTGTGGACTGAGGGCCGAGGATTACAGGAGATGATTCTGGCCCATAATTTATAAATGAGTGGTAGTCGTACTATTACTCTTCTTCAGAAAATGAAGTGGGGATGTTTGTTAGAACCCATTGGTGCTGATTAGACATTTTGGGTCTGGTCTTGGTGGAGATTCTAAACTAAAAACAATCCACATGTTCCAGAGCATCCAACAATGTATTCTCCAGAAAACCTAAAAGAAAAACACAGTTTGATGTTGAAAAAAGAAAAAAAATTCTTTTTAACCATTAAAATTCCTTCAGAGAGCAGGGGGGGGGGGACGGGGACGGGGGCGTATGGCAGATTTTCAACTACCCCCACAAATATGGAGGTTTGGTTTTTTATTTTAACTAAAAGTGGCCAAGATTTCCCAACTGTTCTATTTTTACAAATTTAAAAGTTTCATCGCTGGGTCAGATTTAGGGCCTGTGTGGGAAACGGAGATCTCTGCCAGCAGCCCAGCAAGATCCCTGCTGTGTTGTGGTTTCCCTGTATTTTTACATTCCATGCATTGCTGAACTGTGTATAGAAGGGAGCTCTAAATCACCGGTGCTTTATGCGGGTTTGCAACCTTTTGATTTGGGCTCCAGAGTTCATGCGTTCTTTTAAAACGAGATGGCTGCCGTCAGTCCAAGGCAGATTTTTGCCTCCTCCCCTTCTCCCTGCTCCACCCTCACTTCCCCAGTGGCGGTCAAAGGTAAACTTTATATAGCACAGGAAACATTTGGGACTGCTAATAAACAAATGTGAGACACGATGAAGCTTTAATTGTTGGACGTGCACACGCACTCCAGCACGAAGGTAAGCCTGGGTGACACGGCAAGGCGCGGGGGGAGTTACTGCTCCCCTCAAGGGACAGATTTCTGACGGCCAGATTCTGTCTCAGTGGATCCCAGGCATGATAGTCCCTTCCTCGCCGGGGTCCTCGGCTCTCCATTCCTGCAGCTCCAGCCCTCCATCAGCCCCTGCTCCCTCAGGGGCCTCCCAGCTGGTCTCCTGGGCCCCTCCTCCTCACCTTCGGCCACGCCTGGTCCTTTGTGCACAGGATAACCTCGTTGGTCTCCATGAAGTCCTCTTCTGAACATGTCACTTCGGCTCACAGGTGTTTGCTGGAGTGCTCTGCTCCCCTCGTACGGTCGAAATTATTTGACTTGTAGGCTCCAACCACCTTTTTAGATGTCCGTGATTTCCCATCTCCAAGTTCTGACTTCCCTTCTTCCCTCTGCCTGGCTACCTTTCCCACCTGCTCCTTCTGCAAGAGGCCTTCCTCTAGCCCTTCCAGAAGGAATCCCTCCTGCCTCTTTCTACTGCTTTTTTTTATGGTTGGATTTTAATTTAAAAATATATTTATTTATTCAACCAATACTTATGGAGTATCTCTTCTATGCCAGTCCTTTGCTAAATGCTGAGATGCAGAGAGAAATAATAATGCATGGACCCCTGGCCATCAAGTTTATTTTTAAACATTTTTTTCTTTAATGAGTTATAAAATTAACTACATGACTGAAAAATTGGGAGAGAAATAAAAAAGGAGAAGAAAAACCCCACAATCTGACCAAACTCATCATATTATATTTTTAATTCATGTGAACTTTTAAAAAGTTATGTTGGTATAACTACAGTAGTATATTCTTTGTTTCAAATTCTCATTATATATATGGTTCTGATATTATGTCATACATATTTATATATAATTTCCCATGTCTTTAAATAGCTCAAATTTATTTTTTAAAGATTTTATTTTTATTTATTTGACAGAGAGAGAGAGAGAGATCACAAGTAGGCAAAGAGGCAGGCAGAGAGAGAGGGGGGGGAAGCAGGCTCCCTGCTGAGCAGAGAGCCCGATGCGGGGCTTGATCCCAGGACCCTGAGATCATGACCTGAGCCAAAGGCAGAGGCCTTAACCAACTGAGCCACCCAGGTGCCCCAAAATAGCTCAAATTTAATGGATAATAAATTATTTTCCTATTAAGTAGGATTTTTTCATTTTTCACTATTATAAGTAATACTGATAAGCATATTCATATTTATAGTTCTTTTTATAACTTGTATTTTTTTAAACAATATATTTAAAAAAATTAAGTATCAGAAATCTCTTTTCAAGTAAACTCTGTTCTATAAGGATCCTGAATATATAAAATAGACTATGCTGGTTATCATGGGGTAGGATATCTAAATCCCCTCTCCCCCTTTCATAACTGCCAGAGGCCTTGGACTCCTCTTCAGAGCCCTAGGGCTTTGTAGAAAATACTTTGAAAGCCTTGTGTTAAATCTCAGAAGAAGAATTACTTTTTCAGACATTACAAACATTTTCGTTTGTATAATGTCAATGCATTAACGTCAAATGGTTTTCCAACAACCTGAGTTTCCTATGCTCAATTCTGTTGATTATTTGTGTGAGTACCAGTTTCTCTAGATCTTTGCCAACACTATGTATTATCATTAAATTTACTTTTTTGCAATTTAATACATGAAAATTGGACTTAAGTATATAGGTCTCTTCTTACCAGCGTGGTTGTGCATTTTTCCATGTTTGCATTTGTTATTTACATGTCCTTCTTTGTGACTTCTGCATTTCCTTCTCATTGAGGATCTCTGTATTGGAATCTTACTATTTTTATAATCAGTTGCTTTAAATCTTTATGTGATAAAGGTAATAGCTATCAAAAAATAATATCTTCTACATATTTTAAGATTGGGAAACACATGTGATTGAGTCTTCCATTTTGTTTGCAAAATGAATACCTAAAATTTCACTCTTATAAAACTCTGGTTAGGCCCATTGTGGTAAAGGAGGCTTTGTTTTCTCCATAGCAACTGACATTGAGTCATTTATGCACCAGAGGTTCTGAAAACGCTAGCTAGATGGATAAAGTTACTATCACAACTGCCTCCTGTTTTCCATCCTTGGTCCTCATCGTGTCCCTGTTTGGGCTCCAGTCTCCACCCCTGCCACTGTCCCCACTGCCCCGGGTCACTTCCACCACACTCCAGCCTCCCTGGCCTTCTTGGGACAGGCCAAACCCATTCATGCCTGGGGAACTTGGTGTTTCTTCCTTCTGGAACTTTTCTTGTGAAACATTCATGGCTGCTTCTTCTTGCTTTTCAGCTTAGATGTCACCTTCTCAGAGAAACCTTTCTTGGTCAGTTTTTTCCTTGCTTTCCTTTCTATACTTCCATCCATGCAATCCTCCATTCATCCTTTAACAAAGGTTTATTGAGTCCATATTACTTTACTTGGCTAAGGGGATATGGTAGTGAGCAAAACAGATGAAACCCTGCTCTCATCAAAATATCTTATTTGTTTCCTTGTTAATGATATGATTCTCTCCCTTCGACCCATAGAATGATAATTCTTTGTGAACAGGTACTTTGTTCTTCTTGCTCATCATTACATTCTAGCCCTGCATACATAAATACATATTTGATGAGTGAATAAATGTTTCACATATTCCCTCCCCACCCCCAATATGATATCATTTCAATTGCTTGGAGTGTTAATGGCATCTTTTTAGAAGCTTGAACTTTCTTAGCCTAGAAGTCCATTTTAATTGGTTTCTCTCTATCTCATCACTTAGTTTCTGCATAGAATGAAATGAAGTGTTGCTCTCTCTTTCCCCCATCTCCACCCCAAGTCTCCCTGTTTCCATCCTGCCACCGACTAGGCTTGGCCCAGAGGATGTGTTCTTCCTTTAGTGCGTGAGCCCAGCTCCCATTAGCGTTAATGAGGATGATCGTCTCTCATCTAGAGCCTGCTGGGATTTTTCAAGCACTATCCACACACTTAAAATAGAGATACTTCAGAAAGTAGGAAGCAGTTGCACAAAGCTCCAGCTTCAACCTGCTTTTAATAATAGAAACCCTTATTTGCCAAGTTCATGTCAGTTTTTCCCTTGCAACCTTTATTTGGAAAAGGAATGGGCTGAAGTTCATTCTTCCAAAAGAGAGTAAATGAAAAATCCATATGAGCTGGGGGAACCCTGAGCATGACAACCTTGAAAGTACTTTGTACAACTCGGGAGCTGCAAAGATCTGAGATTCAGCAATGTTCTACTCTGCTGGCCAACTGTTGTGTGAGGGCTGCAAAATTCAGACTGGAGGAGGAGGAAGCTGGAATCAGAATGTCCTTGTTTCCATTCAGTGTTTATCAAGTGCCAGCTGTATGCTACACATAATGCTGTGTAGCTTGACTAATATATGGACTATGCCTCTGCAGGGCTAACATTTGGGGGCAGTGCTGAGGATCACCTGTGTTGGAATGTCTGTATCACTTTGGTCAAATGAAGTTTCCCAAACCTCTGCCAGAATCAGAATTTCTGGGAACGGGTGACTGAGAATTTACATTTTCAAGAAGCTCTTCTTAGGATTTTTTTTTTTTTTTTTTTTTTTGCTTTCTCAGGCCTATGAAACACAAGTCTGGTAATGTGGGAGAGAATGATAGTAAACATTTATTGAGTGTTGACTATTAAATATCTCAGGCAGCCTAACCTGATGAGGGAGTGAGCAGTGGACTGGGAAGACTCCTTAAAGTAGTGATACTTTAGGTGACTTGGAGAAGTAGGTCTAACTAGGAGGGGATGGGGTCTAGGTCTTGTCTAAGATGAACCATATATTAGTAGGAGGAAGAATTTAGTAAGTCTCTGAGAAATACTGAGGTCATCAGAGTGTATGAGCATAATGTCCATGTGTTTATCAACAGTGAAGGATGAGAGTAGCGTGCAAGTAGGGATTTCTTATTTATGAAAAAAATTCAGGGTGTGTAGACAGTGGCTCTGCCTCTGTTGAAATGCTGGGCATACCCTCTTCCTGTTTTCTAATGGAGGGGCAAATGGATCCGTGGCAGCCATGAGAATAGGCACTAATGGTCCAGATGAATGCTTCAGGCCAGAAAAGCCAACTGGGTGGGGTTAATGGAAATTTGGCAGGGCCCAAACCAAATGAAATAGACCCTATCTCTTCTTTCTCTTCATTTTTTGTTTTGTTGAATTTCCCCCCAGTGGAAATTTGTGTGTGCTGTAGACAGATGTCTACTTTCCCCTCTTATCTTAGAGACACAGGGAGGGTGAGGGGCAGACAAAGGAAGGTTTGACAGCTAGAAAACAAAGAAAGTGGCGCTGACCTTATGCTTGTCTATCATGCTATATTCTTCCCAGGTAGAAGTTCTAAAAAAAAAAAAAAAAAAAATGCTGGTCTGATGTCATTGATTTCAATTATCTAAGGTTGTATTAAGCTTAGGGAAAGAAAAGTTTGGGAATGTGGATTGCTTCTAAGTCTTGTAGCTCTGACTTACACAGAGCATGAGGAACTGCGAGCCTAGCTTCTGGGTCTTTTTTTATGCTGGGGAGCAAAAAGCCTGGAGCGTCTTTGGGATGGTAAGAACAATGGCGGCCAGCCTAGGAGTGCCCATTAATGGAGTGCTTGTGCCATGGACTTTTTGGCTGTTGGCTGAGGTTTTCCCATCTTTGCTGGTGGGAAATGTTATTTTTGCCCCCACCGTTCTTAAGTCTTCTGTTTGCTTGGTTTGTTAGCGCTGACTGGTTTCCCTCTATACCTTCTTCCGTCTCCTGTGGTCTTAAATGTTCTTACCCTGACCTGATTATTTAAAAGTGTGAATTTACTGATTTGGGGATATTTGTATTCAACCTAGAATTTTTTTCCCTAGGTCTGAATGATAAGAAAACTAGTCTTCATTAACGCAGGAGCCTGCTCACCGAAATACTTGCTAAATCTGGCTGTAGAATTTGACTTCATGACCTTTTAGGGTGGTGAATGTCAAAGACTGAGCCCAGGGCAGTGTGAAATAATAAACAACTGGGCTGTAAGATCCAGCTTGACGGGCATCATCTGACATCACCTCTCTGAATTTATTAGAGTTAATCAATCCAGGCTGAAAAACGGAGCTAGCAAATCCCACCCACCATGCTCTATTTCATTCACACTGATAGTGGTAATAGAAGTTTGTGCGTTTGTTTCACAAGTGGATTTTGTTGAGACCATCAAAGGTGTGGACCCAAATGGACACTCCTCGGATGTAACTTGAAAAGTGATAAAATGCCCAAGAAGAAAATTACCAAGTTGTTTCACCTGAATCGCTCAGGGCTTTTTTTTCCAAAGGTAAAACTTATTCTTCCTTTCCTAAGGTACATGTTGGCGGTGACTAAAGTTAGCAGGAATCACATCTCATTTCAAACATCCAGACAGACCTGTAGAGATACATTAAGGAGACGACCTATTGAAAGAGAACTACCTATAGAAAAATCTTTCAGGGTTCAGGCTAGGGCAGCTGCTCGTGACCTCAAAGATTGGAAATAAAAGGGCTGCTATTAGTTCCACGTCGGTTCTCAGAGTGAATGTTGCAGAGTGATGGAAGGTGTTAAGCTGTCAAATACTAGCAAGGGTTAATAAGGTTAAGGAAGAAATAAAAGCTGGTCAACAATAAAGCAGTTCCAATAAATCATGTATGCACTGTGCGGGAAAAACAAAAATCATAACTCACACACTCAGGCAATAGTTACAGAATTTTGCACTGGGACATCCCCGGTTATTTCCTTGGGCATCTTGCATGCTCACTTAGAGACCTCTATAGCCCCTTTTCCTCTCTGGAGATCACTTAATCGCTTTCCTTGTGGGAGAATTCTCTAACATCAATCAGAGAGTGTAAAATATAAGAAGAGCAGAGCCGGGGGAGCTTAGCACCTGATGTCAAGGAAAGGCCATTATAAGCTACCACACCAAGGAGGTGATTCACTTTCAGGCTCCTTTGACCTCTGCCCTGGAGAGGGAGGTCAGAGAGATGCTTTCTGTGTGGGCGAAGTTTGCCCAGCTGACTGGAGAAATGCATGGCTTTGGTGGCCAAAGGATTTTGCAAGGTCTTCTGTATATTTCCTATAAGTAGCACAAGGGCCTGAAGACAATGCAGCTGATACCAATAGATACTTGCCATTTGGCCACAGCAAAGTCGTGGGAACAGAAGTCTGTTCTTGCAGACTTTGACCAGTCAAGTCTTCTGGTCTTGCAGAAGAGGTGGCTCTTTTTGTCTATGTTGGTCTGTAAATGCCAGGTTCAGGTTCTGACTCGGTTGTAAGTGGTTGATCACTGGCCATTTCAGCTGGCCCAGTGAGCCTCACTTTTATTGTTTCAGGTCTACTTCCAGACCCAGGGGCCATGGAGAATACTTCTGATTAGCAATTAGTCTCGCTTAAAAGTGATTCTATAAAGCACAAATAGCAAGGAGTTGTATGATGTATTTATTATTTTTTTTAAGAAGCATATCCCCACTTATACATCTAATTGAGTAATTGCCCTTTGGGAAGCCGTGAGCTTATACGATTTCTTTAAACCGTGGTTTGCCCTCAGTCCGGAGCATGTTACTTTGAATATCCTTGATAGAGATAAGTCTTCATTTTTGGTGGCTGTGTTTAGAAAGAGCCAAATGTTAGAAATCAAGCAAGTGGTCAACGTGGATAGCTTTTCTTTGTTGCATTCGATTATGAAGTATGAATAATAGGTTTTTTGTTTGGTTTTGTTTGCGGTAGGACTATGAGGGAATTCTAAAAGAGAAATTCCAAAAATATATCAAGCAAGGGCCATTAAATTGGAAAAATTGCATGGTTATGCCAAGATTTAAGTTCTGATAGGCGTGTCGCTTAAGCATCAGCTGTATTATTTTATAGTCCAGGTTGTCAACTGTTGAGCAGGTTAAAGTTTGTGAAGGTGAGATTTCTATTCTCAGGAAGCATCTTCTAGCAGGCAATTATAAATCTATAAAAAGTGACCTTGGTGGCTTCTCTGCTTGAATCTGTTGAGCCTTTGGAAGTTGGCTTGTGGGGTCTCTAGGTTTCTAGGATCTCAACATCAGGGGTGGCCCAAATCACGGAGATTTTGTCTGAATACTGTTGGCCTTCCCATTCTAGGAAATAAAATTCTTACCTTAAACTGCTTTTTTTTTTTTTTTTTAAACCAACAATTCATCTTTCCTTGCTTGAGTAATCCCAGGAGCAATCTAAAGAAAGAATTTTGATTCCAAAGAAACAAACTCAGAAAGCTGTGAATTGTTAAGAAAACATGCTTCCGTCTCATGTGCCTGTCTCTCCTCTCCCTCATTCCCTGCTCTCTCTCTCACTTTCACATTTAACCTAGAATGGTTTTATTTAGACAGCAAAGCCTGATTATTTTTACATGGATTGATCTCCTATCAGTGGGCTCTCTCTGTCATACTTCATGCCATTTCGTAGTAAGTAATACATTTGGTTGTTCTTTTAAGATGCTTCTGGCTTTCCCTATAAATTGGAGTGGGAGGTATAGAAACTAGAATCTAGAATTTTGTTTTCGTGAGTAAAAGACAAAGTAAGGTAAAGATTAAACAATTCTTTCCTGCCAACATCTGTATGTTCTGACCCATACAAATTATTAACTTTACAAATGTATTATGTCCCAAAGGCTACACTCCTTGAGAGTATGTTTTCAGGACCCAGAATATAATGGGGTTCATGCATATCATGCATATCAGTCTAAGGAATAAAGACAATGGGAAGATTTCTGAAAAAATAACTCGGGCATCAGATAGACTGGGTTTGAGTTTCAGCATTTTCTTTACCAGTCAGAAGGGTTCACTTTGTTCAGTCTGAGCTTCATTGCCCTGTCTGTACACTAGGCATAATTCCTGTTTCATAGGTTTTTGAGTACGGTATCTATCATGTAACTATCATGTCGCAGGATAAAATGAGCACTCACTGGGCTCTTCATTCTCTTCTTTTGTCTAAAGTTTTTTGCTAAAAACGAATTGCACAAACTTGGTATTTTTTTTTTTTTTAGTGAGAAAATTCTGGCACTGATATAGAAAATAAATTAATATTTGCTTAAGAGTTCTCTTTTCTACAAGTGAAAGATAGCTTTTTATTACTGTAAATGGCCCCAAGCTTTCACAATTCCCAAAGCAGAGAAATAAGTCCAAGAACTTTGCTGTATTGAAGGAAGAGTTGGGAAGACAAGGTCCAAATTCAGGGCCATTTGGAAATATAATCATTTAATTTCACAATTCCTTTTCATACTTTATTCAGCAAATTACAAAATATTTTTTAAAGTCAAACGCTAAAAAAGAGAAACCTTTGAATAAAAAAGTTCTTGCACATTCTATTCTTTTCCTCTCTGTCCGTCTGCCCATACGCATCTCATACCACTGAGGCGACGTCTTGCTTTGGGAAACATGTGACGTCGCGTTGCCAAGCAGCCTGTCCCTTCTCCCTAAGGTCCAGTCTTCAGAAAAGCAGAGAAGACTGTTTTTAGTCTTTCCTTCTTGGTTATCTACAAACGGCGAGGCAGAAAGCCTTTTTGTCTGTCCTCTAATTCCTTAGCCCATCCTTAATTAGTGTTTTTACGGTTAAGCCCTACCATATATCTTTAAGAGTTTCACATGAGCCGGCTCCCTACAAGTTTTATTGCATTCAAAATAGAGGCAAGCTGGCAGTGTGTGATGGTGGGAATATATACAGTCACCGAGAGGGGGTTGGCTGTTACTTGTAATTGATTGCTCACTGAAGCCTGCCCGCGCACTTTACCCCGAGGCCTCGCTCTCCTCCATATGCCTAGTGTCAGGACTTGGAAGCCAGCTGGTCAGTCAGCGCACATCCTGTGGGAAGCAGCCGACACGGGCTGGGTAGCCATCAGCCTCCCTGAGCACATTTCCTCAGTGTTTTGATAATAGTTCTGTAAGCTTTAATTATGCTGTGTGACAACACATTCATGAACTATCAAAATAAATCCTTTGAGGAGATTGCTGCTAACAAGTTTTGAAGCAACGGCGCTTGTTACAGAGAAGTAAGGAGCGAGGCAGTCAGATTTTTCAGGATCCCCCTCGACGTTGAAGCAAGATGAAATGTTCTCTTGCCTTTTCTATCGCGTTGACAAATGCTCCTTTTAAAGCTGTGCCCTTAAGAAGTTAACTGAAGACACTTATTGTAACACTCGAGTGTATCCAACACAAGGGCTTTACAATTAGCAGCGGTAATGTGAGCATAAAAGCTGTGCCCCAATATCGGTATATAATCTGAGGGAACACTGCAGGGTCCATTAAGGCCATTTACAGTTGAGACGGAGACTAATGGTATTAAATTATTACAGCTCTTGCTAAAGGGGCATTCTAAGCGAATCCCTTCCAGCTGAGTTGGTTGTATATGCTCTTTGTCGACAGTACAGTCCTTGAAGGATATCCTTATTGTTCATGATCATTTAGACGTGATGCCATGTGCTTTACTGAAAGTATAAATAACACCCAACAAAAAGACTGGGAATTAGTATTTGATTAAACTTGGCTTCAAGTGAAGTGGAGCTGGGTGGTTCTTAGGGAAAGCCCAGTTGCCTCTATACACGCGTCCGTGTGCGTGTGGGCTCACACACGGGATGGTCTGTGTTCACGAACGGCGTGCGACAGCGTTCCGTTGCCTGGTTACCCGTGCACAGGTGGACCCATAAGTCAGAGCCGGTCGCATTGTTCTGTGTGGTGGGCTTGTTTGGCGCTGGGCAGAATTTAGGGGTTTAGAGCATCAGAAGAGAGCTCTGTTTAGAATCCAAGGTTTTAAGAAGTAAGAGCAATTTATAATCTTCGACACACATCAGTCTCTCTCTTTCTCTCCCCCCGCCCCCTGAGTGTGATTGCCCTTAATTTGGCTGAGAGATTAAATGAATATCCTTCAAGGTTCAGATATTTTATTTATTTATTTATTTATCTACGTATTTATTTATTTATTTATTTATTTATTTATTTATTTATTTTTAAGTTGGCTCCATGCCCGGTGTGGAGCCCAACATGGGGCTTGAACTCATAGCCCTGAGGTCACGACTTGAGCTGAGATCAAGAGTCAGACGTTTAGCCTATTGAGCCACCCAGGCGCCCCAAGGTGAAGATGTTTTAGCTCCCCAACACCCAGTCAAACATTGGGAAACTCCTTCATAGAATAACTGAATATTAGGGTCTTTGGTTTTAAAATTGAAACCAAATTTAAATTAAAGCAGGGAAGTTGTGAAGAGAAATTTGGGAATAAATTCAAAGTTGCTACTGAGTTTGAATAATGAAGAAGGCATGAGTTAATGACCAGAAGCACAGAGAAGACTGAAGCACACAGGAGAGCCCTGCTTCTCAGGCAGGGCTCAAAGGTCATTGCAAATAAGATCAAGTTGGTTGCCATATTAAGTATATTCATATTTGTCACCATAACTATTATGCTATGTACGTGTGTTTTCTTCCTATTTTACAATTGATTACATAATTAGATAATTAAATAACTTTTGTTGGTTACCCCCCTAGTTTGCCTTGGTCAGATACATTTATCGAGCGTCTGGTCACTTTGCGAGTTGCACTGTGCTAGGCACTTACAAGGGAGAGGAGAATCTTACCAGACATGATTCTTGCCTCAGGGAGTTTGTAATCTGGTTGTGAAGGGTCAAGAGCAGAAAAGATAATCTTGTTCAGAGTCATTATATGCTACTGGTTATGACTCTGATGTAAATTTAAGGAAGGGATACAGTGTATATGATAAATGTGTAGCAGCCTAGAGCTGCAGTAAGGAGGAAGTGAAGGGAATGCAGAAGGTCCCCCAATCCCCAGAGAGCACAGCGTGAAGGGCTACAGGGGGATTGGGCAGAATGGTTTTGGGGAATCCACGAAGGACCGCTGGGTTAAGGCAGAACCTTGTCTTGCCAAGTGCTGTGCTGGGCACTGGGGACACAAGCGGATAAGTCGGTGTCCTACCCTCAGGGAATTTAGAGCCTAGTATTGCCTTCTCAATCTCTTGCACTGTTGCACTGAAACAAAAATTTGTTTGCATGCAATTCAAGGAACTCACGGTCCCTTTGAAGCCCATCAGTTGATGCCATGACCTGAGGTTAAGAACTGCTGCCTCTTGGAAATTCTGGACTATAAATATAAGGTGGAGTTGGTCTGGCTTGGGGGCGGGGAAGTCTAAAAACCTGGCAAAGGGAAGGCAACAGGGAGCATCTAAAAAGACCTACAGCAGGGCGCCTGGGTGACTCAGTGGGTTAAAGCCTCTGCCTTCAGCTCAGGTCATGATCTCAGGGTCCTGGAATCGAGCCCTGCATCAGGCTCTCTGCTCAGCGGGGAGCCTGCTTCCCCCTCTCTCTGCCTGCCTCTCTGCCTACTGTGATCTCTCTCTCTCTGTCAAATAAATAAATAAAAATCTTAAAAAAAAAATAGGGGCACCTGGGTGGCTCAGTCATTAAGCATCTGCCTTCGGCTCGGGTCATGATCCCAGGATCCTGGGATTGAGCCCCGATTAGGGCTCCCTGCTTGGCGAGAAGCCTGCTTCTCCCTCTTGTGTTCCCTCTCTCGTTGTCTCTCTCTCCGTCATATAAATAAATAAAATCTTAAAAAAAAAATAGATAAATAAAAAGACCTGCAGAGGATGAGAGAGATAGGCCATTGTCCATCCACCTCATTTTTAGAAGGGGAAACTGAGACCTAACGGCAAGGTCACTGCCCAAGTTCCTCACTACCATTCCTAGGGGCTCTTTATCATCCCTGGCTGAACGGATGGACACTGCTGCCTGGGCCGGGTGCTCTTAGAAACTGTGGGGGTGGCAGCAAAGGGTGCAAGATGAAAAACTGACCTTAGATTCACATCTCTTTAGCAGAGAAGCTCTAAGAACAATTGGGGGTGATAAGAGAAAAAGAGCATTTAGGAGGAAGCTAGGAACAAAGGATGGAGCCAGTGGTATGAAAGAAACTCTACCAAATATAGTTTTCGCGCACATCGCCGTCGGCGCTTGAGACACTTTCAGTGGGAAACCTCTTCTTGAACTTTGTGGCAAAGCAGAGAATCTTTGCAATCTTTGAAACCTTTCACTTTGGAAATATCCACAAAACAAATGAGAAAAACAAACATTAATGAGGCAGATATAAAACACTTTGGAGAAAAAATAATTTAGCATTTTTATAGTTGCTATAGAAACACCTCAGTCCTGACTCTTGCTAATTAGTTGGATTTTACACATTTTATATTTGGAAATGTAAATCAGTTTTCATAAATTATTACTTTTTTCATTTATATTTACAGTACCGTTACCAGATACACACAGAAAGTTTAGGATACTATTTAGTTGTATAACGTGACATACTTAGTTATATGAGCATGACATTTATATCCACAAGACATTTCTTAGTTTGAATATTCTCCTGTTAAATGTTGTGGGAAATTATACAGAGATTTATAATTTTTACAGAAGAAAATGAGAAAATGTAAATTATGTGGTGGCTTACTAAAGTGTTTACTCATGGAGTCTTGAGAGAGAACGGGGGAGTCCTCCCCCCGCTAAATAATAAACATTTAAAAACTTTTCCCTAGTCGTGGGAATTATGGTTGGTTTGGGTGTCTTCTGAACTTTTGGTACTACACACTTGCCATCTGTAAACACTTACTGGACGTTCCCTGATTGGAGAAGATACAGAAATGTTTGGAGAAACGGAAATGTAGGGCATGTCCAAGATCTGCAATGGCTTAGAGTCTTATGGAGAGGAGGTGAGTGAATGCGCCAATTCAATTGATGGGAATTAAAGATATATTTTCAGTTTGTAGTCAGAAGACCAGAGAAATGAAGCTGTAGACTTTGGCTTTATTATTGAAAAGGGGGATTCATCGACGGACCTGGGTCCACCTCCTGACCCTGCTACCTACTCGCTACAAGACTTAGGGCAAGTTCTTTGACCACTCCAAGTCTGTTCCTATACAATGAGGAGAAAAAGAATGAAAAAATAAGAGAGTTTTTGTGAAGATTATAAGAGAATATTTGTACAGTGTTTGGGCTTGATACATTATAAGTGCTTAGCCATTGGTATTTATTATAAAATTATTATCACAGTCGATTTTCATTGTACATACCTTTATCCTTCTGGTTTCAACTATGTGTAGTTGAACAAAAAATAAAAAAGAGAAAAGAAAGCTAAAAGGAAAAGAACGGTTTAAATAGTGTTTTCCATCCCACTGTGTATATGCCTCTGAGTGAGCTCTAAATGTAAATCTGCCAAATCAGACCTTTGTATATAGATATTAACATGTAAGGTTGTAAATGCATGAATACCACAGTCGATGTGTAGCTTAAGGGACTTTCAAGGATTATTTTGGTTTCATGTAGTTTTAATTTTATACACGGACTTTAGAAGTGAACTCCCCCACCACAGTTGAAGCCACCGTATTACTGTTGTTGTTGCGTGGCTAATGTTATTATTGACCTGATGTGAAGAAACCAGTAGCTGATGGAAGGACTTAGACTTTCAGCTGAGACCTTGGAATAAATCTGGATGTCCCTGGGGGATTTTGATAAGGTGAGAAAACAGGTGTCAGGGAGAAGTGGTGGAAGACTTTTAAATGGCCAGTGTGAGGGAGATAGAAAAGAGTAGATGAGGCTGAAGATGGGAGGTCCTGGGAGCCACCATGACCCCTCTCCCAGAGGTCTTGACAGGGGTGGCGGCAGAGAGGAAACCAACCTCAGAGAAACGGGAGCCACAGAGAGGAGACTGATGGGCGATTAGCCACATGTGGGAAATAACCAACGCAGACAGAAAAATGTTTATATATCCTTGTATTTTTAGAGACCAAGGTCTTTTTAGTGATGTATTTGAATAACAACGTGCCCTAATGCTTCGTAGCCTTCTCAGTCTTGTGTCTTCAGTTATTTGAAAAGCAGAGTAAACAGGATCCCTTCCTTCCCTAGGCTGATTTCCGTCTTTTCCTGAATCAATAAGCAAGGATTTGTTTCTTCTTTGTGTATATGACCCCATTTAAATTCAGGGTTCATGGTAACATAAATGGCAAGTGGGAGGAAAACAAATAAAGTACAAATACATAAATACATTTCTTTTTCAAAATTCACCACATTAAACAAGCCAATAGTTTTGATGTTATCTCTGTTGGTGGTGGCCATGCTATTTATTTCGTCTACTGGGGTACAGCCAGGAAGGAAGTGTAAGGAATTAGAGCAATGGGGACTGATAGGAACAGTGGCAATTGGAAAGCAAATGCTCCCTCCTTTCTTGGGGAGGTGTTAGGGCAGGATCTCAGCTCTATCTGCTCCTTGCTTTTGGAGCATCGACCTGTAGGGTTTCCAGATGCGACCTTTCAACAGAAGCCAGAAGTTGGTATTTTCATGTGAAATTTGACTTTAAGTGATGAAAACTAATTAAAAAATTAAATCGTTATGAAAGCCAAAACAAAACGAGTCTGTGGGTTGCTAGTCTGTCACCTTTCTTTTAGAACTACACTGTTCAATATGGCGGCCACTAGCCAGACCTGGCCGTTGTGCACCTGCACAATGGCTAGTTTGAATGTAGGTATAAAGTATAAGAGACACATTGGGTCTTGAAGATCGTAAATATAGCAATATCTTTAAAATATTGATTGCATGTTGAAATGAGAATATTGTGGCTGTGTTGAATTAAAGAAAACATATTTATTAAAATTAATTTACCTGGTTATTTTCACCTTCTAAGATGTGGCTACCAGAAAACTTAAAATGGCATACATGACTTGCATTTGTGGCTTTCATTCTATTTCTAGCGGACATGCTGCTCTAGAGTTTGAGCTGAGTTTTCCAACTAAGACATGATCTCAGTTGTGTTTGTGGTTTTCTGTGGATGAAGGTCCATAAACCTATTCATTTGTGCAGCTCTTTCTTCCTTCTTAGGTCAACCTAAAGATCAAGAAAGATCCACTTTTTTGTGACCTGCTCTAGCCAGGCCCGTTTTGATCAAGGATAGAGTTAAAAATGGATCTCATGCCTTGTGTCCAGGTTTTGGTTGGCTGGCAGGTGTGTACCAGCTGTCCCCCAACCCCCCACCTACACCGAACCCCAGAAGTGGTGTCCCCATCATGGGCACAGGACCCTTGGTACCTAGGTTCTTCAGAAGAAATGGTGAACTTCTGGGTACTGCAGTTCTTTCGTTTGCCTTAATGTTGCTTAAAAGCTTGTTTATGTTGGAAAAAAGAAGCAAACCCCTTAAATTTGCCCAAGGTGAGAGTAAGCTGTCACCTGCACCATAGGAGTCATGTGATGATCCCATTTAGTAACTAACAAAAGGTGGTGGCTGGGATGCAGGTCAGTGAGGCCATGACTGGAAATGCCAACTTGGAGAGAGGGGAAGCTGCTGGACTCTTCTCCCCAGATTTTCAGAGAACACTGTGTCTGTGGGTCTAATTGAGCAAGCACTAGATTCAAATGCAGGAAATATTATTGAGCCACCTGCTAGGTGCTAGGTTCTGTAGGGAATGTCTTCATAAACATGATCTCATTTCTCACTCTACGAAGCACATCTAGTACCTCTACTGAGGTTTTATATGCTTAATACCAAGAGAGGAAAGGAAGAACTTGTTACAGTCTCCTCCTATCCCCAAACATATGAGAGATTTAATAATTTTGTTAAAAGTAGGAGACTTTGAAGGTCCAGATATAGCATAGAGACTTTCTTTAGTTCTACTCAGTAGTTCTCAAATTTTAGTGAGTAATAAGCACAGATCCACCTATGTGATTCTTCATGGATGATGTAAGTGATTTTCAAGGGTAATTTTGACTCATGTGATTTTTGCCTTTCATGCTAACTTTAGGATCTGACTTCCTGGCTAAGATGTGACTCCTCTATATGTATAAGAGTTCTTAGTGCATGATTCCAGGTGGTTAGACACAGAGCTGTACCATAATTACCACCACTCCCCGTGCTTACAAAATAATGTATGCTCTTGATGTGAAGGTTGGTGAGATGGAGAGAAAACCCACTGACTCTTAGGTAGTCTCAGTGTTCTTGAAGTTGGGGAGTGGAGAGCTGGCCGGTCTAGGGGAGACATTATCTGGAAGTAGAGGTGACAGCAGAAGTCAGTCTGAAAGGGAAGATGACTGGGTCCCACAGCTGCTTACGTTCATGGATCCACAGACATTAATTACAACTCCCTTCAGGTGCTTTGGCTTTACTTAGCCATATTCATGTTATCTCTAGAAGGATCTTCAATATCAGCTCCAAGATGAGCCCTTGCAACTTCCAATAGTATCAGTTATGGGGCCCACAACTTAAAGTAAAGGCTAAATATTGGAGCTCTGGTGATTGTTATGGAGAAGAATTTTGTGAAATTCATCAACTCTGTGAGAGTTTACTGTGAGTTCTTATGTGAGGAATATGGTGGTAAGCTAACATTTATAGTAGGCTTATTATATGTCAGGACTGCACTAAATATTATGATTACATCTTATGTCATTGTTCACACAACACTCTGAGATAGGTGTGACCCACCTTGTTTTATAGACTAGGAAACAGAGAGGTTAAGTAATTTACTCAGAGTATCACACTTGTCTCTATGGGACCGTGGCATCCATGATCATAGTTTACTGCAAGCGAGGGAGCCTGTGCCGTGCCCCTACCCCACTAAAACCAAAACAAAACCGTGATCTAAATAAGAGATAAGTTTATTACTTTTAGGTAACTGATGCCAGTGAGGTAAGTAGCCCAGGGCTGTGGTAGAGGCTCTGCTCTACAAAGCTCTCAAGCCAGGCTCTCCCTCTACCACATTCTTCTACCAGATGGCAAATGGCCTCATCTCTACTGTCAAAAATGGAACTATGGCTGTCCCAGCAGGACTCCTAGGAGCAGAATGGAGGGAGGCAGGGGCAGGGGAGATCCCCTCTCCTTCATGGCCTTGAATATTGCATACAGTGTTCTGCTTGCGTCTGACTAGCCAGAAGTTGGTCACATGATTACCTAAGCTATAAAGCAGTCTGGGAAATTTCCAGATTTTATTCTGGAAAGTCATGTGTTCAGATGAATATTGGGAATGTTATTACTTCAGAGGAAGGAGAAAAGAATATCTGGGGTCAGCAATAGACTTCGGTCGCCACAGTGACCTTGGACAAATAACTTCAGCTCTTCTTGATTTATCTGTAAAATGAAAATGATGATGATAGTGGATCCTAACTCCAAGGATGCTATGAGAAAGAAATGAGGCTGTCTGGAAAGCATTTAGTGCGGTGTCCCATAGTTGACATCATTCAGAACATCATAGCTATTTTTAATTTAATGTGACTAATCTTTGTCTTATTTCTGTTAATTTTGTATATATAGTAACATAGTTACTAGAGAGAGATGCTTGTTTTCTACATTTTCTCCTTCATGTCCTATTTTCACGATTAAACAATACTTTTGAATCTCTTGACTACCATGTGGTCTTAGTTCAATCTCTATTTCCTGTCAGGCTGGGGTGGTAAAATTTGGTGATCATGACTTCTAAAAGATTTGGAGAAGAAATCATGAAAAACAGTGTTACATGGGTTTTCTTTCTCTTACTCTTGATGCTCTCACAGATGGTCTTTTCTTCTTGTAAAGCTTAATTTTACATTGTGTGCTTGGAAAGCTGAGTGTCAACGGAGTCATAATTTAAAATAATTTTAGGACTTACTCATTAAAGGAAGGGATTAATTGTGAAATTTTACATCTGTATCTGTATCTATATCTACCCTGGTTTTCACTATATTAGATTGGCTTAGGAGAGAGACATCTATTTTAAACTAGAGGCTTCCACTTGATTTTGGAATACTGAAGACTGTTGTTAATAATCAACACCTTCAATTGGGAGGTGTGTGAGCGAGAGCTGTGTGCATGGGACAGAGAGTGCCACACCTTTCGTTTGGACCAGATCCTGACAAGTTCTACAGGAGATAGGGACACATTGGGTCCCAAGCCAGAATCCTTCAGTGGAACCTCCCTGGATGAATCCATCTGGATTCAGTCCATGGTGTGTGGCAAGACCCTAGTGGTCTGAGCACCCCCAACCACTCCCCACCCCGACCCCCACCTCGTTGGCCCAGCACTGTTGGCCTTCTGACCACATTCATGCTCCCTGTTACCTTGGGTTCTTCTGCAGTTTGGTCCCCTCTGTCTGGAGCACCTACCTGCCTTCTGTTCCCCTGTTCTTCATCCTTCAAAGCCCTCTTTCGAGAAGGCCTCTTGGTTTTTACTTTCTTGCTTTTCTTCAGAGCACCCATCTTGGGCTGTAACAACATGCTTCTTAGGTGACAATTTCATTTGCGTCTGCCTCCTTCTTTAGTCTGTAAGCTCGGTGAAGGCAGGGACTATGTCTGCGTTGGTTCTTCACTGTGTCCTCTGCGGTTGGCCTGGTGTTCAACAGATATTTGCAGAAGAAATGTATTTGAAATTAATAAAATATCTGTAGAGGTCATCCTCTGCTAACTTATAAGACATATATATATATATATATATATAAAAGTTTTTTTTTTTTAATTTGGCCAGTTGTTTAGTGGGCATCATGGGCTCTAGCTGACACGGAAGGCTTATGTTCCTCAAATCACACATCAGCATTTTCTAAGCAGATGCTAGAGTTACTGTGGTGCAGCCTGGCCGGGGTAGAGAGTTGCCAGGGCAGGCAGCTTCTGAATAATATAGCAAGGAAGGCAAAGAATAGGATCCCTAAGGTTATGTGGTCCACATTTCAGAGCAAAATTTATTTTCATTATATTTTTTCTTAACTGAGGGCATCTTATCTAGTTAGACAGGCTTCTTTGGAACCAAATTTTGTTCTTTGTGACATTTGGAATTAATACGAGGAAATACTCTTTGTATTGCTCGGTGTTGAAAATGTCAGTAAACAAACCTACCAGTCAAAGAAGGGGGGCTTAGTAACAAAAGACATTGTTTCTTGGTGCAGGAGGTAAACAAGAGAGTTTAGAACAAAGGTTTTCTCAAAATAGGCTTTTTAGCAAACTTTGGAGCCTGGCTCTTGAACCCCACCCGCCTCTATTCTGGTGCGGAGGTGATGCTGATGATAATACTTATTATTTTAACCAGCCTCCGAAACTTACCAACACAAACACACTCTTAGTGTCTGGGCTGACGGCAGGGCTGGGAAGGTCCTTATAGGATCGCAAAACAACTGGGGGGCAGTTGAGGGCTTCCGGCAGCCTGCTAACAAAAATATACTCTCAGAGGATGCAGCTCAGGGGGGCGTGGGACCCGCACAGCAGTGAGCCTGAAAGCCGGCCTTTCCGTTTTTATAGAGCTTCACCCCTCACATCTGGTGGAGCTGTGACAATCAGCATTAGACCGTTTTAGAAATCAGATACCCTGGGTACCAGGAAGTTGATTTGCCTTCCACTTCCTTAAGAAAACACACATTAATATTTAAACTGGGTTTTCATAAAAGAAGGGTTGTGTCTGAGATGTGAAATAAAGTCAGGGGGCTGGGAAAACTCCCTCAGATACAGTGACCTTGATGCAATTCAAATCATCCTCCAGATTCAAAGAAGGAAAATGCTCCCCACCCCCTTGCAAGTCCTTGGTAGCATTTGGTATTGACTGTTTTATGACGTTTGCCTATAGTTTGGAAAGAGCTGGACTTGAAGTTGTTCGCATCCTTCTCTGTGAATAGAAGTGGGAGATCCATGAAGGTTGCTTTCCTAAGCGATCCCAAGAAATAGTGTGTATGATTTCCCCTTCAGTATTGTTTCTGTGCAGCTTTTTCCAATTCGAGAGCCGTGTGGCACAGAGCATCCCAGTACTGGGTTCATGGGGGCCCTTGGGCTCAGGATCCAGCCCTTTGCATTTTCCTGCCCTACTTTGGCTCGCTGTCCGTGGGGCCGGCATGATGAGATGCTGTGAGGTGAATCAGGCCTGACAATTCTGCTCTGTCTGGAATGAAGTATGATTTTGGTGTGTCTCTACAAGCCTTGTGGAGACAAATACAGTTCTTAAAGGGTGAAAGGAGTTTTTCAAAGATCAGTGTAAATGGTTTACTTTAAAAATAAACATTTTAAATCACTTTGATCTTGGCTGTCCAAAAGATGCAAACTAGTCATGCTTCTGGGGGAGTATTTTCCGGGGTTTTAAACCCAACATAGACCATTTCCTCTTTGCTTGCAAGAAGATAAATAATTTTTGGAACAATAGAACACATGAAGAAACAATTCTACAAGTAACAGGCAGGTAGGATATTGAAGGTGCTATAAGAACAGAAGTTGGTTTTACATTTGCAAGTGGAGATTTAGGTAACTTTTCTAGGTAAGGTTTTTTATCCAGATTTGAGTCCTGCAAACTCCCCTCTCCACATCCATTCACCTACCCACCCATATCCATCTCATCTGCAAGGATATTATGACTTTTCTTGGTCAAATACCTTATTGAGTTTTTTTCACACTATGCTCTAGCATGTCTTCAGTCTTTTGTTTTAGTAGAGTTTATTCTTTGGATCATATACTTGTCTGCTCACCAGGCATCATCATTTAAAGAGGATTTCAACATTAACTGAGTATCTGAAAGTACTTGTATCTGCTATTTTGGTACAACAGTTAATATTTTGAAGATTGCCTGGATTTTAGATTTTAAAATTAAAAAAAAATATTTATTTTAGAAAGAATGAACAAGTGCATGGGTGGGGGGAGGGAGAGGGAGAGGGAGAGAGAGAATTCCAAGCAGGCTCCCTGCTCCCATCTGGGCTTGATCCCATGACACTGAGATTATGACCCAAACTGAAATCAAGAGTCAGACTATGGGCACATGGGTGGCTCAGTTGGTTAAGCGACTGCCTTCGGCTCAGGTCATGATCCTGGAGTCCTGGGATTGAGTCCCACATCAGGCTCCCAGCTCCGCGGGGAGTCTGTTTCTCCCTCTGACCTTCTCCCCTCTCATGCTCTCTCTCTCTCTCTCTCATAAATAAATAAAATCTTAAAAAAAAAAAGTCAGACGCTTAATGGAAAGAGTCACCCAGGCACCCTCAATAAACCCTATTCTTGTATGTGAAAATCTGATGAGTTAGGTGAAGTAATATTCTGAAAAGTAGTGAACATGAAGCCATTCTTACAGATTACAGAATTAACTATATCTCCTATGTCATTATTAAATGGATCATTGTCCTCACTGAATGTTGTGGCAGAGAGTTGCTTTCCAATTTGGAGAAAGTGATCTGCCAAATCAATATTAACATTTGTCACAGAACTGGGATCTATCTGATTGCTAGGATTTTTCTTTCCTTAACATCTTATGATACTTACCATTGGTTTAAGCAAACAGAACTTGTGTGTTTCCAACTCCTCTCATTTCTGAACTCCTAATTTTGGGGAAAAAAAAGTTGGAACTGTGCGTTTTCAGGGGAGCATTAAATGTATATTTAAGGTATGAATGCTTCTTTCAGGAATTGATCTGCATTTTGGCTGGCAAACCTCTCAGGTGCATGAAGGGGCCCTGACTACTTGGTCATTCGTGGAGGAATATATTTTAAAAATGCTTTCTTGACCTTCTTCTAACTTGGAGACAAACACATTCCTCACTTTTTCCCAACCAAAGCGAACAAAATTTTCATGTGCAGAGTGTGTGTTTTCA
Source organism: Nasua narica (assembly GCA_028533885.1). Classification (NCBI taxonomy): domain Eukaryota; kingdom Metazoa; phylum Chordata; class Mammalia; order Carnivora; family Procyonidae; genus Nasua; species Nasua narica. The sequence goes on from CM052809.1 coordinate 94,336,072, forward strand.
GTGGATTAGACCCAAAGCTATGTTGTTCTAGAGGTCTTAGAACTGCTTATGTAGTGCACAATAAGCTTTGTAGCACAATTTAAATGTTGATTTTAACATGTAAACAGTCATCCAAAAGTGTTTCAGAAAAGCTGTTTTAGGAGTTGGCTTAAAAGTATATTGGATAATGATTTTCTAAGCATGTTTATTTTCTTTTGGTGCCTTTATTTAGTCATATAAAGTTTTTCCTTTTACTTGGAGCCCATAAAGAAGTTCTGGGTCCATTTTCTCTTCCTCTCTCTGTGTTCTCCCCTTCCTTTTCCAGCTGTTTCTTTTATTCATCTGAGACGGTAGACGACTTTCTTGTATTTTGCCGACAATGACTTATTTATACCTAATTGCCTGGGTTCTGAGATTGTTAGGAAACTGTATTGACAATGATAATTTTCAGTTGTCTCACAAGGAGGGTACATGAATTAACACAGATCCCAATCAAAACATGGCAAGTGAGAAACAAAGCCCCCACCAGTGGCGTGTTTCTGACATTGCCTTTGTTAACTGTTGCATTAATAGGAAGGTGACATTCTTTTGAGAAATAAAGCATATGTAAATAGGAAGAGTTTTTAAAAATAGAATTCTGCAAGTCAGACTCATTTCTACGGCTTTATAAGGCAGAGAACAAGTTAGGCAGAAACCTTCTCTTAAGAGAGAATAGAAAACTAGAGTTGTTTTCCTGCTTCGTATAGGAGCCAAACTTTCTTATGTGTTGAGCATAGTTGGGTATATGTCTGACAAATCAATTCAGTGTTTGAGTTTCATCACCAGGGAGAACCCAAGATAGGCCTTTTTAGGCATGGCTACGACTGCATGAGTTTGGGAAGTGGCAAACTTCTAGGCAGCGTTAAAAGTGGCGTTTACCTGAAATGGAGTCCCTGGCTGCTTTGTGATTTTGCGATTGCGGCTCGATGTATTCTTAGAATACATCGAATACATCAAATAATACACTGAATACATCGAATACAAGAAGATGTATTCGTCTCTCTAAAAAGGGAATCGAAGTGCTGCACTCACTAATGACGGAACTGGCCTGTTCCACTCATATACCCCATCCGGCCTCTTTGCTGTGCAGCGTTTCCAAGTTAATCTATTGTAAAATTAGATTGTGAAGATGGACATCATTGCCCCCACCCTGGGACAATGGTGAAGGACTCACAGCGTCAGCCCCACGGAACTCCCCAGTGGAAATCATTACACAATTCATTTGTGGTGTCACCCAGCTCCCCAAAGAGCTTGGCTTCCTTTGCAGCCCCAGTTGTATCTTGGCAGTGTGACCCTTTTGCTTTGATTGCCTTGAGAATGCACACCGTTTTCTCTTGATGGCGAAGCCCCCTTGCTCAAGGTCTGCATCTTAAGTGGCAGAGATGCAAAAAACGGCTCTCCAGACAGTGTTTCTAATTCAATTCTCCTTTAAACAATCATGCATAAACTGCGTAATGCATCCAGTGAAGAAGAGAGGAAGAGAGGGGTCAGGAGGTGTGGGTTCCAGTAAAATTTAAATAGCCACTGCACTTGCAATGTTAAACTGTGAATGCCATCTGTAAGTGTTAGCACACAGGAGAAGTCAATTAGATGAACTGATTTTTCATGGTTTTGGGGATTATCATTCAGGGATTCTTAACCTGCCTGCAATTCAAGACTAGATTTCAGGGGCCAGGGAGCAGTGAAACTTTTACAACGGATGGAACATCTTTTATTAAGTAATAGGCATTTTTCTAAGGAAAGGCTTTTATTAAATTCTCACAAGGGTCCAGAGCCCATAAAACGTTAAGGAACCACACTGTATTCTACCTTCATAATTTTTTAATGTTTTATTTCAAAAGTTGATGTTCTGTTTCCTCTTATGCAAAAGAGACAAACGCACACATTAACTCTGATATTTCTTGATCTTTAGTTTCTTCTCCGTCTTGGGTGTCCCATAATAAATGTGCAGGAAAGAAATATAAAACGCTATCCAAACTCAGTTAATAGCTCTGAGAAATGCACATTTAGAGTGCTTTAAAATCAGGTTACAAGTATAATTTTCAATTTGCTGGGGAGAAAATAGGAAGGAAGAGTCCTTTGGAACACAGAATAAATTCATTGTATGTACATTATCGGTGTTGGTTCATTATATTCCTTGTTGGCCTACAACTGAACACATCTTTGAGAACCTGAAGGTAGACACAAGGTCCCAATTGTTAATATTTAGGAAAAGGGCACACACATTGTGAACTGCTGTGAGTTGGGTCCATGGAGTCAAAGAGATGGTAGGTGAAGTTTCATTCTCAGGCATCATAAAATTCTAAAGGCAGGCATTATCCGTTAGGGGCACATATGAGATTTGACTGAGAAATTTACTGCTTTTGTGATTTATTTCCTTCTTTGTGGAGTATTCTGAATGAATGTTAAGGTCTGGCCTGAGAGGTTCCCCAAAAATACCCTCATCTAAATTTGCTGTGAAGCTATAGGAGCCCTCTCATTGTAGTCTCTGCGTTCTCTGACATGTGAAACCTGGAGTTTGTAGGAGCACACTTTTCCCTTTTTAAAATTTCTTGTTTCCCACAACTGATTTTTATTATTCCCTGACACGCTGGGATTGTTGCTGTGACTCTTTAAGAAGTACGGGCAGGCGCTTTGCTGCCTGGAGATCTATGGAAGTTAACACTGTGTTGGGTTGGGCTGTTATTCTAAGCAGTTTTATTGCTTCCATCTCAAACTTCTCAGGACTCTTGGAGTCTCCCTGCATCTTGAGAAATCCAGGGTCCCCTCACCTGAAACCACTGAGATGATATGACCCACAGGGGATCTGGAGACTCCTAAAGCACTTGGTTGCTTGGAGGGAACACTGCATTTATTATATGACAAGCAAAGCAGTTGCAAAATGAAATATGGCAACAGCTACCTTTCCACCAAGTGACTTTGATAGGTTTTGATTATTTATTTGTTTGTTTTTCTGGTTTGCCACTTTATAGCAAAAGAACGGTGTATAGGAAGACCCAAATTTCGATCCCAGCTTTTGTAGTCATGGCTGTTGAACCTTAAGATGGTTTTTAAACCTCTCTGGACTTTCTTTTTCTCATCTGTAAAATGGACACAATATTTGCTCTGCTGACTTAATGTGGTTAAGGTGAAGAGGAAACGAGAACTCAAATGGATATCACTTCAAGAAGCATTTTAAAGCCAAGCGGAGATGGCTCTTTTCCTTGATACAAACTCTCCCAACATTTCGGTCTTACTCAGAAGTCACATATTCTAGTGCTCACAATTCTGGCTCTGAAGTCTGACAGAGCTGGGTGAGCGTCCTGGTGGTACCATTTACTCACATGTGACCTTGAATCAGTCACTGACATAATCTGAGTCTTGTCCTGCTCATCTTCAAAATGGGGATGATGATAGTTCAGACCTAACAGTTGGCACTTGGACTGAATGAGGTGACTATGTCTAGCACAGTCCTGACATGTAGTCAGCGCTCACTATCAACAGCTGTTGGTGAGAGTCTTTTAACTACATTTTTAAGAATTAGAACATCCTGAAAACAGAGCTCTGTAGCTGTGCTCTAAGAGAGAAGCTGTCATTTTAAGAAGAAATCTCTCAGGGGCACCTAGGTGGCTCAGTGGGTTAAGCTTCTGCCTTTGGCTCAGGTCATGATCTCAGGGTCCTGGGATCGAGCCCTGCATTGGGCTCTCTGCTCAGTGGGGAGCCTGCTTCCCCCTCTCTCTCTGCCTGCCTCTCTGCCCACTTGTGATCTCTCTCTGTCAAATAAATAAATAAAATGTTTAAAAAAAAAGAGAGAGAAGAAATCACTCAGGGTCTACTGGTTAGTCCTCAATAATCACCTTTTCTTCCAATCAGATCGGGTCTTCCAGTGGTGGCAGAACGCCAGTTTTGCTGACAGTTTTCGGTGTCCTGTGCCTTGCAGTGGTATTCAAAATACTTCACAATTCAACTCAAGAAATTTAGCACATCTTCAGAATAAATTATTATTGTCATTAGCACATTACCACCCAAGAAAATCTGTGCGGGAACAGAATGCCCAGAGTGAAATGCTATATGTTCATCAACGTGCGAACACCGTATGTACAAGGATGTTTTTGTTTCGGTTGTTGCTTTTTGTACACCAAAGCAAAAAGCAAGACACACCCGCTGGTGTTTGTTGATCTTGTGACTATCGGAGTTCGCAAAGACCCAGTTAGGACAGTTCAAACTGGCAGAAAGAGAAGGGTGCCGGTGCAGAGAAAAGTCACACGGGCTGTACTTCCTGGTAAAAGGGCAAATGTGCCCAAGATGTAGCCGTCTTCCCTTTCTTCAGCTTGTATATGTAAATGTGTCTGGCAAGGAAAACATTCCTAACTTGCATTATGAGTAAAGAAATAGAAAGGAAAATCTATTTTAGTTATTTCCATAAAACTTCCTTTTGATGTGGACTGACGTTAGTCTACTTTCCTATCCACCCATAAATCAGTCTGCTAGCTATCCATCCACTCCGTTGCTTTCTTTCCCTGGGATTCTTGTTACGTGCTGCCTAGCACATGACAGATCATTTTTACTTTGCAGGTTTCCAAAGGTGATAATTTCTTGCATTTTACATGACTGTGTATACTAAAGATGAAATATTGCTTTAAAGTAAGCACAGTTTCAGGTGCCAAAACGACTTCATTCTTTTCAATAACATTCTTTCCTCCTTTTTCTCTCTCTCTCTCTGTTTCAGCCCTGAACCCAAACTAAAGTTTCTTCTATTAAAGGGTATGTTCATTATTTATTTTAAGATGAATGCCCTATGGATCCTTAAACCTAAGCCTGGAAAATAGGAAATAATTCACTGGGGCTTGAAAAGGGTGGGGATTTCTTTGTTTCTTTTTATATTTATTCAGGAAAAGCTGACAATCGTCCTACATTAATGAACTACACCATCAATCACAGTGTTGACAATGAGCGGAAAAGCGAGGTATATGTCAGGCTGACGGCATATTGCCTTTTTCAGTGAGGGCATGGCTGTTTATAGCACTTTCGTTGGCAAAATCCTTTTTGCACTGGAACAAGAATAGAAAGAAGAATTAGAAAAGCAGCCAGTGGAAAGAGCTTTATGTTTTCAAATTATGGAAAAAAGTGATAGGGGAAAATAGAGAAATGATTATTTTTGTAGTTTATGTGCCTCTCCCACAGGACTTAAAGAATAAATGGAAAATGAGATGAGGAAAAGAGGGTTTTTTTTTTTGTCTCTTACCTCTACAAGGCTGGTTGACTTTCCCTAAGTTCATGACAAAAAAGTTTCAAAGATTACATATGTCAACTGCGATTGAGCCCCCAGACTATCACAAAAGTGAATTGGAAGTGATTGGTTTACTCTTCCACAAGCATTCACCTCGGGCTACACATGTGCACACATGCGTGCACACATACACACACAGCTGGTGATTGATAATGGAGAGGACTGTGGTGGGAGAGATAGAATTTTCTCCCTTTCTTGGCCTTCACTCTCGTTTAGTACAAATTGGTAGGAAGAGCGCTTGGCCTGGTGAGATCACTGCGACAGGTAGCTTTGTGGTAATTGTGACTCAGGCCTAACAGCCATGTGGTCATATAACCCATGAGAGGCTGCCTTTGTCTGTCTTTTGGACAGCAGTTTCTACTCTCTTTCAAAATCCAAACAGCTCTCACATGTGTCAACCTAAGGTGGCCAACAAGGACGAGAGGAAGGTGATATCAGCAGCTAGGAATATGAAGACTTTATTGTGTGTTGAGGACATTGTAGCCATTTACTTCATGGAATTCTTGTAATAGCCCCATGAGATCGGATGAGGAAACATCTTTTACAGATAAGGAAACTGAGGTTCACAGAGGTGAAATGACTTGTGCAAGCGTTCACATAGCCAATGAATGGCTGTATTATAATTTGTGGGTTTCTCTTAACTACAGGCTTGAGTCTTTTCAGTGCTATGGTGATGCTGCTTAAATCCTTTGGCCTCACAACCCCTTTACATTCTTAAAAAAATGTTGAGACTCCAAAGAACTTCCGTTTATGTGGCTTATGCCATGTCCACTGTATTGTAAATGAAAATGAGAAATTAAAAAATATATTGATTTATTTTTCTTTTAAAAAGACAATACCAAACCCATCACATCATAACATAAATAACATTTTTAAAATTAGAACTGACTCCATTTTCTGCAACAAACATATTTAGTGAAAAGACTGGTATTATTTTACATTTTTACAAATCTTTTTACTGTCTGACTTAAGAGAAGACAGTTTTCTCATATTTGCTTCTGCATAGGTTGCTAACATGTTACTTTGGCTAAAGTATGGAAAGAAAATCCAGTTATAAATACATATAGTCTGGAAAAAGGAAGAGTATTTTAATAGTTTTTTTTTAGATAATTGTAATATTCTTTGATACTACACTAAAACTCAAGTGGTAGTTTCTTTCTTTTTTTTTAAAGATTTTATTTATTTATTTGACAGAGAGAGAGAGAGATCACAAGTAGGCAGAGAGGCAGGCAGAGAGAGGAGGAAGCGGGCTCTCTGCTAAGCAGAGAGCCCGATGTGGGGCTCGATGCCAGGACCCTGAGATCAGGACCTGAGCTGAAGGCAGAGGCTTTAACCCACTGAGCCACCCAGGCGCCCCAAGTGGTAGTTTCTTAAGAGTGAGTTGCTGTGTTGAATCTGAAACCATACCAATGAATTTTTTTGTACTGTTTATATTAAAATCCATCGGTATATCTTTCACTTTGAACGGATCTTTTATCTAGCATGAATTTGTAACATCGTGCATTGGTTATTTGGAAAATACTGGTTTACTAAGTTATGTTCTCTGAGTTACATGACATCTTTTCTTGTACAATATTAAAAATTCATCTTCATCAATATCAAAATCTTAACAGGAAAGTTATTAGTAAGCTGTCAAGCTCGTACTGGTGGATGCAGGTTTCACCAAATTCCTGTTTTAATTTGAAAGCTGGAATTTTATCATTGACAATACATGATTGTCAATTGTTTTCCTTGAAGTGACAGTCTCACTTTGCTCATTTTTGAAAAGATGCTTGCCAAGTATCCAAGTCTGAATAACCATTGTTTGTCAGTTGTACTTGCAAGTAAAAATGGTGTTCTGCCAAAAAAAACAACTAGGTCAGCTCACGATTCAAACAACTGCACAGGTACTTTACCTGAACGTGCAACAGACAGCTTTATTTGTATTTCCCACTTAGACTCACAGAATATTAAGAAGATGTAAGAAGGGTTGAGCTTCCATAAAATATAATACTTTTATAAAGCTATTTAATAAATTAATAATTTTTTACTACTTCACTAGGAATATTCTTTTTTTTTTTAATTTTTTATTAAACACCAGGAATATTCTTAAATGGAATGGTTTTTCCATCATGTGTGTATGTTTGTGCGCATTTACTGTGAGTTCATGGCAGTGCAGAATACAGTTGGGTGCCATTGTCTTAACTCTCGCTAAGCCATCATTATTGCTTTACCTGTCATTGCTTTTGCACCTTTCATTCAAATGTCAGCACAGTAGTATTATTGGGAAAAAAGTTTTGACCTCACACGCTCCCAGAAGAGACTCAGAGACCTTTAGGATTCCATGGGACCATTTGAGAACTGCTGTACTCCATAGTACTATCTCTTAAAAATGCCAGTGATGTATGAGCCGCTCTTTGGAACAAAACAGCAGGAAAAACAAACAGTAGGACAGCAAAACAGTAGGAAAAGAGCTGGATATTATTATTCTTATAATAAAATTTTAATGCATATTTTCATACATGTATGTCTGTAATGGCAAACAACATGTTGGTTGATTTTTATTTCTTATTAAATCTTTGTGCTTCATTTCAAAAAAGGAAGAACAAAAATCCACTCTGTATCAGCAGAGAGCATACTTTTGAAGCCATCGGCGACTGCTGAACTTAGTTTTCTGTTCACCATGTCAACGTTGGAACATACTGATTCTCTGTTTATAATCTTGAGGACAAGCTACTTGGAAGAGATTTAAAATATTTGTGTATAGTTATACCATTTTAAGAGGCAAAAAATCACCATTTCTCACGAATGCTTGAAAAAATGTCTCTTCTGTAACTGAAAACATCCCATGTTCCCTCTTGGCCAAGAGAGAGGTTTGAAGACCGATATTTCAACTAGATGTAAGGAGTTTTCTAAAAAATTGAACTTAGCAACTAATTTCGAAAGACTCTTAAAAAAGAGCACTGATTTTGTTGCAGTGAAGAAAATTTGGGATTTTTTTATGGAAACTGATCATAAGTACTGATATTTTTTTGAAGTTATCCCTCCATTGTTTGGAATGACTCTTGGCCATATTTCCTCTTCTGGGGCATCACAGAGACTCAGAAATTGCCAATGTCTCAGGCCGCAACACAGATCAATCTCAGAGTTGAGTCTCTGGGCAACCGCTGTCATTATGGCCCTTTCATTCTGTTTCTTTTTCTGTGAGAAGTTTTTTTTTTCTTTCAAAGAGAAAACGAAACAGAAAAACTCTTGTGTGTGCTTGAGGTTCATTCACTGCTATCCGAGATGCAGGGTATTTGGCTGAGCCTTTGAAGCTTCCATGACACGGCAACGCTTAGGGTGTAGGCACTAAATTTTTCAGGTTGTGGATATTTTTCAGTCGTAGGTGAAAAGCATGCACAATATACTTTGCGATCTGGCACGGTTGGGGAATGGAAGGTCTGTTTGATCAAGTCAATGCCATTTCCCAAAGTGGTCAGTTACCAGTGTATGTACAGTCCCAGTCTAGAAGATGCCTTCAGGAGACACACAGACATTTTCAGTCTAATCGTCATTGCCTCTTTTTATGGTTTCTTTCAATGCTGGTTTTCTGTGTATGGTTTCCTTTGAAAATAATTTTATTTAAATGAAATTGTGAATCTACTTACAATAAAATTATTAAGGAAATGATAATAACAGTGGTAGGCAGATTGGCAAAATGATACATAATGAATGGTAGCTTTAGGAAGCTGAAAGAGTTCAAACATGTTTCGTGCGTTCATTTACTGATCCAGCATTGTTTATTGAATGCCTTCCTATTCTAGGTATTGTGGATTCAGCAGTCAATCATATAAACAAAGTCCCTGTCCTTGTGAAACTCACATCCTGGATGGGGAAGATAAATACATAATGTAATGTCAAGTATTTAACGTTATAAAAAAATAAAGGTTAAGGGCTAGAGCTGGGAAAAGTTCCTCTTTTAGAGGAGGTTGAGGGAAAACCTTGTTGAGAAGGTTGCATTTGATAATATAGCACTATGGATTGTGCTTAGTTCATTTTAGCAAGCATGTCTTGGGTGCTTGGTTCTGCAATACAAATGGAAATACAACTGGTCAGAGAAGCTCAGCTTTGGGGGGCAGAAGTTATCATTAAAATTTCATAGAATGGAGCGCAAGGTAATGAGTAAGGAGGATTACTTTGGTACCACTGAGGAGGGGAGTGGCTGTCCCGAGCAATCAGAAGTGAAGTCACGGAAGATGTCCTGGAGGAGATGGCTGCCCTGAGCTAAATCTGCCAGAATGGGGAGGAGTTATCAGAGGAAGCAGATGGTGAGGGGTCAGAGGAAATAGCATGTGCAAAAGGAAAAAAACATTCCTAGTGCATGGAATCTGGACTTTGGGGGATTAAGAGAAAGATGGAGCAACACTGAGTATGTAGCTTAACAAATTTTAGAGGATTGGAAACTGTAAAATACTTAGTTCTAAACCATATAGAATGCTTGGTTTTTCCATTGATTGAGAATGTAGCTGAATGTTCAGTACCACTCAGTTAAGAGGGTCCTCTGCTCCGGACTCAGCTTTCTAGAGGGCCTCAGTTTGGACCTCTCCCAGCCATACCACTCCCCATGGGATGAGAGGCCCGTGGTGCGAAAATGCATACCCTTTAAGTCACCCTGAGAGTTCTTGGCACCCAGGAAGTTGATGCCCCAGAAGTCCTGAGTCACTTTTGAAGGGCCGTGTGCATCTCTCATCTGGGTCAGCCTTCCCAGGGCATCTTCTGGTGTATGTGTATCCTAGTCTTCAGAGGTAGGCGAAGGGCTATTTGCAGAGAATGAGAAAGGAGGTGGGATGTGAGGACTTGCCTGCTCCTCTATGTGTGCAGGGCCCCTGGAGGTGCTGACCTGAGCTGGGGGTGGAAGAAGGAGGGCGGCAGCATGTGATGGGGCAAGCCTCCCTGGGCCACCAAGCTCTTGAGTGGAACTCTGAAGAGTCCGAGTGTTCTAATATCAAACCTGGCCTTCTGGGTTGTTATGAAGGAATAATCATCCAGATAGGGAGTAGAACATATTTCCTTGAGGGTTTGCCTTAGAGTTTTGACATATTTAGACCTGTGATATGAGTCTCCTTTTATTAAGGATGGGCCTGAGTATCATAATTTTTTATGTGTTTTGCCTTTAAACTAGAAATACAGTAATAATTGGTAGTGGTGCTCAGTTACTATAAGACTACTTAAGCAGACTTCTACTATATTGCAGGGTGATGGTATTATTGTTTTGAGAAACTATATTAAGATTTGCCTCCCTTTCCATCATTTTCCCATGTCTTTGGCCTCCTCACTCCCTCATAAATTCACATCCAAAATGGAATTAAATAGTTAAGAATAAGTTCACATTTTAAAATCACTTTTGGAAAAAGTAAAGAAAACACCACTTTTTGGGGGAGGATAAAAGACAAAAGTCATGACTTCCCAAATCCAACATCTAAAAATCTTTGTGATTAACCTATAAAGTGAGAGTTGATTAAAATATTTGATAAAAATTAGGAAAAATCATAACAAAACCATCACTAATTTATCAAGAAAGTATATTAAGAAATTACATGTTTACAAGTTATTTGTAAAGTCCTGAGCATTTTTCTTGATTTGATTAAAAAAATACTAAGTACTTCCAGAAAAATTCCTTTCTAGAAAAGGATCCAAGAAATCAGCATGATCATTAGATTTAGCCAATAAAAGAAAGGGCGTAGGAAAGAGTGAATTCCAGATAAGTCCTGTGTAACACTCCTGAAAGCCATGAGGTCACCAGTAAATTAAAGTTGGATTCGGGGCCCAGAATCTGCTAGAGCCATTTATATTCTTGAAAGCTGGAGGCCAGACTTCCAAAAGCAGGGCTAAGGTCCACAGGGAGGTTGCACCCTCTGTTGCAGTACTTGACCCATCATTGCACCCCTGGAATCCAGTAGGTTTGAGCTAACACGTTCTGGAAGTCTCTGTGCATCATGCAATAAAATTGCATTGCGTGTCTCTGACCGAAGATGAGATCATGTTTCTTAGCTCACGGTTTCTTAGCTAGGGCCACCATACCCATAGGTGGAGTAGTACAGAACGTCTGTGTAGTGTGATATGAGGCAGGAGGGAACCAAGATTTCTATCATCCAGTTACCCTGTGCCAAGCGGGGTGCTGGGTTCTTTCTTTAACTAATTAATCCTGACAACAGCTCTGCAAGAAGGTTGGAGAGTTTGAAGAACATATTCAAGCTCACAGAACTTCACAAATGGCTGATCCCAGAGTCATACCGCTGTCATATGATGGCTGTTCTAGGCTCTTTCTTGGGCATCCCACTGAAGGGCCTTGAAAGCGGCCTCTGCACTGGGAGGTTATCCAGCCTCTGAGACTCGCAGAGCACGGAATCCTTCTGAGGCTTACATGCCTGCTCCCGCATTCCCACTGGGTCTAAGCCAAACAGTTAGTCTCCCCATCTCCGATCTGTCACTCTGCCTAGAAGTTTCCCCTTCAGTGACTACTCCACATTGAATCTCAGTCTCTTATTAAATAAAATATGACCCCAGCAAGATGCCATTAGTACCGAGGTTCAGGTTATTTTACACCATTTTTATGTAAGAATCCAAGGACCATAGAATTTTGGGGAGAAGATAAAAAGGAAACTGGTTCCTGGGGAAGGCCCTGGCATTCCTTTTCTCCAGTTTCATCGTACTTGTTTCCATCCCCTGAATTCTCTGATCAGGCGGGAGAAGATCTCCAAGCAGAAGTTGACTTATCTTTAAAGCTTGGCCAGCAGGTAGGGGGGATGCCTTGTTGGACAATACGGTGGGATAACTAACTGGAAGGCCCTGACTTCTCTCACTTGATGGCTATTCACCCATCAGAGGGCTCTGTCCACTCTGAGTGTATTGCTGGGCACCAGAAATGCGCCTCTTGTCTATATCGGTGCATTTCTGAAGTGTTAAATCCAGAATAAATTTTCAAAAATTAAAATAAACTATAAGAACTTGTTTTCTACTGAAGGATTTTTGCATGCTGAGAAAAATCAACTCTAAATTTTCTGCATTGCTAGTTTGAATGTTCAAAAATCAAAATGAACTAAGGAACTTATCGCTTAGTACTATCTAGAGTAAAGAATTCTTACTTAATGAAAAGAGTCATTCATGAATTTTCTGCTTTATTAGTTTGAGTAAAACTTTTTTTTTTTCCCTTTCCCTACTAGTCTCTTAATGTAATGACGTATTTGGGATTTAAAGGTAGAAATGAATTTCTGAAAAAATAACCATTCAAATGACGAAATGTGAAATGGTAATGAAAGGTCAGTGATTCTCGTTATGAGGCACCAAACTAATATGACATAAATGTTAAGGTCAAACAAAACTTTAGACATAGAATTCCAAGAAATAGAGTATTTTACTCGAGAGGACTCCGAGTGATGTTTCCAGAGTTGTAACTAGCAGAGCCAATGCTCGTGCCAGAAAATGCTCTTTACAGGCTGTGTTGCTGGTTTGCCTGTGGTTGTGTTAGCCCAGCCCCTGTAGCAGGCCTTGTGCAGATTTTTTTATGGTGGACTTTGTAAGATGAAAGCTCCTTTGACTCTAAGGGCAAGAATTTAAAGAAACTAACGCTGGCTTACCCGTTGGACTCAGGCAAAGCCACTTTACAACAATAGCCAAATGATATCCAGAATCACATTGCATATGGTGCCTGCAGGAATTTGGGTTGCGCTTTAATCTGTTCATACTGTTGGAATTCCCCATTGCTTTTTCCATGGTGGGAATTAAAGAGGAATCTCGCAGTCATTTAATTTGGTAGACCCAAGAGATGAGAGAAGTAGCTCGTGTTGTTCTCTTTCTGTGATTGGTAAACCAGCCCACCAGCAGGATTGGTAAGCCCATCTGACCAAAAGTTTGAATGGCTTTTCCAATGCTGCCTCTGTATACTGTCTTATGGGAAGTATGGGATCCTGTATCAGAATGAGAGAAGAGAACCCAGGAACTCCCTCCATCTCCCCATCTGCCTTGACAACAAACTGGGGTCCTTCTTCTCCAGTGATAGCAGTGGAGGGTGAAGTTCATAGGCACAGGCAGGTCCTGTTAAATAGGACAGGCTTACTTTCTTTGACTGGCCCTATTCTCCACAAGTGGACTGGAATGTGTTGTAGTCTGGTTGGTTTAATCCCTTCATCTTTTTAGTTCCGGCCGTGATCGAAATTTGTTCCTCAGTTTTACTTTTGCTGGTTTGTGATCATGGTTCTCGATTTAGCCTGGAGGACTGAATACAGTCAGAGACAGCAGCAGGAGTCATTGCTTTGCACATTGCAAGATGCCTTTTCCTTATTTTATTTTTAAATTCGAAGCAAGTCTGCGAGGCTCACAGGGTAAGTATTATTAGTTCCATTTTACAGATTAAACAAGAAGGCTCAGAGTGGTTAAAAAAGGCCAACTAGTTGGTGTCTGCCTTCAATTTTTATCCTACTGCTTTCCCCGCTTACTCTAGTACTTCCCATTATCAAGGTTATTTCTGTGAATGGAATTTTTATTCCTATTTTTCAGCCATAAAATATTGAGACTTTAATAAACTTTTTTTTTTTTCTGGGTAATCCATCAATTCAGTAGCTGAGCCAGATTCTGAGCCCAGACCTCTTTGTAGGCCATGCTCAGTCCCTGAAAAGTCTAGAGGAAACAGCAGGGCTCCTAATATACCCCTCAGTGGAGATAAATCCTATAAAATTACGTTTCAGCAGCAAAATAGCCAAGCACAGTAATTTTGGTATAAAATGTGCAAAGTCTTATTTACAGAATATCTCATGATGCTGTTCCCAGATGTCTTTTTAAAGAAATTTTTAGTTACATGCAAAGGAACTGAAAACCAGGAATATAATTGGTAAGAAACGTTAATCTGTCCAAAAAAAACAATTACAACAACTTGATGAGATATATATTTTCTCAGCATCAGCATAAAAAAAAGAACATTCTGATCCAGAAATGGTATGTAAGTAAATAAACTTTAATTGGTTTGACAATGCCCCTTTTCCTGGCAGTGCCAAGAATCCTAGCATTATAGTTACACAGTTCTGGGCAGACATGTGGTTTCCATTAAGAAAGACTTGTGATTGACTGAGTTCATGAGGCATGTCAGAAAAAACACATCAACGTCTTTATAAGAAGGAAAGAGAAATGGATCTAAATGTATTTATAACTTCACAAGATACACATTCATAAATAGTTCCAATAGGGCATAGACTTCTTTAATTCTGATGGAAAAAAAATCATTAAGGAAAGCCATCGGGAGCATTTTAGCTTCTGCTTCTAAATGAACTCACCATTTACTTGCATGTGGGCAAAAGGGACACCTTTTTGTCCTTACAAGGATTTATTTCAGGGTTCTGCAAGGAAAATGTTGAGGAAAGTCTCAGTTGAATAAGCTTCAGCTTTATGGGCTTAAATGCTCCCTCCCCCCACCCCCCTTTAAATAGCTTTGCCATTAACAAAAAGATTTTTCAAATCTATTCTCTCTTGGTGAGCAGGCAGGGTTTATATTCTCCCTCAACCCTACCCCCACCCAACTTTTTAAAAGAGGAAACTGGAACTTGGGAATTAGTAAGTTGCTCAAGGTCTCAGAACTGGTAAATGCTTTTAATTTAAAAGTTGTTGCAGAAACACTGGAGGGGCTGGATGGGTAGGCGGGGAAGATATTTTAGCCCTTGCATTGTGCCCATGCCCAAAAGTCCACAGGTAGCACAGATACAGCTTAAGAAACAGTTGAAATTTTATATGCAGAGAGCTAAAACCAGCTAGGTTGGGGAAGGGTGAATTTCCTTCAAGAACATTTTCAACCAAAACCTAATGACTCGACTCAATCACCTAAAGTGACTAAAATATTGAATAGTTTTATTTTCTGCTTTTGCATAAATACTTTTAAGATGACAAACATTTTCAGGCCTGCCAAACACTGTCATCTTTTGGCAACATTCACATCTCAGACTTGATACATTTTCTTGACAACAGAACAATTGTGTGTGTGTGTGCGCGCGCGCGTGCGTTCATGGGCTCTCTTTCTCTTTTCCTGAAAAATATTTTGTCAAGAAGTAGTGGCAAAACATGTGGTAGTGTTTTAAAAAAGACTATCTCTGTAAAGGCGTCTCTTACATAAAATAGGAGATTTTTCAACTTAAAAAATAAACCAGTGACTTATTCAATAGGATGTTTCAAACTGCTTTTATAAGCAATTCAGAAATTTTTAAGCATCCCTCTGGTATGCTAGAGAGGATATGCAAAGTATTGTAGTTTGTAGTTAGTGAAACAATGCCGCTGATGTCAGCAATAGTAACAATAACAATGAATCATAGCCAGTATTTATCAAGTGTTTACTATGTGCTAGGCACTGTACATATTAATTTAATAATCTCATTAGAATGGGGTGATAGAGATTATTGACCGTGTTTTACAGATGGAGAAATGAAGGCAGAGTAGGAGGTTGCTCAAGCTTACACAGTAAATAGCAGAACTGAGATTCGTTCCTGAGATCCCCATGCCGTTAGTACCGTGCCACTCTATGGCGAGGGGACCTTGAGACACGTGGCGGGTCCCGTGGCTCAGGCGCAGAGCTGAATCTGTTTTTGGAGCACTCATACATTTCAGTGGCTCTTGTTATCGCCAGGCTCACCGAGAGAAATGCAAAGTGAAGGGTTTCACTGAGATTAGCCCATGTTTAGAGTTAGGTTTTGCCATAGAAGCCAAGAAAATATAGAGCTTTCTAGAAAGAGTGTAATTCTGTTATTTAGCCTGTGTTTTTACGGTTGCTACCTAAGAGTGGAAATACATTCACATCTGCCCTGGCTAACACTAGTTTTCATCAGGGGTGACTACAGATAGGGCAGACAAGGAGACCAAGGGGCAGGGAGGGTGAGGGATTGGCTTGAAGTCGCACAGCTCGTTTTTGCTTGCATTACGGTTAGAAACTAGACTTCCCGCCTTGGAGTTCGGTGTGGAGTCAGGGTGCCTTTTCAGAGTGTGTTTGTTCTCAGGGACTGAGCTAGTCCATCCACACTCGAGGATGGTGTGGCTTCACCACCACAGTTCAGGGCCACCCTGCTGCCCTCGGCTCCCCGCTTGCCTCCCTGCCTGATCTTTTCCTCTACACTGCAGCTGGGGAAGCCTTCTTCACAGTGCACTGCTGATCGGGCCCCTTTCCAGCCAGGAGACTTCCCCTCGTCTCACAGAGCCTAGAGGGCAGAGTGTTGTCTCGTGGCCTTCCTGACAGGAATCCAGAGCCTGGTTCATCTGGAGAGAGCCCCTGTAGGGCATTGAAGCCCGGCAGAAGAGCACCGTCGTTGGGGTGCCGTGTGGTGTTTTCCGGAGCGTGTGCTTTGTGCTGTTCTCCCTGCCCTTGGGCTGCACCATGCCCAGACTCTACTCCTGAGTTTACAATCATTCTCATCCTGTGCCAGGAGGCTCGTGCTTCGCTTCCACCTTGAGGCGTCCTCCTCTGTCTCTTGCCTCCCTCTCCGGTAGCTCCCCTACAGTTCTGTTGCTTTCTGTCAGGTTCTCTCATATCACTCAGCACTCGGCACGTTGCGTTCTGGTTGTTTTTTTCTCATGTTTTAATGCCGAGTTAGAACTCGGCCTAGAAGTAACGTACCCTGTAGCACTTAGCATGGTAACCCGTGTCGTCGCCCTGTAGGTGTTGTCTTGAATGAAGGAAGGAGTGAGTTACAGCACGTCTTGGATGCTGATATAACAAATTAATATGTCTTGAATGAATGAGCACGTGTGTGAATGGCTGGATAGGCTCTTGACCTCTCACAGACTTTTCCAGCATCGTAAGGGGAAGTTCTGAAGTAGATATTGCTGTCCTGTTCTTGGTGCTCATGGCGACTCTGCTCTCATGGCCGTGAGCCAGGCTTGGAGCTGCCCACAGAGGGAGGAAGACTTAGTGAGAAGGGGGCCGCACCATTGCTCCAGGGATCTCCCTGCCTTGATCCTGGGGATGCCTGCATTTGGCTTTAGTTGGTGGTAGATTACTTTGAGGATTTCCAAGAGCCTGCTGGCCACTTTTTTCCATCATCTGATGTGAAGAGGTTTGTGCCTACTCTACAGTCTGACAAGAACCCGCCCATCATTTGGCAAAGGAGCAGTGATCTCCTGTCCCTACCGTCTGCATTCAGGTCCGATGGTGCATTTTATTAAAAATAAAGAATCCCAGCTCATTGCCCCAGGGTTTGAAGGGGAGGCTTTGCAGAAAGCCCTCTGTCCTTGCCCAGCCCATCCTTTCCTGTTTCTTGCTGGAATGGGAGGTGTAGGCGACAGCTGTCCAGCTGCTGTAGGACAGGATTGTGGCCCAGCTGGGTGTTGGGGGTGGACAGGAGGGTTCACTGGTATCAGAGAGCCAGGAAGCCAACACATCTGGTGTGGCCCAGAAGGCGGGAAGCAGTGTTTGCATCACGGACAGGACGCATCAACAATGTTTCTTCCGGGCAGAGAAGAGGGCCTAAGCCTGGGGTGGGCAAGACTAGTGGCTGCCAGAAGGCTTTCTGTTGGAATTAGGTAGGAGTTGGTTCAAGTGTAGTCTCTAGCTGCTGAGTGTGGCAAAGGGAGATGACCCATTTGAAGGTTTTCTCTTCTCTTTCTCTCTGTCACTCCTTTGGCTCTATTTTGCCCAGTTCTAAGCCAGATGGAGAGAAATGGAGCATAATATTTAAAATAGGCAGCTCTCCTCTGCATCAGCTGGGACAACTCTAATAGGCTTTGGACGTCTTCTTTATATTTATGTTATTGATACATCTTGAGAGGCAGACTTAGAGGAATAGCAAGCTATTTAGAGGCTCTTGGAATTGCACCAACTGATAAGAGGTGGTAGAGGGATTGGGCAGGAAAAATGGCAGACATCTACTAGAATGGGCTACATGCATTTCAGATGGGCTCACAGCTTCCATCTTCCTGGGCAGAATTAATCAATCAATCATTCATTCAATCCGTCCGTCTACTACGAGTACCTACTATGGGGCACATAATGTGCTAGACGCTAGTAATACAATACTTAATAGTTCAGTTGTCCATGTCATAGGATGTGCTCCAGAGACAGAGGAGTTGGGGATAATGATGTGCTTTCCCCATAGTGCTGCTCCAGTCAGCCCCTAGGACACCATTTCCAATTCTAGTAAGTTTGCAGCAGATATAGAAGGGCTCCTAGGTCCCTACTGTCCTCTGGGAAGTTCTTCAGATATTACCACTGTGACGTCTACTCAAGTTAGAAATTGTTTCTGGTAATATTTTCCTGGATGTATTTCTCTGTATAATTTGCAATTTATTACTTCCAACTCATTATGCTTCTTCAGAAGTGTTCTTGTATCTTTTTTTCTGGGCAGTTGTGTTTTAACCCCCATTAATTTTTTAGGCTCCCAAGAACACATATAATGTTTCTGCTTTGGGTGGTCTTCCCCACCACTTTCTTCTTGAGTAACTCAATATAGAAGAAACCCCAGGGTTATGGAGCCTACGTTTAGCTGTGTGACTTTGGAAGACTTCTGAACCTCTCTGTGCCTTCTTCATTCTCTCATCAGTCAAATGAGGTAATCCCTGCCCCGCCTACCTCATCAGGTTCTTGGGAGGATCAAATGAAATAATGGACGTTAAAAGGCTTTGAAAAGTTGAACGTGTTCTTAAAGCCCAGGGGAGTTTTGGGATTCTGTGGCTTTAGGGTAGAGGGTTGAATATGAGGAGCGATGACTCATAGTAAAGAAAATAAAAATAATAGTAATAGCAGCCCAGCTTTATCCAGTGTTTATTATCCTTCAGGCCATATGCTAAGGGTCACATGGGTGAGCTCAGGTAACGCACGCTTAACCAGCCTCTATCAGAAATAGTAGCACCACCTCAATCTTACAGAAGAAACTGAGGCTTAGATAAGTGAAGTAGTTTGCCCAAATGTGCATAGTTGGTGTACATGGAAAGCCTAGATTTTACTGAAAATCTGTCCATTTTATCTTGCCAATAAAAGTTGCCTAGTGATACTTCTCAAGGTCCCTTAGTTCTGGGATGGGCAGCTGCACGGTTAATTCAGGGTTGGAAAGACGGGAGCTGGAATCGGGCAGCCTCAGCTTTGAGTGTGTCTGACGCTTTGGAGCTGTGTGGTCCAAGTGTGTCACTCAGTTTCTCTGAGCCTCGATTCCTTTTTGTGAATTGGTGCTGATAACAGTACCTTATTCTTAAGGGTGTTTAGCAGAAGTACATTTGAAAAACTATGAGAATAGTAATCATAGTCATTACTAATTCGATGTTGAGTGATTGAATTGCTAAGCTTGGTCCAGACAAAGGTCATGTACATCTGGCAAATCCGATGAAATGAAAGGGGTCAAATTCTCAGGAATTTGCTCTTTCTTTCCCCCAACCTCATAGCTTATAGAAGTCCCCAAAGGTGTGGCTCCCTAACTTAATTCAGCTCTCAGATGCATTTGGTTAGGTCTACAATATCTATAGGACATCAACATGATAAAATAGGAAGATTTCACTTTTAAAGTTGTATCTGTGGCTTTTCTTATAAAATCAGAGAATACGTAACTATGGGTTCAGATGCCTGCCTGACAACTCCCAGCTTTGCTGATGATAACTCCTTTCTTTATGTAGGGGTGGGGTGTGACCCTCTTGTGTCTTCCTGTGGGAGTTTGAGTTTGAGCCCCCTGCCTGAGAATCACCCAAGTCAGCCTGGGAAACCAGGGGAGGAGATAGAATTGACTCTTGTCAATGAGAGAGAGAGAGAGAGTGAGAGAGAGAGAGAGAGAGGAAGGAAGGGAAGGAGGGAAGAAGGAAGGAAGGAAGGGAAGAAGGAAAGAAAGAAGGAACAGAGAAAGACAGGAGGGAGGGAGGAAGGTAGGGAGGGAATGAAGGAAGGGGGAAAAGAGGAAAGAAAGAAAAGAAAAGAAAAGAAGGAAGAAAGAATAAGGAAGAAAGGTATCTGAAATCCGACCTGTCCCTAATTTTATCCAGGTCTTATCATCAGTATTCACTTGCACCTGCTATACCATGAAGGAGAAGACAGGCCCCACCACCCCCAACCCCGTTGCAGAGTAAGGAGGGGAGGATGAAAGGGAAAACCAGAGAGGGACGGGAAACATATTGTTTCTTAATTAAGCTGTGGAAGGAGACAGGCTGGAAGAGACAGTGCGGTTTGTGGTGGGGCATTTATCACGCTCTTGCCCCCTGACCTGGGGGCTGTGCTGGATGGAAGAACCAGGCTGCTCGGAATGGCTTTGCTGATATACCAGTCCTGGAGTAAGTGGTTATTGATGAAGGGGCTTAAGTGGCCTATGGAGAACACTAGCCATAGAGCTAATGCTCTGGGCTCCCGCAAGTGTCCTCATCTCCTGAGAGCTTGGCTCCACGGTCCTGCCCACGGGTGGATTCAGGAGCTGAGCTGCATAGGCTCCAAGTCGAGGGATTGTACCTTCCTTCTCCTCGTCTTCTCCCAGACACCAGCTAGGAGTTAGAAATCTGGACGGTCTTTCTGGGATTTCCAACTTTAGACTCTGATGCCTCTTTTAATGGCTTTATTACCGATCTGGGGAATAGGAGAAACAGAGCATTAATAGCTTTTGTGGATGATGGTGATTTGGAAAGTGTCACATCAGCAAGATTCAGAAAGAATTTTTGGATCTAGAACTTTGCAAGAAAGAGAGGGAAGTTTTAAAAAGAAAAAAGAAAGAGAAAAGGTAAAGGCAGAGAGAAAACAGACTTTTGCAGCTCTTATACCTTTTCTAGGGAATATTAGGATTCAGAAGATTTTAGAAATCATCTCTCCCAGCAGTTCTCAGCTCTGCCCTGTCATTGGACTGTCCTGAGAATCTTTAAAACAAGTACTAATGTTCAGTCCTTACTCTAGACTTTCTGAATTAATTGGTCTGGGCTAGAGCCCAGGCATTTTCTAAAAAATCCTGAGGTGATTATAGTGCACAGTCAGATTGAAAACACTGACCTAAAACCTTTCCTTTATGGTCAAGTTAAGTGATGTTCACTCACTTCCAAATGGTCACAAAGCTGGTTAGTGGTAAAGCTACCACTCAAAAGCTAGGTCGTCCGTTTCTGAGCTCTGGAAACCTTGCCAATATCATCCTGAGACCTCTTTCACGATTCGGCCCTATCCTTGTACCATCTGTATTATTTTTTACAAATAAATTTATTTACATCAACTCGCTCTTTAAACTTGACTTTATTTGAAAAGGAGACTTTATAGCGCTGCGGTAAGTGGCAGTTCAGCCTTTCCCACAGTAAACAGAAGGCAGCCACAGAGGGCATCTGTGAAAAGAGAGCTGCGGCGTGGTGATGTTGTAGCTGGAGGTTGCCGCCCATCAGGGGCGCTGCTCCACGCCGAGCCTGGCGAGCATTACGTGTCCCAGAAACGCCAGCACCGAACTGAGGCTCTCTTTTTTGGACTTCATCAGAACAATAGAGAGAACGTTGAAAAGGGACAGACCTTCTCAATATGTGATTTGATGTTACTTGGTACTCAGGTACTTGCACCACTGAAAGCATCCTGGATATGTTGTTGCTACCGCTTCTTTACCTCAAGGATGTGATGGTTGGTACTCGCAAGCAAAAACATTCTTTTGGGGGGGGTGGTCAGGTCCCCATGAAATAGAAAAATGAAGTTTAAACTTTGGTTGTTAGGCAAGAGACTTGAGAAACTTAGAGCATAGACACGAGAAACCTGAAGTAATGATGCTCAGGGTCACAGAAAGCAATTTTCAAACCAGCTGAAGATTTTCACATTTATGATTTTGGCTATTTGTGTTATTGTTAATCACACTCTGTCGGGGGGGGTGGGGAGGTGGTCCTGACTAAAGTGACAAGCTGAATTCAGAGGAGCTTCAGGGGCTGAAGGGTTGGGTCCTTTTGCTATTTCACCCCTTCGTTTGGGATTCCAAGTATGACTCGGACCCTTACGAGATTCACAGGAAATTAGCTGCTAACTGGAGGACTCAGATATTATGATAGTAATCAGCATTTTAATTCTATTTTTGTTACTGAATTTCTGTCCGAAGAGATATTTCTATTTTCTTTATTTAGTTGGACACACACACACCCACACACATGCACACACAAAGTTGCAGAATGAGATTCTGCCCAGATAAAGTACTAAAACTCTTCAGTTCTTAGAAAAAAGAAGGCCTGTGCTTGGCCTGGAATCTATGTCTTCTAGGTTTTGGTTCAGCACATTATCCTTGGTTTGGTCGTTGCCTCCTGCTTCCTCACTCCAACCCCCGCCCACCTGGTAGCATTCTCTTTCCAAATTGAAATATCTGCTTCTTATTCCCTTTGATTCTCCAAAGGCATTAGTGCCGATAGGGAGTCTTAGTCACTCGGTCAATACTCTTTGATACATTTACCTAAATGGCATGTTCTTCGTGTCGTTGCATCCACGCAGTAATTAAATGTGCCTTCAAACAGTATTGAAGGTAGGTAGTCTGAGCTTATTGCTTAATTAGTTCAGGTTTGTCCTGCCGTTTCCCATCATTGTGCGATCGATACTGCTCTAGAGAACATTCCACCAATATTGGAAAAAGATGCCTCCCGCGTCCACGAGTGGATGCCGCGGAGTTCAGATAGTGTTGTAAGTTAGTTGTATTGGAAATATCACGTCAGTCATACTTCCAGAGAGCTTGCTAAGTGAACGTGCTTCTTCACACTATTTACACAGGAAACCCCTACCTGCTTCCAGGGGGTCTGGTCTTCCTTTCTCCCCTCATGTCTTCAGGTTATGAAGAATTTCAACCAAATGGAAGATACGCCTTGCTTGCAGCCAAAGGGAGCTGTTGTGCTATTTTACCACATTCTGGGCCATCACGATAATTTGATTAAAAGGAAAAGCCGATATTTTTCTAACAAGAGCTCTGCCACAAGACTGAGACACTGTGGACTGAGGGAGTCAGGCGTCTCCGTGGTGTGTGTCTAGGGCCCGACACATAGTGTGGCCCATGGAGTTGGGGGCCAGGGACCACAGGTCCTGCAAAGACTCAACCCCACGAGGTGACAAAGCCGTGTTTCTGGCCATTTGTGGTGTTGAATTTCCTTTCGGGGTAATTCTGGTTAAATCAAGAATGTCATACATAGGATGCTGCGTGGGAGTTTGGGCCTATTCAGATCAGAAACCCTGTCTTCCCTTAATTACCAATTGGATTATATTCTCCAAATCAAGTGATCATGGCTATTTTATTAGATTACTTGTAGCTGGACAGCAGTTTTCAAAGACAGCAAGCTGGATTTGTGATGGAAAAAGCCAAGTATAGGAAAGGTAATTAGGCTGTGAATGCCTTGTCAATAGGGATTTTTGTTTGGTTATTAATTCATTTATTCAACAAATATTTATCAAGTACCTGTAGTGTATTGGGCCCTATGCTAGGATCTGGAGACAGAGCAGTAAATAAGACAAAGTTATGGCCCTCAGGTAACTTAGTTAAATCTTGTTACTCTTTGCATTGTCTAGCCCAGTGTCCAACATACAATAAATAGTCCCTCAAAAAGTAATTGTTAACTAGAATAGAAAGTATGCACAAGTGCATCATCTCCATCTGTGTTTTGAAGCTTCGGTCAATTTGCACTTTGAGCCTTGCTATATGCAAATAATACTATTAGTAACAACTCTAGTGGCTAATGTTTATTTAATAAATGTCAGTTGATTTGCATTCATTAGTTCCTTGTCTCGGGGTAGTTTTCTATTTGACCTAGGATTTCTAAAGACATTTCTAGGCATGTTCCAAAACCTACCAACTATCTATCAATAGAAAGTTTCAATTAGTCTGTGCTTTGGTCTAGGCTGGTAGTTACTCATTTTGAATTCTCTTCCCCAAGCTATTAATTGACAATTGAGTCCCATGTGCATAGCTCAGGTTGGGCACATAGTAGGCGCTCAAATAGGTTGAGTTGAGTCAACCAGATGCAGTTTTAAAATGACATTATCAAGGAGTCTTTCCTAGCTAAATCTTGAATCAAGTATCCCAAATTCTGTTTTCCTGTAAGATTCTAGCAACACTGCTTTGATGAAATATTTTTTAAAATAGCAATTTTGGGGGC
Organism: Nasua narica; assembly: GCA_028533885.1. Lineage (NCBI taxonomy): Eukaryota > Metazoa > Chordata > Mammalia > Carnivora > Procyonidae > Nasua > Nasua narica. Next base: position 94,360,388 of record CM052809.1, read on the forward strand.
ACCTGGGTAGCTCAGTCAGTTGAGTTTACGACTCTTGATCTCAGCTTAGGTCTCGATTTCATGGTGGTCCTGAGTTCAAACCCCATGTTGGGCTCCATGCTGGGCATGGAGCCTTCTTAAAAAAAAAATTTTAAAAGTCTGTCAATGCGTTTCTGCAAAGTAACCTTAGTTTCTTGCACTATTTTGCTCGGAGCTTAGGGGTTATATCATACGTACGACAAAAACATAAAACCTTTAAAAATACGGAACTCAGAGTACTTGAGCGTTTGTAAAGTATTTTTAAATTAATTTTTAACGAGTTTTAATATTTTAATATTGTACTGATTTTAAGTAAGAAAGTTGTTCTTGTATTAGACAGTGGTGTACGATATTACTTCATGGGATAATGTTTAATTAAAATACACTAATTTATGTATTTGTTTATTAGCTTTATCCCTAAAGCAGAGAGAACTGCTGTATAATTTTATGAAAAATGTAAATGAGGGTTTTGGAATCACTAATAAAGTTAAATTAGCATAGGTAAAAATGTATGCTTTCACTTTCAAAACTTTATAAAAAAGAACCCTGAGATGTTGATTTGACATATAATAAAGATCACTTTTCAGTGAAAAGATTAAACTTCCATGAAAACAACCTTCTATTTTTCTAATTTCCTTTTGGCTTTATTAAGTTTTACCTGATTTGTTCTTGTCTCAAAACATTTTCTCTTGTTTCCATAATTGCAGGAGTCATTTTGATGCAAGGATATTGTAGTACTTTTTTTTTTTTTTTAACATTTGGAAATAGTTAGCTCCCCTCACACAGTACGGTCCACTTTGAGTATTGATGTAACAAATGAGAAACACCTTATTGAATGTTATATGTTCTTTGCTGATTTTGCTTACCCCTAACTTAGATTTTACGCTCCTTGAGATTGGAGTCTGGTTTTTGTGAACTTCTGCTGCGGTTTTGACATCCTTCACATTTTAGAAATAAGCAATAATATCGTAGACTTTACCTTATTATTATGGAACTTATTAGCTTACTTTTCCTTTTAAAAAATGGTTTAAATCTCTTGATAAAGGCAAAGAGAAAATGCAGAGGAATGGCATTCTCCTGTTTTTCAGAATTTTTGAGCAATATTCTAGATACCAGTACATAAGCATCTCCTGTGTTTCCTGTTGCGGGTGCCAGGGGTATACTTTCAGTAGCATCATGTTTCCAGGCAGAAAAGAAAACAGATTCAAAGTGCATTTAAAAGGGGACAGCCCTGAGATATTTTCCCTCCATTCTTCCTTTGTTAGTTATTTATATTCACACTTCTTCACTTCACTACATTCCTTAGTAAACAGCTTGCAGGGGGGTTGATGTTTGTTAATGAACTGTCAATAAACACATGTTCTTCCCGACTTCTTAAAAAAAAAAAAAAGAAGAAGACTGTTTTCGGGGGTGAGCACGCTGATTTCCAATTCCTGTTCACGCCCTGGAGACAGAGAGAGGAGTGTTGGCTGAGGACCCGGCCTCGGGAGCTGAGCACGGTTGCGATCACGTGGCAGAGGCTTAGCCTTTGTGCCCAGAGGAAGGCGGCAGGTTTTGACAAGAGTGTGTGTTAGCAGTTTAAGGATGAAGTCGGGAAGTGTTTGGAAACAGGGCTGCGAGCATTCCCAACAAAGCTGGAGAAGTCTCTCCAAAGAACAAAAGGCAACACACACACACACACGCACGCACGCACACACGCACTCGGGACGAGGACTTTCTTCTCTGTTGACATTAGAGTGAGTCAGAGGCTGACCCCTGTTTGGACAGAGGACAAATAATCACATCTTTGTTGAGGGAAATAGGGCCTAGTCATTTTCTTTTCTTTCTCCTGTTCCTAATCTCTCTCCTGCTCTTCTTTTCTCTTGATAGCTAAAAATCTCCACTGAAGTGTCTAATCAAGTCCTTATGAGCACAAAATGTCCACGGAGAGGAACCTCAGCCATTTGAAAACATAACACTTTCTTTTCCACCGTGGTTCACTCCACGTGACTTGTGGGCAGAGGGAAAAGAATGTTAGCCGGAGGGTGGCCACGGCGGAGAGACCAGCAGTGTGCCCTTTTGTTGTTGGCAGTCTTAAGCTACATATTAAACAAGAGAAACTTAGAACAGCCTTTGAAGAAAACTATTTATAATTTCATTAGTATTATTACTGCCCTCTATTCATTGGGAAACAAATTGTCCCAAGAGCAACAATTCTGGAAATCTGTGCTTTAGAAAAAATGTTGAATTTCCCAGTATCCTTGTCTGTTTTTTTTTTTTTCCTTAAAAATTTCATGCATTGTTAGGGAAGAAAAGTCTAGTCTAACTCACAAATGCATCCTTATTCTCATGTATATTTGATACCGGCCCCAGTCTAATCTGATAAAGTGCACTTTGCCTGTGGTGTCTTACAATAAGCTGGCTGCATTAGTGCCGGGGAAAAATCAATACCGATTTATAATTTACCATCGCAAAAACCTATCACTTTTTATGACCCTCCATCCTGGCTCATTAATATTACATTAAAACACACCCCCCCACTGCAACAGGGGGAAATTGTAGCTTGTCAGGTTTACAGCCATAAAGAAACCTTTAATTGGGCTTAGTTTGGGAATTCAGACACAGATTTTGTTTATTTGTTTTCTTTTTTAATATATAATATTTACCTTTGTGGATTTTAAGAGGATGCATAATACACTTATCTATTTCTCTGTAAAGAAAGAAAAAGCATGTCACAGAAATTCTGAAATATACTTGCACATAGCTCTCCGCGTAGACATTTTAATTGCACCTACTAGTACCTTCCCTCTTTTTCTGTAGCCTCCAAACCCTTCCTACTTCCTTCTTTTCTCTTTTTGTGTGAATTTCTTTTCTCTGTGTGGAAGCATTCCAGTGGATGGTATTCTCTTATCTTTTTGGCTTGTCATAGTTGATATTTATTTCCCTCCTCCTCAGATCACGAAGAAGCTAAATGCCATCTTTTGCGTTGTCTGTCTCCCAAAGAAAGGATGCATATTTGATATTTCCTCCACACTGAAAGGAGACTATTACGCTGACCCTGCTTGGAAATGGACGATTCTCCCAGTGCTTGCTTTTCCCCAGCAGAGAACTACCCACAGAGTGTGTATGTGTGTTCTCAATTCTTTAAACCTTAAAGAAACCCCAGAAGAAAAATTAACAATACTCGTTCCTTAAAAACCATGTCTATTAAGCAGCTTGGCCCTCATGTGTTTTTAGACTTAAAAGTCTTATATCTAAATTCTTTCCAGATAATGTAAAAAAAAAAAAAAAATGATGTCATTGTTTATGTTGGCAGCTGCAAGGTGCTCTATTTATTTCATACTATTCAAATAGTTTCCAGGGAATTTTTCCTGTTAATATCAGGGCGAACCAACCTTACTACATGGCTTGCTCCCTCTCCCTGGCTGCCTGAAAGGTTAGGGTCTTCCCCCCCACCTCAAAGAGAGGTAAAATGAAGTGTAAAGCAGAACCAAATAAATAAATAAATAAGGGGAAGGGGAAATTCAGTGTGTTCTCAAGTGTGCAGTAGATCCGCACTATGCAGCAAATACATGTCGTGATTGGGTTTTTAAAAGACGTCCGCCTCGCCTCTGACTGACAGGGCCTATTGATTTTTTAGGTTTCTGCCGTCATCGGTTTCCAGCCTCACAGCGGCCGCGTGTCGGGGGTCAGGGCGCACCGGGGCGCACTGAGCCAGCCCTCGCCACTTCCCAAAGTGAAGGGCCGCTGAAAGAAAATCAATCATGTCATAAGTGAGAAGCATCAAAAATTTTCCCCCTGTATGGCCAAGACCCATCAGCCTGTCTCCACTCAGTAGCTAAGGTTAGGCATCTGTCAAGTCAGACTAGGTGAAAAGTATTAGAAATGCCAGTTAACCCATGGGTAGACCGTGTAGGTGCGATGCTGCCTCTTCTCTTTGTCTGGCCGTCCCCAGATGACGCAATTGGCACCCTCACTTCATTTTGGAGCCCGCGGCACCCATTTCCCATCCCTTTAGCCTCTGTGGCTCTCCCCGCTCTTCTCCCTCTTGCTTAAGGCAGGATGGCTTGGGGCCCGGTTCCCCATTCACCTAAAAGGTGGGGAAGAGTCAAAATGGATGCTTTTGCTTAGCAGCCCACTGGGAGGGCAGGGCTGTTGTGTTTCAAAAAGTCAGAGCATGTTTCCTTCAGTGAAGCAGATTTTCTCCACCCATTGGGTATCTAGTTTTGGGAACACACATTACGCAGATAAGTCGGATTGTTAAATTAATTGTGCACATCACGTGGTAGGAAATTGTTAGTTGACCACTGCGCTGAGGTTTCTGAACTGCTGGGACCCTGCGTTTTTCTCCTGTTGGACGAATTTGGAGGACATTTATTTTCATGTCTCGGAGAAATGATCAGGAGAACGCTGTTCACTGGAAAATGCTTTTTTAAAATATTTCTTACATCCCAGGTCTATATAATTCGATTGTATAGTTTGGTGAAAGAAACAGCGTTAAGTGACTAGCGTGGAGCAACCTTTGACACATCCCCTCTAATTCTGCATTTGGTAATTGGCTGGAATGTGATAATAGGTACCTTTCAAGATATAAATTATAGATGATGTGTTCTGTGGGAAAATGATAGGCTTTGATTCTCATATTTTAGTTTGCATTTATTTTAATCAATACAGGGAAAATGAATAGTTTTGTTTGCCTGCCTGTTTTGCTGGGCAGGAAGGGTGGGCTGGAGAGCAGACTTCTGTCAGCCTGGTCTTACCTTGTGCTTTCCACCCACTCACTGCCTCTCCTTTCAGGCTTGTCTCTGTTGGTTGACAGTGGTTCCATGATAGTCACTGCCAATTTAAGACCAGTTTGAAAGCTCCTGAGAAGAGCTTCTTTCTGGAAAATCTGCAGGAGGAGTTCACTTAGGTGGAGGGGCAGATTCTAAGATCTCCTCTGCTTGGGGTGACCACCTCAGGAGCATTAGAAGAACCTGAAACTGGATTGATACTGCGAGCTCTGTTGTAAGTTTCCACACCTAAATTGACATTCACTGCCTGAACCAAGATGTATACTCACTAATAAATATTTTAGCTCTCTATGCTTCGGTGATTACGCTGGCCATTCCATACAGATAAAAAGACAAAATGTTTCTTTAATCAGTATTGTGATGTGAGACCGTTAAGGTAATAGTGCTTGAAACTATTAGAATCTTGAAGATATTGACTGGCTTGCTTTTGGCATGGCAATTATAATTACATTTTTAGGTTACATTTTATGGGTTTATACTAGTTATTCTACCATAAAAGAAATTGCTGTCCAGACTTTTAACAGAGGGGAGAATGATCTAGGTTGAAATCCTCAGCAGTCTAGGCATCAGGGGCTGCTAATATACGATCTAATTGTGATCAATACTTTCTTTTCTAGTTTCTGTAATGACAAGGCCTTTGCAGTAAAAACACTACCATCTTTTTGAAATCCACCGAATGATAAATGACCCAGGCCAACTTGAGGGGGAAAGTGTAGTGTATTTTACATTCCTAGTGATTTATTATGGATTTGTGAACATAGCTGGTGTGAAATCAAGCTCAGGGAAAAGAGAGGAAAAGTACCCAACAAAGAAATCCATTCTGCCTAAAATGCCTAGGTTTAAGTCCCATTACCATTGATGTGAGCTAAGTACTCTCATCAAGGGGCTTAGAAACCCTTGAGTATTTAGATTCTTTTTGTTACATTACAGGAAAGGGAATAAAGCCAACACAATGAACCAGTACTTTGCGATGTATGAATGGGTAGGTCAGCCTAACTCACGTGTTACATAAAAAGGACCAATTTGAGTCTGTCTTGACAATAAATGAAAGCTTAGCTTTGAAGGAACTCTTAGCTGGGTCTGTTGGCTTTCAGAGGCAGTATTTTGGACAGGCTCTGGAGGTAGGTTATTTCAGGTGTAAGAAGACGTACCCGCTTATTTCATTAACTATTAGGGACTTAACTTCCTTTAGCGTCGAGCTGAGTCCAGTGGTCCCCAGGCGGGTTTCGCCCGTGTGGGAGTGCATTGCTGTGCTGCTCAAACCCAGCTGGCCATTCAGACCTGGCAGGTGAAGTGTCTGAGGAAGCCCGCTAGAGGTTTGTGTGCTCCGTAGTACACAAAAGAGAAACGTGTGTCCACATGAGCCCCCTTTCAGCCTCCACTCTGATTATGTATGGCCAAGTGTTTCTCATGTGGCTATGCTTAAGTTTCTCAGCTTTTTCATTTTTGATTTTTGTTCATAGGTTGCCTGTTGACATTTTGCTTTAGGCCAGCTCTTAGTATATATTATTAATGATGTCTTTCCATCTTCTTCCCACGCACTTCCTTCCCTCGCTCCCTTCCTTCTCTTTCTCTCCTTTCTTCCATCATATCCCCCAACTCTTTTTTTCCTTTAAAAAAAAAAAAAACCAACAAAACTTTTTTATTAAGAGTTGGAAAAAATATGAAGGCTCTATATAGGATTCACAAATTTGGGACTGACACAATATATTTTCTGCCATTCACCAGACTCTTCCATCTCTTATAGAAAATTTTTGGTGTCATGTTGAAGTGAATGGATTTTTTTCCTCCCTGTTAACCACGAAATGTCCCATTTTCCTGCCTTAGTAAACATAGCATACAGTAAGTAGTAAGTATAAGGGCTAAGCGCTCTTATTTATGCATTTTCTTTGGTCAAGACTGTGGAAGGAGATACACAAGGTGTAGGAGACTAGGTTTTTACATGAGATTATTAATCATCTCTTTTCTCCAAAATCAGGTTTGAGACAAAAAGGATAAAGAGTGTTTTTGTCCTCGAATAACCAATTCATCCTATCAGATTTCCCACAGTGACTTTCTCCACCAAGGTCTTAATGCACTACCCTGAGAATGTCTCATCAGTGACCAGAGCTGACGGGGTCTTTGAACATTAGACAGTACCCATTAGTCAAGGTCCCTGGGCTAACATCTTTTGGATGGCATTTTCTTCTAAGTGTGCCATTAGTTAGTATAATGGACTGGTGTCTGTCAGCCTTTGGGACAGGACAGAGAGAAGCATCTAAGACCCTTTGTTAGAAGGAGGGATGTGTTTTCCTCTAACCTGGAAACATGTTCCCAGCAACATTTTAGCCCCTGCGAGACAATAAATGTTAATGGCTTCAGTGAAGTCTTTATGATCTCCCGGGCCAGAAATCTTTTTTTCCCCCCTTAAAACCTCAGATATGGATTTACAAAATACTCCTCAGAACCATTATAGTCTTTTGGGTAAATACTTTTCATTTTAAAACATTTTTATAATACACATGTTTTAAAAAGTGTTCTAAATATGTATTTTTACGATTGATCATGAGAGCTCCTTAAAGAGCCATTCTTGCCTATCAAGGAGATAATGTGTGTATGTATTCAAGAAATTGTCGACAAAAAAATCATCACAAAGCTGTGTATGTTTCCAATGAGGATTTTTTTTTTGTACCAATGTACTTGAAAAACATTATGCAAATCAGATTGTCGAAAATGAGACAGTTCAGAGTTGAGGATTTTTGAAATGTCTCTCAAGTGGCAATCGAGAAGCTCCAGGATGTGAAAGGTCAGAACTGCTGGCTATACCCTTACTTGAGACCATGAACATAGGTTACCAGAGATCTGGGTGATTTGCCGGACTTTCTTCCTTAAGCTTATATGCTTTTGAAAGTTAAAAGACAAGGCTTTGATTTTTTTTTTTTTTTTTTAAAGATTTTATTTATTTATTTATTAGGAAAGAGAGAGAGTGAGAGAGAGCAGGTCAGAGTGAGAAGCGGACTCCCCATGGAGCTGGGAGCCCGATGTGGGACTCGATCCCGGGACTCCGGGACCATGACCTGAGCCAAAGGCAGTCGCTCAACCAACTGCGCCACCCAGGGGCCCAAGGCTTTGATTTTGTTGGAGTCTCTGAACCATAGGTTGCCATCTAATCATAGAGAGATTGAAATCAGTCAGAATAGGGCACCTACTTGTTGGTTTATTCAGCCATTTGTTGAATATGCTATTGTGCTAGGAATTAGGGCTATAAAGAGAGTCAGCTGCATTTATGACCTTGCAGAACATGGAAACCTGTAGATACACTCAGAGCGGTAAATTCTACAAAGGAAGTATGGAAGAATGGGGGGCACCAGGAATGTGAATTCAGAATAAGAATGGGATTGTGATTTGTAAGGTATGGGTATCTGCAAGTTTCCTCAGGGTGCAAGGTGGTTGCAAATGGTCAAGGGTGCTGGGTCAGGTGGATGAGATGCCAAGACCCAAAAGATGTCATCGTGTATGATAACAGTGATGATGACCATGGGCACCACTCCCACTACCATTACGAGGCTTTTCTGGCGGGCATTTAGCTAAGAATAAATAGTACGTGACTTAATGTTTACTTCAGAGGATACATTTTTACTCATTCAACCAACAAATAGTTATTACATGCCTTTGGTGTGCTAGTAAATTGGGATATAGGGTTCTGTTCTCTTTGAACTCGTATAGTATTCATCGGATTAGGGGCCTGGGGCTCAGACATCAATGAAGAAAATCACACATGCAAATGTGAAATCTATAATGTGACAAGTCTGTAAGAGAGAAAACACCAAATATTTGGTTGATTTTGTGGGATCTGTTTCATGGAGGTGGGGGAGTGTGTATGGTGATTTGACCTGGTTTAGGAGGCCTGGGAAATGCCCAAGAAGATGGTGAAGGAAGAAGGAGGGTTAAGCAGGTGAATGGGGTGACACTGCAGTGGCAGAAGGTAAGAGAATATTCTAGGGAGGAAAAAGTGGACGGAAGAGGGAAAGAAAACATAATGAATAATAAAAGGAGACAGCAAGGGGGCAGGAATAATATCCTTTCTCCCTGCCTTTCCTTTCCTTCTTTATTCTTTTATTCTTTCAACAAATATTTATTGAATTCCTCCTAGGATTCAGGCACTAGTCCAGGCCCTGGGGATCCAGCATGCATGAAATAGTACAAACAAAACAGCTCCCTGCCCACATGGAGCTTACATTTTTGTGGTGGGAGACAGATAGTAAATAAGTAAAATATATAGGATATCAGATGGTGATGAATTCTACTGAGGAAAATAGTTCAGGAAATGGAGAAAGAGAGTATTTGCGTGGGATTGGCATTGTTACTTGAAATAAAGTAGCCAGAAAAAGTCCCACTGATGGGTTGCTAATTTAGCAAAGACCAAAAGAATAAAGGAAGTGGGCCGATATCTAGGGGAAGCGAAGTTAGAGCAGACCAATCAGTGTAGGCCGAGGCCCCCAACGAAGAGTGAGTCTAGTGGGTTTGAGGAAGAGTAAGGGGGACAGTGTGACTGGAACAGAACAAGCAAGGAGGAGAGCAGTAGGTGGTGCTCCGAGAAGCATAATGGCGCCATGGTGTAGCCCGTATGAAGATCTTGGGTCTTTACTCTGCCTGAGATGGGAAGCCATTGGGAGTAGAGGAGAGATAGATGAGAAGTTTTCAGGCAGTGACAAAGATGTTCATCCAGTCATTAACAGTAAGCAAATAAAGCCTAAACCGAAGGGAAGCGTTTCCTGGTCTCCTGGTGTTTCCTGAGTGAAACAGTAAAGTCACTGCAACTTAATATTAAATTTTTTTAGAATGGTTTCTGAGTCAGGTCCACAAACAGGATTTTTCAGCTGATCTTAATTCATAAAGATGAATTTTGGAATAAATCCTTTTCACCCATTAAGGGTCTGCTTTGATAACCATATTGCTAAAATTCCCTCTGAACCATTTGGTTGTGTGACAGTTATATACCGAAATATGCAGGGTGTGTGCTATTTGGAAGGGGGAATGAAATAAACTCAGCTGAATTTTGAGTGACAAGGTCCCCAGCTGGGAGGGTGAAAGAGAGGGGAGGGAAAAGGAGCAACCGGGGATGCAGATTGAGGTGGGCAGGCGAGACAATGGCCTGTCATGATAAGCCCTTTTTTACAAAGGTCATCAGTCAGTCACGGAGACTCGCTCAGACACCTTGGCTTTTGTGCAAGCTGAAGTTTCATTCTTTAGAGAAACCAGTGGGATCTCTCAAAGGAAGGTTAAAAAGCACCGTGGCAATTAATAAGATGATCAAGAAGAAGAAATATTTTGCTATTCATATCGAAATACTTTGTTACCCATATAGAAGTGTCCTCATTCTCTTTCCTTTTCTAGCATCAGGGCTATATTCCTTTGACATCAATCTTTGATACTGATCTTTCAACACCAGAAAGGAATTCCAAAGTTATGGACTCCAGGTTCTCTGCCTTTTGCCAGGTTGAGGTGGGAGAGCATCTCCAGAGTCTTCCTTAGCTCTTGAAGAAATACTGAATGGGTGTTGGTTTGCCAGACTTTGTAGAGGCCCCAACCAAAATCTTCAGATATTTATACCTCTCCAGGCTTTGGGGCCATTTGCATTGTCTTTGCTTGTGGTCTATTGGTCTTCTCCTTGGCAATTCCCTTCTATGGCATTAGTTCTAGGAAACAAAGAGATCCTTGTGAGGCTTGGGGCAAACTCTCCTTGTTTTCCAGTGAATATTCATCAAGTACAATCAGTGAGTCTCTTTAGGCCTTGACCTGAGTTGGGAGGTGTGTGGTAACCCAAGCAAAAGCAGAGGCCCTAAGAAGAGAACTACTGAGAGCCGGTACTATTGAGTCCAGGAGCTTAATGCTGAAAAGTACTTTCATTGATGTTTGCTTGTTAAAGCCCACGTTTGCTTTTCTTCGAGGTCAGCTCCCAAACCTAGCTGACTTTTTACAGTCACTCATTTGGCCATCGAGAGCCAGGAATCGCTGGCCTCCTCGGACAGGCTATTTCCCAGGACCGGTGCCGAGAAGAACAAGTATTTTCACTCAGTGATTTTCATCACCAAAGTACTTTCTAAATAGAAACTAATTTTCCTTGCAGGAATCGGGTTAAGCATTGTTATCCCCACTTTATAGATGGGTGTGCCTAGATTTCATTATTCCGAAGATAGATTTTGAGTCCACGACAAATGTACTTAGCATTACAGTCAATTGAAGATGAAAAGGCCTATTAGGCCGCCCAGTATTGCCCCTCCCCTTCCACCTCCACACAACCAGAACAGGAAGCTCCCTGCAATCTACTTTCTACTCCTTTGGCCTGGCTTCCTTTAAATGTCCCAGGGGAAACTCCCATAAGTCTAACCTTGGAGAAAGAATCTCTTTCTAAAAAGCCGCTTTTGTGTTCTCAGGGCTATGACCAACCCCCTCTGTTGAAAGGCTCTTGGAAGTGAGAGGAATATGGTTGGAAGTCTTTTTTCCTTTCTCTTTTAGGTGAATTGCAAATTCCAAGAATCACGTGTGTATCTTTTCCTTTCATCGTAGATTTTTATATGCCATTCTAGGTTTACTAACAGACATACTGGATTTTGAGTTACAGTTGGGACATGAGCTCATGAAATTAGTATTAACTGCTTTAACCTGTGGGTGCTCGTGTTTATGGAATAAGCAAGTCATAATCGCTGACCACAGCCATTAAAATCTGATGTGAGTCAACTTTGAGTACAAAGACTTTCTGTAAGCCAACCCTCTTGAAGCAGAAATGATCACAATTTAATATAATGAGAATAATTAATAAGGAGTGTGCCAGTGACCTTGAATATTAATATTGTTTCCTTTTCCTGTAAACAAACCGGGCTATTTTATTATTATTTTAGTGTGTAATTTGGCATAAACACTCCTTTTCACATAATTTCCCCAGGTGACTTTTGTCTCCTTGGCAATTTCCGGCTTTAATAAAGAAAACCTAATTAAGAAGGAGCTGTTGATTGGTTTGCTAGTGTAATTAACACAGGTGATGCTAATGAGTTTCTATGAAAGCGGTGGTTTATGGGAAAAATAAACAGACCGCTGTTGCATATGGCCCAACTGATATGTACACTCTGGAAGAAATGATGATTTCCCTGGTCTCCTGTGAGTGGTTTGTGGGCATGGAATAGGCAGATAAAATATTTTATAAGATTCATTAGTGGAACTAGACCAAATTGGAAGCAAAAGTCGCAGTGTCAGGCGATATTAAAAAAATCTGATCTCTGATTGTACTTGTTAGGTCTGGTTCTTTCTTCCTTCCTTCCTTCCTTCCTTCCTTCCTTCCTTCCTTCCTTCCTTCCTTCCTTCCTTCCTTCTTTTCTTTCTGTGTGTCTAAAAGGGGCAGATTTCTTTTGTTCAGGGTGTTTCTGACCATCACGGTAGCCATTTTAAGTTGGCAAAGCCCCCAGCAGACTTTCTAGAGACATTTTAATTTTCATTCTCTTCTCCTTAATTTTGCTCATTAACCCTTGAGGATGTGTTGACCAAAAAAGCACATGGAATTTCTAGAGAAATTAAGACTTCTGAGACCCTTCTTTCTTGGTCTACAATTGTTTCCTGTGGTACACTGATATTTATGTTTTCAGTGGCATCCTTGTTAGTCTGGTCTGCCCAGAATTACTTAAAAGAAGCAAATTTTCTCTTTCTGCCTTTCTTCACTGTGCTGGGAGAGGAGGTGGGGACCGGGGTTCAGATTTCACTTAGCAACAACTTTATAAAATGAACAAGATTCATGGCACCAATGCACACTTTCTCATTATAAATTTTACTAAGAATACTTGGCTGTTATTTTTGATAGTTTATAGATACCATCCTCAATTGCAAAATAGACTTTTGAAGTTATTTCCATAAAAGACTTGATATACTAAGACCTTTCATGTTTACCTAGGTTTTTTTTTTTTTTTATTTCTTCCCTCTTTCACTGGTATGTTCTTCAAGTCGGTCTTTAAAACATGTGTTTTCTCTTTATTTTCATCTCATTTTTATCATCAGCGAATCAATTCTCTCTTTTTTTCCTACCTCCAAAAATGCCTGTTCTACACTGTCTCTCATCTATTGCCATGTGACAGAAAAGCTAGAGACATTCTGTGTCTCGCAGTGCACCTCCAGGGACATCTTTTGAACTCTCATAATTTGTATTTATTGCCACCCACTTTGTAAGTTCACAGTTTAATTTGCCAGCAGTGGCAGTGTTAGGCCGACACAGTAAAACAAGATAACGTTAAAATGTCAGAATGAGAGGGGGCATGAATGATGCATTACCCCTACTAGGACTTGCACTTGTCATTCCCTTCCACCAAAGTGATGTTAACTACCTTTTGAGAGCTTTATCTGACTGGTATTACTCAGAAATAGGATCATTAGTTCACTGTTCTGATTAGGAAGCCGCTATGCTTGATTAACTCTTCTTGGACTAGGATCTCAGTGGAAGCATTAAATGAATAGCACAGACTTAGACATCTAGAACTAATTTATACTTATTTTTGTGCAATTATTTGTAGTTGTTGACATGTGTTTTTCCAAGATGTGGTACTTAACAGGGAAGAGTTAAACCTGCTGGAGAAAAGACAAGCGTGTTTGAGTTTCACTTGTAATGTAATTCACATTTCAGGGAAGATCTTCTAGATTTTTAAAATTATTTTCCCCATGGACAGATGTTAAGGCATCATTCTTAATAGCATCAATGTCCCCAACTATTTTGAAATTCCCGAGTTTTGGAAATTGGCCCATTTGTAGTTTTCTCAGACTTACTGTCCTAGGAGGAAATGGATGGAATTCATGTTTATTCATGGTGGTGACTCCATATACAAGAAGTAGGGTTAACGTGTGCCTTGAGGAAGCTTCCCAAGTGATAAATCTAGAGTATTGGGAAAGGAAACACCTCCTCCCTTTCTTATTTCTCAAAACCACCTTCACTGTTCTTTCCCTATCTAAATTTTTCTTTCCAGTCTTGCTGCTGTCTGAAATCCTAGCATATTGATTCTCTGGCTTCTGAGTAAATATACAGCTTTCTTTCCCCTTCCAAACATATACTCGGCCCTTGGACTTCAGCGTGAGATTCTCTCAAGAGCAGGTTTTGATAGGGAATGTGTTGAAATCTGAAAGCTAGGAGGTGGATGTGGGCATGGCCCTTAAGAGGAAATTTGTCCTGGAACAAGGCTCTTGATGGTAGTGAAGACTTTCAGTTCAGCCTTTCTAAAACAAGAATATTTTTCGTCCTGTCCTTCCAAACAGAAATCGAGCTATCGGGAACAACCTGTGAGGGACCTGGGTAGGTCGTGCCCCGCTGTGTGTACGGGATCTAGCTCTTCTAGGTGCTCAGGACGCATTCGTTAGATGGAGTGGATGAAGCCATCAGGGAAGAGCGGTGGCGCTGTGCTCCCCAGCCCCCATTCAAGTACTTCCCTCTCAATGTCATTTCCTGAAAGGGCTTTTTATCTGTGTAGATCCAGAAACTTGAGTTGTTATTACAGATGCTGCTGATGAACCTGGGGTTAACCCGAGCATATTAACAGCACCATCCCATTATCTTCCTTTATCATTTACTTGACATCTGCCCTAAGTTACTATCCTTCACTAGCTGCTCAAGTCGGGCTCTGTTCTCTTTGGAGATTTCTTGGCAGCTAAGCTTTGCTGTGGATACAGATGAATTGGCCTTCGGCTATTTGTATTAAAAATGTAACCATGTGGCAGATGGTAACTACACTCACCACAGTGAGCATAGCATAATGTATAGAACTGTGTCCTATGCCTGAAACCGATATAACATTGTATGTTGACTATACTTCAACTAAAAAAACATGTAACCATGACTTGCTTGTCTGAGAAGACAATTACGGCCTTATTTTCAAGACCAAACCAGGGGCCTGTCTCTGGGGGGACAAGTTTAACCAAGAGGGAAGCTGGATATCAGTTTAAGAAATCAAAGGAGTACTTGGTTTCAGGGTAATGATGAGAAAACCCTAAGAGGTACAGAGAAGAGAGTATGTGGTTTGAGGATTCGTGGGTCTATTAGTTGCCTTCTAAGAGTATACTTTTTGTCAGGGAGAATCATTTACAGCCAATTCTGGTTTATTGATATTTCTTTCTGTGAGCCTATTTTTCAATGGTTTTGCCCTAGATTGCCTAGAGAAGTGATGCTCTTTGATATTTGGCTATAATGCTGCTTTTGTAGAGTAGAGAAATGAAGGCAGAGAAAAATAAATAGTTTTCTATAAGCCTATGTGAAAAGGCAGTAGTCAAATTGGAAAGACTTTTTTCCCCCGTCATACTTCCATAGAAGCGTTTGATCAATATGGGTCAGGCTTGATGAAAACTCTTTTAAAACTGCTCTCTTGTGGAAGTTCTCTTCCTCTATCCTTTCTTAGAAGGGAAGGTTGGGAGGAGAGTTCTAAAAGAAAAGCTATTTGGCCAAAAAAATATGAAAAATTTTCCCTGGGTCAAAGTTGAGCATATCAGTGTGTGCTTTGAGGGAGCCGGCCAGTGTGATTTCCCCCAGAAATAATTGTGATAGCTGAATTAGGAGTACTTTCCTAAATCTTCCCCTCTGCATTACTCAAGGTTTCCTGTGCCCTGCGTGGTCCCAGATAGAGAACAAAATGAAACTCTCACCAATTTTGTCTACCTTTTTTTGCTCTAAGCCAGGGCTTTGCAGCACCATTAGGATGTAGATTATCATATTTAAAACCTGTGATGACACCGTTGTACCCATCTGAATGATTAATCTGCTCATTAAAAGAGTGCCGATGGGCTAGTCTAATTGGAACATGGATCTTCTTAAAGGACGTTACAGGGTCGGGAATGGGAAATATTACTCATAACATAAAGTAGGGATTAATTATGCTACTAAATACTACTGTGTGAAATTTACATATGGATCTGGTTGGAGACAAGGATTAGAAAAAGTATAGCATCCAATTTTATAACATTTATGTCAACTTTAAGACAGGTGGTGTGTTCGTGCTTTAATCCCAAATCTTAAATCAACATTTACAAAAGCTGTTAAAAACTCAAATGCCACAGAAGGCTTAGAGGTTGGGATAAACACAAAATTTGCATCTGAGAACCACTGTGATTTAACCATATGGATTTAAAAAAAAAAAAATTGCAAAGATCCAAAGCTGCAGAACAATCTTTACTCTCCGTTAAACCCTAAACTTCTGGATAATATTAATCTTCCTAGAGGAGAATGAGGGTACATTTGGGAACTTCAAGAAACTATGCAAATCTGTTGAGCACAAGTTTACAAGCTTTTTTCTTCTTTTAATAACCTTTCTTGAGGGGCACCTTTAGTGGGCTAAGCCTCTGCCTTTGGCTCAGGTCATGATCCCAGGGTCCTGGGATGGAGCCCTGCTTCTGCTCTCTGCTCAGCGGGGAGCCTGCTTCCCCTTCTCTCTCTGCCTGCCTCTCTGCCTACTTGTGATCTCTCTCAACAAATAAATAAATAAAATCTTTTAAAAGCATGAACAATCAATCTTGTAACACTGAAAAAATAAAACAAACATATTTGGGAAAAAAAGAAATAACCTTTCTTTAAACAAATAATACGTATGAAAAATGTAAGAGGCTTGCTGTATTTGCAAAGAGGATGGGAGGTTCGAAGTGTCACTTCAGAGTCTCTGCCTCAGGGATCCTGTAGCAGTAGTTAAAAAAAAAAAAAAGAACTTGATAACAATCTTCGGGCTGACAAGAACCTTCAGGTTGAAAAGAACCTTAAAGGTCTTTCATCCTCTATCTCCTTCCTCTTATTTTATTTCATTTTCTTAAAAACTTTCTTAACTTTCTTTATTTTATTATTTTTGTAAAGATTGTATTTTTAAGCAATCTCAACACCCAGCTTGGGGCTCGAATTCACAACCCCAAGATCAAGAGTCACGTGCTCCACTGACTGAGCCAGCCAGGGGCCCCATATCTCCCTCATTTTTAAGGCAAGGGAGCACAAAGATGCCACAACTAGTTAGTGACGAGCCAGAGCTAAAAACAGTTTCTGACTTACAATCCAGTGCTGTTTTTGGTAAACAATATGGCATCTCTAGTCTGGTTACCAAATATCCTGCCATGTTGAGTGACTTGTTTGACACACCACATGTTAAGATATCTCTGTTTGCTGAAGTCAGATCTGTTTGACAAATGTGAAATACATTCTTACACATCTTGAGGGTGTGCTGCGTTCCCACTACTTGAAAACTCATATTCTTTTTTTACTTGTAGGCAGATGTCATGTCATGTGTGTAGTAAAGAAAGGCAAGTTGCTACTCCAGAGTAAATATTCTGTCACGCGAGCTGGTCTAGTCCAAAGGAGGAAAATCGGGTTACTTGCTTATCAGTGGGCCCCCACCTGTTTGAGGAACCGAAAGGATTACATCTTAGTTTTTAGGGTGCTGCTTGGGCTTTGGTTCAGTTCAGTTTCCTTGGGCTTTGGTGACCACATGAGGTTTCTGGGACTGGGGAAGCTATGGGCTGAGAACGCTGAGCTAAGTGTTACCAGGTTACCCGTTCAAGCACCCGAGTGCCCCTGGGCCCGCTCAGCCGTCTCTCCTGTTCATTCTTCCCTCTCCATCCCCACTGCACTTGTGTGATTGAATGGAGCACACCATCGTCTCTCATGCAGACTATTCCAGTAACTCCTGGCTATCTCTTGATCTCCAGCCTTGACCTGCCTCCATCTGTTGCCTACACAGCAGCTAGAATGAGCTGTCTAAAACCCTTCTGACCTCACTCTCTCGCTTAGAACTGGCTGTTATTTAGACGACCTGGTTCCTCATTGTCCCAGAGATAAAAGACCAAGCCTTTTAGCATTGCATACAGTATTTCCCCTGGCCTTGTTTCTCACCCCTGTCTTCCTTACGTGGGGGCACTTTGCACTGACACAAATTTGCAAGGCATTCCGAGGTGGCTTTTATCTTTGCCCCCGTTTTCCCCAATAACTGGTATGTCCTTCTTAGCTTTCTCTTTGCCTCAGCTTTCCTCTGGTTGTCTCTGCCTTTTCCTCAGGACTAACTTCAGCATTAGCTTCTCAAGGAAGCTTCTCAAGGAAGCCTTTGCAGACCTGTTAATTTAGGGTAGAGTGTGCCCCCCACTTTCTTTCATGGTACTTCTCACACTACATAGTGATGCCTCACCGCATAGCTCTCCCTCACCGGTGAGCCTCTTGAAGGCAGGGAGCCTGTTATTGTTGTCAACTGTATTCCTATTTCTAATTGCTATGTCTGGTTCCAAGGAGGAAGTCAATAAATGTGGAGGGAAGGAAGGAAAGAAAGAACAAAGCAGGACAAGAATTTTCACTCTTGTAAGTTGTGCAGGGAGAGTGACCTAGTGTTCTTTGGCTAACTATTCTATGATATACTGTCTTTCCCTAATAGCTGGATAGGTGCCCTTTTATTTATTTATTTATAAAGATTTTATTTATTTATTTATTAGGAAAGAGAGAGAGTGAGAGAGAGCATGAGAAGGGAGAAGGTCAAAGCGAGAAGCAGACTCCCCATGGAGCTGGGAGCCCGATGTGGGACTCGATCCCGGGACTCCAGGATCATGACCTGAGCCGAAGGCAGTCGCTCAACCAACTGCACCACCCAGGCCCCCTTATTTATTTTTATTAAGATTTTATTTATTTAATTTGAGAGAGAGAGAGAGAGAGCGCTCATGCACGAGAGTAGAGGGAAGAAGCAGACTCCTGGCTGAGCAGGGAGCCTGATGTGGGGCTTGATCTCACGACACTGGGCTGAAGCCTAAGGCAGATGCCCAATGGACTGAGCCACCCACGTGTCCCTAGGTGCCTTTTTATATACAGCTTTAATGTTTTGGTTCAATATCTTCGTTTTTTCACAAAGCAAAGTCGCCTGGGTGCCACAGAAATCTGCTGACCACCACTTTCTCTAGTATCTAGTAGCACCCTTAAAAAACACTGGTTCTCTGGTTGTCCTATGGTGATTTCTCTTCTCATGTTCTGTAATGTGTTTTGCACGCAGGCAGAAACCATAATAAGAAGAGGTTGGGAAGTTGTTTTTCAGTTGGAGAGAAAAGCCTTTGTCATGGATTTTGCAGTATTCTTTAAGCTTGAGCTGTGGTGTGTCTTGGAGGTCTGTTCTAAAGATATACTTGCTATAATCGCATGTAAGAGATGACTTTCAAAGAAGCCTATATTGTCATTCTGTGAAAGTTAACAGCAAAGTATCATTGCAAAGCTGTTGAAAAATGTTTGTTTTCTGTGGTAAGCCTCTGAACATTTTTAAGACTCAAAAGTGGTGTGCAGAGAACCTTTCTTTACCAACTCAAGTCTGGTGGAACACCATAATTGTCCAGTGGTGAAACAAACATCTGGGATAATATTCTTCAGCAAATATCATTCATTCCTGGACCTCCACAGTCTGCAAATGAAAATGCAAACTATAGGCCACCAAGAAGTTAACAAGACACATTGTTATAGTCAAACTTTGCTGGCCAGAAGGCCAGGGAAATGGAGTGGTTTGGGAATTTTTTCCAGCTTGCTGGTAGAAAAGAATTTTTTTGTCTTCCTTGATAAATAATGGTCTGGCTGTGGACATGCAACAGAGGAGCCAGAGGACGTTGGGCTAGATGTGAACTAACTCTTGGAAATGCCTGGGCTGTTTTCCTGAATTATAGAATTATGGCCCTTTTGAATAGAAAGGAACTTATAATCTGATAAAAACCTCATCCTTAAAGAAGTAGAAGTGGAGATCCCAGAGATGAGTCCAGGGGCCCCAAGTCCCAGAGCGAGGCAGTCCCACAGATAGTCCCATACCTGGTCCTGGGACTTGTGATTCATGGTCCTTGACCCTATACTGCGGGTCTCTACATGGGCTTTAAGAAGCATGTGCTTTCCCCCTCCTATCAGGCCCCTTCAGAAAGCAGTGCTGGTTAACTGAGGAGAGTAGATCGGATGTGACAGGCTGTAGTCTGATAAGACGATACTTTGCCTTAGTGGCACACTGGTTTATCGCACTGAAGTCTTCTTCGTTCTATAACCTCATAACAAAACATTTTCCTAGGGAGTGTGTGGACTCTGAGTTGCAGCTGTAATCATGTTTGGCTCAAGGAAGCACTTTTTCTGGCCGGTGCGATGCTGCTACCTTCTAGACGGGCTGTATGGTCTGCACTCGCCCTAGTCCCCGCTGTGTCCAGCAGCTTGGTTGACTGGCCTGGTCTCAGGGGCTTTTGCCTCAGGAGCTCTGAGATTCCCGCGATCTTTCGTTTTGTTTAGAGGAAGGTTTTGCCTAGAGGAAGGTTCAGCTGGAGATACCCATTTTCTTTTCAACACATCAGAGAAGAAAGCTACATTTTGGGGATGGGCTGGTTGTTGGCAGTGTTGCTGACATACTTGGAACCATACCGCCCCTCAAGCTGCTGCCGGCTTTACCCGATCACTCCAACCCGGCCCCAGGCGACCATCAACATTAGTCCAAATCTGTCACAACTGGCAACCTTCAACATTTGTATGAAAAGATGGTTAATCGGTCTGAGCATGGGCCCAGATGCAAAGCAAAAGCAAATAAGATTAGTGCGTTTGTGCCACTAACCACTCAGGTTTATACAAAAGATATCAGGGTTTTTCTGTTCCGTCTGGAAAAAGACTTTCTCGGATTTAACTCTCTCTCTCTGTCTCTCAGAAACTTAGACTAAAAAAAAAAAAAAAAGATTATTTTTTAAATAGAAATAACTTCCACAGATGGGAGTTTTATGGGGTGGTGGGTGGTAAGCATGTCATTTATTTCTTGCTCCTATAATTTTTTAAAAAATAATTTTTAAAATTTAAAGAGTAGCATTTTTTTTTTTTGTAGAAAATTGGAGAGAATACACTCAAGGGAACAAAAATTATTTTTATCCAAAGACTTAAAAAATATTTTTTAACATTTTCTGTAGTTTGTTTCAGAATATTTACTATGAATATATTAAAACTATGTATTTATGAAATTGAATTATACTATTTTGTATCTTGCTTTTTCATTTAATATATTGTATATATTTTAATGTATCTCATAATTAAAAAAAATAATTGCACAGCATTACATCTGGTGGATATAACTTATTTAACCATCCCCCTATTGTGGGATATTTAGCCTGTTTTCATTTTTTTGTGCTTGTTAAAATGGAACAGTGAGTCACCTTGTGCATAAATCTTTGGGTTGCAATTTGATTTTTTTTCCTTTAGGTTAAATTCCTCGAAGTGTAATCTTTGAACTAAAGGACATGAATATTTTTATACCTTCTGGTACACATTACTAAGTTTCTCTCCAGAAAGATTTTACCTAGTTACTCTCCCATGGCCATTTAAAGAGAATTCCATTTATGGGCATCCTCAACAGAACTTTCTCACTTTGAAATCTTTGTCAACTTAGTAAACTGAAAACTGCTAATATCTCCTTCCTATCTTAATTTGTGTTTTGTACTTAGTAATGTGGTTGAATATCTTTCTTTGTGTTTTTTTGTCATTTATAAATTTTATTATTTGTGAATTGTCTCTTCATTTTCTCCTTTTCCTTCTTTTTATTTTTTCTCATGGATTTTTAGTCAGGTTTAAAAATAATAAATGTTTATTATATACAAGAATTCAAGAACAGTGACAGTCATCTGAAGGCTTGACTGGGGCTCGGATCTGCTTCCAAATGTAGCATTCATCAGGCTGTTGATGGGAGACTCAGTCTTTTGCTACCCAAGCCTTTTAGGATTTCTTGCATGTTCTCATGCCATTTAGAACATGTGGACCATTTAAAACTATCATAGAGCTTATCTTTTTCCTTTTTTTGCAATATGCCATTCAAATATTTTCCACCAGTTTGTTATTGGTCCTCTAATTTTAATTTTTTTATACTCAGAGATTTAAAATTGTACTATATTTAAGTCTCTTAATCATATACTTATTAAAATCTTAAAATGCTTCTGTGCTGGTTGGTAGACAGTTGCTACCCTAGTCCCCGTCCGCATCCTTCCTTCCCCCTCAGTTCAGACACTTCTTTTTTTTTTTCCTTTAGTTTTATTGAGAAATAATTACTATACATCACTGTATACATTTAAGGTATACAGCATGATGGTTTGATCCACATATGTTATAAAATGATCACCACAGTAGGTTCAATTAACATGCCTCTTCTTATATGGATACAATAAAAAGAAAAGGTAGAAGAAAAGAAAAAAGGGAAAAAAATGTTCTTCTTGTGATGAGACTATTAGGATTTCCCCTGTAATGACTTTCCTATATGTCATACAGCAGCAATGGCTGTGGTCATCATGTTGTATGTGACATCCCTAGTACTTACTTGTAACTGGAAGTCTGTACCTTTTGACCATGGTCTTCCATTTCTACCTCCTCCTACCCTCTGCATCTGGTAATCAGAATCGGATCTCTTTTTCTAGAAGTTTGGTTGTTTTGTTTTATTTTAAGATTCTACATGTAAGTGAGATCATACAGTATTTGCCTTTCTTTCTTTTTTTTTTTTTAAAGATTTTATTTATTTATTTGACACACAGAGAGAGAGAGAGATCACAAATAGGCAGAGAGGCAGGCAGAGAGAGGAGGGGAAGCAGGCTTTCCACTGAGCAGAGAGCCGGACGCGGGGCTCGATCCCAGGACCCTGAGATCATGACCTGAGCTGAAGGCAGAGGCTTTAACCCACTGAGCCACCCAGGTGCCCCATATTTGCCTTTCTTTATTTCACTTTGGATGGTGCCTTCAGGTCCATCTATGTTGTTGCAAATGGTATAATCACCTTGTTTTTTATGGTTAAACAGACCCTTTTTTATTAATTAAGAGTACCGCTTCTGAAACCTTGAGGAAGGTGGTGTGCTGACCCCCACACTAGAGCTCTGGTGCCAATGTAGCCGTCAGTTCTGAATTTTGAATTTTGAATTTTGAATATCAACCCTAACTAAAGTGGACATATAAACACATGCTTCTTATTTTGTTCGTTGATTGGTCTGTCTGGTTTGATTCCCTTACTGCACAATTTAAATTTCTGTAGTGATATATAATGTTTTAATATTATAACCCTTTTCAATTTTCTTAACAATTATTGCTTGTTTATTCTTGTATATAAACTATAGAATCATTTTTTAGTTAAATAAAAAAATAATTCAAGAATCAAAGTTATATTAAAGTTTGAAGAAGTTGACATGTATACTATATTAAGCCTTCCGACACTGAATGAATATATGATTGAATATATGTGGATATATATGTATCTCCATTTATTCTGGTCTTTAATATCCTTAAGTAAAATTTTTATTTTTATTTTTTAGTTGTGTTTACTCCTGTTCATTTTATCATTTTTTAAATCTCTCTCTTTTTTTTTTTTTTGCTTTTGGGTATAGCATTTTTCCAAAATACAGGCAAAATAGTTACTACTATTTTATTTATTGTTCACATATGATATTCAGGAGTCCTTTAAGATAGTAATTTTCAAGTTTCAGAAAATGAAAATTTACTAACGTCCTTTAGAGAACTCCTCCTCTCCCTAGGATTTCAAATGACCTCGATATGATTCACAAAAATTCTGGTCACTTACATTGTATAAATAATCAGTTCAAAATGACCAGGACGACTTGAGTGATGTGGGAATCGCATGGGCCAGTTGACTACTGATATCCAAAATACCAGCCTTTAAAGTTCCTGTTTCTGAATGTTTCTTCTTGAAATTACTCACGGTTTAAAATGCAAATAGCACATGGCATCGAACCTGGGGAGTGATGTTACGATTTGAATGGGATGATTTGAAACAGCGTTTCTGGTTTTATAAGATTCTCTCGTCTGGATCCAAAGCTTGTTCCAGGGAATACCAGGCCGTTACCCCCCTATGTTATAAAAATGATTGGGTGACTGTTAGCAAAGCAATAATACCAGTGGGATGTGTATATTAACCTGTCTGTGGGGGGAAAATGCTGAG
The DNA here is from genome assembly GCA_028533885.1 of Nasua narica. Classification (NCBI taxonomy): domain Eukaryota; kingdom Metazoa; phylum Chordata; class Mammalia; order Carnivora; family Procyonidae; genus Nasua; species Nasua narica. The sequence goes on from CM052809.1 coordinate 94,384,107, forward strand.
AGCAACAGGCCTATAATTTAGGCAATAGCGTTAGTCTATGAAAAACATGCTGCTTTTGCCTTGATGCTAATCAGGAAACCATCAGACAGTCTTCCCTCACTGAGCAAGGGCAGGGCGGGAAGGAAGTCAGCTGTCATCATGTTTTTGAAGAAGAAAAAAATGAGAGGTGAACTGAACTCTGTGATAGGAACCTCACTCTAAAGCCGCTTCCTGAATCTAAAGGTGTAGTAGTCCAATCAGTAGCACAAATTGGAGGCATCTGATTTGCATGGATTAACAGGAGTGGGTCACAACCTTCTGACAGGTCAATGGCACCACTGGGGATTTGAAGAAAACTTTGATTCTTCCTCTTTTCCCCCTCTACCATGAAGCAATCATGCTGTTCTATTGTAAAAGAGGATCCCTTACTTATAAAGCCAAGCTTGTCATTTAAATTCACCCAAGTTAGGACACCACGGAGCTCTGTCAGATGTCAGTCTCAATACAGCAGGAGAATGTTTTTCAACAGCTTTCTAACCCCTTTGCCTGGAAACACAGAGGCCTGGATAAAGGGGGAGGGGCAGCTGACTGGGGCTTGGAGGATTTTTACAAAGGCAAGATTGGAATTTTTCATTTAAGGCAGGTTTTCTTTTTCTTTGCTGTTTCTTCTTCTTATTTTTCCCCCCTTTTTTTCCCTTTAAGCCTTGTGTAAAAGGTATTTCCACAAAAGGGGAATAAAAAAAAATCAGATTGGTTGTAAAGACTCCTTCATTTGAGGGGTCTCCTTGGAGGCATTTAAGCCCGAGAGTGATGTTGGTATTTTTCTGCATCAGAGGTGATGGCTGTTTGCCAGTCACTTCCCTTGAAAAATATTGTTTGGCTTTAAGGTAACTATGAAATGTTTGGCAGAGGAACCATCCGTGGCAGAATATGGACAAAGAGAAATGGAAATTTTCCGATTAAGCCTTCTAGGCCCCCGGTGCCCAACCCAATCAAAATAAGAGGCACATGCCATCAAAGTGGGGCCCAACTTCTCTGAAGCATCTTCTGTCAGGGGCCTTCAAATGGGAGTTGTATGGTTTTCCCTTAAGCCCCGATTAACCAAATGCTCAGGAGGCAGCATCAGCTGAGAATTGTCAAATACTCACTTGCCACTCACTATTTTCTATTTATCAATAATCATTTATTCAGCCTGTCCAAAGACCAGATATTGTGCCCAGGCCTAGGGACCCAATTTGCAATAATATAGAATTGGTTCTTGCCTCCTTGGGATTTTCTGTTTAGGTCTGCCTCATCAATTTGCTTTTTTTATGTGTCTTGATCTTTGCAATTTGAATTTCTGGCCCTTGATGGAAAGGGTCAATATCTCCTACTTTCTTGCATCCACCCCCACATTCAGCATTGCAGTTCCTCACAGAAGGTTCGGTAAAAACTTTTTCTCTAGTTTGATCAGCTATTTGTGTAATGTTTACCTTTTCAAAGCCTCAGTTTTCTCATCTGTAAAACAGGGACAATCATACCTATCCCACGGGGTGCTTATAGAAGAACAATTGACATAATATAAAGCCCTTATAATAAATGACATATAAAGCCCTCAGCAGAGAGCATGGCACAGGGTACTCCTACATTTGGGAGCTGAGAGTATTTTCAATCAGTAGAAGGTCAGTGAGAGTGTGTGCTTGACACCTAGAACCTCTGTTCTTGGTAATTCCATTGGAATCTTTCTTTAAGATGTTATGCTTCTTCTTTCGGTAGGCATTGTCTCTTCCAAAGAATTTGGATGCTTGAAAAATAACTTGGAACATCCTGAGGTCATGAATTGAGACAAATTTTCAATGGTTGTTGTAGAGGACGTATCTGATAGGGTGTGTGTGTGTGTGTGTGTGTGTGTGTGAATTTTAAGATAAGACCTATAATTAAGCTTCCAGTTAAAATTCCAGTTTTGAATTCCAATAGAGAAAAGCCTCTAGAACTTCTTTCTCATGGCATCTCTTCCTTTTAACGGCATGGATGTCCTTTCAGAGGTCGATGTTCTCCCTCTCCTCCTGGTGTGAACGTTCAGAGACCATGAGGCTGCAACTCAGTGGAAGGAAACCGTCATGTAGAATTTGATCTGGGAAGGCCTGTGAGGGGCTACGGCCATCCTCACTCCAAAGTGGCAGCCTTGTTGGCAGAATAGTAGGTGGGTTGGAGTGTGTGTGTTGGAGTTCCCACCTGGGTTCAAATCTCGGTTTTGTCACTTATTATATTTAGGAACCTGGCTCGAGCTTTTAAATATTAAAGGCACACACATGTATTTATATTTGTTAACTTAGTTCCATGACCTGCACATTCAAGCAGGAGCTTGTCATACATCAGTGTTCGTTGCATGAATGAATGAGCGACCACTATGGCCACTGTTCTTCTTCCTTCACTAACGCCATCGCTAAGTGTGTTTTCGCAGTTTCTCTTCCTCTAAGGCACTTCTTGAACTTGCAACACCTTCTCACGAATGTTCTCAGTGGTAGCACGCTTCCACTCTTTGAGGGCTGTTCTGAGATTTGGAAATAGCCAGCAGCAATTTGGTGCCAAGGCTGGTGTAAAACATTAGCCTATCAAAGGCCATTTTGGATCAGAAATGATGAGTGCTGTGAGGAACGATACACTGAACTCGGAGCTCTGCCTGGATTCAGTGACAAGCTGCTGACGCTCTCAAGCCGAGTGTCCCAAAGCGACAGACGGCCGTGGGGTGGAATTCATTTTGACGCGAGCTCTAGTTTGTTTAAAAAGCGGTCACACTTGAAGTCTCACTCTGGCTTCTGTGTCCTGGAAAGAGAGGGAGTGAGATCTGGCTCTCGGCGACATGAAGAGCAGAGTGCTAAGACCCCAGGCTCTTGGGTCCGCCCTGGGTTTGAATCTTGCTTCTGCCACTTACTAGCTATAAATCCTAAGGCTTATTACTTAAATCTTCTCCTCTACTCTTACTTCTTTGTAAATTCTTATGTAAATTTTTATGAGGGCTGCAGGAAAAACTGCTTGGCACATAATATTCTATGCTAAATTTCGGGATCCTTTCTCCTTTTTATATTATTTTAGTTTCCTTTTTCCATATACTCGGGGTCCTAGCATTCCTTGGCTCCTGAGGTCCTAGAAATAATGATCTGAGAAATAAATTCACACGAAACATTACTACTTTGGTCTCTTATTCTTTTTACCCTTCCCATGAGTATTTACCCTTAAAAGATGGTGGCTAGAAAGGACAGTGCCTCCCGGAGAGTAATAGGTTTCTAATTTTAGCATCTTCGGCATAGTGAGGCTGGCATTTGAGGTCAGGAAGGCCAGGGGACCACGCCACGTCCACACTGCTACCAGATTCCACTAGGTTGACGGAGAGGTTACACTTCCTGGAATCTGCCTCCCCGCCTCCCGCCCCTGGTCATCCTTGGGTTAGTAGCTAATGCCAATGGATGTTTCTGTTGCCTACAGAGGCATTATTAAGTAGGGATGCCCCTACGAACGATTCGTGGCAAATGGATGGCATATTTGTTCTCATGGCACAACCTTCAAAAACAAATTAATTATAAACTGGTTGCGATTGAATTCAGTTTGTCTGGATTCTGAGTTTGCGAGGCCTGTGAGTATGTTTGGCACCATCGTTGGCCCATTTGGATTTTAATGTTTTTGACAAGCCGTAGTTTTCTTGGCCTGGGCAAACCACCTACTGCCGTACCGTCATTTGACTAGATTGTGCCAGAATGACTCTTTAGGTTCAGGGTGGGTCTGCGGCTTGCAACCCACCCCCCACCCCTCAGCCACGCGTCCATCTACACATTTACTGCGAAGCTGGGAACTGTAAGCTGTGTACAGGATACCCTGAGAAAATGATGGTTAGTCGCATAGAAAAGTTTAACTATTTGCATCAGCACAATAATACACAGGCACATAAGACTTTCACTTCCCCAAACCCAAGAAGTGGTTTCACGAGGTTATGTGAAATTTGACATCCTGCTATACACATAAATGTAAAAGGCAGGTTGGGAAAAATCAGTAAAATCTCCCCTTTTGGGCAGAACACTGTGCATATTTATTTTCCTAATTATGGAAGGTAGCTTTTCCCCTCCTTTAAAAAAAAAAAAAAAAAAAAAAGCCCATGCTTTCAGCATGCTTATGAAACTCAGTTATAGAACCGTGAGTTAAATGTCAAGCAAGGCCACAGACTATACTGTTCTTTGACCCTTGGGCTCCTTAGCATTTGTAGCCTTCTGCTGCTGGTTCATCTATTCCCCCAGTGCCTTGAGAATCCCACCCCTTAACGCTCAAACCAAGGTGGGCCTTAGCATGCAGAGTGGTACCCAATTAATTAAGGAAAAAGAAGGAAGCCGTGGGCAGCGTCTTACCTCCCAAACTGTGGTTTGATCCTTTTCCCCAAATCTTCCTCTCCCTCTCCCTCTGGAGAGGTGTGTATAATTGTTGATTTCCTGAATTTAGGAACGAACCATTAAACACACTGTCCTTCCTGAGCTTTGAACTTGTAACTCAGGGCACTGACTTTTGTGAGAGAGATCCGAGCTCTTTGGACCAGACAGGTTAGAGCCCTCAGTCTCTGCATTTCTGCTGCCTTTTCCCAGGCAGAACAATCACTGCCATTTATTTATCTGTGAAACTTGCAAAATTATGGTCTGTCATAATGGTAAATAAAATGTGTCAGAGTTAATATGAAGAAGAAAGAAGCAATTACAACTGGTTAAAACAGTCTTAAAATATACTTAAGCAGAGGTTTGCCACGTAAACACACAATTAAAGCAGGAATTTGTGATGGATGCAAGGATTTGAGGGTCCCAGGCATACTGTTTACTGGTGTAGTTAGCAGATGGATAAGTCAACTGATCCCATATGTGCAGCTTATAAATATAAACTCATGTCTTCCTGGTGATATATGTCCGCATATAGCATATACTACTTTCTCTGTAACTCTTGACTCTTTGCTGGGGGTAACTTTGTAATAGTCTCTTGCTTAAAAAAATAAAACAAAAGGATTTTTAACAGGCTTCCTCTTTCAGAAGTGGTAACCAAATACCTAGAAAAGGATACTTTTGTGCAGGAGTCCTTTTAAAGGACAGGTTTAAATAGGTTTACGTTTTTCTTTCAAGTTCAGATATCTAAGCCTTATATCCCTAGCCACAGTTTTCAGATATTTGCAGCTAATTAATTCTTAGGAAATCCAATCTGAATTGAATTAATTTTCCCTTTTAGGGCACATGAAGCAACTTTTAGGTAAAAAAAAATGAAAACAGCTTTTGTTGCACATAATTCTTGCAACTAATGAAAAGTAATATTGCCATTCCCTTCAAATAATGCAATAACAGAAAACCGAATGAGAGCATAGCATGGTGTTGTTATATTTGCTGTTTAAATAATTTAGCTGCAAAAATCTGAAGGCTGCTTTAGCTGTAATTAATTATTCATTAATGACATGCTAATTGCACAATACCTTTGAATATTTAACAAAATGCAAAAGCCAGGCTCTGAAGTTATGTTTTCAGTGCAAGGGGGGAAAAATCCTTTAGTCCATCACTGCATCAGGAGGACAAAAAAAAAAAGTCTTTTTTCAGATGTGAGGTAAAGTAGTAGTAGTGGCCTACTTTCCATTCACCGTCCCAGCCACCCTTTGTGCGGTGGAATATAATGTCCTTATCTAGACTTAACAATTGACAGGGTGGTAAATCCCTTGACTTTTGTCCAAATGATTTCTCTACAAAAATGGGTTAATTATCGCCTTTCCCTAGCTTTTTGACTAACAAAAGGCCCTGGATCTCTTTTTTCCTTTCTTTCCTATTTACTGTAAGGAGCCCTTTGAAATGTGATAGTTTAATCGGCAACACCTTCTACTGGGGAAATACTGAGAAGCCAGCCTGGCCCTTGCCTGGAGCTCAGGTTGCTCTGTGAACATTAGCGTGGTTAGGAGATATGACCTTTATTATGCCAAAGCCATCCTGGACTTTCAGGATGAAATACTCCTGAGTGCTCGGTAGTCGACTTCGTTTGTTTCTGCTAATAAAAGCTGGCGGGTTTTTAACAGTGTCTTTAGTGGGTGGGATGACTGAAGGGCAGCAGTGTTGAACCGGCTTAGTTGTGTTTCATTAATTCCCCCGCAAGGCCAGGAGTTTGCATCTTTCTGCGCCCTGTCTCTGTTTCCAAGCTTCAAAGCTCCTCATTGTCTCTGACCTGTAAGTCAGGGATAGTCTTGGTAGTGGATAAGCAGGGAACAGGGACTGGCTTTTTCTTTTTATTTGTCATTATCACCATCTTGGTCTCAATCAGAGAATCCCCAGCTCCTAATTTAGTACAAGGCAGTGGGCTGTGTGGCAGCTTGTCCTTGTGGTTGAGAATATATTTCATGCACTGGGGCCTACTTACTCAGTCATATTTTGCATTCGACTCCCATTACTATTAATGGCATTTATGAACGCGCATTGGCGGGAAGAAGACCCCATTGAATCTGTGCATTACCAAAGAGATGGGGAATTAGCATACTCTCATGTCTGGTCCATGATGGATTTTACTCTGCTGTGGAAATACTTAGCAATTAAATGAGAAATCACCATCGTGAACATGCACCTGCCAGCAAGAAAAAAGAATGGAGGAGAGAAGGAGGAGCATTCACTCAAGTTGATGCCAAGTTCCCTCTCTTACTTTGGCATTCTCTCTTTTGGGAAATGCTACATCTGCCTGTAGCCATTGTTCAACATGGCAATATATAATAGTGTCTCTGTTCAGTAAACGCATGGCATCCCAGGCCCACCCAGCCAAAAGTGTGTCAGGGTCAGAAGTGTTTATATTCTATTTGGAAAGTCACAACTTGCTAAGTGAGAAGGGAAATAATGCAAAAGCTGTGTGTGATTCAGTGCCACATGAATCCAAGAGTTCAGGGATGGTAAACCAGGCAAAATGGTAAACCACGTACTGGGTCCAGCCCACAGTCTGATGTGCTTTGGCTTTTATTTCTCTCTTTTCAAGTTTGAGCTACTATTTTAAAAAATGGGAGATTTATGTAAAAATCCAAATTTCCATCTTCTCTTAAAAAGTCAGAAGGTCTAGCAACATGGGGATGCCATTCCCCCATGGCAACAGTTGGCTGGAGCTAGGTACCCCGGCCTTGCTCTCCCCATTTGGATACCACACCTGCGTGGTTTCTTCCTCAGCATAGGGGGATTCGAAGTGGGCGTGACCATGGGTTAGAGTGGTCAGGGAAGGCTGACTTTTGGACAGACTCCACCAATTAGCTCTTCACACTCCCAAGGTATTCAGCCATGATGAAATTTCAGGTGGTTCATATCACTCATTTGTCACCTTTTTCTTTCTTGGATTCGAAGATGTCATATCTGAAGGGTGTCTGCTAGGCCACTGGGAAAACACCTTTACTATTTCTGCATGATCCTCAGGTTGCTGCAATTTCACCAGCATCTGAATTTCTTAAGATATCTTGTGTGTGTGTGTGTGTGTGTGTGTGTGTGTGTTTTAAGACCTCAAAATAACTTTCATTAAACATCTTCTCTTTGCAAGACACTAGCTGGGCACTTCCCACATAAGTCAGGTCCTTTCAATTCCATAAAGGCCAGACGATGGCACACGCATTGGACTGCTCTAGTAAAACATTCACTTGGACTGAGTTTTGTTGGGTAATGACAGTATGAAGAACAGATCACCCTTCTTTGTTGGCTCTTGGCCCTGGACCTTAAGCCTGCCCTGAGTGCCTTTTCTTGAGTTCATTCACTAAGGATTAGTGAGTGGGGTTGTTCCATAAAACTTGCTTCTTCCCAAGTCCTGAAGTGCATAACATCCAAGGGAAGTAGGTGAGAGTGCCAAGAGAAGCTAGGTTCGTGAGTGTTCATCATACACCTTTGGGCCAGGAAACAGGAAAGCACTGGTAAGCATCGGTAAAGCATCCGTAATCCATTTCTCCTTAGCTCACTGCCTCCATGGAAGCTGCCTGAGACCTTTCGTTTTACTGAACAGTTTTAGGGAAACATCTGTAAACAGGTACTAACTACCATTACACCACTGAGAATTGCTTAAAGTGATACAGCATTAATCTGTCAAGTGAAAAATACTGCTGTGGGGAGCGTGCTTTATAAACCATGTGAACGCATGAACCCTTCCTCCTGGAGGTTTGGATTGAGCTAGGGAATGGTGGTTACCAGAAGAGAGTTTGTGCTTAGTGTGACTTAGGGGATAAGTATTCAACATTCGAGATCTCAAGTGCAAAGATGCTTGGTTACATGTGGGTGGGGTACATTTGCGCCAGCGCACGTTAGTGGCTGGGGAAACTCACTCCGTGAAGTTACTGAATACATCCAATGGTGAGAAGGCCTCTGTTTGTTAAGAAGGGCATCTATAGACATCTGAACCAAAGTTCTAGATTGACCAGCCCTGTCTAGATTGGCCATAGGTTATTATTTTTTTGTCTTCCATAAAATTGTCTTACTTGTTGAGGTGGCCTCTTTTGGGAAAAGCCTGAACATAATTTCTCTGTTGTAATTTGCCTTCTTACTGATGAAAATGTTTTAAAAGAGCAAGAAAGATTATAAATTTGCACACAATCGTGGTATAGGAACTATGGTACAAATTCAATCTGTTCAACTGCTTTTGTGAATTAGAGACAAGTGATTCTCGATTAGGACATTAATATTCATCAATCAGTTGGGGAATTGTATAGGATTCCAAGGAGAGTAGGAAAAGGTATAAAAGGAGATGTAAGTTACTATTCTCCTATATCCACAGACGAAATCACAAACGTCTGATATAAAAAAAGGAGGGGTCTTGAAATCCATTGGCATTTCCAGAAAATATTCCATGACCTACTCCTGTTGCAAATGTGCCTTTTACCATTGCAGGGTGATAAAATGCCATGACCCAACTCCAGAGTACAATTAAGGGCTTGTGTGATATAGCAGGCAGCCATCCCATACTTGAGAGTTTTCATTGTATAATTAAAATAAACTGAGGGGCAGGAGGCAGGAAATGAAGTGAGGGAGGAAGGTCTGGCCCAGGCATATTCAGACATGACATTTTGTGTTGTCGATAACCATCAAGAGGTTGGCTTCTCTGTCCACGAAGACAAGAATGTCACATGTCAATCAAAGGCCGAGCTGCGGAGCAGGGCTTGAGATGGAAGGAAACCACGTAGAGTCCATCTGGCTCTGGTGGAGCTCAGACTGGCCTCCTCTCAGGCTTTAATTATGCTTTCTTCGTGTCAAGGGTGTCCATATCCAGATTACTGGTACTGATGAATACGGAGAGATAGCTAGTGCAAAATTTCCTCTTCCCTTTCAAGCTGGGATTCTAGGCCATGCTTAATCCCAGTGGAATAGATAAAAATAACATACCCAAGGAGCAATCTCAGAAAGACTTATATTTTTGAGAACCATTTTAAGCAGTTTTGGCCCTTATTCAGTGTACTTGTGTAATGCCCCTGCTCCAGTGGCATACTTTTTTTTTTTTTTTTTTTTAAGCATGTATGTTCCTCCCAGTGTACATTCTTTCACGGGGGTCTTTGTTGTTCTATTTATATCTTGTAGTAAACTAGCTTCCTGATCCTTTGGCTAAGCAGAAGCTGCCATTGGTCTGCCCTCAGGCCTCCCCCTGACATCACTGAGAGGAGCAGATGCGTGAGAAGAACCCAGATCATGCAGAGCAAAGAAGGGAATGAGGGCTCCACCCTGGGAGAATGTTAGAGATGTTTTCGCAATGCCCTCCGCGTTCCACCCACCCCCATGCAGGAAACTGGAAGGCCACTCCCCAGGGCAGCCTATCACTTTGGGCTCCTGAGTAGTTCTTAGGAAGCACATCCATCCTATAGAAAGGAAGGATTTATTTCCTTTAAGGATCATTACAAGTTCTTCAGCTTATGCTAAGATTTTTCATGTTGCCGTTTTAGGGAAAAGTAGAGAACTAGTGCTTTGTAAGCCAAGTTGGATTTTAATGGAGTCACCTATTTAGTGAGAGGCTTTTACAACAAGCTGCCATAATTCTACTGTTCCCCCTTCCCCATTTCTACTTCTGAGGGAAAGGATCCCCTTTCCAATTCGGCTTTCATGGGCAGGTTTGCCCTGACATGGTTGTTCATCCTTGACAATTTCTACTGGCTGCAATTCTTCTGCTTGCCCCCAGACTCTAAAGTTACAGATCATCATGGCATAGATTAGGAAGGACCCTAATAACTGAACGACTTTAACAGCCGTTTTTTCTATTTGCTTACACAAATCTATTGCCAGTGGCAGCCTGCCCTGCTTTGCTGAGGGGTATAGGAAGAAGGGAATGCTGTAACAAAGCAGGGACATTATTCCCTACACAGAGAGGGGAGGAGCAGGGACTGTCAGGTATTTTCTGTTGCTGACTTTGCCTAATCTTATTTTCTGTAGATCACAAGAGAAGTGCTTCTAAGTGACGTGATTGACCATGACTTTACAGCAGTTATGCTGTATAGAATATTCCAGGGCTTCCCTCCCATACCCCCTTCCAGGCTCTCCTGTGCCTTCTCTTCCTGCTTTCCATTTCAGCTGAGATTTCAGGGATGGCTCAAAGTTTTCCCAGGCCTATAGGCTGCTACTGACAATAAGCACGAACATTCTCTTTATGTAAAATCCACTTGGCTCACCTCCCCTGATTCTAGACAACGGGTTAATTCTGGAAGTTAGGTAAGAAGTCTTCTCTTCAGATTCTATAAGGGACCTGTCTGTTTAGAAGTTTTTCCATAGGGATCTGGATCTGGTTAGGGATCCCACTTTTAACACATAACATAATTGGAATTAATGACTTATTTCTGTAGTTAATTGTTTTTATAGCTATCTGTAAATCTAGATCGTAGGCTACAAAAGGGCCATTTTATTGATTTTTTTTTCATCACTGTGTTCTCAGAGCCCAGCACATTACCTACATAGTAAGGAATTGCTGAATAAATTGAATGAATGAACATCAGGAAACTTTGGGACTCTGGAAATCAGCCCTGAGGAATCCCTAAATACTGTCTAGTTAGAATGATGACAAGTTAGAATGATGACAAAACCTAGGTCGTTTTGGCCACTCTGTTTTTCTGAAACAGATTGAAACAAAAAAAGTATTTTTCCCCTCCTTTCTCCTCCCTCCCTCCCTTCTTTCTCTCCTTTCTTGCTTCCTTCCTTCCTTTCTGTCTCTCTCCCCTCTTTCCTCCCTTCCTTCTTTCTCTCTTTTTTCCTCCTCTCCCTTTTCTCCTTTCTCTTCTCCTCCCTTCCTCTTTCTCCTCCTCCTTTATAAATATTCTTTAAAGGTTCTTTCCTTGCCTTTGCCATTTCTATCATTCTCTTTCAGAGACAGATGGGGTTAGCCGTGGAGGCTCGGAGAGACGTCTTAGGTGGCCACTGCGTCCTGCGGTTCTCCCTTTCTATATGTAAACCCCACTGCCTCAGCTTCCCTAGAGTCCTCTTTATCATACTCCTCCGCCTTCGGAAACCTTCAGTGGTTCCCGGTTTCCTTGTATATGAAATGGGACACGTGTTTGAAATTCAAGATAACTGGTAGGTAATCTGTTAGCACTCTCCCAGACCTAGTGTCCACTGCAACTTAACCACATCTCCCACTTACTGAGGGCTTTCCTTGTGTCAAACACCAAGCTGAGTGCTTTTTCCCTACGGGGTTTTAGGTATGGCTTTTATCTCCAATTTACAAATGAAGCTACTAAGGCTTAAAGAAGAAAGTAACTTGACCATAGTTACACAACTGGTCAGTAGTAGAGCCAGGATTGGAACGCAGGTGGTCTGCTTCCATAGACAGAGACTTTGCTAACTAGTTCGTGATTTTTGTGTTATTAACATACCTTGTGTATCACCAGATGGGGGTTTTATAAAAGTTAGTGACACAGTACTAAATTTGGTGATATCTAAGGACACTGCTTCACAATGGGAAGAAAGGATTTTATGTGGCACCATATATATATTTTATTTTAAGGAGCAGAAGTTTTCACAACAATCACCTAAATGATCTATGTGTTAATATCTGAATTTTACCCACTTCTTCCTTTTCTCCTTTTCAATATTGGTAGTAAAAAGAAGACCCCATATGTATAAAATGCATCTTTGGGGCACCTGGGAGCCTCAGTGGATTAAACCTCTGCCTCTGGCTCAGGTCATGCCTGGGATTGAGCCCCACATCGGGCTCTCCGCTCAGCGGGAGTCTGCTTTCCCTCTTTCTCTGCCTGCCTCTCCGCCTACTTGTGATCTCTCTCTGTCAAATAAATAAAAAAATCTTTAGAGGCGCCTGGGTGGCTCAGTTGGTTAAGCAGCTGCCTTCGGCTCGGGTCGTGGTTCCAGGGTCCTGGGATCGAGCCCCACATCGGGCTCCCTGCTCAGCAGGGAGCTTGCTTCTCTCTCTCTCCTTGCCACTCTGCTTACTTGTGCTCTCTCTATATCTCTCTGTCAAATAAATAAATAAAATCTTAAAAAAAAAATCTTTAAACCCCCCCCCCCCCAACAAAATGCATCTTTTCTCTTAAGAGTGACGTGTTTTTTTTGTTTCTTCAGAAAGTGGTAAAGAAATACTGGCCGGGCACTATTTACAGATATACCAAGGATTCTAGACTCAGTAGATCTTGGGATCCTTGGCTGAGTTTGTATAATGGAGGGGCAGCCCCCAAGGATGTATGTGTGCATGTGGGCCCGAGTGTGTGTGCTCGTGTGCACAGAGCGTGTGTATTGTACTTATGTATCTGTAGGAGCAGGGGGATGCGCGAATAGAAAGACAAGATGAGTGACGGTTTTCCTCAGCCACCGGCAGTATTATTAGGCTTTGACCGTAGGTGGTTCTGTCTCACTGGTTGCTTTGTGTCAGACTAGCCGGGACGAGTACCTCAAGAAGTCACTCTCTCGACGAGAGTCACTGCATCTGGATGTGTTCCTGATGTCTTGATTGCACGGATCCAATCCCTTACATTATTGTGCTTCCCAAAACGTGGGTGTGTAGAATGAGCATCTCCTTCTCTCATAGCAAACCTGAGGATTGGGCGCTTGAATGGCTTACAAAAAGCCCCGAGTGCCATATGGTCACTGTTTTTGTTTTCTGTCCACCCCCGTACAGCTGGTTGTAAGCTGCAACAGATGACTGTTTTCAGTTTTGTCTTTTCTTGAGACTAAGAGCTTCACCTTAATGATCTTCAAGGTGGTTGACATTTTCAATTAAACTCTGCTCAGTCAGACAGACCTAACTTCTCACAAGAAACTGTCCGGAGCTACCTCCTGCCCAAATGTTACACAGATAATGATTATAATAATAAGTGGTTTCAACCCATCCACAGGCCATCCTTTCATCTGGAGTGGTTTTATACCAGAGTTGGTCCACAGGGAAGCATCCTTGACTGGGGCTTCACTTCCTGTCAGAGTCCATTTGACCATTGGGGGGCAGAAGACTAGCTGTGTGGGAAGACTTTAATTCATCTCCCACCCTTATAATAGGCTGTGAGGTAAGTAAGGGTGCACTACTAGTAAACGGCCTGCCCTCTCTGTCTCCCCAAGATTGTTCCAAGAAATAGAGCAACCACATAGCGTAGCAAAGTGGTAGAGAGCCTAGGCTCTGGAGTCAGACAGACCTAGGTTCAAATCCCAGCTCCACCACTTGCCAGATATCTGGCCTTGGGGAAGTCATTTTGCCTCTCTATGTTTCTGTTTCCTGAGCTTTCACATTGGGCAAATATCACTCTATCTTCTGAGGATTAGAGGGAAATGTACTCAGAGGGCCTGAAATCCTATAGTTCTACAAATTGCAGTAGATGCTGTCCCAGTTATCGCTTTTCCCTTGACTCACCCCATCTCATGTGGGACCTCCCATTCTTTGGAAAATCCTCCCCTTTGGGTTTCATGCTGAGTAAACCTCCTGGGCACAGTCTCCAAATCTCTCCCCTCTCAGGAGAAGCTGTTTGCAGGTGCCGTCCCTACATCACCCTTTGGCTCGTTGCTTTGTGGCTCTCTCATCAGCAAAGACTGCAGCTGATAAAGATGCTAAATAGAAGTGGGGGCAGAGGAGACCCTCCCAGAATGCACGAGGGCACGGTCAGGTGCTGCAGCTGCCTTCTAGGTAAGTGAAGCGTGAGGACTAGAAGTTGGACGGGGACTAAGGAAGCCCCTCGGCAAAGTCCTTAATGAGGAAAGTGAGAAGAGGGCATGCCAGCGAATTCCCTGAAACTCTTTCAGAATTCCAAATTAGAATATTCAGACTTCATCATCCAGCTTATGTTAACTTGGTGGTTGTGTTTCTGTACGGGATCGTGGGCCCCATAGCTCCAAGAAGGATGTATTTCCACAAGGGCAGTTTGTTAGACAATTTCAAAGGGGGCACTTTGTAGCCTTGTATCACTCAGGAGAGAAGACATGTTTAACCCTCCAGGAATACTAACTGCTCGCTGGCTGGTTGCTTGAAAAGTAGAAGACTCTAGGTTTTCTTACAAATTGTAGCACAAATGTCCGCTTCCTACCAAATCACATGCCACAGAGCAAAGTCCGATGGTATTGCTCCCTTGTGTACATAGTAAGGTTGAAGTCTTATATTCAAGATACTGATGATCGAGGTAGCTTCCCTAGAATTGAATTTCAGTTTGATTCTATTATTGAGCCAAAGGTGTTGGAGACTTCCAGCCTCTGTGCCTTTGCTTCTTTGGTCTTTCTTTCTGGTACACCCACTTTCTGGATGTCATCTCCACATCTCATGTTCTCCCAGCCTCTTCTAGGAATTCCCCACCCCAGCTGGAAATGTGTGTCCTGCTTCTGAATTTCCATAGCTCCGTGTCTCATGGTGTATTTAGCTTTGTGCCTCAGGGTCAGTTTATTTCTTTGTATATCTTCTCTCCCTGTCTAGGCTGTAAGTCTTGGAGGATTAGCTTCAAGTTCATCTTTGCATTCTCCAGAAGCCCAGCCCTTGTCCTATACATCGTAAGCACTCAAGTACACATTGTGTCTGTGAGTAGCACTGAGTGCCCACGGACCACATTTAATGTGCTCCTTCTTGATGAATGCACTGCAGATAGGAACACCCTATGTGCCAGGTTTCTGAGTTCTAGCAGAGAGTAAGATGGCCACAGCTTCGGTCCCCCGGTGGAATGACGAGAAGGAGAACGAGTAAACACAAGTTGTATTAAGTGACCTCACAGAGCTACATCCAGGTTAGATGCCAGTTGAAGGGGCCTTAGCCCGGTCTTTGCCAGATCAGGAAAGACTTACCAAAGCTAACATTTAAGTCTGTGTCCTGAAGGGAGAAGAACAGTAGAATGTTCTGGACTAAATATTTGTGTCTCCCCCAGATTCATATGTTGAAGCCCTAAACCTCCATGTGATGGTATTAGGAGGTGGGGCCTTTGGGAAGTGATTACGTTTAGATGAGGTCATGAGGGTAAAGCCCCTATGATGGGATTAGTGCCCTTATTAAAAAAAAAAAGAGAGAGAGAGAGAGAGAGAGACCAGAGCTTGCTCTCTGTCAGCCGTGCATGAAGTAAGAAGGCGGCCAGCAAGTCACCAGAACCCAACTGTGCTGGCATCCCGATCTTGAAATTCCCAGCTTCTAGAACTGTGAGAAATATATCTCTTTTGTTTAATCTACCCTAAACTGTGACTTTTGTGATGGTAGCCTAAGCAGATGAATACAGTGAAGAGAGGGAGAGCGTGAGAGTGTTCAGGACAGAGCGAACAGCAAGGTCAGGGTCCCAGAGGAGGAGAGAATGCAAGGTGTTTGGGAAACTCTAAGAGGCACAAAGTGGTATAGCAGAGGGAAGGGGA
Organism: Nasua narica; assembly: GCA_028533885.1. Taxonomy (NCBI): domain Eukaryota; kingdom Metazoa; phylum Chordata; class Mammalia; order Carnivora; family Procyonidae; genus Nasua; species Nasua narica. The sequence goes on from CM052809.1 coordinate 94,399,856, forward strand.
GAGGGAGGATGGGGAGGGGAGAGGTGAGGCTGCAGAGGTCATGGAGGGTACTAAGGTCTATGTTAGATACATTGGCCTCTCCCAGGGAAGAAAAGGGAGCCATTTGAGCCATTTGGAGAATATATGAAAATGGCACAATTTTACACTTGGCCATTCAGGATCCCGTAATAAGGGTAAGGAGTTTCTTTTGGTTTTGAAAGGGTCTTACACAAAACAAAATAAAAATATCCCAGTTCTAGGAGCAAAGACTAAGGCACTGGAGTCAGAGTTAAAATTCCTCCCTCAAAGCCCTGTTTTGCCATAAAATGTGAACACGCAGGGTCCAATGCGAGATATTATTCTCATGGCTCTTGCTGGCAGCAAGGAGCCGTGGAGGGTCTCTTGAAGTGAATGGGAATGTTTCTTGAGTGGCGTACTGAGAGAGCACAATGGCCAAGGGTGTGTGTGTGGGGGGGACAATGCTTTCGGCTTTCGCCAGTGGGTGCCTGATGAAATGCATCTTGACGTGTCATTGAAGTGCGGAGCCATGCGGCCCCGTGAGGTCACCTGTCCCACCCCCTGTGCAGGCAGATTGTTCCTCACACTCTCTTTCTCAGCTCTTTGTCCAGTGGCTTTATGCACCTCAAGCGATGGGGCTTCCACTGCCTCCCTTGGGAAGCCATTCCGCACTCGAATTGAGCCCGTGCTTAAGAAGGTTGCCCTGATATTCAGCCCAAGTTTTCCTTTCTGTAATTACATCCCATTCCTCTCTGCTCTACCCCTTTGCGTGACCCCGAGCAATTCTTTCCCTTCATCGGTGTGCCTACACCCTTGCTCGGGGAGAGTATTTGATCCTCAGGCCTTTTTGTCCTCCCCGAGCTTTGCTTATTCCTGGCTGGTGCCGCGGGAACCCTTGTAAGTAGCTCCCGCTGCTGTTCCCTTTAATCCTCGTGGCTTCCCTCCTTTGATTTCTGTCCAATTTGCCTATTTCTTTCAGGGGTACTGAAGGGCCCAGAATGAATCCTAGGCTTCCTAACCATATTATTTATTCATCTTTTATATGGAAAGACTTTCTCAATGATGCTAAACCAGGTTGGGTAGAAAATAAAAATCCTTTAGAAAGACAGAGTTGATGTGAACCCCGCATGATAGGACTCTGGGCACTTCAGAGAAAAAAGGATTTGAATCCCAGGACAAGCCCCGCCCCGTGCAACCCCAGCCCTCTGATATTCGTGCACCTGCACTTCCCTGTACTGCCGGGGGCAGAGCGTGCATAGATTTAGGCCATGGAGGGATTGACTCTCCTCAACTGGCTTCACGAACCCGTCTTTTCCCTGAGGCCACACGTTAGGGTTCACTCCTCTATGACACTGTCTTTGGTCACTCCCCACCCCCACCTTGCCATAACCAGATTAAAGTCATCTCTCCGTCCTGTGAATTTTCATAGCACTGCTTTGGTGGTACTTCCTGTTCTCTAGTCTCTTCATTTACCCCTTCGGCAGACATTTGTCCGGTACCTGTTCTGTTCATGATATCATGGTGGACGTTGGGGTAAATGGAAGACCAACAAGATTAAAACATCAAGACAAAATTCTCGCCCTGGGGGAGTTTCTAGTCCAGGAGAGGAAGCCGTGCGAAGCCATAGGTAGACGCTGGAGTGGAGACATGCTTGAGGGTTTGTGGCACGGGAGCGACTTGGAACAGAACTCTGTTCCGCCTCGTGGATTGGGGGAGCACGCCTGCAGGAGGGGTCACTGTCCCACTCACCTGGGTGTCTGGGTACCCCCATGATGCCTCGCACGTGCCCTCCCTGCAGTCGGTGGCCAGGAATGTGTGTGGAGCACGTGGATGTGCCAGGCATTGGCTAAGCACTCTGGGCGTGTATCTCATTAAGTCTTCCCAATAACTCTGCGTAGTTTATTACCTCCATTTACGGAGGAGGAGACCAAGTGTGAAGGATCTAAAATCACAAAGGTGGTAGGGGGTTGAGCTGAAGTTGGAGGTGCTTCACCTCCAGCCTCTCTTCTCCCATCTGCTGAGCTGTATAGACTGACCGCCCCAGGATGATCAGCTGACATGGGAAATGGAGGGCTAGGAAGACGACTCCCAAGGCAGTGAATGAAAGACCCTTCTCATACCATCCTCCGGGGCACCTGCCCTTCGCTGGTATGGACAAAAGGCAAGGACAGGATCCGCAAGGCATTTCGTACCGTCAGACCTGGGAGCACACGGGTATGTATTTATCACAGGCGCTGCCGGGCAGACAGGGTGGAATATCGGCTTTTTTTTTAAGGATCCAGTAGCATCATGTACATTCATTCAGTCCGTCTACTTGACTTACGTACTGGGGAGGGCAGAAGAATTGTTATCCGGGCAAAGATAGCTGAATTAAAAATGAGACATGACTCATCTGCGTATTTGGAAAACCTCTGGGTATTTGGCAGATCTCTGGCGTCGTGCTGATACTGTCTTGCGCGTCTGCACACAGTAGGTGTTCATTACACACAGTAGGTGTTCATCACACATTCGTTTACCTGAATACGTGCCCACCACTCTAGGACATTGACACCTTTTGGGCTGAGAGCTATTCAGTTGCCCACAGGTACTCCAACCAAGAATGGCTAGTTGTAGTGCTGGAATGTGTGATCATTTTTAAGTCACTGAAGGGGAGAAAATAACAGAATCAGTTTGCCTTTTTGTCCGTGCCGCCCCCTCCTTGTGGGGGGGATAGATCTAGTTTTCTCCTTACACTTTCTGGGTAACTGTGTGTGTGTGTGTGTGTGTGTGTGTGTGTGTGTCTGCGCGTGTGTAAAACAAGGGCCTGCCACAGTGGCAAGTGGACGCTCTAGCCGCTGGCCTTCCCTGGTTCGCTCTTGCTGACCTGGGAGGGGGACGGTAGTGTCTGTGGCTCCCGGGAGGCTGTGTGAGCATGGGGGCTGCCCATGCTGCCGCGAGCACACGTGTGTCCTGTCTTTGGAATGTGTCCGCAGCTCCATGGCGCCGTGGGCTGTGCTCCTCCGTGTTCACCTTCAGCGTGCCCTCGGAGTGTGCCCGCCAAACGACGGCTGGCTCCTCGGTCCCTCCCCTGGCGGATTCCTTGTTCTCATCTGCTCTTGGGCAGGGGGTAGGAGGAGGCTCAGGGAGCTGGATGCAGGGCACGTGCCTGCCCAGGGACCTTTTGTGCAGCCGGGCAAAAACCGGTGCATCATTTCTCAAGGTAAACGCTAGGGTCAGCTTTTCTTTTTAATAGAAGGAGCAGATTTTCACCTAAAAGATCACAAACTAGAGTGTGGCCGTGAACATCTCAGGCTGTGGAGCCGGCCTTCCTGGGTTTCATCCCAGCTCTGCTACTTCCTTGCCCAGTCTTGGGCACATTAACCTCTATGAGTCTATTTCCACTTCCGTAAAGTGGGCGTACAATAGTGTCCACCTTGTAGACTGGTGGTGCCTACAGTCATATGCATAAAACATTTAACTTGGGGCCAGGCGTATTTTTGCGTCTGTTTCCTCTAGCAAGGGCATTTAGTAACATATGTGTCAGGCGCTGTGCTGAGCACTTTTCATGCTTTATCTTCTTTCATCCTGATGACAACTCCTAAGGACTCTGAGAGGTTTAACTTACAAGGATTTGAATTTAAATTCCCCGCCGCAAACTGTGCTCTGTCCAGATATTTAAAACTGCCCATTTCAAGGCGTGTCTGAGGGTTGAAATTCGAATGACTTATTTGAACTATGGAAGACCTTTGAGCTTGAGAGCTAGGTTAAGAGGAAGGTAAAGGAGAGTGCCAGGATCTTTTACTCTGGAAGCTTCTCGTTGCCTCTGTCTTCTAAATTACCTCCCCTCCCCTCTCTACAAAGTAAGGTGGCATCTAATTTTCCAGGTGACTTTAAGGAGCCTATTCCCAGGAGTTGGGCAATGGTGGGGCAGTTCCTGAGTGTGTATGTGTGTGTCAGGTGTGCGACGCTGCCCCTGGCATTGCGGAGACTGGCGGGGGGAAGGCAGGAAGGTGCTAATATGCACATGAAGGACACCCTGGTTCTCAAGTGTGATTCAGCCTCCATAAGCCATTCGGGAGGGTCTGGGTCAGCCTCGCTGCTGGGTAATCACACGATACATGTACTTACACACCCGGCACGCATACATTCTCGTTTGCCTATCTGTACTGGACATGGGGAATCTCCCTGTGGTCCCATGTTATGGCTTGGATGTCCTGTTTTCTTTGGGATGATGGACACTGAACCACGGCAAGTGGTTTTTTTGTTTTTGTTTTTTAATGATTCAATAAAAGCCAAAAACAGAAAGAGTATTTAAAGCTTTCTGACGTGACTAGAGATTGTCCTTCCAGGTGGGTGGAAAGCAGAGGAGGTGCTGTGTTTCTTAAAAGATCCATGATTCCAATGTATTCATCCAGGGTCTTTCCTTTTAGGGCATGCGCACATCCATTTTAATTGTTTTTGCGTGTTTACCTTAAAATGAAAAAAAAAAATCCAAAGATATCGGGCACTTACTATTTCTCTGCCCATGTATTAGGTTATTTAATGTTTCAACACCCTTTGAGAAAAACCATGCACCGGTAAGGGTCCATGGGTTCAGAGATGCTAAGTCACTTGCCTAAAGTGACCAGTAAGCATAGATGCAAGCCTCGGTCTCTTTGTTCTCAGCTCTCTTTCCTCTAGCTCATGCCTTTGCAAGGGTGAAGACAAACAAATGAACAATCCATGAGTCCTTTGATGAATAGTTAAATTTATTTTATTTACTCCTCAGTAAAGAGAAATCTGTATTATTTTCCTGAGTATCCCTAAAGCCCACATGAATCCAGTTGTATTAAGAATGTGACTGGGAAATGTTAGGCAAACAGTTTATTGATTCCTTCATCGCTAGCTGACAAGGTAGCTTGTTGGGCACCTCTTTCCGTGTCTTCATTTCTGTTGTAATTATATTATCCTTCAGAAAGATGATGGCCTCCTATTGTAGTAGGTTTTCCCCTTGCAGCTGGACTCACCCCTCTTTCCTCTAGTGGAAAACATTTCCAAACCTTCCTTTAGGAAAAAAGTGAATTGAATGCCAAATTAAATTTCCCTTCTGTGCCTTGAATTTTTATTTTTCAAAATCTAATTAATACCCCATACGTACATATTATTCGTTTGTCACTGAGGATGAAAAACAACAAAGCAGCAGCAGCAGCAGCAACAACCAACAAAGGCAAAAGACCCACAGAAACTAAGCTGGGGCTCTGTCGGTCCTGAGCGCAGGGCAAAGTCCTTTTACCTAACCAGAACCAGAATGTGGCTTCAGAAGTTCCGAGAAATCTGAGACAAGAGTGTCTGTAACTCTGTAAAATTAGTGATGAAACTTGTAAGGAAAATATCCATCCATGAGGATCCCAGACAGTGCTCTGAAAGGATTGCAGACTCCCAACATTGCACTCTTGCCTTCTGTGAATCTGTAGGAAACTTTATACGAACCGAGATTACTACGATGGTCATGACACATGAGGGTGTCTTCTAAAGGCGTGTTCTGGGAGTGCTATTCCCAGCGCCTTGGAATAGTAGTTACCAGCATTTCAATATTCTCTGAGTTTCAGGGAGCTGGAAATTATGAAGTTAATGGAAAAAAAAAGTGTTCGGACTGCTTACGTAATAAATTATATAATGCTATAATTATAAAGTATACCGTGAAATAAATTCCTCATGCCGACAGGGTGCATTCTGAAGCAGATATATTATTGAATGACTCTCTAATTTTAATATTCTTTTTTTTTAAGATTTTTTATTTATTTATTAGAGAGAGTGAGAGACTGAGAATGAGCGGGTAGAAGGTCAGAGGGAGAAGCAGACTTCCCGCAGAGCCGGGAGTCCGATATGGGACTCGATCCCGGGACTCCGGGATCATGACCTGAGCCGAAGGCAGTCGCTTAACCAACTGAGCCACCCAGGCGCCCCTAATTTTAATGTTCTTAAATGAATAATTTTTACATAGTATAAAGATGGACATTTAAATTTCCTTTTATTCCATCTTCCGGAGATAACTGCCGTCTGTGTTCTGGTATCTCTTTTGTACTTGTTTTTAATGCTTACATAAATAAATAGTTTTGAAATCTGGGAACATAACATATATATATATATAACATATGTCATATATATATAAGCATTATATATATATAATGCTTCAGTTACATCTTTAGCCTTCTTTGTTGCTCTTGTTTTTATTAACATGTATTCCTTGAACATGTTTTTAATGACTGCATAATATTACATCGGGTGGGTAGATCATCATTTATTTAACCAATCTGCCAATGTTAGACATTTAAGTTTTTAATTTTTCATTATTATAAATAATGTTTTGATGAGTATCTCTGATTTCCTTATGATAGATTCCTAGAAGTGCAATTATGGGATCAAAGGATACAAATGTTTTTAAACTCTTAATGCAATACCGAAGTGCTTTCCCGCGAGGTTGTGCCAGTTTCTGCTGCCCCCACCCCCCCCATGGGCGAGAGTGCTTGCCACCCTGTACCTCCCTGGCCCTGAATGCTATCATTTGTCTTTGCCATTTTATTAAGGAGAATCTGGATGTTTGCTAAAGTTAATGGGGGAAACCACAAAGAGAAGCAGAAGTTTAAATTCTAGATAATAAATCAAAATTGGTAAAGGCATTCTGGTTCTTCCAGAAACATTTTTTCTTTAATTCACAGATGAGGATTCCTTGCTTCTGTGAAGGTGCCTCAACACTTTGCAGCATCCTAGATTATTAGCTGCCCCTATGCCTCTTGACATATGTTCCTGTGTTTCATTAATTCACCTTAGATAGGTAATTAGAAATTTTACTACCTTGCTAATATTTCTAAGTCATTCTGTGTTTTTCCTGTGTTCAACCCTTCGATGAAAAGCTGGTGCTTTCTTATACTTCCCTGTAATACCAGAGCATTTTGAGTTCCTCAGCAGCTAACTGGTTGAAAAATGACAAGTTAAGTCAAAGTTTGGTTTGCTCCATGATACTGACTATTTAATTTTCTTGAGATGTCTTAGGGAATTGGCTAATAGTGCAGTCTTTGAGAGTGCCCTGAAAAATTCCACAAGGCCATCTAATTCATTCCCCTAGCCCAGGATCAAACCAGCCCAAACTAGGGATATGGTGAAGAAGCAAGGCAATTTTCATTTCTTGGTCATAGTACTTTAAAGTGACCCAAACACCTGTTTTTCTTGATCTGTGGCTGGTCAGTCAGCAAAGAAGTGCAGAGTCTGTTTAGTTCTCTCTCAGTCAGCAGCACTCTTGTCGGAAGAGTAGTTCCTGCTGCAAGTTGTGAAAGATGGTGGGTCAGAATGGGTTTCCCTTGGCATTAAACAACAAACTCTGGAGATGGGAAGCATTTTGTCAGAGATAATTACTGTTGTCCAAATCCAGGTAAGACGTGAGGCCTGCTAGTTTGATGGAGACTTTGTCATTAGTGATGGTCTCGCACTCAAAGAAAAACAGGCTGTTGTAGAAACATTGTAGAACTTTCGAATTTGTCCAAGATATGAAAATAGGCTATGGAGTAACCCAAGAAAATCAAGAGTGAATATTTTGAGTTGCAGAGGTGGGATGACTTGATGAGAAGAAGAGGAACAGGAATTATTCCTGGCTGCTCTGCCTCTGACCTGGGATAAATTACTTTGCTCTGTTTTCCTTATCTGTAAAATGGAGTGTTTTTATTACTACCTCCCCCCTGCCCCAAATCTCTCAGAACTGTGAAAAATCATTTTCAGTTTTTAGGAAGTGTGGAAATTCACCATGTGATAATTAATTTTCCAAAATGGGTCATACGACCATAATTGTATTTGAAAGGCTGGAACCATTTTAAAGGAAAAAGTATCCAAGTGTCCTCATTTCGAATCAAATGCTGAATCATATAGCAGTGCCTTTGCTGGTGGTGGTGGAGCTGCTTAGCCATGCAGGGAGGAGGTGAGCCGCGGCGGGCTGGGGCTGGCCGAGCCGCGGAGTCCAGAGACACAATGGCCAGGCTCCGAGGAACATCTTTCCAGCCCTCCTCGCTCCCTTTGATTCCAGCATTCCTTGATTAGTCATTTGCATGCTCATTTTTGTTCCGTTTCTCACTGGCAGGGCCTGTTAATTACTAAACAGGGGAGACTGAAAGAAAATAAAGCAGACTGAGTCGTGTTTGCTGAAGTTTTGTTTGAGGTCCAGTAATTTGAATTGGCAGCCAGAGAAAAGAAGTGCAACAGATACACCTGACTAACTTGCATTTCGTGTTTCTAACACTCAAAAGTACAATGCTTATGGTAATGAATTTTATCTATTACGAGGGAAAACAATCACCTTTGATGACATTATAGAATAAACACATTTAACAGCATGCTGAATTGCTGAAGTATCATTTTCAACGACCTCATTAGTGTCACTTAATTAAAACTTCCTGCTCTTGACTTTGATGCTGGTACAGGCAAAAACACAGAGGGAATTGAACAAACAACAAAAAAAGGGGGGGTGCATTTTCTAGTGATAAATCGCAGAGGTTGCTAATGAAACCAAATTATGTACCTTTTTCCAGCAACTCCTATAAAATAATATGAAACACGCTGCAACTTTGCATCAAACAAATTAATCAGCTGTCAGCAGATTTGCCTTATAATAATCTCTTGCACTTATTGATCATTTAAAAAAGGGGGGGGGCCTCTTTTTTTCTCTGTACACAAGCATTAGGTTGGTGATAATTAAAGCCTCAGCTTCAGAAATGCCATAATAACCGTTAATTAGCAGGATGCTATTTTCAACATAATTTGCTAATTAGGCAGTGAGCTGGTATAGTGTATATACCTAATTATGAAGGGTCTTGGGCTGTAGACACATGTGACTGGAGTGTAAATGACACCATTACAGGGGTCCTAGCGGATTTTTTAAAAATATAGTTTGTTCAGAAGTGCTTAGATCTTTAGGGACTTCTTGATATAGGGAATATTACTCTTGGCTGTTTTGCATGAGATTTAGAAGAGGAAACATTATATGGAAATATACCATCTCTTTCATCAGTGAGTGGAGAATGAATTACTAATTCTAAAGGGGCTTTGTTGTCCGGTGCCTAATATAAAGGCTGATAGTTTAGGCACTGAAGTTGTGCTTCCTCCACTGGTAGAGCATTATTCTCTATTTGCCCACTACATGCAATTCATCTGTGGACCAAGATGCTGTAAATCCTTTAATGCTATAATGCCTACCGCACCTTGATTTCTCTGCCACGTGCTGATAACCTATAACATGTATCTCCCTGACTGTCTCTTCTCCCTCCAATGTTTCCCTCCATGTCGTAAAGAAAATCTAGACTTTTCAAAAATGCATGTTTATTTCTGCCTGAGTTTTCTCCAGCCCATTCCCTAACCGCCTTGGGTTTTAATTTTTTTTTTTTTTAACAGAGGAGTGATAAAGTATGAAAAGTAAGGATGAGCTCTCATGCAGAAGTCTCAAATTATATGCATATTAGTAATATTTATGAGTTTAAATTTGGCTTTTCAGCAGAGCATAAGCAGAGTGAGATCATTTGCAGATATATAAACTGGCTTCCAGGATCATAATAGCTGATTTCTTTTAAATGTTTTACCTTGTTTCAAATAAAACTATATTTCTTTATTCCCTTTAAACGAAATGAAAACTTAATTCAATAATAAATGAGCTTCAGAGCAGCACAAGAGTCACTTAACTTAAATCTTTTTGTAGAGGTTCCCACTTAAGCAGCTTGAAAGACAGTAAATCATGCTGGAGAACGGACATCCCAATTTCATTGCCGCGCTGTAGAGAGCTGAATTAATGGCCTTCTCTTTAGAATGTATGGATGCGCTTTCCAGCTGCTGAGCCTGACAGTGTTATAGCTCAATTAATGTGATTTTGATGTAATTGCAGATAGGGAACATTGTGCCGAAAAATTATCTTTTTTCATAAGAATTACATTTTATCATCCAGATGTGAGGAGGAGGATCTCGAGGCTGACGATGATAAGTTATAGGGTGCTATTTTTATTTTTAGTTAATGTATCTCTAAAGGCAGAAGAGATGAATGAATCAACAGAGTTGTTAGACATCGAGCACTTACTATGTGCCCTGCCTTCTGTGGAGCACTTTACTCAAACATATCATTTAATCTTCATGAGCCTGGGACAGAAGCCCTGTTTTCGTCCCCATTTTACAGATTAGAAAAATGAGTCACAGAGAGATCAAGCTGGTAAGGGACGGATGTGAGATTGAACCCCGTGTGTCTGACATCCTGAGATCTCAGTTAACTATCGTGCGGGTTGCTCCTGTTTATGGCCATCAGAGGCCTCTGGCAGAAGGTGGTAGGATCCATTCATGTTTAAATGCTTAGAACAGTTTCCTAGAACATTATAGTATGGTGTTCTGAGAAATAGGTTTTGGTGTGAAGGTGTGGGTGTGAAGCCAAGATCTGCAATTTTCTAGCTGTGGTTGACTCTAGGCAAACTATTTAAATCCTCCGAGCGTGAGTTTCCACAGCTGTAAAGAGAGAAGAATAATGGTGACGCTCTTGTACACTATGTCACAAGCATTAAATGAGAGAATCTGTGCAAAGTTCTCAGAATATGCCTGGAACATAATAAGTGATCAGTAAGTGATAGCCGTGCTTACTGTTAGCTAAACGCAAGCCGGCAAGGTCATCTGTCTCGTCCAGTGCAATTTTCTTTGCCTCATCTTATCTGTTGGGTGCAGACTGCCTCTGGGAACTTGGCTGCTGCCAGTGCTTTCTGGGAAGGACCCAGAGCGGCATTTAGCATAATATGGGCCCTGCCTACTGGTATTGAGGTAAGAGGCATTTTGAGCCATTTAAATTCCCGCGTTATTAGAATGAGGCTGGTGGTGCAGGCTCAGAATACGGTAAGTCGGGTACCTGTCTGGGTGTGGAGCCTTCCCTTCCACCTGCGCCCAGCCCGCATGCATGAGCAAAGCCCTGCACTCAGGGCGCACGGGGTGGGGGTGGGGGGGATGCTCCGGGAGACAGAAAGAAGGACAGAATGGTGGCACCGCCCTCATGGATTTATGAACTAAAACGAGGTTCAAGAAATCTCTTGAGTTCATTATAGGAAATCCAGTTAAGAGCACAGGGAAAAACAATGATGATGACAATGACAATGATGGTAGCTGACATTTAATGAGTGCTTACTATTCAGCAGGCACTACAGGATTATCCCATTCAGGGCTCATAAGGTCTCTATGGATAAAAACTAGTAATATCCCTACTTACAGTCCAGGAGGAGGAATGATCAGAGACGTTAAGTCACTTGCCCAAGGTAATAGAGCTGTGAATCTCTCCGTGCTCTCGTCTCAGCCCTGACCTTGGCTGCACAGACAGGGTGCAGCTTCCTGAAATTAACCCCAAGGTATGAGGGGAGGGAAGCAGTCAAGAGATTTGGATTACTTTTACTTCTCATCATTCTTTACATCAACAAGGGAGACTTGTTTTTCTGTTGGCTCATCACTTTGTAAATAATGATGTCTTCTATTTGTGGTTGTATTGATTGAGTTGCAATTAATAAATTACTAAAGTCTCTATGGACGAATTTATTAAATAATCTATCATATACAAATAATGTATAATAAATCCTGGGCATTTTCATTGCTGTGGGTCGATAATTTAATTTAACTACGGTAGTTATTTCTAATGATACACAGGATTAGAACATTTTAATATAATAATCCTAATTTGTATGGTGATGTCATTACTTCTTACTGTTACCTTTGGAATCAACATGTAAAAATTAATTTTAAATTTTGACACTACATGGATGCATTTATATAACAAAAAGTATCACCATTTGTTTGTAGGTTGACCTGAATAAAAATGAGCCAGAGTGCTTGGTATAATTGTTGAAATGCAGACAAATATGCATAGGTAGGCTTCATTATTTTTGTAAAAAATAGTTCTGGAAAGGATTTTTTTAGCTGTTGTTAGAAATGTACCTCGTATATCAGAGGCACATTTTAATGGTGGAACTGTAAATAAAATGTTATCGAACAAGTCTTACTTGCATTCATGGTTTTGCCTTCTAGTAAGCCTCCAAGTCTGAGACTTATTGAAAGAAATCCTCTTGAACCATTGGATCCATTTTCTAATTTTGTCACATTTCTATTCCACCAGATTTTGTTTCTGGACAGGTGAGTAGTGGCAGTAGCAAGTTGGACCGTGTCTGCTCATATTATGGTAACATACTGATTCTCTTCTAAGAGCATCATCTTCCCCTACTTTGCAAACAATGCGGTAACTAATTGAGTGGCAAGTAATACCCTTTCATCTCTACACACCACACCCCCACCAAATAACAGCTGCTTAAATAAGATAGAAATTTATTTTTTCCTTCTGCTTAGGAAGCCTGGAGATAGTCCAGAGCTCCATGGCTTTTATTTTGTGGCTCTGCTGGGCACAGTTTCAATTCACAAGGTACCTAATGGTCCCAGATGGCTGCTGGAGCTCCAGCCTTTACCTACACATCACAGACAGTGGAAGGAAGAAGGACAGAAGAAGGGCATTCCTTTTTCCTTTTAAGGCACTCAAGGAAGTTACACTTAACACTTCTCTGCACATCTCCTTTGACAGAAGTAGTCACGTGGCCACATGGGAGGGCAGAAAATGTAGGGCAGCTCTGTGATCAGCTGAAAATCAGGGGTCTTATTACTAATAGGCTCTGCCATAATCTGTCTTACCTTTTAGGAATCATAGATCCTTTGGGAATCTGATGAAAGCTGTAGAACCTCTCACCTGAAAAATAGATGTAGGTAGAATTTTACATGTAATTTGAGAGAGTTCAAGGACTTCTTAAAGCCCAGGTTTCCATAAATCCCTTGATTAAAATAATTCATTTTTCCTTTCATTCACTGATCCCATTATTCATCATTTATTCATTCAACAAATATTGTGCACTCACTACATGTTTGCTTTCTTCCTGACAATAGAGAGGTGAACAAGACAGACAAGGTCTCTGTTCTGATAACTCTTATGTTCCAGGGGGGAACTAGACAACAAACAAGACAAAAGCGATACATGCTTTGAGGAAACTAAAGCAGATTGATATAATAGAGAGTTGACTGATGGCCAACGGTGGGAATTACTTTGCATTGGACAGTCAAGGGAGTCCTTCCTGGAAATCTGACTTAGTGAGACAGAGCTGACCATGTGATGAGTGAGGGGATGGGAAGGAACATTTCAGGCAGTGAGAACAGCATTTGCGAAGGGAATGACTTTAGTGTATTTCAAGATCAGAAAGCAAGTGGGGCAAAAATGTCATGGGTGGGTTTAAAGAAGTGGGCAGGAACCAGGCCATCATAAGGGGTTTGGATTTCCTTCTAAAAGCAGTGGAAACCATCTGGAGGGTTGGGGAGGAAGGTTTGTGATTCAGTTAGTCATTTTTAAAAGATGATTCTGGAAGCTGTGAGCAGAATGGCAAATGAAACAGACCAGTGACACTGGACCATTCTGCTGTAGCTGATGTATCCTCTGTTTCCCATGTCTGTGTTGAGCAAGTGAAGCAGATTTTTTACCCAGTGGCATCCAGAGGTTTGTGTTCTCCTGGGCCTTCTGATGTGACCTTAGCAACACACTGAAAGGTTTGCATGTTTAGAGACACAAAGCTCTTTAAACCACGTTTAAGATCACCTTTCTCTCTGCAGTGCCCCTGCATAAGGAAAGCAGTGAGCATTCACAGTAAAAAGGCAGGAAAATGACCTAAAATGAAGCTACCATTTACCAAAAAAACCTGTCTTCTTGGCCAATTGTTTATTCCCGCATCATGGGGCACAGTAGACTTTAATGAGCTCCCGGGGCCCCAGGGTGAACCCAGTGGCAGAAAGTTGGGGGACGAAAAAGTGAGATAACTAAGAACATATGATTTTCCCTTGTAATTCTCACCAGGGACAGTTTTGTGAATGACACATCTGGGCTATGGGGAAAGTCTCAAGAGCTTAAAACAACAAGTGATTAAAACAGTGCAAGGCTGTGTGAACTCAGTTTCTAGTACGATCATTAAAATGATGCCGGCACCCAAAGGGCCCTGAGAAAGAGGCGGTGCTGTCGGGCCATGGGCAGATTCGGCTTAGAGCTCCGAGGGGATTGCTTTTGAATCTTCCTTAGCTTGCCAGAGGCCAGGGTTTGACTTCTCGGTCTGTCACTACCTCACCAACTGTAAGTGTTGTAGATTCAGAATCATGGAGCTTTGGCTCTGAAAGGGACCTTCAAATGAACGAGACCCGTCTCTGATTTTACACATGAGGACAATCTGGGGCGCAGAAAGGTTGTGATTTGCCCACTTCTTCCTGATGCAATGCTATTTCCTCTAGAGCAGACGTAAAGGAGCTACTAGCATATCCCTTTGGTAAAACGTGGTTATTTTCAAGTCCTGCAGCCCCCACCCCCCAACCAAACACTTTTATTTCTTGCCCAGTATTGCAGAAGCCAGCAGAGCCACACAGTTTAATCGAAACGAAATTTCCTGTTTTGAAATCAAATTGGCTGCCTGATCTGAGATCCACCCTCCAAAGCAAGGGAAATTTCCTTAAAATATTTTGAAAGCTGCATTATTTTCTCACAGTAATAACTGAAAGATGGATTCATTTTCAATATTAAATATGGGCTGAAAATGTCAGAGACATTTTAATCTATAATTTTATGAGAAAGGCAGAGAAAGAAGATTTTTATAGCTAAGGGAGGGCTGGGCATTTACTTTGTTTAGCGTGTGGATGTTTACTGGCACCTGCTGAAATCTTTAAAAAAAAAAATGTCTCCCCCATTGGAAGAGTGGTGCAGTACTTATTACCTGGACTGGAGACCTTTAGAGCTATAAGAAAAACTAATAACAATGAATTCTCCGATTCTGAGCAGCCTAGATCTGCTCTAATCGAGTCCCCTTAACACTCTTCCTGGGGTTTCTGAGTCTGTTGGAAAGGCCTCAGGGTTCTGGGGAGAGGCTTTCTGCATTGCCATCGCCCCTCCCCCGAACACGCAACCTAATTGGCTAATTGTAGGCTGAGCCATTCACTTGGGCTGCAATTAGCCACTTACTTCTTACTTTGCAGATAGAAGTGGCCACTTGAATCCTCAAAAAGTCCATCGTGAATGCAGTTATTTGTGTGTCCAATTTCACCTGGATAGAGAGTAATCAGAAAAAAGAAATATAATATATGATAGTCCTTGAAACAAATTCCCTCTGAAATCTGGCTCAGGCTTTGTCATGTTGGAAGTGACAATCACAGGAATAGAGTTCTCCTTTTTCAAAAAAATGTGTATTAAACATAACATACACAAATATCCCATTAACTGGAGCCTGTTTTTCTCCTGGTCTCCTTAATGTTGAGCAAGGTATACCTGCCTGCTGTTTTTCAGCTTCATGACTTTCTGCAAATCTACTTTTCCCAACCCCTCGATCTGCTATGTATAAGTTAAAGTCAGCTACTGTGGCTTTCTGTATAAAATGAATGTGTTAATTTCTAGAGTGATGCCTCAATTCTGTTATCCACAAAGCTCTGGAGAACTGGATGATCCATTTTAAAGCAAAGTGGTGGAGCTATTGTTTTCCTACACCCTTTTGATGTGGTTGGTTATTGTTGTGTTGGGTCAAAGGGACCCACCTGGAAGATGACAGACGCAGACACTCTGCTACCAGTTTTCCTTAGAAGCACACAATAGCAACCAAAGAAAATCACCAAGAGAATACTGGGCAGAAAGTTCCTTTTGGGGGAAATTCCAGGAAAGAGAAGATTGTGACCTCTGCTGCCGCACAGTGTCAAGGACAGATGGGAAGAAGGTATGAATCAATATATGTCAACTGCACAGATGGTATAGCCATACAGTGTCCACATCCTGATTTTCTATCCCCTGAAACTGAAATTAATAATGCCTTCATTATAGGCAGTAGCTGCCAAGCAGCTGAGAGGACCCAGCGCAACTCAGGGCACTGCTCTGAGCTCCGAGTGTGACCCAGGCGTCTCTCTCTTCTCTTCTTCCCTCCAGAGATTAGGAACGCTATGCACTCCTAATGGAGGAAAAGGAATCAGCTTTTGATGCTGAGTTTTACAGATTAACCAAAGCAAAGCCAGGGAGACTATGGTTGCTTCCTGCTTTGGAATATTTCGATGCCAAGGCATCATTTCCCAGGTTCCAGCCATGCCAGACGGAGAGGGTTAACTCGAGTGTGCCAATTATTCAGCTCCGGGGGTTGAAGATCTCGGACTAGGGTTGGAAGTGGAGTGTAAAATAAAAATAAGCAACCACAAACCACCAAAACAAGTATTGGCACATCTCTACAAGCTCCGGCTAGTAATGATGAATTCAGTATTCATCACATGGACTAATTAATGCACACTAACACATCCCAGTGCAATTTGCAAGTCACAGATTGCATTAGGTGATACAAATGACTCATTTGTGAACCTGAAGGATGACCTTTGGCAGGACTATCTGCTGACCTCAAAAATATTAAAGAAAGGTTATTTCACCTTGCCATTGTCTCCAAATGCCAAAATAGCCCAATTAAAAACCTTGACTTGGAACCATAGGAGCAGATGCGAGTCCTAAAGGGCATTAATTATTTTCAGTGTCAGCTGGTTGTATAACTGAGGCCAAATGAGAGTTTGGGAAGCTATTAAGGCACTGTATTACATGCACTGGGTCTAA
Organism: Nasua narica; assembly: GCA_028533885.1. Taxonomy (NCBI): domain Eukaryota; kingdom Metazoa; phylum Chordata; class Mammalia; order Carnivora; family Procyonidae; genus Nasua; species Nasua narica. The sequence continues at coordinate 94,416,498 of CM052809.1, forward strand.
GATTTGAATTCAGAATAAGGCGTACATTTCATCTATTCAAGGCAAGCTGTATAGAATTTGCGCTGGCTCTCCTGTTAGGATTAAGGACTAATGTAGGTGAAATGAAGCTCATCACCCTCACTGGGGTTCTCCCCTCTGCAATAATCCATTTATTTTCCCAAGTCTATTTGCAGAACCATCATTAGTTACCATATTGTGAGGTCAGAAGCATAAATATGTGTTCAGTGTTAGTTTGCTTCCAAGAGGACTTTCCTCCCTCTCTACAAGCCTCAACACTACAATGATTCTGTAGTGCTTTCCCCCCAAATGTGGTGACAGATGAAGATATGTACCCAAGCTAGGTTCCCAGATGGCTAATTTCTACATTGTTTGAACAACACACAGATTTTTAGGCAAATTAAAACTTAAGGACCTCCGTATTCATGGCTTTCTCTCCAGTTCTGTCCTTCCTTTCTCCAGGTGGGTGTTAGTGAGCCCTACCAAGGGGATAGCCAGCATTACAAGGAAAAGCTCAGGAAGTCCATTACCCAGGACTGGCTTACAAGAGTTCCAGTGGTTTCGGGAGAGCGTTTGCTTGCTGCTCATGGCTTGCGGGCCACTCACTTTCACAGGGGATGTTGACTGTCAAGGCCTACTGGGTGCCAGGTGGTGCAAAACGGAAGTGTTGAAAGCAGGCAGGAACACATTCTTTTTAGCCTCTTTATAGTTGAAGATTAAGATTCTGTTTTGCCCTCGTGTCCAATTGGAAGGAATGGAAAGGAAGATTTTACTCTTCAGGAAAGACAGAAGAGAGTGGTAGAAAGCACAGGGCACAGGGAGTCAGATGGGTCTGAGTTTAGATCCCAGTTTGGTTAGTCCTTGTGTAAACTCGAGCTTGTAACTGAACTCCTCTTGGCTTCAATGGCCTCATCTGTGACTTCAGAATCTTTTTTTTTTTTTTTTTTTGTGACTTCAGAATCTTAATAACACCTGACAGGTTGGATAAGATCTAGTGAGTGTGTGTACACACACACACACACACACACGCACCACAGCATAAGAGGTGTTTGGAAATTGTGGCTGTTTTTCATTATGGGGAATTTAGAGAATAGAATAATGTTTTCTAAGGTGCCGTCTTTTTCCTCTAGATCTTTCTGTGCTTTTCCTGGGCTCTGTGCAATGTATATGGCAGGTAACAATTTAGAAATTTGAGTCCTATCTTTAAACCCCTCTTCAGTTGGGAAGTTGCTTAATCTTAATTCACATTTCTGTTTGTAAATTGGGATAAAGCCTACCATAATTTGTTTCTGTGAGGATTAAATGAGATAATAAATGCATATAGTGCTTAGCATTTAATAGGTGTTTGATGAATGCATGAAACTCTATTGTCTTTGCTTCCAGAGCCTTCTTACTCTTTCTCCTCCCATATGCCACAAATGAGCCTTTGGTTGAGGAAAGGTAGAGTTTTTATTTTTTTTTAAATTTTTTAGTTTTTCAAAACAAGTTAATTCTAGTATAGTGGATGTATGTACACCTGAAAACATTGGTTTCAGGTGTACAAGAGAAGGTGCAGTTCTATTGCAAGTCTTCTTGCTAGGCCAGTGCATTGCTGGCTCATTCTGAAAAATGAGTACCCTTGTTGGAATACATCGTCTCGAAACCCTGGCAGTCTGTAACTTCTTCTTCTCAAGGTTGAAGGAAGATTTGCTTCCCCATTTGGTGTCATTATGTTTCTTCATTATTTGCCAGCACGTCATTTGGTGGTGTCCCATGTTTCAGATCAGGGTGGCAGACGCCAGATGATTCTCACTGGCCCCTCAGATGTGGGCGATCTTATCTATAAGATAAGAACACTCTCAGGGGTGTCCTCTCTGGCTACTTAGACTACATTTACTCACATAACATGACTACCATTTTCCCCTACAAGGTTGCTATAAGTCTAAATTGCCATTAGAAAAATTTCTAATTTCATTGTAAGATCCTCATAAATACCAGCAGTTAATGAAAGCCAGTTTATGTCTTGCTCTTTGGGAGGTGACCACCCATGTTAGCATTGGAGGGTGTCTGCACATCCTCACAAGGTCCAACAAGTGGTAAACAGATGGAGTCTGAATCCAGAGCTGAATTGCCGAGAAATGTATTCTGTTCTTTCATCAAATGAAAAATTTTAACATCCGTTTACAAAGAACTCTAGGCCATGGTATATTGGGAGAGTTGGCTCCATTGATACTGAATGCATAAACTAAAAGGCCACACAAACTCTATCAACAGCTAATTTCTATCGCCAAGGCCACCCTTAACTTAAATTTGGAGAAAGCGTGCATTTTCCCATGAATGCATTAGCTTTGTACCAGAGCGGGGCAGTCTATTGAACTGCGGCTTGTCTTCTTGTATAAATGCCTCACCCAGCACTCAGGATGGGCCTCTGGGTATTTGATTAGTAAGTCAGAACTTCATGGTGACTCCAGTCTCTTCAGAGAGAAACTGAGTGTAAAGGAAGGGTTAAGTCTGGTGATGGGGATGTGTGGGTGAGAGATAGGTTTAGTTACTAAGTACTAAGATAACTTTATCATAAGATAGCTTAGTCACAGAGGCAGTGTTCCACCGACTAAATTATTAAATCTGAGTTTCACAGTCTTTCTGTGTTAGTCACCATCTCTTTATCTCTTACTAGTGCTCTTTCTCTCTTAGCCCTGCTCGTAACCCATCCTTCCACCATATTGGTTCTTAGGTTTTCACTCTCAGTATAGTCACCTAGGGAGCTAGTTAAAATGCGAATTATCAGACTTCATTCACAGAGAGTCTAATTTCTATAAAGTCCTGGGTGGGGCCCAGATATTCACATTTCAACAGATTACCTCACCCCCCACGTCCCATCTCGGGAAATTCTCTTATTCATGGTCCTGGAGCCATATTTTGGGAGCCGCTGGACCATGCTGATGGACCAGTTCACCTCCCCATGAGCAAAGTTGAATGGCACAAGAAGACCAAATCCAGGAGCTTTTGGTAGTTTGAGGACTTGAATCATTGCATCGGTGGATTCCTTTGAAAAATCTTATGTAAAACACTTTCTTCCAATCAAATCAGACACTGATTCCTCAAATTAAGCCTAAGCCAAGTGGAGTGGGTCTGGCAAAAGAAGAAGAGAGTGCTGCGAATTGCGCCCTCTCTCCCTTTATTTTCAGTGGCCCCGGGGGCAGCTCTGCAGCTTGCGTGGGGTTCACTGTTCTCCTCCCTTCCCAGAGTGAACCAAGTACAGACCTACGTCCCTGGGTAGGGGAAAGAGCATCTCGCTAGGCTGTCTGAGTTCTAGCGCCAGACTTGCTTCTACTTTGCCGCATTGCCTGCCCCTCTTTAAGCCCCAGTTCACCCCTCGAGGAAAAAGAAGGGTTTAAGCTAGATTACGTTTTCTGAATGTTCTGTCACTCACAGAATACCCTCATGACCTCTGTTGTAGATGAGTACCACCTGGAGTATTGTTTACTCCGTGTCTGCATTTATTCACTATTGTGTACCTAAATATTCATTTAAGTTTTGAGCTAAGCAGTGCTCTATGTGAAATCACAAGTTTGACATGCTTCTCACCATTTTCCTTTTCTAATACACATGAAAATAAGTATGTAACCACTAAATAATAAAAGTATATCACCTAACACCAGCCGCGCATGCGTGACCCTTGAGAAACATTGAGCTTGACGATCTCCAAAAGACCTTCCTGCTCCAGTATTGAGTGGGGTCAGGAACCAGGTACATCTCTCTTGTTAATACCGTGGGGATTTATGGTGGGGGCAGGTTATAGGAAAAAACAAAGAAATCCTCTGGGTGCTGGAGGCATGTCAAAGACTAGTGGGAGGCTGGAGGAAAAAAAAAAAAAACCTGCTTGTACTTCTGGGAACAAGAAGGGTGCTCGAGGCTTGGAGTGTATGTACAAAGGATCTAAATGGCTCAAAGAGAGTTTTTAATATTAATTTCTGTGGAGACATAGGGCCACCAGCTGCTTAATTTTATTTAGGTCTAATAGAAAGCTTAATAACCAAGAACATCATTGGTTTCTTGTTTGTTTCTTTTATTGAGTGTCAAAGAGCTAAGAGCTTCTATTACAGATCTTCCAGAGCCAAAGTTAGCTGGTTAGGACAGAGGCTACCTGGGGCTCTAGGGCAGAGTCCAAGGAAGGAGCCTTACCTGGGGTCTATCATGTTTTGAAAACTTAGCTCTAAATAGACGGATTTCAGGAGACTCTTTGAGGGAGGGAAAGGATGCCGAAGCATTGTTTGCAGGACGTCGCAGAATGAAAGGCAGTGTTTGTGACCTGCTTGTTCCATGTGAGGGGGAGATAATGACTCCAAATGTATACCCACTGAGCTGGCTTACAAATGGCGTGGGCAACGTAGCAGTTGCGGTGGTCCAGAGCAAGGAAATGAAAATGTAATTGAAAAGTGAGGGAAACCCTAGCATAATTAAATATGCCCAGCACTTACACACACTGTTATAAAATGGAAATAGGTCTAGAATACATATTAGCTGAACAGCTTAGGTTCCAGAGACAGATAGACTCCGGACAGATCCTGACTCTGCCACTTCCTGGTTGAGATTTCTTCCTTGGGCAAGGTACCTAATCTTTCTGAGCCTTGGTTTATCCACCTGTCAAATGGGTATAATATGTACTTCCCGGGCCACCTCAAGTATTTAATGACTTGAAGAGCTTTGCACCATATCAGCTATTTAGAATAATTTTCAATAAATTGTGGGTGCTGCTTTTATCGCCTTCATTGTCATGATTATGCAATGGGTTTGTGTTATTTAGTTTTTCTATCAAGTGTAATGAGGTGGGTAGTGTAGATGGGTGGTCCACAGGGATAGAATTGAGATTGTTAAGTCTCTGGTATTTTCCCAGGAGTTCTCATGGTGTACCTCTTTAATGATGCACTCTTATGGCTAGTGTTATTCTTGAAAAATTGTTTCTTGATGATCTTGAGATTACCACAACTGTGTTACACCACATAGAATCTAAGGTTTCAGGGATAAGAGGTCTTTGGGGAGATAATTCCCATTCTTGGAATTAGGCCCTTCTCTCTCAGGCATTGAAGTAAAGAAGTAAAGAATTATGATTTGATTCTATTCTGCCAACATCAACCAAATTCAGAGCCCCCTTAGACAACAAGGAAGTCCCCTGTACTTGTCAGGCGTGATGGGTATGGAAGGCATGAAAGACCAAGGTCTGCCAAGATACTGAGAATCAGCAAAGCCGACCCTGGTTCTGCAGAGACTCCCACGTGAAGAATCTTAATCAACTTTCACACCTGCCAGTGAGTGTGAAAGTCCTCAAATGTGGATCCAATCTTGGTACAACGGGCACTTTTGCTTTGCGTTTTAGAATCAGTTTCTGGAAAAGATGAAGTAGGTTTTTTTTTTTTTAATAGCTTCTTTTCTTATTTTTACTGAGTATGTCTCCATGTTAATTAACAACAACAAAAAAGAAGGACAGGATTGTCTTGTACCATTAACCCTCCTCTTGCCAGCCTTGCCTTCCTCAGTGAGAAGGTATTGAGCATCTATTGCCTAAAGGGCCACTTGAGACCCTTATGGTGTGTGCCACAGCTAAGACTCCCCTGTGTGTCTCCAAGGCCTCCCTCCCCTTCTGTTGCTTTATATAAATGTCCAGTTAATGCCAGTTAAAAAGTTCTTGTTCCTGGTCTATCTGAAGGAGGACACGGTGAAGGGAGCCACTGCGTACTCCGTCTGTGATGCATTACCATAAACTTCATTCCACATGTTTTTGCATTGTCTCTTCTTACATTTATCCTCTGACTATTGTTTCCTTTTGTTCCAGCAACAGCTGGAAATGGTAAATTTATGTTTTGAGCCAATGTTTTCCTTTGCCCTGGCATTTCTAAACATTTATTTCCCTATGAGCCAGAAATACCAGCAAAGACGCGTTCTGAAAGATCTCCATCTCACGATGCCCATTGCCCTCCGATGCTGTCCCTTTAAATGAGGCCCCCAGAGTTCACTTTCTGAAGTTCATTAGCCTGTGTTATCAATAATTTAGGATAATACTCCGGTAGAGCCTGAGTGCCTGGCCCGCCCTGCTTTCACTGTCAGTTGTCTCATACCCTAGCAGTCCAGTGAACTTGATAAGTGTCCCATCATCCTGTTAATCAAATTACTTATGAACTAAAATTGACAGTTTTCATTAATTATAAAGGATTATTCTAATTGCAATTCAAATTTATTCATTTAGAACAGACGGCATTCAGTAATATTTCAGGAAATTTGCATATTAAATGGAGAGGGTCGTCCATTAAGTATGGTAATGTATGCATATTTCCTTATTTTTAACTTCCAGGCCATATGCACTGCCGCTACTTCAGCAGGTGAAAAACCAGAACGTGCTTAATTTGTTCAACAAACACAGGGGCCAGAGCACATCTTTTGGCACTCGGTGCTGGCACCCTTCTACCTTTATTCCTTCTGCTCTTCCTTTCCACACCTCCCATGGCCCTGCACACAGCCAAAACCACGGTTGATCTTTCGAAGAAACTTTTTTGATAAACCTGGGCAACTCCCCCCGCCCCCCTTTTCTTTTTCTTAAATGTAGGCACAGCTGGTAAGGGTTGATTGAAATGTTTTGCCATAGAAGCTGTGTTCATTAATTTCTTCAAGATGCTGAAGTAGGCATTAAGGTTGCCGGCTGGAGTCCTTCCCTGTGACATGCGGAACAGCAAGGGGCCTAATAGTCAGCCTTGTAACATCAACCGGTTACCCCCCTCGTGCGGCATGAACCTTTCCCCTCCAGTGAAAAATGAACCTGTCTGAGACAAAAGCACAAACCACGCATGCAATGAGACAGTGCCATTATTCACACCCATATAGGCTGTTTTCAGAGATCATTAAAAATCATATCTCCATGATATTAATAAGCACCTTCTCTGATCCAGGTCCTGGGTAACAGGGAGGTATATTCAGAGCCGCCCCCACCACCTACCTAATCTGAGATCATGAATCTGGAAGGAAAAAAAATGCATGTAAGATAAAGCCTAACAAACTGGTGTGGAAGGAGCCACTTGGCTCTTTAAACAGCTGATAGGGCCCTGCATTCCTTGCAGCCATCCTCGTGGAGGAGAAAAAAAAAAGCAAAAAGACAAAAAAACAAAAAACGGTGGGCTCCTGACCACACTAAGTTGCTTCCGGTGAATTTTGCCTCCAATTCTTAGGAATTATTGATATCCGTTCTTAATGATTCGAAGAAAGCATCTGCCAGCTCATTCATCTCCAAAAATTCACATTGGTTGCTCATTTAGCCTGGTTTCAAGTAGACTTGTTTTTCATTTTCTGCAGTTAAACTAAAAGCTTTGTTGTTTCACATACAGATATTTTATTTGCTGAGCATATTTATTTCAGTCTGTTTGTATAGCACGAGCGCTTTCGTGGCCATATGTTATTGACTGAAAAGCCTCCGCGAACTTGAATCCTGAATGGGCGCTGTGTCCTTGGGAGGTGTCCGAGAGGCAGAGACGGAGGGCCCGTAGCCGCCTTGCCCAACCCATCCTGGGGGCCCTTTCTGCTGCTCCCCCGCCCCTGCCAGGCCCTGTGGAAATCAGAACTGGTGTAGAGTCTGTTTAATGCCTCGGTTCTCCACAGTCTCTCCCCGAATTTCAGGGGGAGCACATAGGATCCTGCATCCCCTTGTTGGGGTATGACCCTTCCTGGCCATAAGTACTAGGAACGAGTCAGAGAGAATGGACCACCAAAGGCTACTTTAGTGATGGAAACTGATGGAAAATTCTCAGAAATCATTCAAGCCCACTGGCGTGTGTTGAGTCAAGGGAAATTCCGCCCCCCCGCCCCCCCGCCCCATGTAACATCTTTTCCTCCACTTAGTTCAGCTTTAGAACCATGAAACCCTCAGTCTTAATCCTATTTCTGATGAGAGTTAATTTTCAATGCGAGTTTTTAAAGATTTAATTGTCACTGATTACTGACATGCAATAGTAAAATAATATAAAAGAATGCCACAAATGATTAAAGTAAAACTTAACAGCATATGCATTAAAAACAATCCTTTAACTCTACTTTTGTTACGGGAAATATTACATTGCATAATGTGACCCAGTAGTATAGGATAATTGCTTAAGAAGCTGTATTATACAGATATTTTGTGTATTATATCCTCATGTACAGTATTTCTGGTGATTAATTCCTCAGCAGAGGGAGGCTCTCTTGAATGGATGTTGATTATATCAGAATGTGAACCAAAAGTAAGGCCAAGAATAGAGAGTAGGCACGAGGATACCGGCATCCTCTGGAAATATTGGGGGAAAAATTTCTCAGGAGTGGCTTTTGCAGTCAGCATCCTTACTGACCCACTGAGCTTCTAGGTCATCTCCGAAGTGCTATGTATTATTTGATGGGGACTGATCTAGAGAGGGGATAGGAACATGAGTGATGGATAAAACATGATATAGAGCTAATGGAGCAGAATTAAGGAGAGTGGAGGGAACTAACTTCTCTGACCTCCATTTTTTTTTTTTTTTATATCTGTAAAGCTTCAGTTTTTCACACTCTCTTTCCCCGAATTTTAATGGGAGCACGCAGGACCCCAACTCTCCTTGTTGGAGTTCAGGCCTTCCTATGTGCTTGCCCTGCTTTCTTCATAGGCCTGCTATAAAAATCTCCAGAGACTTCTCTGTTTCTTCGACCCTCCTGTTCATCAGAATCACTTGAGGATAGTCAAATACACATATTTCCAGGCCTTTCTACCAAGATATTCCAATTCAGGAGGTTGAGGATGGGGCTTGGGTGACTTTTAGGATCTAGCAAGTTTGGAAGGCATATATGGTATGTTAAGTGCCTTACAAAATATGGTACTCTTGGGAGACAAGACCCACAAAGTAGTTAAAAAGTACTTCAAGACCATACCTACACATCACACCAAATTGTAAATTGGGCGAAGCTCTGGATTATAGGAATTCTAAGCATTAACCACATCCTGGAATTAGAACTCTGGATGGGTAAGTCACTGGGATTTGTTGATGCCGCTTCTAGTGTTTGTGAAGAGATGGGACCTCTATGGGTCCATCCAGAAGGATCCATAAGGAAGGGCAGTTACACCCCCATTAAGGCAAGTACAGCCCAGGTTAGCCAGATGAACCCTGAGCCAATAGCATGTGCTTTTCAAGCAAACATCTAGGTCATTCCGTGAACGTTCTTTATAGTAGAATAGACCCTGGAGGTGAAACTGTCGTTACTCACCCACTAAAGACATGAGCTGGGAGAAATGGAAGAGAGAGCAGTTTCCTGTCTGTGAAAGCACATGGAAATGGTGGTAGAGTTCAGGTACGGCTGTATTTATTAACCAATATTGATGTAGAACCACTTCATACCATGTCAGAGTAGAATAAATTGGATAACAATGGGATGGCAACATCACCTAATCTCAGTTTTGCTTAGTAGTTACATTTTAGCTGCCAACTTGGGCACGTGGGGTGAGTGCTGAGGCTCTCAACAGCCAGTGGTTCCGGCTAAGGATTAGAGCAGGCGTAGTGGGGATATTGTCCTACTCAAGGCGCTCCCAGGCCTGCGCAAGGTGCGATGGGGTGAGCGAAATGATTTGCTCATACTCTTTGCTACCATAGGTGAAAATGCCTTTTTTCTTGAGGTTGTTGTAGTTAAGGATTATAGGTTGGTTTTTGGAAAGGTGGAGAAAAAGATGGGTCCTCTTCTCCTTTCTCCCCTTTTCACCCTGAGGACTATAGGCAATGTAATAAAATCCCCATCTTCACGAAACACTTTGTTAATCATCTTGTTACAACTAGTGAACTGCCAGGCTGGTTAGAGATAGAATGCAATGGTTGTGTCTCTGAGCTCTGGGGCTGGCAGTTTTAGTTAGTAATACTGAATTAGGCATGGAACACACATAGATGAATGAGCAAGATTGAACATTTTGTAGAAATGAGTGTTGCATTTAGTTTTAGCATTCGGGGGTTTAATGAAAGGGAGGAGATTTGTAGAGGGTCTCTGTTCAGATGAGTGCCTCATTGAGGAAAGTTTTCTGGGAGTTGCTGGGATTTCAGGATGTGCTTTTGATGACTGAAGATAGGAGGGAGCCTACAGTACTTAGGAGAAGGAAATTCTCTCTGCTGGGCTACAAGCACCTGTTCCTCCTCGTCCCACAGGCATACAGACATTATATTAAAGTATAGAGGATTTATTTTTCTTTTGAATGTTAAAACTCTAGGTCAGTGGGAGCTAATTAGAAATAGAATTTTGTCGGTTACTTGAGGAGAGCAGTGCTTCCTTTTGGAGCCACAAATTGGACTTTATAATGTCCTATGAAATCACTGCAACAAGCTTCAGCCAGCCTTTGTTTGAGGGGTATTCCAGTCGTTGCCAAAATCCTGCATGAATTACGGTGGTCTGCATCTAGAGAAGAGGGCGCTCATGTTCTCCAGGTCTTCACATAAACTACGCATGCCTTTTATTTGGAGAAGTATTAACTTACTTAAAAATTTTCATTTTATTAACCCCTCCCCCCCGCAAAAAACCACCTGCAACAGTTCACATCACTTTACCCCTACAAACCTCTTGGAACCACTATCTGTTCTCTATCTGTGAGCTTGGTTTTTTGTTTTTGAATTTTTTAGATTCTTCATGTAAAAGAGATCATACTGTATTTGTCTTGCTCTGATTTACTTCATTTAGCATAATGCCTTCAAGGTCTGTCTGTGTTATTGCCAGTGGCAAGATTTCATTTTGTTCTATGACCAAATGATATTCCATTATATATATACCACAATTTTTTATCCATTCATCCCTTAATGGGCACTTAGATTATTTCCATATCTTGGCTATTGTAAATAATGCTGCAATGAATATGGCGTACATATATCTTTTTGAATTAGTGTTTTCATTTTCTGTAGATAAATGCCCAGACGTGGAATTGCTTGACTGCATGGTTATTTTGTCTTTAATATTTTTTTAAATTAAAAAAAATTTTTTAATTAACATATAATGTATTATTTGCCCCAGGGTACATGTGTCTTTAATTTTTTTGAGGAATCCCCATATTTTTTTTTTCATAGTGGTTACACCAACTTACATTCCCACCAACACTACACAAAGATTCCCTTTTCTCCACATCCTTGCCAACACTTGTTATTTCTTGTCTTTTTCATGTTAGCAGTTCTAACAAATGTGAGGTGATATCTCATTTTGGTTCTGACTAGCATTTCCATGGTGATTAACACTGCCGAGCATCTTTTCACAGACCTGTTGGCCATCTGCATGTCTTCTTTAGTTCAATGTCCATTTAGATCTGCCCATTTTTAAATTGAATTTTTTTCTTTTTTGCTATTGTATGAGTTTTTTTGGAGGGGAGAACATGCCCTTCATGAGATACCTAATTTGCACTTATTTTCTTTTATTTTGTTGATGGTTTCCTTTGCTGTGCAGAAACATTTTAGTTTGATGTAGTCCCACTTGCTTATTTTTGCTTTTGCTTTGGTGTCAGATCTAAAAAAGTCATCTTTAAGAGCTATGTCAAGTAGCTTATTGCCTGTGTAGGAATTTTAAGGTTTCACGTGTTATATTCAATATTTAATTCATTTTGAGTTGACTTTTGTGTATGTTATAAGATAGAGGTCCAGTTTCATTCTTTTATACATGGATGTCTCATTTTTCAAGCATCATTTATTGAAGAGATTGCCCTTTTCCTATTTCATATTCTTGGCTCCTTTGTTGTAAATTAATTGACCATATATGCCTGAGTTTATTTCTGGGTTCTCTATTCTATTCCACTGATAAATGTGTCTGTTTTTATGACAATCCCAACGATGTTTTGAGAAATATTTAAAGACTGGAAAAAAGATTGCCAAGTATTTCTGAACTTAGTCTGAGGGCATGCATCAACTAATTTTTCATTGAGCAAAGGAAATCCACATCTAAATAAAACATGTGGCTTAAGGAATCATCTTTGCTGTAGAGATTAAATATAACTCTTTCTTTAGTGTAGGATCTAATCTCACCAAAGTAATTGAAGCTCACGGATCTCCTTGGGACATTTTCCAAGCAAGAGGTATGTTTAGGATATAATGGTGTCCCACTTCCCTCAACATATCTTTATGCTTGCTCAGTTTCACAAATTCCCAAGTACTATTAATGAAAGCTAAATGTGTCTCTTTCTAAGAGAAATATTGACAGAAAGTTATGCTTTTAGGAAAGTTAGATCAACATGTGAAAAGCATTTTAACATTGTCATTATACTTGCTGCTGGAACAGTCCTTTTCATCTTTGGCTTGGTGGGTGGCCGCCCTGCTTCTGCCTGGCATGAATATGGCGAACATATATTTCCATTTTACAGATTAGGACACAGAGATCAAAGGAGGACAAATAAGTTGTTGGCTAGTGTTAGGGGTGGTAATAAAATGTCCAACGTATTTCACAGCTCAATTAGGATGGTAATGCTTCCTCATTTTAAATGTATGCAATTGGGAAATCAGGAAATAGACATCTGATTATATTAGAAACCCTAAAATTTTCTCTTCTAGCTCTGGTTTTGGTCTTTCCCCTGTTTCTTACCTAATCTCTAACCACAAAAACCCTCATATTGCCCAGTGCCATTCCTCCTGAAGAGCACGGTGTCAGGGGAGGGGTGAGTTCTTCCTGACCCAAAGATGATCAGAGTGTGCCCTGAAGCGTGAGTTTTGATTACCCTTAATTTAGTATGCATAACTTCAAATGGTCCTAATGGTCATAAAATTATCTGGTCCTCTTTAATATGCACCCGGGGTTCTTGGTGCTCTAGTAAGCTGGAATGTTTTTTTCACATAAGCCCTTGTCTGGCATTTGTTTCTGTCTTCCAAAATAAAACACTAGAAAACAAATAAAAATAAGATCAGATTTAAAAACCACCACCCTAACCAGAGTACATTTTGGGGTTCCATCAGAGAGAAAATCCAATTTGGTGCAGCTTATGATGCGTCCATACATTTCCCTTCTCATATTTCTGTTGTCCTTTTTTTTGCTGCAGCCTATGAGTTTCATTTTCCCATGTGCCATAATATTAATGTTTTTCCCTGCTGGCTTCCCAGCCCGGGGGTCACAGCTCGTGTTTCACAACACGAGACACCCAACCATAAATCTCCTTTAAATAATAGAGACGGCAGGAGGGTCACTGTCGGGAGAGCCAGTCGGTCTGAACAAAGTGGCATTGATGCATGACAAGCGGGACAGCTTGACCACGGCCCTGCTGGACAGGTAGAGCGTGGAGCAGCCTTTAGTTAAGGGGAGGCGGGCATGCGCTCTGCACGGTTCCAAAGAGCCGACCAGTTCTGGTTCTCAGTAGGAGTTGGCTGCCAGTCCCCCAGGTTTCCTGAGAATAATCACACCACCTCATCCCTGGCTCTGGCTGCAACACTTGATTAATGTAATCTGTGTTTGGAGGTGCAAACGCATCTCTTTGGGTAGAAATCTGCATTTCTTGGGGCCTCTCATGTATTTCACAGGAAGTTGGGAACTGCCTGGGTGGAGGTAACAAGGCAAAGCTGACTAGAATGCCTGGCGTGCTTGTGGTGAAGCTCCTTCCCGATTCCAGGACCCAGAATAGTTCATCGAAGGGGCTCAGAAAAGGCTCAGTGAAACTTGAACCTTGTAGCTGGGGTTGAGTTAGTGGAAGCCTCAACTTGCAGAGGAACTCTGTAAGATGGGGATGGAAAGAGATGAAGGTTTAGCCAGGGATGTGTTTTTGTGGACAAAAATTATTGTAACATACGCTGCTGGGCCGAGATATCATGTTAGGGTAATACACTTGTGCCTACAGCTCTTGTGAGCAAAGATAGCATATGTGCAAATATGTAGAGACACACAGAAAGACTATGAACAACATGTACAAAGGTAATTAGTTTGCGCTTAAAGATAATATGGTACATACGTGTGCATGTGTCACACTCCAATAGTTTGGGAAATAATTGGCAAGCGTTTGCGGGAATGCGTATTCTAAGTAAAGATGGGGCTGGTGAGAGGATGCACAGTTTCCATGGACGCCGTTTTTCAGTGTTTATGCACTGCTTATCAGTTGCCAAACTCTAGCTCTGTTATCTTCATCTGCCTGAACGTGGTGGTGTGGTGTTGGGGGAAAGATTAGCATCTCATTTTCTTAACGTTTTCTTGGATACCATTTTTGCAATTATTCAGTTACACTTTTGAGAAATTCAATGTGGCTTCTAATTTCTCAATTACCTTACTCAACACAATGATGTGGGGCGGGGTTTCCATTGATGTGATTTCTGGAATCTACTGCATACCTGAGAAATGGATTGAGAACAAAGGAGTATGCATCCACTCTGGGGATGATTATGCTGGTTTTGGTTGGTTATACCGCTGATCGTTTGATATTTCTTACATTGTTGACATTAATTGCTACTGTAATGTAATAATTGCTCAAAAGATACACTTTTGGGCAGCGGTGGTGAACTGATTCTGTTCTTATTCATTTAAAATAAACAATGTTGATTACTCAGTAATTCATGGAACCGGGAGGCTCATGAGAACAGAGACAGAAATATGCTTTGGTAATGTATTGACATCCTTACCTCTTGCTTATGTTCAGAAATTTTTTTTTTTTAGTATTTTATTTATTTAAGAGAGAGAGAGAGAAAGAGAGAGAGAGTGAACGAGCATGCGCACAAGCAGGGGGCAGAAGCAGAGGGAGAAGCAGGCTCCCAGCTGAGTAGGGACCCAGGACCCTGGGATCATGACCTGAGCCTAAGGCAGACATCTAACCAACTAAGCCACCCAAGCACCCCAAAATTTTGCTTTTCAACCTATGCAGTCTTATATTGGATGCCTCAAAAAATGGGTGCACATGTTACAAATGGCCTCTAAATGTTGATTGAGAATTTAATAATATTCTAAAGTACATAAGCATTTTCTCATGTTTTTAAGCTGTGTCCATCATTTTGGCCTTATTTTTTTACTTCACTGATAAGTGTATATTTGAAATTAGTTGTAAAAGTTATTGGTTTGTCTCTGATTTTAAATATTTGGATTTGGGGCACCTGGGTAGCTCAGTGGGTTAAGGCCTCTGCCTTCGCCTCAGGTCATGGTCTCAGGGTCCTGGGATCAAGCCCTGCATTGGGCTCTCTGCTCAGCAGGGAGCCTGCTTCCCCCTCTCTCTCTGCCTGCTGTTCTGCCTACTTGTGATCTCTCTCCTCTTTGTCAAATAAAGATTTGATAAATTTATCAAATTTATTTGATAGAGAGATATAGAGAGATCACAGTAGGCAGATGGCAGGTAGAGTCTAGAAAAGGAGAAGTGGACTCTGGGCTGAGCAGGGAGCCCAATGCAGGGCTCAATCCCAGGACCCCAGGATCATGACCCGAGCTGAAGGCAGCCGCTTAACTGACTGAGCCACCCAAGTGTCCCTGGATGACTTTTTCGACTTACGAGAAGCATGGAGACAGCATCCGCATATCTATGCTGTTTCTCTGTACTGTGGGTACTTCTCTCCTTGTCCTGTTTTTCCCACTCTTTCTCTGGCTGGATCCCCATTAGACTGATTCCTGGAGGAGAGCACGGATGATGTCGGTGTAGTTCGCTATTGTACCCCCGGTTTCTGGGCACAGCTAGGGTGACCAACTGCCCCGTTTGCCTGGGTCTTTCTTGGTTTTAGCACTGCAAGTTCCAACCCCAGGGAATCCACCAATCTCAGGCAATCTTGGCCTGTAAGTGCTCATCAATATTATATAAATAAATGAGTTCCTTATCCTACAGAGGTTACAGAGTTCTGTGAGAGAAAATCGTGCTCAGCCCCTGCTTAAAATTAGTCAGTGTCCTATGCCAATGTGGTATCTCCTTTGCCGATGGTAAAGGTGGGGAGGGCAGGGACAGTGTCTTTTCCATTTCTTTGAATTTCCTACAGTGCCCTAGAAACCCTTTCAAGATAGAACTCCATCAAGTGCTAAATGGAATATAAGCAAATAGCCAGTTTTCCTGTAGTGTCAACTCGGACTCCTTCCTGCTTCTGCGAGCTTGGGTGAGTTCCTTGCGCTATCAGCTTTCTCCATCCTCCTCATTTGTGAAACAGGGATGATAACAGCATCTCCCTCACAGGGTTGGCACCAGGGTTCACTGAGACACAGGGCAGGGCACAGTGTCTGCTCTGTGACAGGTAGTTAGTGTGTCAGCCGTTTCTCCTCCTTCCCCATGCCCCCCTCTTCCTTCTCCAACACGTGACAAATACTGAGCCTGTTCAGGTAGGTGACAGTGTCTTTTTGGTGGCAGATCTTGTTAAACTGAACTTAGAGTTTTGTTTTTGTGTGGAATAAAAATATTCTTCTGTGTGTATGATTGGCTTCTAAAATGCCACATCTATTTTACACAGTCTCTTGCCTTCTTTCCGCATTGCCGGGGTTGGAAAGAAAGACAGGCAGTCTGCTTCCAAGCGAGTGACCTGTTAGAGGTGGGATAGTGAAAATGTCACTTACAATATTCTGGTATAGATCGGACAACCGGACTGGCAAAGAGGGGAGCTCTGGATGGAGGCATATTATAAATTCACTCTGTTTTTACTGCTCCCTCCCCTCTGCCTTAGCCTCTGCCTGGTGGCAAAGCTGGGACCTGGCTAGGTCCGCGGCAAAGTTGCTATGCTGCCATCTTTGAAGAGACTGAAAGTATACTTGGGTTAAATGAAAAAATCAATCAGGAGTGATTTACAAATAGCTCCTGTTAGGGCATGTGTTTCATGGAAATAATCTCATAAAAATGACTGCTTTATTTTGCTCTGCTTCTTTGTATCTCTGTGTCCTTCCTGCTCCCCACCAAATGGGAAAAGGGCAAAGGTTTCCTTACAGGTTCCTTGTTTTCTTAATTTTTGTGGTGGCAAGCAGCAAAACACAGAGGAAGTGCCACTGGAATGCCTTTAGAACTTTCATCATTAAATCCTCTTTGCCCCCGCCCCGGCAATGCATATTTCAATAATGAGCAAGAGAAACTGTTTTATGGTAGTTTAATAAAAGCAGGAGACAAATGTTGTCCCTGTGCAAAGGAACTGAATTACACACTTCATGAACCAAATTAGCAGCACCACATTTGGCTTTGTTCAAAAGGTGATATGCATTTACGGGCCCATTTTTCAGCAAGATAAATATGACACACGCCAAGATTTCCTTGAAGGAAATATTGTAAATAATAAAAGACTCTGCCAAGAAAAGCTGAGAAATGACTTAATCCTCACCCAGTTACACTGTGATGCCAGCTCGCCACTGTCCGAATTCTTGAACAAACTGCCCACTTAACTAATCTCATGATTAAGAGAGTGCAAGGCCCTTTAATTTCCCAATAATAGTCAATATTCCTCAACTCTGGCTTTAAAAAAATATTCACATAGGAGCTAGGGCGTTTTATGGCACAAGCAAATTTGATTACCAAGTAACAAAATATATTTTGAGGACAGTTGGGAGTCACACGGCAGAAACGTTTATGTGAATAGGTGCAAATTGGGAGATTTTTACAGAAAGGAGAAGCTATCACTCGAGGCCTAACTCTGTAATCCTCATTTAGTTTCAGCTTATTCCAGTTTGATTTCAGTTCAAGTTTTCTGCAGCGAAACGGGCTGAATGTATTTCTTCCCTCTGCCCAGATTTGCTTGTTGGAACCCGGGGTGGTAAAGAGAATGTGCTGAAATATGGTTGAGATGAGAAATCACAGTTCTGGCCAGTGCAAGTCATCTGTCTGATTCTAGGGCGTGTTACACAGTTTCTGTAGCGGGGCTTACTGTTGTCTTAGTGCTGGAGAAAAGGCAAATTTAGATGCTGCCTGAGCGGGACATGTACATAAATGAATTGAGTGGTAAGGTTCGAGGAAGGCATTAGGGAGTGGTGGAGACTGAGGTGAACTGGCCAGCATGTGCCCTGTCTGAGTGGCCAGTCTCTGCTGAGTCTCAGCTAATCATCACTACACAGGGATGGAGAACTGGTATTGCAGGGATGTCTCAGTTTTCAAGAAATTTGGGACATCTTGATTTTCCTGTGAAAGCTCCCGATTTTTAAATGCCGGCCAATACAAAAACAAAACCAAAAATGTTTCATATCCCAAATAAAGCAAAGGCCACAAGCTCAGAGTTGGTGACTTCCGCTATGCAGTTTAGTGGAGGACCCGAAGCAGGCCAAAACACACATGCCGTGGTGGACAGCACATAGGCTGAGAGAAGATGGCAGCTTGCATAGGCAGAGATGAAGACAGCAGTTTGCATCTGTTGAGACCTTGCTGGGTGCCAGGCTCTGTCCCACGCTGTATGTGGTTTACCTCATTGGATCCCCCTCCCCTGCTCCTAGTAGGCACAAGGAGTAGATGCTATTCATGTTTCCTGCTTTACAGACGTGGAAACTGAGACCCTGAAAGGCAGAGGTCGGATCTCTGAATGATAAAATAGAATATTTTATTCATTTATCTCAAGAGATGGGGAAGGATTATCACCAGCAGTAAGTGCAGAAGAGCTTAGAAAATTATGAAACGCTCTGTCAACACAAGTTGGGGAATAGTGTTCATAATTAATCAGAGGATACAGAGAGGCGAGATTGTGAAGCCTCTGATTGTCTTTGGATCAAATACAATTAAAAAACAATCTCTTCTTGACTCTTTGACTCAATAAAGCGTCTATTTGTAGAAGTGGCTTAAAACTGAACTTACTTTGAAAATTAATCAGCCACCACTAATGGCTGGAAAGTTAGCAGACTGCACTTATTTTAAGTGAAAAGGAGTGAGAGATTGAGAGAGAGAGAGAGAGAGAGAGAGAGATCCACCCCCAGAATGGGAGTTAATGGTCCAAACCCTGCCTGTTGTCTGCTGGGCTCATAACAGGGAGGACAGAGCATGAAGGCCCCCTACGGCCAGGGCCTTCCACACCCCCTAATGAAGGAACTGCCCTTTGGAGAAGCCAGAGACGGAGGCCATAGCTGGCCTAACTTGGAACTGTTAATTGATGCTAGCTTGTAGGAGAAACTCCTCATGACCCAGACACACTGAGCATTTGTAGAGGAAAAGAGAAAAGAGACCCGCAGCAAAGGTGTAGGGAAAATACCCCCAGGATGATGCAGAAAGCTGTTTAAGCATGTAGGCAGTGAGTAATCTTCTTATTTATAAATGAATGAGCTGACCTGGTGAAGGGGAGTTTTGTGGATTATAATCACAAGGCCACATGACAGGCTTCCTCGCTCAAGGGACTCTCCTCTCGCTGATAGACGAGGCTCTTCAACCCAGAGTCTCAACCTAATGGTGGCGCTAATTTGTCCTCTGGACTTTCATTACGTGAAGATCCCAGCTCTTTGAATTTACAAGATCTACTTTGTTTGAGGAAAATGTCTTTTGTGCATTATAAACATCCTCGTTTTCCCCTCCTCTCCCTCCTCTTTCAGTCAAGCCCAAGAAAGTCTCTCACTACCATCTCAGAGAACCTTTCTCATCTCTGGGCTTGGAAGCCTTGACAAGTCTTCTCTGCAAACAATCTTGTATCACTGGGAACCATGCTAAAATCTGCTCTGCTCTAACAAGAAGCCAGAAATGGCTCCTCTCTACTCTGACCATTCCATTACCCAAGTCGGCTTAGGATTTGGGCAGAGTCACACCAATACCCTTGCTCTGTAGTTGATCTGTCATTATTTTAGAGGTAGAGGTTTGATTGCATTGTGTGGTTGTCTTATTGTGTGAGTCCTTGTTAGTTTCCAAAGAATTTCCTCTCCTTTCCCATAGCAATAAAATAATACATAGGCAGGCATTCCTCATTCTCAGCAAATGGAGGGCATTGTGCTCCATTTGCTGGAGTAAGAGTGTCAGTTTTATAATCAGAAAACATCAGAAAACATGGTTTCAAGTCTCTCTCTCTCTCTCTTTTTTTTTTTTTTTTTACTAATTAATGTTGATATAAACCTGGGGAAGTTACTATCTCTCTAAACTTCTGTTTTCACATCTCTACAAAGGTGGTCAAAAAATATCTAAATCATGCGCCTCAGTGAAGTATCTAACATTTGCTTTGGTAAACGTCTAACGAATGTTGGCTATAATTATTATTATGATGATGGTACATACTTATTGACTGGTTGAATTTATCACATAACACTTTTCCTGGCATATAATTGGTAGATGTGCTTACGAGGTGCGGGATGTTGCATGAACGAATGGATGAACAAATAACTGAATGAACGCATGAATTCCCTTGGGCCAGAAGGCAGACACGGCGCCCATTTGTCGTTGACTACCTGTATCAGGTAGCAGCTGGGGGTGTAGCCGTGAACAAGACAAACAATATCCCTGCCCTCATGGGCTTAAATCCTAGCGGAGGCAGGCAGATAATGAGCAAGTTCAATAAATAATCAAGGTAATTTTTCAGATGGTAACTTTTAGTAGTGCGAGGTGAATATGGGGAATAGCAGAAGCAGCAGTATTTATCCCGTAGTCAGCCCAGTGGAGAGGAGTGGGTGCAGAGTCCAAATGTCCAATGAGTTGTACAAGAGAAAGACTTGTTCAGTGTTACTCCTAAGGGCAGGAATCACGTCCAAGTGGTGGAAGTTAACGAGGACGTCGAATCCAATTCTGATTAATTAAGACACTTCTGGTTCAGTCGTGTTTGAGCAGCAGAGATCGCCTTGAGGGCACTGAGTATGTCACTAGATGAGGACTGGAAGCAGAATCTGAGGGATACTACTAGCATCATCTAGAGGGTTGCTCTGGATAATCTTTAAGATTTTTTCCAGTGCAAAGATCCTAGGATTTTCTATTACCTAATTGGGAGATGAGGATCTCTCTTATTATCTTTCTGATATTCCGTAAATAGCAACTGGGGAGGTATTGTGGTAGAATGGAGAGAACGCAGGCTTTGGGATTGGATAGACCGCAGTTCAAATCCCAGATTTTCTACTTAGGATTCGTGGTGCCTTATTTACCTTCTCTCAATTTTACTTTCCTCCTCTGTAGGATAGGTAGATGCACTGGAGTGATGTGAGGATTAGATTAACTAAGACTTGGTAAGTACCTAGCTGTTAAGGACCTAGCATGGTACCTGTGTCAAATAAAGGGCAGTTGCTATGGAGACTGATACTCTTGTGGTTACTGTTATAATCACCAAAGCTTGGGAGCAGTCACCTTAGGGCTCTGCTCTGCCCTCCCTGCTAAGACAGAACTGGGGTGTCAATCAAGGGCATAGCTAGGGGCTGGGGGAGGAAACAGGTGGTAGCTCCCTTACTGGAAAAAACTAAGGGCTGTGTACATGCTCCCGATGTCCAGGCCCAGTGCTCGTGTCATCACCGAATCACCCAGAGAGCTCTCCCTCATCCCAGGT
This sequence comes from Nasua narica, assembly GCA_028533885.1. Lineage (NCBI taxonomy): Eukaryota > Metazoa > Chordata > Mammalia > Carnivora > Procyonidae > Nasua > Nasua narica. Next base: position 94,437,806 of record CM052809.1, read on the forward strand.
GACAGGCAATCCATTTCTCATTGTTTTCCTCTGCTGAGCTACCCTTAGTGTTAACTAAAGTGGGATTTCATTAGGAAAGAAAAGGTCGGAGTAGAAAATGACAGAGAAGTAAGGGCACAGTGTGATGTGTTTCTGTACCCCCACACCTCTGCCTAGCACCCCAGATCTCCACGGAGAGGGCCCGGATACTACCTTCCTACATGCCTTTGGATCCAGACATCTTTGTGTAAAATATAACCCCAGAGGGAAAAAGACTGTAAGATCCTCTTCTTAGATAAGAACCTGCCAGTTCTTCTGGTCCAAAATGACTTTGTGTGAAAAATGCCCTGCAGGGGAAGGAGGGAGCTCACAAGCAGAGGAAGCATGAGCCACATCTGGAGGGAGCCCAAGCTGGGAACCCGAGGGCCTGACCATCTGCCAGAAGGCCAGATGCTGCTGCTGGAAACCTCTCGCCTCCCGGCTTGTCATCTGGGTCCGATGATGCCATCCAAAAGAAGAAGCGCAGAGTGGGAGGGCAATGAGCAATCCATCTTCTCCCACCCATGGTTTTTAATTGTGTGACATGGCCCAGGGGGCGTGGGGAAGGGGATTAAAAAGTTTGCCCACAAAACCGCACGCACCTTCTTCACGGAAAAAAAACCATCCTAAAACACATGGCTCTGACCACCCAGAACGTATAGAAAATTATGCCATTAAGTATCTCTTTCTCGTTCTTTGATGGAAATAGAATGGATGGAGAGGTTTAGCTGTGTAGCCAGCAGGAACGGCCATCTTCCGTCAACTTGGGATGTACCGAGTTTCTAACCAACTGCCTTGGTCGTTACATTATAGGATTTCCCGGATTGCAAGTGTTCTTCCTATTAACAGCTTTGGTGTCTGATTTTGGCCAAAGTAGATCATTGGGATTCAGAGGGACATCCTCTTCTTTTTCCATTGCAGAAGCAATCAAGAGTCTGTGCATACGGCTCTCATAAAAGGAAAATGATCAAAATCACACACACACAAAGGACTATTAAATCCCAGATGAGATTACTGCTTCATGTGATTCCCACCATTCAGGAATGTCTTTCTGCCTCAAAATTGCTCCCTGACAGACAGACTTAATGCAAGCAACACGGCAAACACAGTAGGATTATCTCTTACCCTGGTCATATAGGTTTTATGTTAAATCCATAGGCATCTAGGACAGTTGGAGCTGTGACATATTTTCGGTGCCAGGAAATGGTTGTGTATTATATTTTTATTTTCATATATGTGATTTAACTTCCCAAGCCTTGTAGTATTTTTGGGGTGTATGTAAGAGAGAGATTGTTTTAATTTTAAAGAGGCACCTGTTGGAATTAACACATCATTTTTAATCTCACATAATGATCCAGATACATGATTGTTTAGCTCAAGAACCGAGAGGTTATATCCATGGTTATATCCATGTTCAACAATATCGGGGGAATGCTAGAAGTCTAAAATCTTAGGCTGCTGGGAGTTCTGCATTCATTAGGGGAATGACTGGGGGTAGGAGGCAATAATTTTGTGTGCTGAAATCTTGCTGTCGCTGTTTACTGTGAGTGGGTTGGAGTGTCACTGTGGAGAGGGCCGCTTAAAGCTTCATCTCAAAAGTTTTCTTTTTGCAGAGCTGGTAGGATCACCACCTCAGACAGTCTCTCAGTGCCCTGAGATGTGGGGTCCTTCTAAACCTTCATTGTTCTCGTGTGTAGCACGGTAGAGTTGCCCTTTTAGAGTTGCTTCTGCAACTCTGGTTCTTGAGAAGCAAAAGAGATAATCCATGGCTTAATGTGGGGGTGACAGCCCCATGGAATGCAGTAGGACCAATGGAAAGTCTGAGGTTTTGAAAATAGCAGAAGTGGAGAAAATGAAAAGGTGATGTCAATTTATATTCAGCGTTGTCTTCTATACCTTTAAAGCTGGCAAATATTCCAGTTAGAAAAACCTCTGATTTGGGGTTGTCTGAAAAATATAAAAGCTACGTTGTGAAAATTAAAAGAAACGTCCTATTGGGAGATGACTGCAAGTACCTCAAGGCTTAGTGGTGGAAAGAACTTCTGATTCCGGTTGGTGATTCATCTCATATGCTCCAAGGACTTGAGTACATTTGCCTACAATGAGTAATTTCTGAGAAAATATAGTGAGGGGCAGGAACTTTTCTGCCAGCGTCAGAAATTCTTCAGTCTGATGTCAAATGTTTAGTAATGATGTGGAACAGTTGCTGATGCAAATATTGATAAAAGGAGAGCACCTAGAGATGTCAAAAAAACCAGGGGCTATTCAGACCCAAGATGAAGTCTCTGGTGTTCAGTAGCTGATTACATACATTATATATAATAACACCATATGTGATACTTTCTTTTAATCTCATGGTCTTTAAATAGCAAGAGATGAGAGTGTTCTGGGGAACTGAACTCTGACAAAATACACTCTTTCACACAGTTTCAGATTTGGCAATGACCTTAAAATCACAAATAGTAACAGGTAGTGTTTGTCAATCACTCTAGACACCTTGTCTGCCACCTTTTGTGAGTTGTCTCACTTTTTCCTCACCGCACTCCAGTGGAGGTACTATTAATATCTGCATGTTCCACTCCTGAAGCTCACACCTCTCTTCACTGGTTCAGACAAGACATCATTCTTCTTTCCCAAGCTAATCATCTTGTAAGAGGAAAGTGAAAGTGACTCGGCCAAAACACCCATGGAGACTGTGGCAGGACTTGAACTTGAAGCTAAGTCTTGTGGTTCTAGGCCAGTCCTCCTTCCAACACTGGATGGTGGCTCTTCTGAAATTATGTTGCGTGTGACTAGTATCGTCAGCTTGAACAGTTCCTTTATTAATTTCATGTGTATATTAGCTCTTCTCTTGAACTAGATAAGAACAAGAACAATTGTAGTTGTCCCACAGTAGTATTGAGTGGCTAATAGAACTTTAGTGAATACAAACTGACTTCTCAAAATGACTCTTGAGTTAAACGTGCCTTGGGCTGAAGTCAAGAAGCCCACATTCTAGCCCCACCTCCATTACTGCCTTGTTGTATGACCTTGGCACCTGTCTGAAACTCTAGTTGAGCTGCCTAGATAGGTCGAGTCGAGGGGGAGACACCCAGGTTTTTCCTGATCTCCCAGGAAGAGAAGTCAGATATCAAAGGTGAAAAGTCTTTGGAATTTTTTTTCTTACAAGAGGTTTTTAAAAGCTTATTAGACTCATTTTGGCTACAGAGACAATTTTGATGGGGTAATGAAAGGAGATGGTGAGATTATGGAAGACAAAGAAACCGCCCATGTGAACATACTGTATATGTGTCAATATGTACAACACATATGGATGGCATTAGAGAAAGAAGGACTTTTAAGTCACACAGTTTTAAGTTCCAGCTTCTGGCACTTAGCTGTGTGATCGTGAGCAAACTTTTCAAGCTTCTTAAGCTTTGCTTTCTTCATCCGGAAATTGTGGGGAATAATACTCCCTGAAAACAAGACTGAATGAGAGAATTCTGAAGACCAACCAACACATGGAGCATTATGAGTCTTCAGAAATTGTGGCTAAAACTATTACTATTGAACGAGATGTGTATAAAAACTAAAGGGAATACAACAAAATATGGGGGGAGAGCTCCTGTCCTCTGGATACTTACTGTCTAATCTAATAGATAAAGAAAAAAGCCCAACCTACTTAATACCAATATAGCAAATAGTACTGAAAAGTCAATAAATGAATAGTCTGTGTCTGACCTCCACATAGAATTGCACCATGGTCCTCCAAAGTTCTTTATCATAGAGTGATTGGGGAGTATTTTATTTTGATTGCAAGTGATTTGGAATTTGCCTTCTTTGAAGGGTGAATAATTCACATTATTTCTGTCTTCTTTTATTGTCTCTGTATCTAGAGGATCTTTCCTCGTTCAACCTGCCTTTGCTCTTAATTTTTCTTTTACCTATTGTCTGTTGTGTAGACTAATTTGTAATTTTTTTCTTCTTTCCTATCTTTTTAAAACTCCTCCTCTTTTTCCTCTTCTTCTTCTTTTTTCTGTGTCAAGAACTCATATCAGAAGAAGAAATGTTTGTATGTCTCAATAATTCCAAACGTATAATGTGGCTGATCTTGGGAGTTTTATTTTTAGAACTTGGAAGTTGCATGTCAACAGCTGGTTGGGGAACTCAAACTTCAGATATGTTTACAGACTGGGAGAGGTTTCCACCTCTGTCTCAAGGGATCCAGGTTCTGGGCTGGGTAGCTCAAACTAGGAGACTTCAGAATCTCCCTTGGCTAGGTCACTCCTCCGTATTCGAATTGTTTACTCTTATCCTCTTGGGAAGTATCTTCTTTATTGATGGTCCCTCACTAGAATGACAGCAGCATCTTTACTACCAGACTTAGCTGGTGACTTTCCTTTTTTAAGCCCGAGTTCTTCCTATCTGCAGTTTGGGCATCACACTTGGGATTGTTGTGAGTGTTACATGAGAGAATGCATGTAAAATGCTTAGGGTCCATAGGAAGCACTCCGTAAATGTTAACTGAGGTTACTGTTAACTTATTATTATGAATACTCCCATGTATTATTTTTTACTGCATTTTAATACATTCAAACTGCTGTACAAAGTATTTTGTTCATAATGAGTGCTTGGTGAATAATATTGATGACCAACATTTCTTACTGGCATCTGACTTATTGTTAATGGTTAGAGTTCTATAAATAAAAATGATAATCCATTCTCTTCAGTTGTCAAGTGAGAGAATTTGGACAAGAGTCTTATAGATTGAAATAGATTTGGTATTCATTATAATGTTTGCTGGTTCCATTTAATGTTCATGTTCCTACATCTCGCTGACGGAGCACTACCTAACACACAATATGGTGGGATGTGTGCCGTATTACCTTCCTAAATCCTAAAGTATTCTGAATTGTGAAATACATCTGATTCTATAAAGGGTGCAGATAAGAGACTTAGCAATGTGGAGGAATTTGTGCCTTAAAATGCTTTTTGTATACATTAGCCCATGTGATTGAAAACAAGTCTATTGAAATGGGTAGGGCAGGCGTGAGCTCTGTTTTACATGTGAGGGAATGAAAATTCAGGGAAGTTAGACAACCTGCGCCTCTGACACAGTGAATGGCTGAGTGCCCATGTTCTTCCTACCACACTCTCTGCTCTCCTTTATGACGTTGAAAGAACAACTAATCCTGCCAGTAATAACTCGGAGGAGGTGATACTGAGTTTGGGTTTTAAAGGATGGGTCACTCTCCAGATGCCATGAATAACTATAGACAGGGAAGGGCCGATGCTTCTGCCTTGGGACCTTTTTAGTGTCATGGAGAATAATCTGCCTCTTAACTAAGCATAGTTTCAAGAAGTATGAGCAAAAAGAAAAAAAAAGGAAGAAAGAAGTAAACCTGAAAAGGATAAAGACACACTTAGGTATTAGGAGAATTTTACTCTTTATTTCTCTGCCCTCTATCCTATATTTTCTTATGTTTATGAATACAGATGATTTTCAGTAACCAAAGGAAAAAATTAAATGCCCTTTTCTCTAATGCAAGCTTGGAAAAAACCAGAAATCAGATACATAATCTCCCGGCATTATGTTTTTTGCATCAGAATTGCATGGGGAAGTTTAAATTATTTCTTTATGCGATGAATGCTCTGAGAACCCTGCCAGTTTTGCCAGGAACTTGGATGTTGCATTTTAGATAGCGGATCAGTTTTTCATTAGTGACTTTTTTCCTTTGGTCATTTTTGGTATTTTGGCTTAAAAATACATTTTAAAATCAGGCTTCTCATTTCTTCCCTATTCTTAATGACATAAGCTTTGGTCATTTTAAAGGTTTTAATAAGGCTCTTTGAAGAACACTGTATCTCTGCAACATTTCTCAGGTAATATTGTCCCATACCTGGAATGCAAGTCCCATTTTGAAACAGTAATTTGGTCCCTGAAGGGCCCTTCGGCCTCTGTCCTACTGCCTGCTCTTGCTGAACTGTCTAGGAATAAAGCCCAAGATAAATAGGGCTGGATTTATGCAGCGTAATTTAAAGCCTCCTGCCTATTCTTGTCTTTCTTACGGAGTATGTACTTGGAAATTCATTTTAAGTCTGAAGCATTCTTTGAACACCTGATTTTGTGGTTTTTGTTTTCTTCTTTTCCTTTGTCGAACCTTTATTAGAATGTTGACGAGGCTTGGCCTTGGCAAAGGATTAAGTGAGCAGATTCTTCAAGTAATAAATCTACAGACATATTAAAAGCAAGGAAAAGGGATTTCCCCAGTGTTTTGGGGGGATTTATAAGTGCCAAAGGCTAAACAACTTACAAGAGAAGTAAGATTGCTCCCTTTTCTAACCTGGACATGTTCTAATATTGTGACATGGCGTAGAATTAAGCTGGCTTACTAAGTAGAAACATGTAACGTAATTGAAAATGCACAATACAGAGAGGAATTCTCAATACAGCAATGTCCTGTTGTAAAGATTACACTGATTTATAAGGAATGCCTTAACTCCTAATCCCGGCCATGCAAGACCACAGAGTTGACTCGAGTCTTTTATAACCAGGGAAAGAGAAAAAGGCTTAATAGTATATATTCCTAAAATTGAATATAAATTTGGAATTGGTGGTTGAGCAGGCCATTCATTTCTCTTAAAACAATGTAGCAATGAAAACATTTTTATTACATTTTGACATGTGGATTTTCAAAGAAGTTCAGGCATTCTCTATTTCAGAAATGATGGGTAGAGCCAAATCATGGAAGAGTAATGAAAATGAACAGTGTGTGGGGGAGAAGAATAGATATCGTGGGACATAAACCATTTAGAAAAGATCAGCAAAGAAGAAAAGTGTCAAGCTGGTGGAAATAAAACCAAAGGAATAACCTTATGTATAAAATAAGGGTTAGAAAAAAATTGAGGTAAGAGAGGACCTTGGGATAAATGCTGAGGAAACAAAATCATTATGGCTTGAAATCAAGGATAATAAAGAATTGATATTGAGTGTGCCAATTTTTTTGTTGTTGTAAAGCATCTTATGAAGAAAAGTCATATCATAAGGTCTGATCAGAATAGGGAATTTTAAACCTTGCTTATGCAACCAAAGAAACAGATGCCAGCCCTAGCCGAGTTCCAAGTGGTCTGTAGATCCCTCCACTCCAACTTTTGTCCTTCTTACCTGCGAAATGAGAAAATAATATTTATCACTTATGCTACATTACCTGGTAGATAGGTTAAAGAAGGAAATATTGTTGAACTGCATATGAAACTTACCAGAACTATATTCCCTGGTGTGTTGCACAATCACGGTAAATGATGGTGGATGAAATCAATAGGCTATGTTGACTGTATATACCAAACAAGGGGAGCTTTTGATTGAATAATAAATAAAATAAATAACTAAATATATAATATATTATATATGTGCATACATTATAAATATGTATATATACATGTGTATAGCCAGTACTGATTGATCTTTACTTCATGTGTGTTTCCATGGGATGAGAATAATGAAAAATGAAATCCCAGAAAGATTCCTAGTCCATAGGAATTAGAAAAATGTGGAATTAGAGAGTTGAATATTCAAGGTATTGCCAAGGAGAATTTACTAAGCCAAGAGTAGCTAATTACTGTTTGTGTGTATAGTGTGCACAAGCATACCCATGAACATCCACACGTACAGACACACCTCTGAAATACACAAACATATTTATACACGTAGACACACATCTACACACGTCTACATGTATACAAACACGTACACGTGCGTGGGCACTCACGCACACCAATTAGCTGGCTCTAAGATGAAACAGTATCAGAAATAAAGATTAGCCCAAAGTTCTGATTTAGGAAAGTGGTGGTTGTGACAATGGTAAAGCTTTAGCCCTGGGTCTGCTTTGATTCCCAAGGAAACAATAGGGGAGTGCTGCCCGGGAGATTTATTTTTTGCCTGCAGAGAAGTGAGAATTAGGGTAAAGATACACATACATATCGATAAGAAGGGAAGAGCATTTTGCTACCTCAAGAGAAAGATGAGCTCCTTCCCAGCAGTTACAGAGATGCAATTCCTATTGAAATCACTTTTCATTGTACTGAGTCTTCTAACTTCAGAAGTTGGCAAAACATAAGAGGGTTGTCTTAGAGCCAAAACAAAGTGGTGGAAAGAGGGAGACATGGGGTTTAAAAAATGCCACTCCAGTCCCACAAATTAGAAGCCATTATTATATTTGAACAAAAACAAGCCCAAACCCAAACCCAAAACTAAGTGTGTGCTGTGGGATATTATGAGCTTTAATGTCCCCTAACTTTAGAGTAGCTCGAAAAAGAAACTAATGGACTAGTTTGTTTGGAGGATTAGCGCCCTGAATAGACAGAAAGTCTGTCTTGTGCTCAAGATTCAAGGTGTTTCATTTGTGCTTAACGTTTTAGGTAGGAGGAAGAAACCTAATAGTGGTCCTTTGAATGCCGAAATAAGATAGACATTAGCCCAGCATGCAGAGAAAGAACACGAGGACTCCGTGACAGTAAATCATGTCATGAAGAGTTGGCTAAAAAGAGGGCAGAACTAATGCCAACAAAGCTCTAGTAAGTTTTATTTAAAAATGTCAAAAAAACCCCAAACCCTCAAGAGTGATCCATCCCCAAGTCAAGAGAAAATGGCATAATCTCAGCTGCAGAATATAAAACTTGTCTATTTGATACCAGGCTTAGCAGCCGGGTGGGGGCGGTGAGAGCAGGGACCAAAAACAAAGGCAGCAGACAAAATGAAATGTATAAATAGAAGTATTGAATATACAGTAACCTGGAGGAAATTACTATAATGCTGCTTTCAGTTCTTGTCTCCATTTGTAACAATGAAAAAGAAAAAAATGACGGAGGTATGCAAGATAATGCTATAAGAGCCCCATGCAGGACAGGAAAAAAGTCTGTGTCTTTAGAAAAGAAAAATAAAAAACTAACAGGGGCCTGTTGAGAAGTTTGCATGGTTCCGAGAGGCTTGTAGAAGTGGCTGATGGCTATTTGCTCAGGTGTCAAAGATGGGGAGAAGAGCTTTTTAAATGAATGTGCAAATGGAGATGATCTTTGACTTACTTTGTGGGAAGGCGTAATTACCACATTGTTCTTGTGGCCAGAACAGCAGGGATTAAACAAGTTAAGCAATTTAAAAATCATGTAAGTATAACATTTAGGAAAAAAACCCAGTATTGTTCCATCTCTTATAATAGTCCTTGTGTGAGAGTTTTTGCCGTGCATCTAGCACGTATTTTCATTCTAACATTCTTACAGCAACCTGGGGAATTAGAAGGGTAATATTATATCCAATTAACAGGAGGAGAAAGAGACTAGAAAAAGTGAATAGAGATCTAGATTTTTGCTTGGCTCTGCCAGCAGCTCATTCTGTCTCTTCACAAATGCCCTTAATCCCTCTGGGTCTCAAATCTGCAAAATGGGAATGGTTTGAGCAAATAATTGATGAGGCCTTTTATCTCTAAATTCTAGAAATCTTTGGTTGTCAGGTTTCAATGATGAATTAGGGATAGCAGAGTTTAAAATTTTATTCTCTTGGCTCAGCATCATAATTGCCTTGGATACATTTATTCTCAGGCTTTTTACTCAACTTTGCCAACATCTTTGAGGGATCCTCCCCCATGCCCTTCCCAGTAGAGGCAGTAGAGAAATTACTAGAAGTTGGACAAGTTCACTTTAAAATTGTAACCTCGAGAAATCAAAATAGAATGACAATATGAATCTCTTTAGCTGTTCCAACTGAAAAGCTAGGCTTAAATACTCTTTAGCAGAATTTTTGAGGGTCCTTCGTTCTTAGCCATATTCTGCTTGCAAGTATTTTTCCCCATCTTTTGATTTAGATACTAGTGGTTGGTCAGCAAGTATTTATTGATTGTCTTCCATGGGCAAGATACATTGCATTAGCTGTTTGAATTAACATTATGGAATGCCAGCCACTTTCTAAAAGGTGAGGTTTGTAGTTATGAGAAATCAGGATAGTTTTGGTAATGCTGTGAACAGATCTTTCTCAGTAAGGTACACACTTGGAGAAAAACACTAAGGCAGTCAGTAAGAATTTGATGACTAAAGACATCGGTGAGATAAGGACAGGAAAGGAAGCTAATTATTCAATTAATTGGTAGGAGAAATAAAAGAAAATTCTACTTGTACTGGTCAGGAAAAGGGCACATCTATTTTAGAGGAGACACCAGGAGGAAAATATGGTGGGATGGTGGAGAGAAAGAAGGAGGGAGGAGAGACTCTTAGGTCCATGGGTGGTGGTGAGTATCTCTCCGGGGTGGTAGAGGCTTGAGATGAATTGTATTCCACAAGAGATAGTGGAGGACTAGCACGAATTCGTAGAAGCAAACTCATGTAGAGCCAGCAATCAAACCCTTTTGGTTAATTCTTTTTCCGACTGCAGACTTTCCCTTCTATTCAAAATATATCAGTACCAGTTCTATGGTTTTTAAATATAATTTGTCAATTTTTATTGGGATCTGGTGGAGGTATACATTTTAAGTTCAAAAGAGAGAGTCATAGGGGCGCCTGGGTGGCTCAGTGGGTTAAACCTCTGCCTTTGGCTCAGGTCATGATCTCAGGGTCCTGGGATCGAGCCCCGTATCGGGCTTTCTGCTCAGCAGGGAGCCTGCTTCTCCCCCTCTCTCTCTCTGCCTCCCTCTCTGCCTGCTTGTGATCTCTCTCTGTCAAATAAATAAATAAAATCTTAAAAAAAAAGAAAGAGAGAGAGAGTCATAGAAAATGTTTTTTGCCAACTCACTGAACACATTTAGCATATTGGGTGTGAGAACTGTGTGTAGCTGTGTAGATTTATTAGCCTTTTGACTACAGACTTGGTTCACATTCTTGCCCCTCAGGAATGTGTACAACTTTCTCCGAGAACAGATTGGCCCAGTTATATTTTATTATCCAGAATACCTGCTAGCCAGAGTCAATACTCTGATGTCGTTATTTTAACCCAAGACATTGATTCCACACTCCACACACAAAACGAGCACACACATACACAACAAGAAGAAAAAGAATGACGTGAATCTTTAAGAGCCTCTTATTCCTTCACCAACAGGGAAAAATGGAAAATGAATTCAGAGGTAGTAACTGTCAATATATGTTGACTTCTTGTGGCTCTCTTTCCCGATTAAATAAATCATTTATAAGGTTTTGATGACGAAAGGATGTGACTTCTGCGAACCCTCCCCTACCAGCATGACTCCATGGAGTCCGATGTAGAGATGTCACCAGAGAAACCAACCTTTTTTTTTTTTTTTTCCGTTTCCCCTGGAAACAGAGAGCCCAGCAGTGAGGTTAATCATTTGAATTTTGTAATTCATACTGAGGCAAAACAGAAATAATTCTTCACCTTGGACCCTGGAAATTTGTTGGCAAATTTTTAGAGCTCGAGGTTAAAACTTTTCTTTCCTTTTGAATTACAAATATGAGGTGCTTTAAATGTATTGTCTCATAATCCAATCTCCCCCTGAAGTGAATCCTACTGGATGATATGAAATGGAGTGCAGATCACTTCTAGAATCCCAGATTAGAGTGAAAATAAATAGAGGAATACGAAGGGGGATTCCAACCACAGAGCAGCTGGTTGAGGACGATGGTAGAATCTACCCAAGAGGGTGGTCATTCAAAATGGTAACTCCTCCTTAGGGTTTTTTTTTTTTTCTTTTTTTAAAAAAATAAATTTATTTGAGAGAAAGCACCCAAGCATGCATGAGCAAGGGGAGGGACAGAGGGAAGAGGAGAAAGAGGGAATCTCAAGCAGATGCCTGCTGATCACGGAGCCAGACTCAAGGCTCCATCTCACCGCCCTGAGATCATGACCTGAGCCAAAATCAAGAGGTGGTCGCTTAACTGACTGAGCCATGGAGGTACCCCTTCCCCACCTCCTCCTGCATAGGTTATTCTTAATAGTTGTCTGCAAATATTTGTAAGGACAATGATCTACGGTATTACATATGAAAATAAGGGTAAAATCACTTCTGAGAAACTGGGAATTCCAGAGATGAGCCTTGGCATAAAGCTCACTCATTCTAGGCCCAGGAACTGGGTGGTAACAGTGTGGGCCCACCTCAGCTGGGACAATGACTGTTTCTGAAGAAGCTATATATAAAGTGAAACCTATTTTTGAAATCAGGGATCTTAAACTATGGCAGATTGTGCAGTTTATTTTTAGGATCAAAGATTTTGTACGTTATTAATTTTAAAAAAAAGCTGTATCTTTGGCTGGATTGTTATCACTCTGCAGCCATCTATGTACCTGTTAGTTTTCTTGACCATATTTTTCAAATAAAAATGGGGACTTTGTGGCCCAGTAAGTCTAAAAAAAAGTTATGAGGAGAATAGAACAGAAGCCATTTATTTGCTCGATCATTAAAGAAAAAGTTTATTAAGGACCAACTTGTTTTTTGCCAGCCTGTGTGGCAGAAAGAGGCTGAATATTTGAAATTGGGATCTTTGAAAAATCTAGGTTTCTACCTCTATGGGGTCCCCTTCTGAAATGTAAAGTCTTCTTTTATAAAGAGAACATTCCATCCTATCTATGTTTTGTAATTAAAGCAAATTTTCATTTTCTCAAAGTGGCTATACCTTTGCTTGAATATTGATCTCTTAATCGTTAAGCAGCACTATCTTATGTAGGTATTGGGCCAGGATTAAATCTTTTCTATTTTGAAAGAGAAACAGAAACATGATTTACTTTAAATTAGTCTAAGAGACACGTAGGTGCTGGGATCGGAGCTCACCATGACGAACGATGTCCTTTATCCCCAAATCCGTGCAGAAATGCTTTTGTACAGCAATACGTTTGTGAATCCTTTGGACTCGAATGCACCAATGCAAAGCAAATGCCCATCCATCTAACTTGGAATGTTATACTTCAGAAATAGCATGGAATTTGTCAGTTATTGATGAGTATTGCTGGAAGACACAGAGCGTCTGGCTTCAGACCAGCCTTTGATATGCCAATGCAACGCGTGTCTGTTGGGTTTCTAAAATTTGTGGTTTAGCCGCTGGTCCATACTGCTTTTCCAGTGCGACATGCCGATGACAGAAATACCTCAAATTATGACTCTTCTTTGAACAGGCTGCATAGATAACAGCTATGTTCTTGTAGGTAATCTGAAAGGCGGGCACCGATGGGTCGTTTTTAAGGATTAGGATGGGAGGATTGGGCACAGGCTGCAGACACCTCCGCATTCACACTGAGTGTTGCCAGCAAGGCCAGCTTCCTAGGCCTATTTCCTTTTTTCCTCCTGCCTTGGAGCAACCTCCTTCAAACTGTGCTTGGAGTGGGGGCTGTGAAGTCACAGGGAGGACACAAGCCAAGTACTTTAATAGGTACTTTGCATAGTAGACCCACTGGATTCAATCACAGTTTTTTGTGACCTGCTAGGAAGAGAAAGGTGAAAAAGACATAGAATGTCATGGCGGAGCATCACGATTAAGAACATAGACTCTGGAGCTTGGCCGACCTGGGTTCGAATCCTAGTCCAGCCACTCAGTAGTGTGACGTGTAAGTGACTCGCCCAGATTTTGAGGACCTTGTTTCCCTGCGTGTAAAGGAGCCGGTGTGTTCCCCACGCACTAGTTATGAGGATTTGATGAGCGGATGTGAGCTGAGTGCCTGGCAGATAGCTCAGCCGACCTCAGATGATACGGGATGATAATCGCCTATGCCGCTCCTACCCCGCACAGCCCCCCGGAGCATGTGTGTTATTAACTGCTCACAGAACCAACGGTGCCACCGTCCAGCCAGCCTGATCAGCCCAAACGGTGGATGTCACCTCACGGACCGTATTTCGTTAAGGTGACTCGTCATGATTGAAATGGACAAGATTTGGTTTAGTATTACTGCAGCTCTTCTATTCCAGAAACCAAAAGAGGCCTCTTGAAAACACTAGAGCAGTGACTCAAGCCTTCAGAGGAGAAAGCGTTAACAAATGATGGTGTTGTCCCAGAGCCTTTTGAAGGTGCAGGCCATTTGTGTACCTGTTGTGGCAGGTTTGTCTCAGAGGAAAGACTGAGTGTGTGCGTGTGTGTGTGTGTGTGTGTGTGTGTGCGCGCACATGCGCTCAGGCACAGGCAGGTGCATCAGAGTGCACAGAGCGCACAGCTTCTAGGAAGACCCCCCGGCTCTGCTCCCACAGCCGTGCTGAGCTTGCCATGGGCCCCCTCACTTTCCACCCTGCTGAGATGATGGTTGCTTCTGCCTTGTTAGTTACTTGTGGGTGTGGCTTTTCTACTAGACTGTGAGCATCGCCAGGGCAGACCCTACTTCCTTATCCTTGTGTTCTCTCTGGCTCCTCGAGTGTGTCGGAGAAGGGGGATCAGCTGCAGTAGAGGGAGAGAGTGGGCTTTAGGTCAGGAAGAACCCTAATCAGCTATGGGGCTTGAGCAAGCTGCGTAGCCGCCCGAGCCTCAGTCTCCCTATTCCTAAAATGGGGCTACCTACTCTTATGGGATTGTTCTGAGGACTGCAGGCAGTAATGTCTATAAGGCACTCAGCACATCCTGGTGCTGAGTCAAGGCTACCATCTATGGAATACTTACCACTCAACTGAGCGCAGTGCCTTTCCTCTAGAGGGGCTCAGGAGTACTTGCTGAATGTTTTCTTAACTATCCATGTAGCCTGGACATGTGTTTATTTATACTGATATGTGTGTGTCTACATATATGTACATTTTACAGTGAATGAAGGCTGACCCAAGAGACATCTTTTTTTGAAAGTGCCATTCTTGAAATGTGTGTGTATACATATATGTGCACAAACATATACATATATATATATATACACACACATACATATAAACATACCAAAAATGAGTGCCTGCCTCTCTTTCTCTCAATGGCTCCCTTATACTTTTTGCAACATTGTATGTATATTTTTGAAAACAAAAAGATTGATAGGATCAACATTAGTGGTTGCAGGCATTTTATGGGCTGGGAGATTTCTTTTCTTCCATAAAGAAATAATAAAACAAAAAGAATGAAAGAAGAAACAAAAGGAAGGTTGAGTCATTTTTGCTCCCTCTTTTTTTTTCCCCCAAGTTCTGTGACTTTACCCACAGATAAGTAAATCTCTAACACCGTCCTGTGGATTCATGCATGACTACAGGCTATGTGACATCTCGGGGTGGACATACGGTGCTGGGTACTTGGTGATGTGTAACAGACCGTGGGTATTGCTGCGTGAGTATCCCGGTGTTATTGAAGCCTCCTATTGGAGAAGATATGTCAAAAGACCACTCTCTCTGTAGTCCAAAATCAATTGCATCTCTATGAATTATTGAGTTGTTTGCCATCACTTTCCTGCCCTTTTTTATTAGAGGGGCTCATTGTTGTGATAAGGTTGGATAAGATTTTTTTTCCTTTGAGAAACTTTGTGTATTTTTAATCTTGTGTGTTGTCACAAATAATTCGGAGTGTCCACCTTCCTCCATGCCGCTCTTTCTAGCTTGAGCATTTAAGTGTTCTGCTACTTGGACTTAGTCCTTTCTTTGCTGGTTGAGCACCAAGCTTCTAGCACATGGCAACCCAATATATGTGGCAGGCCCTGGGGACTCAAACTCATTTTAAGGAGAAAACACTCATTTTTCCTGTGACAATGAGCATGACATTCACATGCTTGCATCCAGTGCCATCACGCAGCTTTTATACCAAAAGGAGAAACATTACTAAATGAACATTTCTTGCTCTTGTGTAAATAGATAGATTAATGGCATTAAGTGAAAGCCAAACCTGCCTGAAATGTTAACTTCCTTATGGGGTTTTGAGTTTCTCTTATTTTTGATAAATGGACCAATCTGGCAATAAAATCCTTGCACAGTAGGTTAATAATGTCATAGCTGAACTGTGAAATAGTAATGTGTGTACCATCTCTCAGCAAACAATAATCCTTGAAGCCTGATAAATCTATTTCCAGCCCAATTGCATGTTCATTGTTACCCACGACTCCTTCTTTGCAAATACAAAGCAGTTTTGTCACATGTATTTTTTAAGCAGAAGCAACTGGGAAGTCAGACGCCCCTAGGGCTCTGAAGGCAGAGGGGACAGGTTCATTTGCAGCCCTCTTGAGCATCTGAAACCCTCAATGTCTACACACACCACGCTGGATCCCTGCATTGCTGGTACGGGGGCGCTGTGTAACCTTCCAGTCCTTCCCGTGCCCACAGCACTGACGGAGGCAGAGAAGAATTGGGATTTAGGAAGCAAAAAATCCCCCCAGGCCCTTCAGTTTTCATTGATCACTTAGAAGCAGGCAAGGTTTGGTGCTATTTACCCCAAGTCCCTGATGACAAGAGAGGCGATCAGGAGACGTCTCTACACTGACTTCCTGTAGAGGTGGGAAGACGAAATCTGGCCAACGTCTGCAGGCTTCAGACAGCCCGCGGCACACACACACACAGACTGTGTGCAGAACACTTCAGCGCCACAGATTCTAAACAAAAGACAGCCAAATGCCCTCCCTGTATTAAAAGAAGGGGGAAATATACCCCCTCCCCCATCTGTGGCCAGGCACGGGCAATGCCAGGGTAAAATTTACACTGTGTCGGTGAAAAAGAGAACTGTATCCAAAATCATCGCTGATTTGGAAGGAATTATTTAAGCATCAGAATCTAAGTAGCTTGGGGCAGTGCACATAAACTTGACAAACAGGCTACTTTAGTCCTGTCTGACTGTATCAGCATAATAGGGCAATGAAGCTTTTATTCATTCAAAGAAAGGTGGAGTTTGATTGGCAGGGCAGCCTGCCTGAACGCAAGTGGCTCTTTTCCCCAACACTTCACTGCTATCAATTACCGTTTTGAATACGAAGGGTTTCTAATGTAAAATAATGCCAACCTCTGCCTCTATCCTCAGGCCAGCAAGCTTCTTTGTGTTATTTATTCCGGGTCTGTGACTGTTCTGAACCTTCCTCTCTCTGCCGTTTGTTTCCTTCTCCTCCTTCTCTCCTTTCAGTATCTAAATGATGTAACATTGCCCGCCGAAGTGAGGCTCATGCAGAAAACATTCCTGTTCTTTATTTTAATCAATAACCTCCTGGGTGAATGACATTTCCACCTTAGTGATTTAAAATCAAAAGACCTGGGGATGTCCATGCTTGTGAATCACCCCAGGTTCCAGGAACAAAGGAGGCATTTTTGTTTTTTTGTGATTTCCCCTTCGTGCTACAAACAACTGGGCTCCGAAGTGGATTTCATGTAGCCAGTCAACTTCTGTCTGGAAAAATGTGCGCGCCTGAACTGAATGCCGTTCTTATTTAAATCGGCAAGTGATTTGCTTTAGCTGCCATCTGTTGGCCAGTTAGCTATTTTAATTTGATGCCGGGGACATTACCTGACTTTGTATATTGCATTTTGATCTGTATCACGTTTGAGAAATGTCTGAAAATGACTCTAAGGGAGAAGACTTTGAAAGATTCTGTTGAACAAATATGTACATATGTTAATACAGCGCTGGGCATACAAGGGTGGGAACTTCCAAGTGTGTATAGATACAGTGTGTCTTACCTAATAATCTTTATGGCCAGGCTGATAATCAATCCTTCAAACGTTTTTTCCTCCACATTTCCCACTAATCCTCCTCATTGAAGAATCGTTAACTTCGAGCTTTTGCCCGTCGTATCCTCACCCATTTTCCTAGAACTGCAGTTTCTCTCGTTTGCAGGCCTGTGGAGCAAGGTTTGGGTGGTGGGGACAGTGGCTTTCTCAGAGGAGAAAGGAGTTTGATGGTGCTTTGTGAATATTTACTGAGAGCCTCCTCGCGGAGGCACCTGGGCTCTTTGAACAGTGTACCGGGCGAAGAGGTCAGCGGGCCGTTTCCGGGGGTGTCTGGGTTTCCTTTGCTAATCAGCTGTGTGATTTTGGAGCAGTCATTTAGCTCGTCTGCACTTTCAGCTCCTCGTGTGTAAAATGAGGTAAAGGTACTGGGTTTTCTCTAACGACCCTCCCTGCCCTAATGTTCCAGAAAGGCTGATTCAGGAGCGAGCGGGAAAAGGTCATGTGGCCCTGTCTCTACCCTCAAGCTTTTCACAATCTTACGGAGGAGGCCGTAGGAATTATTTACATTCACGCCCTGTTCTAGAACTGGGCTAATCAAGGGCTTGATTAACCTCCTCTCTGTTTTTTTTTTTTTTTTTTCTCTCCTCGCTAATAAACTTCCTACAACTTTTGAAAATGATTTTGTTTTTCTCAATCTTGCCTGCCACGTGATGTTCTCTTCTGCACAGCTTCTTCCTTGGCAACTCTGTAATATTTGTGCCCGGGCCTTTCTTTTTCTCACATTCATTAACATGAAGGTAGACACACACAAGAGCTTTTCCACTTGAACTTTCCTCTCTCGGGATGGCTTCTTTGCCGAGCTCACCTGGATATGGGCATTCTCTTCCTTGAGCCTATGCGCTTACAAATGCTATGTAGGAGTGAATCGTATTTTTCCACAAAAGGTACCTCCGGTTTATAGGTTCACCACTGTCATTACTGGTAACATTTAAGTTCCCAGTTTCATACGGTACAGACCCACCATCCCACTCCAAGCATTTATGCACTAAACAGTTGGCAACAGAAGGGACCTATCTGATAATAATAAGGCAGAGTGGATGGTAGGACTCAGAAGAGAGTGAATAATGGGACATAGAGTGGACAGAAAAAACTGGGAGTTTTAATTTCAGATCTGGAATGATGGGGATCTCCTTTCTTCCCTGTATTGGACCTTAGGAATATGTGAAGAAATTTAGGCTGGCGAGTAGTAGAAAGGTGTGATCTTGGGCAAATGACTTAACTTATCTGAGCTTTAGTTTCCTCATTGAGAAATGAAGGAAGTAACCGTAGAAACCTATATCATAGGCTTGCTGCAGGGATGAAATGATATAATGAGATTAAATGAGATGAAGCATCTAGCAAGTCACCTGGCCCATGGCAAAAATTCAGTAAATATTTTCTATTGTTGTGGCGTCTGGGTGGCTCTGTTGGGTAAGTGTCTGCCTTTGTTTAGGTCATGATCCCAGAGTCCTGGGACTGAGCCCGCCTTGGGCTCCCTGCTCAGTAGGAAATCCGCTTTACTCTGTCTCTCTCCCTCTGTCCCTCCCAACTGCTCCCGTGCATGCTCTCTCTCTTAAATAAATAATAAAATCTTTAAAAAAATATTTTCTGTTGTTGCTGCTGTTATGTGGAATTCACATAATTTCACACAGTTTCAGACACTGAAACTGGTTGTCTCGGTTGATGATATTCTCCCAAAGAAGTGGGGCACCAGCTTTGACTGGGGAGGCTCTGTAGTCAGAAATCACTCCAATCTATCCAATAAATGTTGGTGTTTCTCCTCTCCTTCTCCCCATGCCAATTTCTCAGACCTATTTACAAGTTTTTTTTTTTCCTGACACTTATAAATACAGATCCGTCCCATGCCATAGCAGGTCAGTATTCTCACTCCTGTTAGTTGCAAAACTGCTGGTGATTTATTACTAGTGAAAATACTTTTTGGATTCTGCATTTGCATACCCAATTTGCTAGTATTTCTGGGTCGTTTCCTGCTTGCCAATGTATTTAAACTTTCCCCAGGAACAGCAGCAACCACCCCCCACCCCACCCCCGAAAGGGAGGCCTGACAGAGTTGCACTTGGTTTGGATTCCATACATCAGTCACGTGGGGTAATGTTCTTTTCCATTGTGACTCAAGAGCTGGCATTTTGCATTCTATTTCTTGCTGGTTTCACAAGCAGCAGAAGCTATTATTTCTATACCAAGATATGGCAAACGGAAATGACTTCTTCCCCAATTATTCTAATGAGGCTTCCTGAGCGTTATTAGAAAGTGAACCCATGCAAAGTGTGCATCGTCACAAAACTTTGTACACTCAGCTTCGGATTAGGTCTAGCTATTCGGATTAGAATACCAACTGAAAGGGGGGTACGTGCGTGTGTGTTTATAGTATTTGGTTATTCTCATAAGTCAGGGTCACCAAAATGTCTCTTTCAAGGGAGACTGCCTTAACAAGAATGAAATAATTTAGTCTCTATTTCTTACGAAGCTATCATAATATTTTTGAACAGTCAGCTGAATGCCTCCTAAGTCGCCTAGATAACTAAAGGGCTTAAAAAGTTCTTCCATGGAGATAAATAAGCTGTCAATTCATGATGAAGAAAATCAAACTCAGGGTGTTGATCTTGGCCGCAGTGCCTCTGCAAGTATGAAAGACATTTTTGCCGAGACGTAGCACAGCCCATGTGTTAGCAGTTAGCACTCCAGTGCCATACTGCGCCTCTGCTAGCCTTTTCAAAAGATAAACATGGTTGTCAAAATAAGGAAAAGAGAAGATTAACCCATTCAGTTGCGTGTAAATAATAAATGACACTCCAGCTCCCTAGAGTCTCCACGAAGAAAGGAGGCGAGGGTCCGGAGACTGGTTTTTATCGTGACTTGGATTTTCTTTTCTGAACACCTTCGCACGCTTGGGTTTGGAACTACAGGGTGGACGCACTGATATCTGGGCGCAGTGGGAAAAGGAACTGCAGACGGAAGGCCGAAAAGAAAGGCATGCCTGAAGCCAATTCATTTACTCAGGTCCTTACACTCTTAGGACCTCGCGGCAGCATTCCTCTGACCTTGGGGTCTAAAGTCATGCATATTTTGGAGTGAACACTTAAAAAGAAAATAGCAAACAGGCTCATCTGTTAGACCAGCCTTGTGCATTAGTATAAAAAATATCTGCATGTGTTACTGTTCTGATAGTAAAATCCAGAGCTGGGCTCGAGCAGGGAGGGGGCAATCATACTGTTTTGTATTTCCTTTGTATTAACAAAACCAAAAGAAGGCCATCAAAGCACAAGAGGAGCCTGCCCATTGGCTGCTGTGGTCGGCGGTGTCTCGGTTTGTTGCCTTGGGCTGCGTGGTCTCAAGGTCTGTTCGGCTTCAATCCAGCATGAGGGGGGCACCCAGTAGGGCAGCAGCTCGGAGCTTTAAAAACTGAATACTAGGGGCATGCCAAACATTTTTTGGATATGTGTTCTTCTTCTTGACATTATTGTGTAAGTTGTGGGAGCTTCTGTTTTTTGTTTTGTTTTGTTTTGTTTTTCTTTGCCCTCAGAGGTCCTATGAAGCAGCAGGCACAGTAAAATGGAAAACATCAGTATGTCTCTCATTTAGGAAGTCTCCGGTAAAAATCAATGATTCCATATCATAAAAATGTCTAATAGCTGAGGCTTAGGGACGGAATTCTGATGTGCTTTCCCAAAGCATGCAGCAGATGGGAAGGGTCACAGGACTGAGGGTAGGAGATATTCTTAACCTCTCCGTGCCTCCATTCCCTGCATTTCCTCATCTTTAAATGGGGACAATAACAGGACCTAACTAGTAGAGGTATTAGGGAGAACCAGGGGAGGAAAGGTCTGCAAGCACTGTGCCTGCCTTTGTTGCAAGCTCTCCATAAATATTTGAAGTTGTTACTCATTTGTATTGTTTCCAATATTCTTATATCTTATATTGTTATTGGTCCTGTTGTTTCAACTAATTTGTAAACTTTTCTCATTTGCAAAATGAAAGAGTTGGACCAGATGACATCTGAGATTTTTTCTTCTATTAAGAACCTAGAGTTCTAAAGGTTCTTTTTGCTGTAACCGGGAGGAAAATGTACATAGTCATAGGAAAAGTGTCATAAATCTAGAGATCTTGTGCAAAGAAACTAAGAAAAGTACGGGAAGTTTTAGGTTGTAATTAAGCAAGTGGATTATGCTAAAATTGCCTCTACGAAGGCAGTAGTGTTTTCATTTTCTCTAACCACATGGATGTTATTGAGTATGTGTAAATAAGAGACGAGTGAAAAAGATGAATACTAATCTCTGCAAGATTCAAATGAATATTAACTCTTATTCAAATAGTACAAGTACCTTGCATAGGGAGATCAAGACATGAATTCATATGATTTCTTTTTTTTTTTTTTTTAGCTGTGTACATCCTTTGGTTACAGAAGCAGCTCAGGACTTATGGTACTGCTCATTTCCTAGCAAAGTATGACATCTGGGCTGTTCCTTTAAATATAGTACCTTGTTTGCTCAGGCTTATGGCTCAGTAATATTTGTTTTGTCTTACAAATGCAGTGAAAGCGGGGATTACAGGTATTCCTCAAGGAATAATTAGAAATAAAAGCTTATTTATATGAGGGAAGTTTGCGAGTAGGATGTGTTCTTGCTTGAGTCACAAAGAAGGGATACTGGTTTCAGTTTCATTTTTGATGCATTGGAACTCTGTACTTTTTGTAGAGTCCATTTGGAGAGGTTAAAAAAATCGCTCAGAATTCTCAGCACAAGTTGGGTTAAAAATGGCTTGTCTTTCTTCCTCTATTTCAGGCTCTTCTACCCTACTGGCAAGACCTCTCCCCCATTCCTCTGTGTTTGGATTTTAAGAAATAAATTCAAAAAAGGAAAAATATATATCTATGGGCACTGTGCCTATAAAATAAAGGTGTGCCAGGGATCAAAGAGAAGCCTTGTCTTAGAATACAATTTGGCCCAAACTGCCTGGTGTGTGTGTGTGTATGTGTGTGTGTGTGTGTATGTGTGTGCGTGTGTGTGTGTGTGTGTATGTTCATCTCTCCATGATTCATTCTGAGGGCTGTTTTAGCCTTCATAAAATATTCATGCTAGTTGTGCATGGTTCTATAATTGCCATCTCAGGCCTTGAATTATTTATAGGTTGTACTGTTCACATAGTCTCATTTACTGATAGAGAAGATAACACCATACGAGAGGATCCCAAACACTCTGAGGCCTGTTACTTTGCATTAAGTAGTGGAATTATATTACTGTAGGTGTAAAACGCTGGCCTTTTTTCCCTCCTCTCCCTTTAATATATCATTTTTGTATTTATAATATGCTAATTGTCAGGATGCTGTTAAGCCTCATAATTCCTGCCGAGTTTTGCCGAAATCAAGATGTGGCTGAAATGATTTAGCTCTTGATCCCAGAATGATTGTTCTAAAAAAAAAAAAAACAAACCTGTCTTTACACACAGCATAATTTATTGAAATGATGTATGACTCTACATGCATACCTGAGCCCTTTTGTTTTGTACTATTGATCAGTTTGTATGTCTCAGTGTTAACCAACATGTGGTTGGTTTGGGTAGACATTTACCAAGGAGGCTTTCAGGCTTGCTGTCCCTAATTAAATACTGAGTCTCAATTCAGTTGTGTGACAGTTTCTGTGCACTTATTTATTTTGCTTTCCTAATGCTCTTTTCTCTTTTCTGCCAACTTGATCTCTATTCCACATACATCATACTGTTTTGAAATTTATTCAAGGGTGGGAATATACTGTAGTTGTATCTCCTCTTTCTTTCTTTCCTTTTTTTGTATTATTTTGTTTCAAAAGTACATGCTAATGTTAATCAGTATCAAAAGCCGAACTCACCACGGAGCATGCTTTGCTGGTATTTCACTGCCATTTTCCATGTTTAAAGAGGAAAAACAGATAGAAAAATTCATGGCAGCTCATAACCTACTGCTGATATATTTTAGCTCTCTCCTGCACCAGTGGAAACTCATGAATTTTCTGCTGGTTTAGGGACTTCCAACTCTATACAAATCATTTAACAAACCTTCCTCCATCTCCTCTCCCAAGACTGATCAGTCTTTTCCCTTAAGCCTTCTTTCTGTCACACAGGTTACCCTCCCTTCGATGTGTGATATGCACTTACCTACACCTCGATCAGCTAATTCACTGCTTCTCAAAATACACCTGTATGCTGCTGATGGTGCACGGGATGATTTTAAGTTGGCAGGCTCATGAGTTTTTAGGTGGTATCCATCTGTGTCTTTGCATCACACTGAATCAGGTAATGATTTCAGGAAATAATTTCATGTAAAACTTCTTGCAGTCCTACTGATTAGGCCAGGGTCCCAGTTTGGCGCCAATCTGTCTTTAACTCCTCTCTCAAACTTACTTCATCTCTGGGTTCAGCAAATACCTTTCGGCAGGAAATAGCATTTAGCCAAAACTTAGTAAATTTTCTTTGTTTTGCTTTCATTTATTTTTATTTGTGTTGCTTCCCTTATCTAAGGTAAGTGGCATTGGCTCACTCACTCATTGGTAAGTGGAAAGTCATTAAAAAAATTTATTGGTAGTAAAAAGAAGCTAGTCAGTATCCATAAATTATTAAATAAAAAATATAAGTATTATGTAAACATGGCAAAAATTATGAATGTGCTTTTACGAATGACTGAACTTCAGCGAACACTAGGATAGGGCCAAGGCAGTGGTGAATCATTCTAGAGAGCTGGGAATTCAACCGAGCCGAAGAGAATGGCAGGGGGGCAATGGACACAGAGAGGGTGTAGAAACTAAGATGATGGAAGGAGGGAAGGCAGTCATTTTTGTGCAGTTCAACTGTCTTTCTTCAGATGGTATAAGTCCCACTAACTAAATGGAGTTCTGTTCAAATAGAGTTCTTACTAACTGAAGATCCACCTGTACCAATGAAAGAAATGTTTTCTAAAGTCCCAAGGGGGTGCACCTCGGTGGCTCAGTGGGTTAAAGCCTCTGTCTTCAGCTAAGGTCATGATCTCGGGGTCCTGGGATCGTGCCCCGCATCGAGCTCTCTGTTCAGCAGGGAGCCTGCTTCCCCCTCTCTGCCTGCCTCTCTGCCTACTTGTGATCTCTTTCTCTCTGTCAAATAAATAAAAATAAAAATCTATAAAAAATAAAATAAAAATAAGTTAAAAAAAAAATAAAGTCCTAAGGGCCCCTCTCCATCATAGGAAAACAGTACAGGGGGTAAGATTGATTCTCATTCATGAATGAGAGTTTTGAGGGCTCTGGGAGAATGCCGTAAACTCCAGTGGGTCTTGTAGACTAATGTTGATAGGGGAACAGGAAATTAGTGTAATTCTCTACAGAAGAGCCCTTGGACAAGCTGCATTTCTCAGTAAGGCCAGAATATTAGCTTGTTTGGGTATCTAAAGAGGCAGGGCTCCCGGAGACTTCCGGCCTCGCCCAGGGACAACACCTGGCACATCACAATAGCTTTGCACCTGTCCATTGAAGCAAGGCTAGATAACAGGGCTCTGATTAACTAATATTTCCTTAAAAATATGCACACAGCAAAGCGAAGTATGATTGAAGATGAAATTAGATCACTGTTTCATTTATTCAGTATATCCTGCAGAGTAAATGCCTATGTCTGTACACTGGGGGGTGGCCCAGGAATAAATTACATAGTTCTTAGGAGCTTGTGACAACTCACTTGACAAGAGTGAGTTGTGTGCTAAGCAGATTTTAAATTTAAAATCTGAATGTCTTACATTCTTATTTACCTCCATCCTATCACCCAAATCAGAACAGACTAAAACCTTTCTGCTTGGGTCGATAGGGGAATCCTGTCTAAAGACAGAAGGAAGCTTAAGGCCATCTTGGGGCTGGGAAAACTGTCTCCCTCCCGGCTACTTGTTAGTGTCTATTTTGGCAACAGAATTGAGTTGTGAAGCATTTTAAAAATTTTCTCAGCCAACGATCTGTACTTTGGGAGGCCATAGCTGCAATTCTACCAAGTACCTGTGCTCCTGCTCTGTAACTGTGTGTCTTCTTTTGGGCTTTTATTATCCCCTTGGTTCTGATGAGTCCAAGCTGGTGCCTTGTGTTTTGTTGAAGTTCAGTTTCAAAGGGTGAATTTGGTGCATTGTTATAGAAAGAGGTCCTAGGCCATAGGACCAAGTCTAGGGAAGGTAGTGGCCTCAACTTTGCTGCTAATGAAATGTGGGCCATTGAGGAAGTCCATCAAGTGACCCGAGCTTCAGTCTTCCCATCTGTAGAAGGAGATGATTAAATTTGTGGTTCTGTGTCTTCATGTTTTACAGTTCCTTCATTCCCTGTTCATCCTTTTGGTGATGGGCTGCAGATCCCTGGCCCCTGTGTAAAGTCAGAACATTATTTGCCATAACAAAACAAGACTGATTGTTGAATACCTTTTATTTCTGCCTCCGTAGATGTGTGATCTTATATAAGAATGACTTGCTGGCTAACCCCTCCTATTCTGATGGTTGTGTTTATTATTATTACTATTACTATTATTATTATTACTTAACTATTCCTAATAGCAATAGTTGTGTTAATTTGGTTATATGGCATTTTTTTCAAGAGGGTCAAATGTATCTAGAACATAATTCACTAAGAAAGGGGTGGAGGGTAATGGAGAATTGTGGAACTTTGTTTTTTCTAATTACTTGGTAGTTTGATTCTGATTTCTTAATCTGTTTTCTGCAGCGATCAGCATGTCAGAAGTTGAAATTCTGCAAGTTTCTGCTGGTCATAGACTCATGACTTGAAGAGAAATTAATGTCTAGCTATATAAGCACCTTACTGCTTTGATATTTCTGTCAAATGGTGTCTGGTCTATTCTTGAACTTGTGCAGTGATGGGGAACCCATCATCTCATAAGGCAGCCCATCTCTCACCATTACAGTGTTCTTTCCTTCTGTTGAACAGAAATCTGCTTGATGAAATGTTCAGTCTTTGGTCCTTGTTCTTTCTAATAGATTTTTTTTTTTTTTTAAGAATAGAGCTGCTTTAGCCACAGAGCAAATAGTTTAAATATTTGGAAACCGCTATCTTGTCTCATCAAGGCTTCTCTTCTTCAGACTAAATGTTCCTTCAGATATTCTCCCTTGAGATTGTACCGAGTCCTCTGACCTCTTGATCACTCGATGCTAAATATACATCAATGCAAAGAGCAAGGGCATTGGGTCAATCAGGCATCAGTTCAGATTTCAGATATGCTACTTACCTTGCTATGTGGCCATGGGCTATGTGGTTAAGCCTCAGGTTTCTCATCCTTAAAATGATGATAATATTGGAAAATATCTAACATCATCCAGGGTCTATAATAGATGCTAAATGAAATTGTATTGCTTCTCTTATTGACTTTTCCCCTTGTCTAGCCTAAATTATCAATCTATCCAGAAATGATGTGGGGCTCTGGGGGTCCTTAGTGAATTAGAGAGCAGATCAGGATCTTCACAAAACCTCAGTTCTCATAATATATTGTATTTCTGGTAATATGGGCAAATGTTACCTTGCCTACAGTTGAAGTGGAGGGCATGCGCATTTGTTTTCAGCCCTCTGTATCTAGCCCTTGCCAGTGTGCTTTGGCAAAAGGGAAAACTTTGTATTGGCGCCAGGTAGGATGCTTGTTGATCAACAGTAGCACTTTTGGAGCACGAAATCCTGCCCCTTATGAGTGCTTGGCATTTTGTGGAATTAGAATTTTGCCTTCTCTGGGCTTTCTTGGCTTTCTTCAACAGTGTCTCTACCTGGTCCTCAAAACAAAACAGCAGGAATAAATATCACCCTCAGATGTGCCTCTTTCAAATTAAAAAAAAAAAAGGCAAACAAAATAGGTGTCCCCTAGTGCAGCAGAGATTAGACTCTCCAGTCATCTTCATGAAAGAATAAAGACAATCTTTGCAGTGTTCTCAAGGTGGAGAACTGAATGTGTCAGGCCTGATGCTGTCACTGCCCGGATGAAAAGGCAGGATAGTGAAATGAAAGGGGAATAGGGAAACTTTGGAATTGGATGGGTCCCCAAAAATAAAAATGAAATAAATTGGGGGGTAGGCTGCATCGGAGGACCTATGCCAAAGTTGGAAAAAAAAAAAAAAGGACCACCACCAATATGGCAACACAAATAAGTGCTTTGGAAGAGGCACTATCAGGATTTCATCGACTCTGTGTGGTAAAGTAATACTAAAAGGGGGGAGGTCCTCCCTCCTCTGCTCAGACAAACTGAATGGCAATGCCCTTCTCTGCAATGGGCTGGACTGAAAAGTGTGGTGTATTTTCTAAGGGTATCCTATCCTTTGGGTCCCCTGATAAGCAACAGCACATTGTCATGCAAATTGTCCCCATTCCCAGCGGGATTGTGCTGTGCCTTGTGAAGGCCTCTGCTGGGAAAAGGCTTTTCAGCTGTCGCCTCTTGGGTTGATATCTTTATAAAGCGACCAGAGCAGTGTTCTGCATTCGTTCCACACAGTGCCCAGAGTTCTAGTGTCTTCCATTTCTGCCTCACTTGTACACACACACACACACACACACACACCCTAAGTGCCTTTTCCTTCTGACACACTCAGCCCTGGAAGGACATAAAATCGAATGCTTCCCCTCAGTCATCTGAAGGAAAATTACACGTCATCCTTTTTTTCTTTCCCGTTCCCTCTTTGTCAAGGGAACATAAACCCTCCTTCGGTTGCTGTGAGTTGGCTTTATGAAGTCATTTTGAATCTTTTCAAGAGTAGGTTACAAGTGAATGCTTTCAACATCACACATGTTGAAATCACCTCAAGTTTTGCTTATGCCATTCCCACCCCCACCCCTGGCAAGGTAACGCCATGGCTCTTGCCTGCTGTGCCGCTTTTCCGGCATCTTTATTGCCCCAAAGTTGTGCAAACACCAATAGACTGGGGCACCAAGTCATCACTGAACTCATTGGTCCAACAGCCTTTCCACATGGCTGTGTGGTATGCGACCCCAGACTGTACTTCTAAACCATTTTCTTGAGCATCAGACATTGCTCAATTTTCAAGTAACAAGAAAGAGTGCCCTTGCATCACTGTCGGTGTCTCTCCACTCTTTGGGGCTGTGTTAGACTTGACTTAAACATTTGCAGACCCCAGGAAAACAAATTGGGCAATGCGGTCCCTGCCGGGCTAAGTACAACTCAAATACTTTTGTAATAAACATGTAATGAAAACATGTTTGCACCACTTACTTTAGTTTCCTTTAAATTTCAGAGTGATCTTTTAAAGAGAGAAAACAAGTGGCACGTGTAGCACGCCAGTGGTTCTTGGATATGGATTAAACTGAGCTAAAGTCTGAGCCACGCGTAAAATGAAAGTCTATAGACTCTGGGTTTGCAAAACATGAATCTTTGTTTAGGCAGTTAAATTGAAGTTCTTCTTTATGCATATTAATTTAATGGTAGAACGGGGAGTATGGCAAAAGATTTGTAGAATCTATTTTGGTTGTTATGTTTCTCGGATAACTTTGAATCTTGGCCACTGTGTTTGCGCTAAATCCTTGCGACAAAACTACGTACAGAATTCTCTGATATAGATACAACCTTCAGGGGAAAATTTTTTTTTAAGTTTTTGTAGGGCTTGTATAGTCAGGTGGTGATGGTATCTTCTGACTTTTGCAGGCAAGTGGGAAAGATGAGTGAAAATGGGCTCTGAGAGTGAATGGTTGAAAGTCTATCAAAGAGGCAGTATGATAAGGATACTGTAGGATCCATTTCAAACTTTTCAAAAATGTAGCATTTCAAATTTTGTTAATTTTAATGTTTATTAAAAAACAAATCAATTTCTAGAATTAAGATGGGATGGCAGAGAGTAAGAAAACAATAACAATTAAAAAATAACTGTATGGGGGCACTTGCGTGACTTAGTTGAGTGTCCGACTCTTGATTTCAGCTCAGGTTATGATCTCAGGGTCCCTGGATGGAGCCATGCATCAGGGCTTTATGCTCAGTGGGTCATCTCATTGTGTCCCTCTCCCACTGCCCCTTCTCCCCCAAAATAAATCTTTTTTTATTATGTTCTGTTAGCCACTGTATGGTATACAATTAGTTTTTGATGTAGTGTTCAGTGGTTCATTATTTACGTACAACACCCAGTGACCATCACAGCATGTGCCCTCCTCAATACCCATCACCCTGGTACCCCTTCCCCCCACCCCTTTCACCTCTGAAACCCCCAGATTGTTTCTCGGGGTCTATAATCTCTCATGGTTCATTTCCCTCTCTGATTTCTCTTGCTTCAGATTTCCCTGGAAGTTTTGGTACACTCCAAAAAGTGGAACATTGTATTTTTCTGAAACCAAGGCAAGTGGAGAGAGTTGTTGTCTATACTAAAAACTCAGCCCACAAAGCTGTGGCCTTGAATGTAGATTAACTACCCGGAAATTCCTGGCCTTCCTTGGTCTTGGAGTTTTGTCATTGTGCATAGTGCTCAACACACATTGTGAAGATCCAGACTCTTCTGTCACTACCAGAGCTTCCTCGGGCATGGAAAGGGAACAGAAAGGGACACCTGTAAAGGACGCATCTTCTCTTCTTGACTCTTGAATCCAATGAAAATATGGAGGTTGGGTTACACCTAAATTACATGCTAATGATTTTGTGAAATATGAAGTCATGGCTTAGAAGGAAATCTAAGTTATCCAGATCTGTTTAGAAGCAAATAAGTACTCTCTTCCATCCCAACATCCAGCGACCATCAATTTTGACATAAAAAGGGGGACCCTTCCTCTAACTGCTGGTATTTTCATCATAACATTGACCCTCCCTTTTTCATCAACACCACTGGGCCTTCATTATTAGTTGGGATGTCAGTTTGTCCTGAAACCTGGCCAGGAGCAACAGACCAGAACTTATAACAAATTTGAAATTGACATTGACCACATTTATGGGACTGTCATGGTTCCCGGTGCTGTATATTTAATCTTTTGGAGAAGAAAGGATAGAGGTTATTGCACAGCTCTTTGCCACAAATTATGCATCATATTTATTCCACATTTGTGCCTGTGTGTGTGTGTGTTGGCATGCTTTATTAGTTTGTGTGGGTATGTCTGTATGTGCTTAGATGTATACAATATGTGGAGATTATATATATATATATATATATATATATATATATATATATATGTTATTGGAGTCCCCAGTGTGTAGTTTATAGTTTGGAAAGAAATCATCTTCCATCATTCGTCACTGCCTAGCTGTTGTAGACTGGCCCAGAACATCATTTGTTAACAGCGACAAAGCCGCACTCATAAACGCCGACATGTTACATTAATTTATAGGCACTGAGTGACTTATTAAAAGTGACGTGTGAAATATAACAGGACCCGGTATGGATGATTAGGTTTCGGGCTTTGAATTGTTGACAAGGCAGGGGTAATGAATTGCGGGACACCAGTTCCTGCGTTTCCCCCTCATTAGTCAGTATTAGCTGCATTAATAGTAATAATTGGATATATTCATCATTTAAAATGTTTTAATAAATGTTTGGACAGTACCCGATCGGAGCTGTCAAATATTAGGCTGGGAGAGTTGTGACAAGAGAAAAATGATGATGTTCCTTAGGTGAGAGATTTATGCAGCTTTGGGGATGCCAGCCTTGACTTTCTACTCCCAAAGGAACTCTGAGTTCAGATGAGCTAGGGATACAAACCACGAAAATGGGGAAACCTAACTCTTCTCTGTCTCATAGGACAGTTCTGCAAGAAGAT
This sequence comes from Nasua narica, assembly GCA_028533885.1. NCBI lineage: Eukaryota > Metazoa > Chordata > Mammalia > Carnivora > Procyonidae > Nasua > Nasua narica. The sequence goes on from CM052809.1 coordinate 94,469,094, forward strand.
TTTGAAATGGGGCAGAGGACTGTCTGGGAGTCAGGCCTATGAATGCCTCACTAGGATGGTTTCCTGGGAAGAGATTAAGAGTCCTAGGGTTGACCCAAGTTAGGGATGTGGCCTTAGGCAAGTCCCTTTACACATTTTGGAGTCTCTGTTTCTGTGCCTATGATAGATGCCATTTGGGTCCCTTTGAGACCCTAGGTTGCGTGAGTTTCATCATCAGATGTGATCCTGTAAGCCTAGGTAGACTTCTAAATGACTTCCCCTTTCCTTCGCTCCTTGGTATTTACTAAGGATTTCTGTGTTGGCTCCAGTGAGGACTGAGAGGATGCATAAGAGCATTCTCTTGCCCCCTGGAAGGTGATCAGACATTGTTTGGTTATATGCAGCATTATCTGAGTCATATGAACATGGTTTTATTTTTACACTAACCAGAGTCTAAATGCATCCCAATGTTATGGTTTAATGCTTTATTGATCTTTCTCTGTTCCCATGATCAGATTAGGGCTATTGTATCATATGCAAAAGACATGGAGAGAAAGAGGTTTAGTGTACATTTACGCAGCTCCTAGCCCCCAACCTGGTCCCTGGACCCCACTGCTGTAAACACAACAAAGCACGGAAAAGCATATACAAATGTGCATTTATCTTGCATTTGAATGATAGAGATTTTAGACCAAAATGGAGACTGACAGAGGTTATATACTAATACTAATACGAACAACAACAATTAGTAATAAAAGAAACAGCTTAACTTTACTGAACATTTACTACATGCTATTCATGGCCCTGTGGACTTTACATATATTCTCTTATTTAATCCTTACAACAATTCTCCCACGTAGATATTATAATTCCCATTTCACACATGAGGAGACAGAGGCTTAGAGAGGTTAATTGATTTTTTTAAGGTCACACAACTGATAAGTGGTAGAGCCCAGATTGGAACCTGGTTTGTGTGATTTCATATCTTAAGCACCCTGTGACTGCCCCTAGCAGTAGGGTGCCTGCTCATTTCTGATGGCATGGTTCAGGGGGGATGTTGTCTAATGAGAGAAGTGTTTGGAAAAGGATGACTAGGAAGGTTAGGCATCTGTAAATCATGTCCTGAGGTGGTAGAAGAATAAGATTTGCTTGTTCTGGAAAAGAGACCTGGAAGGTCAAGTGGCCACTCTAAATTATTGAAGTGTTGTTTTGGGGAAGAAGGGAGTGCTGCTTTCTGGACTCATGCTAAAATGGGAATTTCTGAAGGTAAATGACAGGAGGGCAGAATTCAGCTCTCAGGAGGAGGGAGTATCCTCACAGTGCTGTCCAGTTTGGATGGGAGGCACTATCTCCCCATGATGGGACATCTTCTGCCACAGCTTGAATGATCCTGTCTCCCTCTGGCACCATGCACATCACTTTCCTCCTTGCTCACTCTCTAGTCACACTGGCCTTTGTGCTGGCAGGAATGCTCTTCCCCTACAGGTTGGTTGGCATGGCTGGCTCCTTCTTATCCTTCTGGTCTCAGCCAAAATATCATTTCCAAGAACTTCCTGACTACTACGGAAGTTTAAAAGATCCTCCCTTTCTTTCTTTTTTTTTTTAAATTTTTTATTAACATATAATGTATTATTTACCCCAGGGTACAGGTCTGTGAATCATCAGGCTTACACATTTCACAGCATTTGCCATAGCACATACCCTCCCCAATGTCCATATCCCTATCCCCCCCCCCACCTCCCAGCAACTCTTAGTTTGTTTCGTGAGTTTAGGAGTCTCTTATGGTTTGTCTCTGTCCCCATCCCATCTTGTTTCATTTCTCTTCCCCACCCCCGCCATAACCCCCTGACCTGCCTCTCAAATTCTTCATATCAGAGCGATCATGTGATAATTGTCTTTCTCTGACTGACTTATTTCGCTTAGCATAATACCCTTTAGTTCCATCCACGTCGTTGCAAATGGCAAGATTTCATTTCTCTTGATGGCTGCATAGTATTCCATTGTATATATATACCACAAAAGATCCTCCCTTTCTACCAACAATCACTTCCCCTCTGCCATTTTCTCTCTTCCAGTAGCTCTGATCAGTAACCAACATTATCATGTCTAGATATGATTTTGGTTTTTTTCTTCCTTCTTCCCCACTAGAATGCCAGGTCCATGAGGGGAGAGAGTTTTCCCATCTTCTCCATTTCTCCTCCAGCTCCCATGACAGGCGTAGAGTTGTCCAAGCACCTGTTTGTCAGGGACATTGGGGAAGGGATTCCTTCTTTGGGTGGGAAGCTACACTAGATAATTCCCATGTTTCTTGCTTATTTCTTGCAGCCCATGAGCATCTCAGTGTTGCAGTAGTTCTCCTATTTCTTTGCTTTATCAGAAAGACAAGAGAGTGTTCGAGAGCTTAAAAAATCCTCAATACCTGCCCTTGGTCTCTTTAGAACCAGTACTCTCTTCAGATCTAAGATAACCCTTGACTTGATGGCTTTGATTTTCTCACTTAGTAACTCTGGGAATTCTCTACATTTTCTGAACATTCGTCTTTGGGTTCATGTGTATTTGCATGTGATTCTGGCATCGTTTATGTCAAATATGTTTAGAATGCACCAAAGAAAAGATTTGGATTATATCAGTGAGACTTTATAGAACTTGTGTTTATTATTAGATGATATTCCCCCTTTTGTGAAAAAAAATAAGATTATTGCCACATAGTTTAAAACTGTGGATGTTTTTCATTAGTACGGTTTGGTTTTGCAAACATTCCAGCATGTGGTTCCTTACAATAAGTCGGGATGCTCTGCACACGCAGTTCACAGCTGGAATGTCTTGGGGCTATTGGTGCCTTTAGTTCATTTATTTTGGTTTCTCAGCTATTTCTCTGTTGTAGGTAGCATTTTATCATGCTACCTACATGCTTATTGTTCTTTCAGATTTAAGCATATGTTTATAAATTATATCCCAGGTTCTGAGGATACAGGGATGGAGACATTGATCTTAACTTCAAGGATATTACTCTCTAGTCAGGGGATCAGTAGGTAAGTAAGTAGTTACAAAATAAAATGGTAGATATGGTCATGGAGGAATGTGCCATGGGAACCTTGTGGTAGAAGATTCTGTTTTCCTGGTGGAACTTGGGAAGCATTCTCAGGAGGAAAAAAATGCATTTGTGATAATTTTGGAAGTACAGAGGATTCTTCTAGACTATGAGTGGTCAGGGTGGGGGTCTGTGTCAGGGGGAAGAAATAGCAATTGAAGAGGCCTGAGGGAGCTCAGAGGGTTTAGAAAATCCAGTTCTTTAGCATAAAGGAACATAACAGACATGAAATGAGATGTAGCCAACTGGATTGCTGGAGGCCAGGTCAGAAGTGGTGGCCTTTGTGCCATGAGACAATGGTAAGAGAGCTTGTACAAATCTGAGGCACTGTCAGCTGTATTTGAGGCACATCTCTCAGGAAAACCAAATAACTTCTGGCATCAGAGGTAGGTTCTGTGGAATTCGCTTGGAGAATATTAGTGTAATGAAGCAGTGCTGTTCTTGCTGGGACGGTCTTGTTGAACAGTTTCCGGGTGTGAGTTTAGGAAAGTGATAACCATATTATAGGTCACTTGCTTTAAATCTTCCCTAAAGTGTAAGCTCGCGATAGGATGCCTACTTTACAAAGGATGCAATTTCTCAGGGATAATAGGATTCCCTTCAGCCTTTAAGCAAAGATATCATAAAATAGGCTTTCTCTCACTCTCTTTCTCTCACATTGGTCATGACATCTTGGTGATAGCATGGGCCTGGGGCAAACCCTGACTGTGTCCAATATGTAAGTGGCTTTGCTGGAGGAGAGTCCTTTTCTCAGCTCTGTGGCAGGCGCAGTGAGAGCAGTATTAGTGACTGCCTTCATTTGTAGTTAATTATAACTCAAGATGATGACTATGTTGTCATGGGTATTTATACATTCTATGACTACAGGTGAAAACACGGTTGGATCTCTGGATATGCAATATATTCATTGTGTTTAGTTTGTTTGTTTTTTACAAACATAGATACCCAGGACCTAAGTCATCAAAACTTCTCTGTATCATTTGGGCAACTCAAGGGTCATTTTCTGAAGTTTCCCCCTCCTGGTTTGGCTGAAACTCAAGTTATTCTGACCCATATTAACATTTTCAAATGAAATTGTTTTATACTTGTTCTCAAATAATATGCCACTTTGACCTGGCAGTTCTTGTTCTAGGTAATTATTTTGAGGAAATATTCAGATAGGCAAATAAAATTTTATGTCCAAGGATGTTCACCAAAGTATTATTTATAATAACAAAATCTTGAAAGTAATCAAACAATAGGAGATTTTTTTGAATGTCTATTATATGTGAGGAAATGTTAAGGAGTAAAAAAAAAAACCCCACATATGGAAGATTATTTAAGATGAAAAAAGGATATAAAAATCTGTATATTGTTATGAAATTTGTATATACATGGAAAGACCGGGAGGAGATGAGGTACAGATGGTTTTTATTTATTTATTACTTTTGAGGATTTAAATTTTTTTTTTAATGATGACTCAACATTTATAATCAGGAAAAAGCTAGATGCTATTTTAAAATATACCAACTGGAATTTTTAAGAGGTGTCTGCATTTAAGATACCATATAGCCAAAGAAAAGATAATGTGATGCATGATGGCAAAAAAGTGGGAATTGCTACAGTCAAACTAAACTGCTTTGGCACTAGGCTCTTGTTAAGCTCCAGAGGAGCATTTATTTAAGGCAGCATTTGACTAAGCTAATTCCGGACATTTCTCTCAACTCCTGTGCAGTTGGTTTTAAGTTGCAGGGGAGATTTCTGGCTCAGGCCAATTGAGGGAGTATACATAAACATGGGGTTTATTTTGTCAGGGATGTTCTTGAGAGACTCAATTCTCTACTGATCTTTTTTGTTCTTTGTGGCCATTTATTTACTTTTGAAAATACCCCTGCAGATCCTCACTTGAGTGAAAAGGAGATCTGTTCTCATGGCAGGGCTCAGTCGCTGATCAACAAGGCTCTAAGAATCGCGTACAAATTCAGTTACTGCTGTTTTTTAACGTTCAAGCAAGTTGGCTTCGTTGCTATAAATGAAGGATGTTGCTTCACATCTTTTTATAAATTCCCAACCGTGTCTCATATTCTGGGCTTACCATGTCATGGGAGGCATTGAATAATGTTTCTTCCCACCCTCCAGTTTCTTTTTTCTTTTCTTTTTTAACTTGCCTTTAAATAAGACTCATGATGATGAAAGTTCTTACCCATCACCCATTGAATTTTCCAGGAAGCATAGGGGACAAAGGAGTAGAAAAGGTCTGAACTGATTCTACTCATCCTTTTAGTGAGTGCATGAGAAGAGAGGAGATTTACAGTTAAGGTCCTAAATCAGATCTGGCTGTTAAAGTTTTTGTTGAGGATTTAGGGAGGCTAAAGCTAAAACTGAGTGTCATCTTGGAGGTTAATCCCCCTGCCTCTGGAATGTGTGTCCCGCTGCCTGTGAAACTGACATGGTAGGACAGCTGAGGGTGAGAGGCCCTGGAGTTTGCCTCTGTGCAGGGCACTGGGGGTGGAGATAATGATGACAATGCCAGGATTCCGAGGCAAAGGTGTTTACGCCCTGAGACATGCATGCAATGGAGACGCAGGATGTTCCACGGGCTCCAAGTGAAGGGGAGGAAGAGCAGGTGACCCTGAGCAATCAGAAATGTCACTTGTCTGTCTTGCGAAGCATTAAGCAATAACCCTTTTAAAGTTACAGCTGGCCATGTGGACTGAGAAAAGCACGGCAGCGAGGGAGTCAAAAGGCTGAGAGGGTTTTCTTGTCCTTCTAAAGGTGAAGAGTGTTCAGTGGCACCAAAGAGAACCATGCTAAGATGGTGGCCAAGTCCACTGGCAATGGAAACTATGAGTGGTGGCCCCTTTAGCCATGATGGTGGCTTGACTCTAAATTCTGAATGGGGCCATTTTTATAGTCTAGATCCTCATTCCTATCCCTGAGAACCAGGGTGATTAGGCATGCAGGTGGAAAAGCACCCTTTATAAACATCTGGAACATATTCTGAATAGTAATAAGTTGGATACAAATTATTTAGTGAACAAGAACGTTGATATAGACCTTGGTCACACCCGGGTTTGCATCCAGACTCTCTCACTTATTAGCTATGGGACCTCAGACAAATGGACAACTAATACTATCTACCTTAGAAGTTGCTACCTTAGGGTTGCTGTGTAGATTCAGTAAGATAATATTAGCAAAGTGCTTGGCAAATTAGATTGTAGATAGTAAGCACTCAACAGTAATTCTAATAAGAAGAACAAGAATAATAGTAATCATGATATTTTCGTAGTAGTAGCGGAAGCAGAAATGTTGGCAGTACTATAGGAGTTTATCCATCAATACTTGTCTTATTTCTCTGGAGATCCCAAAGTAAAATACTGGATTAAAGTCCATTCATCCACTGTACAGTGGATGTTTATGATGCACAAACAAGGTTCTACTGAACACTCTGGAGGAAACAGGGTTGTATAAAATATGGTGTCTCCATTTAGGCACTTATAATCTAGTTGGGCAGATAAAAATTGTAAACGCAGATAAGAAATTACAAGGTGATAAGGGACCAGTGTGGTATAAATAGAGGCTGTGGGAATCCAGATGGTCTATTTTGGCCAATGTGGTCAAAGAGGCTTTGGTGTCAGCCTTAAAGAATGGATTTTGTTTTCTTTGAGTAGACGGAATTTCAAGCAGTGGTGACAGTGCATGTAGAAGATTGGAGGTGGGAATTAGCTAGCAAACTTTCAGGCAATGATGAAGCCTTTGAACAAAAGTTAAGTGAAGGGCAGTTTCTGAGTAAAAAATAAATTAGTCAGTTTCAACCGGGAATGCGTCACTGAGGTTAGGCAAATCCTTAACCCCCGTAATCCCTTCACATTGTTTCACAGCCAAGTGATCCAATCAGATTCATGTATAGATAATCTAAATATAAAATGACCTTGGTAAGTACCATGAGAAAGATACCTTCAGACCTTGAATGCCTTAGATGGATGGAGGAACATGACATTAACTCCAAATGGGAGAATCTGGGCAGTCTTACTGGAAGAAGAATTCTTAGCCAGACCTGGAAGGATGGAGGGACTTTAAGAGGGAGAGAAAGGCATTATAGGCAAAAGGAAAGATTGAACTAAAACTTGAAGGTTGAAGAAGATCCTTCTTTCCCAGAGAATATGGGTCATACATATTATGTTTGCAGGCTCATAAGGTTATTCTATTTTGAGATAAAGACCACTATAGTTTCCTGCATGTCACTTGGATAAAATGGAGGATAGATGAGAAGGACTTTTCATGTGCTATTTTTTCGTATTACAGCTAAGATGTGTCTCTTGAAGGGAAAATGGGGTGGAAATGATTCTTCTCTTGATAGAAAAAGGGGAAGATGATTGTTGTTGATGATTGTTGTCTGGGACAACCATGTGTCCCAGACAGGAGAAGTCTGTCTGTATCTTCAGTGCCTGGAACTTCCCATCTAAGGAACCAGGACAATGGGCCATTTGACCCATCTTCTCATGGGACTCACCCAACCCCCCCCCCCCCGCCCCCGACCTCATCAGGAAGGGCTTATCTCCTATTAGAAGTGAACCAACTATTCGACACCTAAGATCTGTTACTTTCCTTCCAGCCTCCAACTTCCTGATGCGGACATCTCGATATGAAATATAAAGGCACAATATTTTATCTGTGTTTCAGAAAAGGGGAGCAGAAGTTCAGCCTCTCCTAATTGTTTGTCCTTTAAACCAGGGTTTCTTTACTTTATTATTTTGCTGCCTATAAGAAGAAATCAAGAGAGAGACAGCAAGTGCAGCACCTCCTAGATTTATTTGGTGATGATTTTGTTGTCTAACGGTGGCTTTATTTTGATGCAGACACACGTGTGTGTGTGTGTGTATGTGTGTGTGTGTGTGCGCGCGTGTGTGTGTGTTCCTCCCCTCCTCTTGAGCAAACAGGTCTGAAGATGGGTTACCTGCGAAGGCAGCCTGTGTCAGGCGGGTCTACTGTTATTTTTAAAGAATTATGGTGTCTCAGCTTCTGAATTGCTTCTGCACCCAAACTACTGCTAGTTTACCACCAGATAGCACAGAGTGTAATGCCAGTGTCACATTACAATTAACAGCAATTCTGGTGGCTGTCATCACTTGCTCTGAACAGAGGAGCTCCACAAAAGTATGACACCATTACGGTTGTTAATTCAAAAGCATTGTGTGAACTATGACAGACCCTGGTGTGCCTTTTATGCTTATTCGAGTGAATAAAGTCTAGTATCTTAAATGGAGGAGAGGGAGAAAAAGTTTTAACACATTTCCACAGATGAGCCCAGGAAGGGTCAACTTGGGAAAAAAAGTTGTGTTAAGGAAAGTAATTAAACAGAAGCAGAGAGATTGAATATTAGTGCTTTTACAGAGTAAATGAGGATAAATTCTGTTAATTATGTGACTTTTTCCAGTACTAATGTGATAATAAAGTACTCTAATTCTGCAGAGGCTTGTCACAATCCCAGCTAAAGCAGTGACCCTTCCACTAGGTGAGATCGAGAAGCAACTTATAAAGCTTTCTAGCAAAAAGCAAGAAATCACAGTTAAATGGATTTTTTTTACACTCTCCATGTTTAGTGTAGTGCCATGAGACTGTTGGTGAGTGGGCTGTCTTACTCGAGGCACAGAAGCACTTATACCTGCTTTTACGTTTAGTTCCTAAGGGAAGAAATGTGAGCAGTTCAGGAGTATAAATAGCCCAGTGCAGTTTCTAGTACAACGATTAATAGCACCAAAAAAAGATCGTACTTGGAATGTTGGTGAAATTTCAGACTTCACAACTTTAATCTTACAAAAATTTATGAGTGGCAACTTGTGTTAGGGCAACAGAGAAACAAAAGTTGATTGTTTGCAACATGTTACTTATGGCGGGAAACAGAGGGGAGAGTTTGGGGATATTTGAGACACCAAGGTGGTGTCCCCGTGCATGTCCCTGTGGCTATGTGAACTTGGTCTTGACTGTTGAGTAGTTGTTCGGGTGAGAAGGATGGGAGAGGGAAAGAGGAATCAGGCTAGGAGAGAGCTGCAGCATGTTAAAGATGCAGAGTTGGCAAAGCAGAGACGGTGTGCAGGGGAAAGAAAAGTGGTCCAGTGTGGCAGTCGCGGCAGCTGGGAGGCGTCCGGGGAACAAGAAAGTCTCAGGGATAGGTTCAGTCCAGACCATGAAGGAAAGGGGCGCTACAGAAACGGAAGGAGGCTTTAAATTTTTTTTATATGGAGTGGCATGGGCACAGATTTCCGCATCCTGTGTCTAAGGACTGAGAACAATCCAGGAGGTGCTAGAGCATATCAGTTGGTGCACCTCCCAGCTGCACAGAGAACCCAGGCTCCTAGGCAGTCCAGTTTCCCGCTCTCAGAACACAAGCTGCCTAGGGAGGCTGCATTTAAATCTTATCTATGCTTGCGGTGACCTGTCTGTTGGTAGGCAAGTTACTTAATCTCTCTGTGATTCAGCTGTTTTCTTCCTTGCGGAATTGGGCAGGCGGTAGAGGGTGGATGGGTGGGCGGGGGGATTGCAGGGCTACTGTGAGGATTAAAACAAAGCAGGCACTAAGCGCAGTCTGTGGCGTATTGTAACCACTCAATATTAACAGTAGCTATGCTTTCACTCATTACTCTTCTTCTAAAGCCTCACACTTGGTAAAGTATTCAACTAGGCTACTTCAGAGCAGTTGTCCCCTTAAAAAGAAAATCAGCCATGGTCAGAAGGAAATTTGTATCCTGAGTCATCTTTTTTTTTTATTTTTTTATTGATCCTGAGTCATCTTGGTTAAGAATCATCACATTAGAGCTTGCATGCAAATTTGATCCCATAATTCAAGGAAAAATACATGCAATCTCCTATTTTCCCAGCCTGTGGTTCCCTTTGAGGACAATTTATCATCATCATTATCTTTGTAAGGGAAGAGCCTTCTTTATTAAAATTAGACCCAAAATATGCTCTGGGTTCAGGGAAATGGATCAGGAAGTAGACTGAAGTCCCAGCAGACCCAACGCCCTCTCTCCACAGCTCCTGGCCCCAGTTGGGGGTGGGGGAGTTGTATCAGGTTTCAATTGGAGGCCTCTTTGTGGCACATGACTGCCGTCAGCAGCAGAGCCTGGAGTGACAGACGAAAACTCAAGGGGAAGAGGCAGGGACCTCTCCTGCAGCCTTTTATACCCATCTATAGCTTCTTCTCAGCCCAACTGTCCTTTTGCTTTAGTGGAAAACTAGTCATTTATCACTATGTTATTTCTCTTTCGCCTGTGGTGGGGGTCTTCTTTCTATCCTTAAGAATCTAGCTTTGAGTCAACTAGGAAAGACGTTAAACACCAAGTGTGTCTGTTTTCGGCAGGGAGCTCCCATCATAGTCTCAATTCAACTCAAGGTGGGTGCTTTAATATTGCTGAGACTGGATTTATTTTTATCTGTCCTTCTACAAGAGGATCTGGCTAGAAATGCTAGGGAGAAAAATCCTGTCACTTAAGTCATTATTAAACGTCAGGAAAATCAGAAAAGTGGGAATCCCTCAGGCATCCATACACTTGCTTGTTTATTCATTTAGCGAACGTTTGCCAGATGCCGAGTGCTGTGAGGTTCTGGGTGAAAAGTGATGGCGACTGGAGGGGGCCCGTTGAGGTAGGATGCAGGGAAGGGACCCCGTGGGGAGATGATGTCTATGGGAGACCTAAAAGATGAGGAAGAACCAAGGCCAGATCCTTTCAGGGTCAGGGTGGGGAAGAGCTTGGCGTGTTTTTGGCGTGCTTAGGAATTGGAACAGAGGCTGCCACTGATCAGCTGGATGACTTTGGGCCGTACCACTTGACCTCTTTGAGCCTCAGTAGACTCATCTGTCAAATGGGGGTGACTTTACCCACCCCTACCCATCCTTCGAGGGTTTCTTGAAGATGAATTGAAAAAAAGTTAGAAAATAAATATTTTCTAAGTGAAGCATGGTTTTAAATTTGTAGCCTGTTTGTTTTTATTTGTTTGTTTTTTTGACTATTGATTTAGAGAAGAATTATTTCTAACAGAAGTTAGCACATGTTTGGATATCTCTTTTTCATATGAAGAGGTTTATCCTCATAATACCAGAAGCCTGCTCTAATCACATAGTTTAATTTCTAACTGCATCCAAGGATAAGCAGTGAGCCCAATGAAACAGTCTTGCTCTCTGTTACAAACTGTATCCTGACCTCTGATTCCAGTTGTGCCCTTTACCCACCTCTCTGGCCTCAGTATATTCATCTGTGAAATGGGGATATTATTAGGACCTAACTAATGGTTTGTGGTAAGGATTCATTGGACTGATTCCTGTAAATGCCTGCTTCTGGCACATGCTGAGTGAAATGGGTGCTTTTTATGTGAAAATGGGAGTGATTCTTACGCCAATGAGGCCTGACCAGATTCAAGGGTCTCCCGGTAAATGTAAGAAGGGATAGGAGTTGTTTATACTGGGTTGATGGTGTCTTCTTTCATAGAGGAAGTTCCAAATTCCTGACTTTTTGAGGCCACAGACTGTTCAGAAGCCGGGAGGAAGGCACCGAGTCAGGTGTTTTGTTTCCTGCATAGTTAATTGGTTGTAAAATGCTACTAAAACTTACCGCTTCTGATTGAATTAAGTGCCCTGGGAAATCCAGCCGTGAAGAGGCGGGCATGGGAGGTGTTCCCTGTGTCTGTCTTCACTGTCTGTGGTTAGCCTCCTGCTGGTGAATGTGCACCGCCTTCACTTTTGCCTCTGGCTGCAGATACTTTTCCCAGCCTCTCCCTTCGGACATGTCAGCTGCCAAAGGTCCGGGAGAAAAATCAAGCTTGACCCCATCTGGATTTCAGGTGACAAGGATTCTCAGAAATAACAAAACAAAAGAAAACATGCCATTGCTTTAAAAGCAAGAGGTATTTTTGTTATTTTAATGAGAGGAGTCCCATTGAGTGGAAAAGCAGGGTTCTTCTTTTACTGTAATTTTTTAAAACTCAAAGATGTACACAAAGAAGTCCCCACCCTGGCCCCATAGACAAATGAGTTGCTGTTTCTTTGGTGATTATTGTTTAGAGTGAGAGATGCAAACGGGGACCCCCTTTTCCAGATTTGTTTTGTCTGACCCTTATATCGCCTGGAAGTTTGGCAAGTTTCACAGTTAGCAATATGTGTTTCTGGCTTCTCTTGAAATGGGAGGCTCTGGCAAAACTGTCTTCATGTTCTCCGTGGAGTCAGTGGGCTGGAGAATAGCCCAGGCTGTCCATTGTAGACAAGGTATTTACTCTTTCATTTAGAAATCGAAAATTAAAAATTACTTCATTTTCGTTTAGATATGTTTCTGGTATGTACGTATGTATATGTGTATAAATATATATACATATGTACACATACACATATATATATGAATAAACAAACTCTGGGCCCATGCTGCAGAAAAGTGTGTGCAAAATTTGTGTGCAAAAAGTGTGTGTAAAAATTTGGATACAGTGTTCAGGTGTTCAGATTCAAACCCCGGTGGATCATCCATGGACTCTAGGTTAAGAATGTCTACTCGAGAAAATTTCTAAGGTCTCATCCCATTCTGGTACTCTTTGTTTTATTAAGTTTTTGACCAATTTTCATGATAAAAGCTTCTTTGGAGTTTCGCTTCCAGTGTTTCTGATTTAAGCTGTTAAAGGGTGACACATGGTGGGGAGGGCAAGGGGCTGTGACCTGTGACTACAGAGCACCCCCAGAAAGACTAAATTGTGTCATTGTTCGTCTACAATATTGCTTTAGTTTCATTTTCCATCAGCATCCTTATGATATCATGATAAATAGTGCTTAATAAAGTGTCAGACTCTATTTTGCATTATGATTTTAAAATGATAAATTTCTTCTTCTATTTTTATGGACTAGAACACGCAGACTTATTGGATCATTATAATATAAACTGGAATAATTTGGAGCTCATGAGATTATTGTCTATGCTCTGTGGGCCTGATGCTCACTGGTCATTTTTATTTAGAGACTGATCCTGAGCTTTAAATCCAAATTAAGGAGTCACTTGTTTTTGTCTGAACTCGGCTTGCGTGATGTGTAGGAATGTGGTGATTTTTTTCCATGAAAGCCATTGCTCAAATTTAATTTGTTATCCCCAGTGGTGTGTGAGCCCAGAGGATGGGAGACAGCACATGGTGGTGCTGAGATTGGGACCAGGGGAGGCGTGTCCCGAAAAGTGAGCAGACAAATGGAGTGGATTTTTGAAAGGGGTGCTGATGATTTCAGCAGGTTTCAAAAAGAGTTTTCATCTTTAGCAGGACTATGCTTTTTCTCTTGGGACACAGCTTTACAGCTGATGGCTTTTTTCATTTTTATTTTTTATCTTTTTGGTAGAAAAGTGAGCTTGTTTCTTTTCTTCGAAGGAAAAATTTGTCAAATATCAGCTTACTCTGGCAACTAGAAACTCCTTTCTTTTCTGTAGCTTCTGCTGGGGATGAGGTAGGATGGGTGAGAAAATTAATTTTTCTTTTTGCTCAGAGGTGATTTAACTTGTTTCTGTGCTCAGTTTCAGTGACACACGATTAGATTTTTTTTTTAAGTTTTTATTTATTTGAGAGAGAGAAACAGAGATAGCGAGAGTGAGCACGAGCAGGAAGGAGAGGGAGAAGCAGGCTCCCTGCTAAGCAGGAAGCGCGATGCTAGACTCGATCCCAGGACCCTGAGATTATGACCTGAGCCGAAGGCAGATGCTTAACCAACTGAGCCACCCAGGTGCCCCAAGATGTTTATCTCTTTTCTGCAGTTCACTATTTCTGATGCATAACATCATAATAATTCTGATGCCGGTGACCCAAGATATATATTTTGGTGAGCTTCCATAAGGGCAGGGACAAAGTTGTCTCTGTCCTCTGCCTAGCACATAGTAGGGGCTTAATGAATACTTACTGAATGAAAGAGACTGAATGAATAAATGGATGACTTAAGGAAGTAGGCTGAATCAAGAAGTAGCAAACCATTAAGAACTTTGATCACTGGATTTCAACAAAGTCATCAGAAGGTTATATAGAATTAAGAGAGATCTATTTCATATTAGTTATATGTCCTTTTGTCCCTTTGGATTATGCTTAAATGTTTTAAGAACAATGGCAAGTTTAACTTAGAGATAATATCTTAAACTTTGATGTTGAGAATTTTTTTAAGTAGGAAATTGAGGATATCAGTGGTGTGGAATCTGCCCAGTTGATAGTCGTTTATGAATTATGCATATGTAAAACTAATAAATGATCTACATTTTACAAAGTGTGAGATGGATAGCTCTTAACTATTCTCATTTGAATTAACTGGCAAATCTAGAGGATAAAGACTTTGGGAAAGACACTCATCATTTTTAGTCCTTAATGTATCCATCACAGTCTGGGGGCAACTTTCCCTAGGTTCTAAGCTGAATGATACTTCAATTTTTACAAGAATGTTGTTTATTTTTTTCTTAAAGTAATCCTACTTATAGAAAATTCAGAAAATATAGGAAAAAATTAAAAAAGAAAGACTCTTTGTGCTGTAATTCAAAATTACTGCCATTAATATTTACAGTCAATTGAAGTCAGATGTTCATTTTCTGGTTTCTATATACAGCTATACTATGTGCTGTGGGGGACAAAATGTCACTCTGAAGGGGTCTGTAGTGTCATGGAGAGTCACATGATTACTTAAGTAACTGGAGTACAAGATGTGAAGACTGCGTGGCGAGAGCTGTAACAGAGTGGAGGTGGAAGTGGTTAATTCTGGGGTATTTGGGAAGGTTTCATGGGCTCAGAGCATGTCAGCAGCATCCGGAAGGCTAAGTAGAATTATGGGAAACTGAGATGGTGTGGAAGTAGGGAAGGCATTTCAGACCCAGGAATGCAGCCTATGGTGAAGGCAGGAAGGAAACTTTAAGTTCAGGGTATAGGATGTAACTCAATGGGACTGACGCAAAGAGTGCTGGCAGGTGAGGGGGGCCAGTGTGGCTGGAAGGGTAGACTCTTGTGATCTCTAGGAACTTGGGAAGATTCATGGGTAGTCAGCCTTTCTCGGCAAATGGTCAAATACTCCATCATTCTCAGAGTCAAAAAGTTTTCCTGGAAGTTTGATTTTTAAGTGCTTTCCTCCTGTTTTATTTTTCTTTTGGAGGAAAACTTGAACCAGAGTAATTGTGATTTTGATACACTTGGTATGAAGGGTGAACTGGTACACGTTAGGCTCAAGGAATATTTGTTGGTTGACTAAATGAGTGACATTGAATGTTCCTACTGTATAGCATCCTGAAGAAAGAGTGGAGCATCCAGAGAAATCCCACATGCTTCAGTTACTATGAATTTGAACTTTTTGATTTCTCTCTGACATCTGTCTCCTCCACAGGGCTCACTAATACCGAAACCTTTTGAGGACTTAGGAGGAAAAGTGAAATTCTAACACGAGATTCTAAATGAATCTGCTCTACAGTTTTAAACACATAGGTGTTGAACAGAGGGGTGTCACCAGCCTTTGACTTCCAACCTGTGGCTTTGTGTCTGCAAAAAAGACATTCAAAGATAGTGACTTATGGGACTGGTACCTACATAATGTGTAAATAAACCCTTGAAATGGCATTGACTCCTCCCAAGAAACCCGGATTATATTGGTTTCGCTTTAGCCATCATTCTCCCAGTTTGGTTTGGCTCTATTACCAGATCCACTCCCTACCAGGCCTTCATTATAGTTCAAACGCATTTGAAATAGGCAAGAGTGGTCATGGGCAAAATTGAAACATTAAAATTTATAATTGGGAATATTCTTTATAGTTATAATATCAGGCATTTTTATGCTGACTTTATCTCTAATTTTGAATGAATCTGGAAATGATACCAAGAGTATAGTCAGATAGGGTCAATGGTCTGTACTGCCGTAATGTATTATGTATAAATACAAAGGACTGTAGTTTAATGGTTGTGGGCTTTGAAGTCAAACTGCGTACATTCAAATCCAAGCTCTACCACTGATTAGATAGGGAATCTTGGGCAAATTACCTAAGTATTTTCTCTCAGCATCTCAGGATCATTGAGACGAGAATAGAGTGAGTACTTCGTAGGGTTGTTGTAAATTAAAACATGGAAAGCACTGAGAACAGGGACTCCACATTGTATATTCATGTGTCTGCTATAATAACGACTAAGTTGAGGCAATGAGACTCCTCCTATCTCACTTTTTATGCTTGGCTTTTCGGAGTGCACGGTTATTATTAAAGCCACGTTGCCATTTGCATTTGCCTATTTTCCAGCCTGGAGGAGGATTTGTACTAGTGACCCAGGATTCCCACACCTGATGCCTGTCTCAAATCCTGTCCCTTGGTCTGCAGGAGTTCTGTGCTGGGTGATTCCTTGCCGCTCATGTTCCTTGTAATGAAAGCCGTTTACGACGAATATGCCCTTAGTCTGTCCCCAGCCCTGAGAAGGACAAACATATACCTGAGTTTGTTCTCTGCCTCATCCCTGCTGT
Source organism: Nasua narica (assembly GCA_028533885.1). Taxonomy (NCBI): domain Eukaryota; kingdom Metazoa; phylum Chordata; class Mammalia; order Carnivora; family Procyonidae; genus Nasua; species Nasua narica. The sequence continues at coordinate 94,485,623 of CM052809.1, forward strand.
GGATCAGTCTATGAGGATGACTCCAAATGTCCACCAAGGGCCAGAGTTTGTACCTTAATGCATTTTCGGCAAGGAACACTTGGCACTCGAGTCATCTTTTGTAAGAGAGTATCCCTGAAGACGAACACCTTCTCTACAACTCCCAAGCTTACAACTCCTTGGATGTGACATAATTTCTCACTTAATTTCCAGTCAGTCCTTGCAACAGTAGGTTATTAAGCTACCGCACCTTTTCCTGTATCATTTCTAAAGAATTGCAGTTTATTCTTTCCTTGTTGGCCATTGGTTATTTGTCCCCACTCTTTCCTTTTTCACTATCCTGATGTTTTTACCTAGCTTTCAGATTTGACTTCTTGCATGAGGAGACCCATTTGCCATGAACCCTTTTTCTTAAAGTTATTTCTAAATTCTTACATCTGCTGCTATTCTATCCCAACACTTTTTTTTTTTTTTTTGTAAATTCTTGCCACTAATTATGTCCTTCCATCAAGGCCAAACTCTGAGGTAATGAATGCTTTACAGGTTGATCATGTTCATCCTTTCAGACTAAGAGCACTTTCCAGAAATGCCCAAGATCTGAGAGATCCTGGCCAGGGGGAAAAGTAACCTCCTTGAAGTCAGTGGCCAGTGATACAGGCAGCCACATGCTCTCCCCTTGGGATCCCCAAGATAGTGCCACAACTTGGGACCAGTCCACCCTCCACTATGGGGAGAGAGAAGAGAATTTGCTTCGTCGGCAGAGAATCCCCTCTGTCATCATATTTCTCTTTTCCTTCCTTACCTCTCAAATAGGACTACAGAGGTTTCAATCAAGGCAGAGCCTCTCCCAATAGTGCATTTTAATATCAGAAAAGGAAAGGAGGTCAGCCTGGTGGCGAGAAACCTTTGCCCTTACACAGGTTTGGCCTCCTCAGTCCGCCCTTGTGGCATCCTTGGGATTTTGGCAGACTTATGGGTATCATATTTTCACATGGATGAACTGTACTCTACAACTTCTGTGTACCAGGAACCCAAAAGTGTTGACATTGAAAATAGAGGTTTTTTTTCTTCCTAGCTGTTTTGGCTCCCTTTTTTTCAAGAGAGATCTATTTTTCGTGGCTGTGGCCATGGGGCTCTTGTTTACCTCTCCACGGAAGATGACTATGGGGTAGTGATGGTGTTTCTGAAACAGCTGCTGGCAGTGTGAGAGGTCTGGGCAGCAATAGCTGCTTTCTCGTTCAGTATTTTCAATTTGGGAGAATACTTGGACTCCTGGAAAGTCTTCCTTGGTTATATCTGGGTGGTAGGTTTGGTCATGAAGGCAGGCAGTTCTATGCTGTGTTGTCAAAGCAAAGATGTTGGGACAGTCTGGGGAAAGGACTTTTCCAAAAGGGCCCTTTGATTTGTGAGGCATTTGCCTCTACCCTCCAGTCCGTATGTGTGGGAGCAGCTTGAACTTCACACAGAAGGGACCCCACAGTTGTTTCCACACAGCTGTTTCTTGTGTAGGGGCAGAGTGAGCCTCCGTGTCCTGAATGTCTTTGGGAAAGATTATCTGCCACATAACCATCTGTGGGCATAAGTCAGAGGAACTTTTGGGGAGCCTTAAGACTGCAAATGGGGGTTTTATGTCTGGGTTTAGGTGTGCCTTGATGCTTTTCTTTTCCAGCCTAGACATTATGACAGCAGCTGAAACATCCAAACGTGATATTTTTCAGAATTTGGGTGGGGGAGGTAAAAACTCAACCTGCTCACCCTAGATCTATTGCAATGCTTTGCATAATATTTAATGATGTACAAGCTGTTGCCTAATGGTCGGTTTTACTGTGTGTGCCCTTCAGTTCTGACTAGCTGGAGTCCTCCATGATTTAAGCTGTTACCTCTCTCCTTTATGTGTCTTGGCCTTTGGGTAAAGCTGCTCTAGTCATTATTGTCTCTCCTTGGTTTCTCCTTTTTCCTTTTTGTAGGTCATTCAGTGAAACCTTTAGTTCTTGTCGGTCACAGAGGTCTTCGCTTTTTTTTCTTAACCTTAACATTCCAAGAGAGAAGAATCCTTTTTGTATCTGAAAATGTGAACATTCTTAGTGCTAGGAAGTGAGCAGTTGCCAGAAATGAATAATGATGAAAATAATGATACCTTTTTCTATGGTGGGTACAATTTAAACATGTCACATATGTTATTTCATTCTCAATGACTCTCTAAAGTGGGTTCTGTTATTTTCCCCATTTTACAGATGAGAAATTTGAGGCCCGGAGAAGTTAAGTAATTTATCTAAAGTCACACAATTAATTGAACAATAAAGTTAGGATTATGATGAGTGTCATACAGTGGTGCTGGAGAAAAGTATTGTTATCCCCCTGTTTTAATACGACCTGAGATTCAGGGAACTGCAGAAATTTACCCAGGCTTATCTTAGCTCCAACCCAAGCTCTTGCCCAGCATTCTCTATTGCCATTTTTATTGTAGAATGTTCTTATTTCTACCCCGTGGAGGGCCTGGATTCTGTTTAGTTGAACAGATTTACTGAAACCTCAGTATTCAGAACTGGGTTCTAAATTCTGTGTCGTGTGCTGGGTATACAGATATGATTTTTATTTGTTGTTATTTTATATCCTCATATAGATGGGTCAGGTTCTGTTGGCTAAATCAATGAATTTTCCTTTTGGGGGAGCTAGAGGTAACTTTGGTATCCAGTCTTATGCTAGTCAAATGGTAGGATACTCAATATACTGACTACCGGTTGGTAAAATATGATACAAGTAAACCACTGAATAAACAATTTTGTTCTACAGACGTGTGTGTTCGGTTCAGTTAATGTTCAATGATGGGCTAATGTCCTATATTAGCCTGACTGATGAACCTAGACACAACTTTTAATAGGATGTCACTTTTAGGTTTATGACTGTCACTTTCCTTATTGAGGTAATAGACTAAAAAGTTCAAAGCTCATATGTTGAACCCTTATTGGGTTGGCTTTTGGAAACCTAACATTTTCTTGAAAAAAAAAAAAATCATACAACTAGAAGTCAAGACATGTGGATTGTAGTCCTAGCTATCATAGCTATTATAACTATGTGGCTATTATCATGTCTCCTGATCTCTCAATTTTCTTATATGCATGGTGAAAAAATTATACTAAGTGATGGTTCGGGTCACTTGTAAAGTCCTTTAATTCATGGAAAAAACTTTATACTGTAAGGAGTCCTTTGACCAATATAGAGTATGAGTTTAGTTTTGACTGTAGATAAATATCTTAATTTTGTTGAGTCTTCGTTTACTTGCCTTTTAAATAGGTTAGTAATTCCTGGCATGCTTAATTTATAAGACTTCTGTGGAGCATTTAGTGAGTCCCTGGAGATAGAAGTGCTTTGAATCCTATAACACACCGTATGAACAGAAGATATTATTCATATTGAAAGTTAACAGAAAGGTGTTGGGTTTCTTGCCCCGCCCCTTCCACTCCCCCAAAAGACTGGAGTTTGGTTCTGGTTGGGCTGTTTCCTGGAGTTTCTGGAACTCCTTGGAACTCCACAGGGTCAATAGGGGCTTTGTCCTGCCTCCAGTCCATTTCCCACGGTTGGGAGAAGGCTGCCACACTCTTTCTCCTGACAACACTTTATCAAACACACCCGCCACACAAAATGTGGTAATTCATGAGACAAAAGTGAGGTTTTGAGTTACAATAACCTCCGCTTTGTTAAAAACCCCCTCGGAATCTGAGATCCTCTCCATAGACCAGCAGACGTGCATGGGTCCTCAGTTTGCAAATGCCTTAAAAACAGCCCGATAAATCATCCCCGAAATGTGTGTGCCACATCTAACTCTGTCTCTCAGTGGGGATATTTTTAACTCCTACTTCTAACTCCTTTCAGTTCCTTTAAGGAAGTGTGATCCGAAAGGGTCAGGCATTTGGCATCTACTTAGGGGAAACTTTGAAAGAATTCCTGAGGCTCCCCCTGGGGTAAGGCTGGCTTTCCCCAAAAGAACGGGCCCTTCAGAGCGTCTTTGCCACATAAGGGCTTGTGTGAGGCCCCAGGCGCCCGTAGATGCCGTCTCTTCCCTGTAACAGATGGTCAGGCCTTCAATTTCAACAAGCAATCCCTGTCGAGAGGGCAGGCCGGAGCTTCTGCCAGCACACCAAGTGACAGGGCAGCTTAGGGTAACAGGGATCTGGGGTGTGCCCAGCATAGCTCTTGTGCTAACGACGGGCCGGTGACAGGCACCGCGCCCCTGCTCATCGTTAAGGCAGAAGATCCCCTGCTCCCTTGATTCTGTTTCTCTCTGGCAGAGCTAGCGTCCTGTTTGCTTGTCTTTCAAAATCCATTTTGGCACCAGATGGCTCCCCTCATGGTGGCTAGCAGTTGTCTGACTTGAAGATGCCAGAGGGTGTGCTGACAGCTCCTTCTAACACAGCCTGAATCTGGCTGTCGGGTCTGGGCTCAAATGTCTTCAACACCCCATCCCCGCTCCCTGGGCGGTATCATCAACCCTGGGAAACCCGGGGTGGGGGCCCCTGGAGGGACAATGACCATGACGTCTCCCTCCACAATATTTACACTACTGGTATGGAAACCATAATGCAATAATCATCATCATCTGTACGGTTACTCTTACTTGCACTTACCAGTTTCGGTGCCATGGTGGTACCAGGACTCTCGGTGGTCCTCTTAGTACCGACATCAGTACTGCACTGCTTCTACTATTACTAAAACTACTGCAGTGTAGTGGTTAAGAGCACAGGCTCTGGCCAAATTTGAGTTCTAGACTCAGAGTTACTAACCCTTGGGCAAGTTATTTAAGTTCTCTGAACCTCAGTTTCTTCATCTATAAAACGGGATTAATTCCAGGGATACTTAGGGGGGTTAAATAGGGAAAATGTATTTGGAGTTCTTGGCGCTGTGCTGAACCCAAGTTGAGCACGTGATACATGGGAGCCAATATTGCTGCTGCCACCGTCGCCGGCTAGCCTGGCGTCCGGCACGCTCGAAGCTCCTGCTCGAAATCGCCTTACAAGGTAGAGACGGTCACTGTAAGTTTACAGAGAAGGGGTGCAGAGAAGTTCAGCTACTTATCCAAAATCACACAAGCAGTACCTGTCAAAGTTGGGATATGAACCCCATTCTGGGTATTTCTAAAGGCTGGGGCTTTTCCTTCATACCATAGTGATTCTCACTGTCACTTGAGTGGCAAAGAGTCCTCTCCTGGGGCTTCGCCTGGCTTTGAAAAATTCCCTTCCAATTAGCTTTACTCGAAAGAAGCAGCCAGTTTTCACATTTCAGGTGTCTTTGGCTTGAACCCCAGTAAGATGGCAGACTCGCTATCCTTGTGTTTCACTGCCATGGCCTCGGAAAGCCATGTGCGATCACGGGGTCCCCCAGCACTGGTCTTCTAAGAGCTAAGAGGAAAGGACAATGCAGAGGCACTCAGGGTTGTGACCCCTCCTCAAACCTCCTTCCCTTCCCAGGTCTGCCCTATTGAAAGGGGACAAGAGTCAGGACCAACTGATGGCCCCAGGGAAGGATGGTGTTGTTCTTCCTACAGGCAGAGTGGATTCCATTTTACAAATTTGGGCTTCAGTGGTGTCCCATGAGTCATTTATCTTGTACAAAATGTTGATAAACTTTGGCCTCTGTGGAGGGAACATGAAAGTAAGGTCAAATGATTATTCAGAGACCTGCTTTTATTGATGGGCGGTTGAATGATGCATGATGTTGAAAACAGTCATTTTAGGTAAATGTTTACATTTCATTACTTTTTTAAAGATTTTATTTATTTGAGAGAGAGTGAGTGAGAGAGAACATGAGCAGAGGCAGAGAGAGAAGGGGACAAGTAGACTTCTCGCTGAGCAGGGAGCCTGACGTGGGGCTCGATCCCAGGACTCCAAGATCATGACCTGAATGGAAGGCAGACACTTAACCAACTGAACCACCCAGGTGCCCCAAGATATTTACATTTTAAAATGTTCTTTTGGATGACAAAGTTATTCTCTTTTCAGAGTTACTCCCATGCCACATTCTCCTCTTTCAGGGACCAGGGAGGAGAGAGATTCTTCTGGGACCTCTCTCAGTTCAGTATTCAGAAATCGGTTACCCGGTGCAACTTTGTACTGTGTTCTCATTTCTGAAGACCCCTGTGTTATTTGCTTAATAGACTTTGTGCTCAGAGCTAAATTCAGACTGAGGCATCATGGCGCGATAGTTCTTCACAGATTATATGTATCGAGGTGGGAATTTTATACTCCAGTGCAGGCTTGAATGGGAGAAAGGTGAAGAAGAGAAAATCCGTACAAGAATTTAACTGCCCAGCATTTTAATGCATTCTGATAAACTATGTGGGCCTACATATCCATAGGCCTAAAAGTAAAAGGGAATGGAGAACTCAGGGTGGCTTTCATTTTTATTTTATTTTTAAAAATTTTATTTATTTGAGCAAAAGAGAGTGAGAGAGAGCATGAATAGGGGGAGAGGCAGATGGAGAGGGAGAGGCAGACATCCCTGCTGAACAGGGAGCCTGACGTGGACCTTGATCCCAGACCCTTGGGACCATGACCTGAGACTAAGGCAGCCGCTTAACCGGCTGAACCACTCAGGCACCCCTCAGGGTGGTTTTTAAAATGCTTCTTTCCCCAAACATGGGCCAGTGGAGAACAAGTAGACTGCCAACATGAATGTACTAATAGCACACCTTTGATACGTGCTGTCTTTCTGTGATGGACTTAAACAACTACAACATAAGAAATAATTCAGGGGGCGCCTGACTGGCTCAGTCAGTTCAGCGTCCGTCTTGGTTTCAGCTCGGGTCATGATCTCAGGGTCCTGAGATTGAGCCCCGTGTGTGGCTCCATGCTCATCAAGGAGTCCGCTTGAGATTCTCTCTCCCTTTTCCCCTCCTTCCAACTTGTGTGCTCATGTGCGCATGTACTCTCTCTCTCCTTCTTTCACAAAATAAATAAATAAATCTTACAAAAAAGAAATAACTCAGGAAGTTATAAGGTGGCCATCTAATTTATCGTCTGTAGTGGGACACTTTTGAGAGCTAAAGTGGATACTATTCATACTTCCACTAATACAGCCGGTGTAAACCGGGATTGTTCCTGGCAAATTGGGACTTTTGGTCACCCTAGCAAGGAAAACCCACGGATCTCTCTCTAGAACCAATCCAGGCCCCAAGGTGGCAGTGAAGTTCTTATTCAACCATGAATAGCTTTTGTCTACCGTAGGCAGTATAAGAAAAACATTCAGGAAATATTTGAGAAGTCAAAGGACTTCAGTCAGTATGTGAATCTTATCTACTTGTGGGTACTACTAATTAAGGTATTTTATTTGGAGGCGCTAAAATAAAAAGTGTTTACCATCTCCTTATACTCATCTAAGCATGCATTTTGCTGGTTCATCATCTGTGAATTTACAGGTCTTAAATTACATGTTGTTGGGGAACCATGAGTAATTCTCAGGCAATTATACCCAGTTGGACCCTACCTTAAATTAGGGTGAAGACTTTCCCTCGGAGTAAAAATACTTCCTTGGGGGCTTAATTCTTTTGTGAGATCTGTTGGCAGCGCTGAGAGTGTTTCCTTCATAGAGAAAGTCCAGCTCAGATGCAAAACAAAGGCTAAAGCTTCAAATAAAATACTGGCTCTAACACCTTCCTAAGTATTTCAGAAAATATGTGGAGAATAGAATGCACAACCCAGACGCGGCTTACTACTTTTTTTCCCCTTTTTTTCCGTTCCGTGTCAGGACTGAAAAGCTAACCATGATAATTTGTTTCTTCACAGGTTCTTCTTGAAATTTTTCCTCAAATGTAACCAAAATTGCCTAAAGAATGCAGGAAACCCACGTGACATGCGGAGATTCCAGGTGGGTTTGTTTTGTCTTTCTTAAATCTCAATAATGGCACGAATATCAGGAGAGGGTAAAAAAAAAGTCTTAGGCAGAAGAAGATACAGACTCTAGTTATTTCCCCAGAGGTGAGGAGCAGGTGAGCTCTGCTCCCCCAGGTCTGTGCACTCTAGGAGTTGTTTTTATTAGGGAAGAGTTGGGACCGGACCACCTGTGGTCACTAGCTGAGGCAGTGATGTCCTTTGAGCCTAGTTTGGCTTCCTGAATGGACTCACAGCCTGAAACCATAGCAGGTTAAGTAAAGTACATAGAAATGATGGATCCTTTCTAAAGTTTTATAAGTCGAAAACTGTTAAGAGCTTTATTCTGTTTTAGAATTATGTCCTCTTCTTCCTTTCTTTCTCTCTGCTCTCCTCTTCCAATTTTGGAAACTGTCACTAGTAATTGTCTATTAAAAACAGACTCCTGATGCAGCAGGGCACATCTAGAGAGCGATATGGGTGACACTCAAGTTCTGTGTCAGCAATGTCCTTGGACAACACGTGTGAAAGTCCTCAAGCACCAGTCAGATCTGCCACCATTCAAAGCACGAGGGGTGTGTTTGCCTCGTATAATTACACATTTACCGACAGAAAAAGATGTGAAACCAAAATGTTAATTTCGAAGACACAAAATGGTAGTCAGTTTTTAGGAAAGGTTGCTAAGTTCTAGATACTGGTGCTTCTCAAACTCAAAAGTGTCAAGAATCCCCTGGGGATCTTGTTAAGCTGCTAATTGAGGTCTCCAGTGGGCCTGAAACTCTACATTTTTAACAAGCTCCCAAGCGATGCCAATGCCACGGACCATGCCTTGAAGAGCAAGATTCTAGACTTGTGTTGCTTTCCATCTCATTTTATGGATAACTCGTTTGCATGGTCAACGTTAGTTTTCCTATCAGAGTAATGACACATATATTCGCCGATATGGTCTTTGAGTGAAAACAGCCTGGTGTTGAAAGTATACTCTTAGGTCTATCCAGTCAGCTTTACGTGTAGATTAAAATGTATGGTCTCTGAGAGGATCTTGAAAAATTTCCCCCTCTGATGGAGGAAAGGTTGTGGGATGATTCTGAACACTGGTTTTCAGATGTCAGGATCTCTTTGTCTCCAAGGTGATATTTTTTTAAGAGGTGAGAGTAATTGGTCTCACAAAAGAACAAATTTGGTAGAAAGAAGACATTCTCTCCCAAAAACCTGTAGTACTTTTGTAAAATCATTTTGGCCTTGCCACCTTTTGTCCTGACAGAGATGAGTAGAGAGAATCCCTGGATTCCTAGTTTCCTGGACAATGTTTCTCCTGGCTAGTCACTGACCCCAAGTTGGAAGGCTTGGGTAATCTTCCCACACAGGGTTTTTTTTGTGTGTTGAGCTGGAGTTGGCTTTGCTGCAAACAACACATGTGATGCCCCTAAGTGTGTGTTGCTCCGTGTCCTGCAACATGAGGTTGGGTTTCACTATAAAGTGTTTTGCAGCTTGTTTTGGCCTTAAGATGAGCCATATATCTCCCTTGACCAAGCCTGGGTTAGGAACAAGGCATATCCAGGCACGAACCAATTCATGTCTAATAAACATGTCTAATAGACACATCAGGATCAACTTTGCTTCTCAGGGCAGCAGACTTAGAGGTGGACTTTGGTTACATTGGGAACCTAAGAGTATTTGTATGAGACTTCTGGAGCCTTGTTTTTCCCTCAAAGGACCTGCTAGTGAAATGTTTGAAAGCCTTAAATTATAGAAATGTAGCTCTCATAGGAGATGAAAAACCAACTCAGTTTGTTATTTTTGATAGTATCTAGAAAGCTTTATTTTTGCTGATAGTTATTCTTCATTTAGTAGAAGGGCTACTGAGATGAGGGGACGTGAATTCAATTTCTGGAAAGCCTCAGTTTCCTCAGCTCTAAAACAGAGTAAAAATTATGGTTCTGCTTATTTCGCAACATAGAAATGATAACATTTGTATGTGTGACTAATTTGCAAATAATAAAATATAAATGTTGGCTTTTGGAGAAAGTACTTGTGATACACGAAAACCGGGTCATTATTTCCGTGCAGGGTTTCTCAGCCGAGGCATAAGTGCCATTTTAGACTAGATAATCCTTTCTTGTGTGTGGGAGGGTAGATTTACCCTATGCACTGTAGAATCTTTGACAGTTCGTCACTGGCCTGTATCCATAGAGGCCGAGAAATTCCCTCAGCCCTTAGCCTAGTCATGAAAACCCAAAATGTCTCCAGACATTTGAAAGATTCCCTGGTTGGGGTGGGGATTCAAAATTGCCCCTACTTGAGAGTCATTGGTCCAGTCTTATACCTGATGACTTCTGACAGCCTCTTCCTGGTGACAGTGCTACAAGCCCAAAGAGTGCTCTTTTTTTATTAGGCATGAGAACTGCCTGACCCAAGGTCTATACTGTCCTTCAAATACATGGGCTCTTCCCTGTGAGCCAAACTCCAACCATCCTAAAGTAGGTAGACTTCCCCAAATAGGGGCAGCACCCTTGGCCACTACAGAGTTAATTTTTGAATTGAAGAGCTCTTTTCACCAGCAAGGATAAATTCTTTTTTTTTTTTTTTTTTTTTTTTTTAGCAAGGATAAATTCTTATTGGATCTCAGATGTAACCTGCTTTGTCCCCATCATCCCCTCATCACTTTCTGGGAGAGGATAGAGGGAGCCTATGGCAGAATGAACATTGACTCAGTTTTTTTTGTTTTGTTTTGTTTTTCTTTTGTATCCAAGTATACTAACACATTTAATTAATTATAATTTTTCCACAATTAGCATATGGCCTTATGCAGATAGGCATGTGGATGTTTATGCAATTAGAGAATGGGTGAATTGCCTCAATAGGGTTAAAGTAACACCTCAAATATCCCTACCAAACCTTTCTTTGTTTTCCCTAGTGGTGTTTTTTCATGACTATCTTAAACCCATCTTTTCCTTGGATTCCACAACAACATTCACTCATTCTCAGCCTTCTTAAAGGAATGCGATTTGTTTCCTTTCCTACATATATTGAAATTCCCTAAGTTTTCTTTTGAGATCCAGATCTTTTCTCACTTTGTAGGGCTTTCTTGAGTATCTTCTCCATTCTCAGCATATTAACCACTGTTTGGGCACTCAGAACTCTTGAGTTCCCTGAGACCTGACCTCCAGATCCAGACCTAGCTCTCCAGCTGCCTGTTGGAAACTTCTAAGAACTTCAACTCAGTGAACCCCAAAGTCCATTGTCATCATCTTTCTTTTCTTTTTTTGTGCTTCCACCAGAAGTTGCCTTCTCTTCCTGTGTTCCTATCTTGGTCTATTTCTATTTATGTTAAGGCTAGGGAAATGGCTGTTTTATCTGTGTCTAAATTCAGTGTGTCCCATGTAGGTGTATATAAATAAACATGCCCATATGTGTACCTTGACATACATCTGTGGACATTGGCCATGATGATGATAATGACAAAAGCTAACATTTTTTAGGTACTTATTATATGAGAGCTATCATACTAAGTATTTTACATGAGTTATCATTTTATCTTCACAATGTCCCTGTTAGGAATGTACATATATTATATTTGTAAAATATAAATTTATACATGAGGAACTGAGGCTTAGAGGAGTTAAGCAATTTGCTCAAAGTCACAAATCTACCAGGTAGTGAAGAGGCAATGATTCAACCAAACCATCTGACACAGGTCTTATCTAATGTGGAACCGTAAAGAAGCTGACCAGAATCTATAGGGAGACACTTAGTGCAGAGAAAATATGGAGATCTCTCAACATCTGAGAGCCAGAGTGGCCATCCATGAATATGTGCTAGAACCTCAGGAAAGCCAAGGAAAGGTGTTTGTCCTATAATAAGCCTGAAGCTACTATTTGCATGAAGACTATTGGAATCCTACCGAAGTTCATCAGGAAGAGAGTAGACTTAAAAGTAAAAGAACATGAGCATTGTTTCTGAACAGAGCTACAGTGTTGGCCAATTTTTTACTTGTATGAACCTTAGAAAAAGAAGCTATTACTCAGAAGATGGCTTTAGCCTTACTTAACCTATGGAGGTTTGGGCCCCTTCTCCAGAGCAAGAAGGACCCATCACAAAGATGGAGCATGCGTAAGTGACCTCTGACAGCTCAGAGGACTCTGTGAAGAAACGGACTTGCTCAAGAGGGGGAACGTTAGTCTCTCCTGCAGCTACCCTGGCTGAAAGCGATGTGTCATAGAGACATTGGTTGAAGGTTACCTGTGAAGACATACAATTTCCGTCATTCCTCTCACCGTACCCCAGTAGGAAGTAGGTTTTATGTTGCTAGCGCCTTTAAGGAGGAATGAGAATGTGTCTTTTTGGCATGAGAAAACTCTGGTCTACCCTTGACATCTCAATGTGGCTTTTCTCAGTTATATCGAAAACCTAAGACCTAGAGACATCTGATTGAAAACGTGCTCTCCTGACTATTAAGTGGGCTCTCTCCGACAGTTGTGGCTGCAGCTTTTCTCTCATCTCATTTTGTATGCTCACCAGGCCAGCCGGATCTTCATACAGCCACGCCAGCGCGTGTCTCCTCTGAACAGCAATCAGGGGCCTGTGTAGGTGACTGAGGAGGACATAAGAAAGGTTGTTGATCTCTTGACATGTAAAGACATTCTGTCAAGCAAACTCAGCCTCACAGCGACTGAGCTTCTGGTGTGTAAACAGAGACTACTTAATTACACAGGTCATGTCAATTAGTGTGACCTTAGCATTTTCAAGAAATTAATCACTTTCCGCAGAGCTCGGCTGTGTTCATACTTTAAGGCATTATGAAATAGACCTTGTAGAAAATCTGGTATAATCTTTTTTTTTTTTTTCTCCTTCTTCTTAATTTACAGTGGATGTTTTCTTTTGAAATCCTCAGGCTGTGGCTAGGGTAGCAAACTTGCTTAACTACAACAGTGGATACAGGCTTCATTCAGTTCTGGTGGGGTTGAGGAAGTGGGGAGGAAAGGAGAAGGTGGGGGTAAGCTAGGATGGAAACAGCTCATGACAGGGAGAAATTCACTGTGACTAAATGAGCCTGCTTCTTCATCTTGACACTAAAAAGATGCTAATGTCAAAGGACTGTGTTAGAACCATGTCGTGGCTCTGGTTTTTAACTGACAGGAGCTAGACAAGTCCAGGTTAAGATTTAAATCCTTATCAATAGCTTTCCTTGTCGGGGCTGGCAGAATGAGGATGGTGAGGGAAGGAACAAGAATCGAGTACAAGCTGTCATCACAGTAGATGCCATGGTACCTGGAGACTGTGAAGTAAGGTGTAAATTTCCAAATTCATCTTAGCTCTTCAACAAAAATTTTTCCACAGGCTACAAATCTATATTCATGTATCAATGTTAGATGCATGACTATAGATGAATGTAACTTTAAGATATATTCCTTTATTCATGCATGCATGCATGCACTCAGTGGTATTTATTGGATGTAGCAAGTGGTGAATATATTGCCATGAACAGTAAAGACAGGGTGTTTGTCCAAATGAAGCTCATATTCTAGTTGGGGTCTATTTGTTAGGATAGTACTAGCTGCTCTAAGAAATAGAACAAAGAATATAGTGGCTCGCACTCAACAGGTCATTTCTTGTTCACATAATGGTGCCAGGCAGGTTTCTTGGTGGGTGAACAGGTCTTGTACATAAAGTGACGTGGGGACTGGGGCTCCCCTCGTTTTGTGTCTCTGCTGTCCCCTGGAACAGAGAGTTGCCTTTTTGTTGTCTGTCCATCCAACTGAAGAGTAAAGAGTATATGGAGGGGGCTCATGAACTTCTTAAAAACCCTGTCTGAGAAGTGACCCTTGTCAAATATGCCCATGTCCGATGGGCTAGAAGCCTGTCCCATGGCCCTGTAAAACCACACAGCGGCCTGCAAATGTCTTCTTGTATAGCCCACGCGGGAGAGAACCTGGATGTGTGTGTGTAGTAGGTGCCGTCAGCTGCTACGATGTGTACACATTAGTAATTACAAATCATCAAAAATTTCTGTTATTACTATAAAGAATATTATTCATATAAGAGAGAATACATGTGGGATGGGGGATAGGAACCAAATTTAAAGTGGGTGACCAGGGAAAACTTTTGAGGAGGTGATATTTAAGCTCAGAGCTAAAGGATAAGAATAAGCCATCCTGAGAAGTGCCTGCAGAATTTTCTGGGCGGAGAGAACAGCAGCCTCCAAATTTGTACTTATCTCGTGTTTATTGGAGGAGACAGACCATCCTCTTTTGCTTTCTAGTCACATGGAGTGAGGGATAGGAAATATGAGGAGAAACCACCAGGTTACCATCCCGAATCCCCACCGAAGGCATGTTCTTTTAAAAACGATGGCATAGGAAATGACAGGAAAAGGCAACTCTCTGTTCTTGTTTTTGGTGAATTCCATAAATTTTGGAGAATCCTTGTTATTTATTCAAAAGCCTACAGAGGCTCTGAATCAATATATTATAGGAGATCATTAGAGAATTCTTAAAATAAACGTCCTACCTCTGCAGTTTCAGTCCGCTTTTAAAAGCACTTAAAGAAAGAAAGAAATATTTGTATCCTTTTTATTTCTCTCCCACTGTCCCCCACCCCCTGTTTTATATTGTTTTGACAAACAGCACATCTTGCAATTAAATTCTTTACCAACAGAATGCTGGGGGCCCGAGCTGCAATCATTCTCTTCATACAGAATAATTTCAAGATGCACCACGCTGATTAATTATACTGAGAGCAGCTCTAATGATAGTTTCAGAATACAGGATTAATTCACATAACATGCTAAATACAAATGGTGGATTTTCAACCTGATCTATTAAACCATTATGGCTTATTGGGCAAATATGTATCTTGGCATGAGCCTTATGCTGGGCCTTGGCAGAAAATATGCATCACTGAGAAGGAATCCTTATGAATGCGATTTGATGAGTGGTGGCTCTGCACTTCGAGGAAATAAATTTCTACATTAAGTACAGTCGCTATTGAAGAAATGTAAAATACATGAAAGGATAGATGTTTAAAAGTGTTTGGTGTAGATCAGGGTTGCCAATGGATATTGCTTCTGAGGATGCCTAGACTTAGTGAGACTTACCCACAAAAGATATTCTTATGTTCTATCACTTTTTAAGTTGTAACTTCCAGAGCTTTTATTATGTATGAGACACTGTACAAAGTGTTTTGCATGGATAATATTATTTTTTCACTGCTCTTTTCCTTGTTTACTTCACTTCAAACAAGCACATTGGCCTACCTTATTTTCTTCCTTTTCTCTCCCTCGATACACCAAACTCCTTTCTGCCCCTGGATCTTTGCATTTGCTATTCTGGCCTCCTAGGAAGTTCTTCTGCTGCTTCACTGAATAGCTGGCTACTTCTTTTACTCAGATTTCAGCTAAAAACATCTCCTCAGAGACGCCTGCCTTAAGCACCCATTCAAAAATAGCTCCCACCTAGGTATCACTCCATCCCCATTTTATTTTCTTCTTGAAACTTTTCACATTCAAAAATTCACTTCCATGTCTTACTGTCTGAAAACCCCTTTCTGCCTCTGATAAGCGCTCAGTTCAACAATTTATCTGTCTCGTTCATTGCTGCTTCTGCATAGACTAATGCCAGGAATATAGTAGGCTCACAGCTCTTTCCCCTGCTTCAGTGACTTATCTAAGGTTACAGACTGGTAAGTGATGGAGCTGGAGTTCAAACTCAGAACTCTTTGACCCTAGAATCTGAGCTGTTGACTAATACGCTGTTTTCTTGCTCCCAATTTTCCCGTCTGCGTGTCACGGTCTCATTGGCAGAGAGCAGACATGGCAACTCCGAATGTTCTGGCTTGCTGCTACTTAAAATAGCCAGTGGGGACATATAGATGGAGAACACCTGATAAATGCCACTGACACCATCAAGAGTCATCAAAGGTGTCCTGATCCACAGAGGGAGGACCAAGGTTGGGGCACTGATGGGCTTTTATGTTGAGCCTGTGTCACACAGTTCAGGAAACAGAAGCTGAGTTTGGTTTCCAAAGGTCCGAATTAGTTTAGCATACGTATCCGAGGATTGAGAAGTGTCTGCTTTTGTCTTACTGTTAAGAAAAGAGATCTTTTTGCCTTGAGCCTTAAAGAGTAGATTTAATTCCGTTACTCCCTCCCTTTCTCTCGCAGTTCCACTCTGTTTCATCCTGTAGGTTCATGCGTCCTCCATAATTTTTAATGAGTTATTTGGGATCTTTCAACCAGATAGAAACTAGCAATCGGGCAGGTTTCAGAGACTATCTCATTCCATATCAGTCAAGGATATTTTAAAGGACAAAGTTAATGAAGACCTAACTCCTAACTGCTGCAGACCATTTTTATGTATATGATACTTAAAGAGGAGTCAGTCACATAGACCTCAGCTATATGTCCTGGAAGATAGCAGCAGAGTCAGGAGAGAATGGACTTCAGCCACAATTTTAGAGTTTGTGTTGAGAGACCAGAGGCCTTTGAGGGTGAGAATTGGACCTGGAGTCTGAAAGTTTCCCTCCAGGCTTACCTCTCCTCTTAATTTTTCCTATGACCTTGAGGATGCTTTTAAACCTCTTGGGCCCCAGTTTTCCAAGCCTCCAAGAGAAGTGTTGGACAAATTTGCAGTGTCATGACTACTGAAGACTTCTTTTATCATTTTCTCTTCTGAATCCCATGGGATGACCTATTTTTTGATCCTGATGGGATATTAAGAATCACATTCTGTTTTAAAATGATTCAAAGCCATGTGAATCCATCAGTTCAGAGCTTCCTTCTCACATGCACGATATAACCAGTGTTTCCATGCAGATGACCCCGTCCTATAACGACAAGGTAAGATGATAGCGTTAGTACGAGCTCTTCCTGTGGATGAATGTAGGGTTCCCTCTCTGCTGTGTTGTTACTCTTACTACATTTGAAAACCCTTAGGTGGAAGCGGCTAGATTGGCTGATTTCTTGGGTCTTTTGACTGTAATATTCAAGGAGTCTGTAAAGAATGACTCAGCAGACAGAGTAGGGAATATGGTAGAACATCCCTATGTAGGGTTGAGGGCAGAAATTCGATGACATAAAGACTTTATTTTGTAGAGCAGTTTTATGTTTACAGAAAAATGAGGGGGAATTATAATGAGTTCCCATAGAATCCCTCAATCCTTTTCCCCATTTTCCCTATTATTAATATTTTGCATTAGTCTGATACATTAGAATTAATGTGCCATACTGATACGTTTTTGATAACATAGTATAAAGTTTATAGTTTATACTAGGATTCATTTGTATGTTTTGTATTTTATGGGTTTGGGCAAATGCATGGTGTTATGTATCCACCATTACAGTATCGTATAGAATGGTTTCAGTGCCCCTGTGCTTCGCCTATTCATCCTTCCCTGCCCCCTGGCAACCTCCTGGCAACCACTAATCTTACTACGTCCATAGTTTTACCTTTGCCAGAATGTTGTACAGTTGAAATCATACAGCATATAGCTTTTCCAGATTGGCTTCTTTTGTTTAGCCCTATGCATTTAAAAGTCCTTGTCTTGGGGCGCCTGGGTGGCTTAGCGGATTAAGCCTCTGCCTTCGGCTCGGGTCATGATCTCAGGGTCCTGGGATCGAGCCCCACATGGGGCTCTCTGCTCGGCAGAGAGCCTGCTCCCTCCTCTCTCTGCCTGCCTCTCTGCCTACTTGTGATCTCTCTCCTCTCTGCCAAGTAAATAAATAAAAAACCTTTAAAAAAAAAA
>CM052809.1:94503704-94856047 GCA_028533885.1 Nasua narica
GCGCCTGGGTGGCTTAGCGGATTAAGCCTCTGCCTTCGGCTCGGGTCATGATCTCAGGGTCCTGGGATCGAGCCCCACATGGGGCTCTCTGCTCGGCAGAGAGCCTGCTCCCTCCTCTCTCTGCCTGCCTCTCTGCCTACTTGTGATCTCTCTCCTCTCTGCCAAGTAAATAAATAAAAAACCTTTAAAAAAAAAAAAAAGCACATGTGCATCCACACACACGTGTGAGTTTTAAAAGTCCTTGTCTTTTCATGATTTGATAGCTCATTTCTTTTTATCACTGTATAATATTCCATTCTATAGATTAGCAGTTTGTATATCCATTCACCTTTTGAAGGGCATCTTGATTAATGATGCCTTTTATGTAGTTGAATTTTTTATTGATAAAATTGTACATTCACATGTGGTTGTGTGAAATAATACAGAGTGACCCGGGGCACCCTTTACCCAGTACCCCAATAGTAATGTATTACAAAACTATAGTACAGTATTACACAGTACTATACAATAATCACGCTGGATTTGAACATTGATAAATCCACCATCTTGTTCAAATTCCTCCAGTTTTACTTGTAGTCATTTACATAGGTGTATGTTTTTAGTTTTGTAAGGTTTTATTATGCATAGATCTATGTGTCTATCACCACAGTGACCATGTCGGGCATTGCCATCACCACAGGGATCCTTCCTGTCATTTTTTTGTAGTAGCCACATACACCTTCCCTCTCTCCCTAACCCTTGGCAAGTGCTAATCCATTCTCCATTTCTAAAATTTTTTAATTTCAGGAATGTTAAGTCAATGGAATTATGCAGTGTATTACTTTTCCATGACTTCAATAACAAAATACCACAGACTGAGTGGCTTAGAAATGAAATTTATTTTCTCATAGTTTTGGAGGCTGGACATCCAGGATCAAGGCGTCAGTGGAGTTGGTTTCTTCTGAGACCTCTCTGCTTGGCTTATAGAGAGCCACCTTCTTGCTGTGTCTTCACGTGGTCTTTCCTCTTTGCACATACACTCTGTTGTTTCTCTGTGTGACCAAATTTCTTCCTCTTAGGACACCAGTCAGATTGGATTAGGGCTCACTCTAAGAGTCTTATTTTAATCTAATCACGTCTTTAAAGGCCCTGTCTCCAAATACAGTCCCATCCTGAGGTACTTGGGATTAGGTATTTAACATGTAAATTTGGTGGGGAAGAGCGTGGGGAATAAGCCCATACCATGCAAGATGTAATATTTTGGTACTGGCTTTTTTCACTCAGCATAATTCTCTTGAAATTCATTCAGGTGTATCAATAGTTTGTTTCTTTTTATTGCTGAATATTATTCCATGGAATTTTGCTTCCTGCCTTTCTATTTTGTGTACTTGAAGCTAGTGCACTTAATGCCTTATATTAGGGGTCCTGAATTAATGCACACATAGAATAAGTTAAACCCAGAGGTGAGAAAGTCATGTAACAGACCAACTTTAGTACCAGTTTCCTTACACTGAGTTACAATGTATTAGCTTTGAAGACCAAATTTATAATTTTATATTCACTGAAAATTAATTTGTTAAAGTAGCTGTTTTTTGGAGGGAGGTACTTACTACTAAAATATTCTAAATTTAAACATTGAAATTATTTTTATGGTCTAATCTTCCTCTTGATTCCATATTTGTTGTAGAAATGTTTAAAAATACAGATTTCAACTCTTTTGGTTGCTTTTGTCATAACCCCTTCTTCTACATGAGCTGCTACATTTGTTAATGTGATCTTCCACCCATGACTGAATTTAGCTGCTTTTGTCTTTTTGAAAATCTGCTCATGAGACAGAGATTATGGGTCATGAATCTTAGATAATTTAGTTTAGTTGGGACATACAGGTCTCTTGCCTGATATGAAGAAAAGAGGGACAGCTTGAAGAATGGTAGCAGGAAATACTAACCAATAACAAAACTCTCAGAGAATCCTTCATTCATATGAAATATTGGGAAAACTAGACTGAATTGATAAGATGTCTAATTTGTAGATTTTTTTCAAAGCAGTAAGATTTTGTGTAGTTTCAAGCCTAGAATGTTACAGGCTAAGATGTCAATGGGTTCTAGGAAGGAAAATGATATAAACCAGTGAAATTTGCAATTTACATGAGGCCTAAGTTACATAATTACATATTGTGAGCACAAAATTGTGGGATTTCATTGTTAGACTGATAAGCAGTGAGCATATTAGAGATAATTTCTGTATCCTTTTATTTAAAATAACAGTTTATGCGGGGTCCTCTTTGTGGCTTCAAATGATTAGCTCAATACATTCACTTGAACTTTTTGGTCAGTATCACCAACAAAGCAACAGCTACGATACTACTGCTACTAACATCTGTTGGGTGCTCAGTTTGAGCCAGGAACCATGCTGGCCACTTTAAATGATTTAAAAAATGAGTAAGCCTCATAGAACCAGGCACTGTTATTAGCATTTCCACTTGACAGGCAGGAGCACGGTGGCTGAAGGTTAAGTTAACCTGGCCAAAGTCACATCAGCTAGGGAAGCTTGGGTGTCAAGAATCATCAATTTTGTATCGAATTCTTTCTAATTCTAAATAGAGGGATGAAATTGTAAAAATAACAACCTTTAGGGATAGCTAGGTGCAGGATAAAACAGAGGACATTATGAACCACTGAGATGAGGCAAGAAACTGAAAACGTTAGTGTAAAATCTCCAAAGACCATGGGTACCTGCAGATTTCTCTTGTGTTTTTTTTTTTTTTTAATCCCCTCAAGCTGAATGCCCTCACCTGGTGGGCTGGACCCAGATAGAAGGTACCATGGAACACACTGCATGTTCATTGGCGCATCTATGGACTGTTGTATTAGAAAGCTATGCCCTAAATAGAAAATTGATTCTAAAAATTATAGTGATCAAAAATACTTGTATTTTTGATATATAACCTTAAACATGTCCACTTAGACTAATACCTATTTCAGGAGATGTAACTTGGACATCCACATGAATAACTTTGAGCAATTTATTTCCAAACCATTCTATAGCAGCACTGTCTAATAGAACAGTCTAGAATGAGGGAAATGTTCTCTACTGCCCGTCCAATATAGCAGTCTCTATAGCCACATGTGTCTACTAACCACTTGAAATGTGACTATGGAGACTCAGGAACAGTGGAATTTAGAATTTTACTTTGATTGGTTTAAATTTAAATAGCTACATATGTGGTTACTGTAGTGGATAGTACAATTCTAAAGAGTAAAGATTTAATTTAACAGATATCATAAAATTCTAAGTATACCTGTTCCTCGTATTCCCTTCGTCTCTTTCCCAGGGCAGGAGAATGAGGAAGGGGATAGAGAGGGAAGTGTTGAGTCCAAATGTAAAATCATTTTCCATGTTTACCTGTCCCAAATTCAAGCTGTGTTTTGTTGACAAAATTTGGGAAGGTTGAAGATTTGGCAGGCCTGTCTGTCCCTTTGCCTGCATGAATGTGTCAGCACCTCATTAATCTTGTGTTAAACTGTAAAAGCCCTTTTCCCTCCCACTATGGGCCTATTTTTAAAGGACACTTCAGTGCCCTCTTTGCGTTTCACAGTTAGATTTTTAAAAATTTACACGTTGCTCTGTGGATTAATTTCAGTATATGTTTTATTTAAATATATCTTGATCATTTCCAAACTGGAATGGGAGAAATTATTTTGGGGAGAGGGAAGTTAAAATGTTTAGTCATGAGTTTCTGTGAAGGACATTAGGTGTTTATTTTCTAGAAATTAGAGACATGAGGATTCTGTTTTATCTTTCTCCAATTTCAAGGGAACTCTCAATGAAATGATTCTGTCACACATGTGGTCTTGGTGATCTCTCTTTTGTCAAGAAAAAGACACATAGGGTGTAATTTTGTTTTTGTTTTTTGTTTTTTAACGTAACCGTTTTTGTCATTTTTGTTCAGTGTTGGAATTAGAAGACAATATCTTTAAACAATACTATTTTAAGTCTAAGCCTGTAGCATTTTGTCTTACAGGTGCATGGTGAAATGTCATTGCTTTTTTTTCCTCTTAAGACAGACATCTAGAATAACAACTTTCTGCATTTCCTGACACTGGAAACAGATACCGTTTGGGATTCCTTTTATAGTTTCTTCAGCTAACGACTCCAGTGACCACTCAATTGTGGTCTCGTAGTAAATCAAAAATTCTTTGAAAGACCCAGCTCTGTTATGTAATTGTAAATGTCCCACCTCCCTAACTAAAGAGAAGAGTGAGTTTCTGTTGCCTTAAATAATATGGACTCTGCATTGGCACATAATACTTTTTGAAAATAAAAGAATAGACCGTTTTCTTCTCTTCCTCCTCCTTTTAAATTAACCTACAATTTAAGAGGCATACACATAACTTTCAGGCTGTGTCAGATCTGGTTGGTCAATCATGAAGAAAGAGAAAAACCACTTTGCAAACTGCTACTTCAAATGTACTGAGTCCTCCCATCAATGACTTGCCTTAGTTGGGATTTTGGTTTTCACAATGATTGAGGCAAATACCCGAGTCCCAGAATGGACTCTCAATTGTTTACTTTGTATTTTAATAAAATAGATTTAAAAAATAAAATCAGGGGAGGATCCAGGCCTGGCTGGGAGTCACGGAAAAGACCGTGAGAGAGGACCCTGAGGAACGACTCCACAGAAGCCTTGCCCTGCAGTCATCCCTGGGAGACCCCAGGGTGGGATGACCAAGTGTATAGTTTCCTGAGTTTCCTGGTTTCCGCATCCAGGTCAGAAAGACTGTAAGGGCTCCATTTAAAAAGCAGGGCCTCGGGTCTGCCTAAGGGAGGGCAAGGAAGAAAACAAACAAGAAAAACTAAAAACTAGATCAAGTCAAATGGGATCATATCAAAAGAAATCAACCGCACGATAGTATTGGGAACAGTGCTTCACAGCCTGGAGTTTGTTACCATTTTTGAGGCCACGAGAAAGGGACTCCGCCATGTTTTGGCCTGATGGGTTTAGGTCAAAGATGTCAGCAGAGGAACTTTTCAGTATGGCTGAACTTGGTTGGGGTGGGAGGCTACTGAGGAGGGCACTTCTCCAAGGCAGGACTGACAGTTTGCAGGCATCAGCCAAGGCCCAGCATCTTGCCCTCTGCCCAACTCAGGGGATGAAACTACAGAGGCGTTGCACAAGACTAGAAGTGGGAGAAAAGGCTTCCTCAGAAACTGGGGCCTCAGTATGTGCCAATCCTTGTAAAGCGTTTCACCTCTTCAGAGGCTAATGCCTCTCAAAACCAAGAACAATTAAAGCAAGAGTCTTTCCAAGCAACTGGGGAATTGAGGAAAATAAATCAGAAATCCTCAGCTTTGGCTCTGGAGGTTCGCCTCATTATGAGAGCAGATCTATTAGCCCTCTTGCCTTTGTCTTTCATTTCTCAAGTGAGGTGATTCTAATTAAATTAATCTGCATGTCAATCTATCGGTGATCAATCAAAGAGCCTGAGGTCTCCCCTATGCTGCAGGGTGCTTGCGGCTGACAGGGGCTGATAATGGAGGAAGAAATAAACTGTCGAGGAAAGTTAATTAGTCAACATAATAGGTGGATTAAACGGGAGCTGGCTGATTGCTGTTTCCCATGTCAAAGCATGAGGTGGGAGCTGAAGCTGCAATTACAGACAATTATTATATTTGGTTGTAAGAGGTCGCATGAATAAACATATCTCTGTGGGTTTCAGTTTTAATCCTCTTCCCCATTTAATATAAGGAGAAGTGTAGGTCATTTCTTCTCATTGTTTTAGTCAAAGTTCTCTGAGAAAACACCTTTGCCTGTGTCCCTTCTGGCAAACTAGGTTCAGAGTCAGTTTATGAGATGGCCAGGATATCCGAATTATCCCTGAGCCACTGCATTTCTTCTTTTTTTTGTTTTTTTTGTTGTGTTTTTGTTTTTGTTTTGTTTTTGTTTTTTGGCTGTGAGACACAGATCTAAGACCCTTAATTAGCAGGGATCTTTTGGGGAGGGAGTGGTCTGGTTAGTAGTGGTGTTGGTGGTGAGGGCAGGGGGAGGCAAGGTTGGTCTGATTAATTGAAGTAATGTGGGAAGAGAAAAGTATAAGAAACCCCAAAAAGGCACCGGGGAGAGAAAGCTGCCTCCCAGCTCTCAGTGAAACCTTTCTTTTTCATTTCTCTATCCTCTTAACCCTGACACAGTGGGGGGTGGGGGGAGGAAATATTTTAAAGATTCAAAAGATTTTTATTTGCATGATCAACTGTGATATCTGCTTCAGTGTCTAAACTGAAGGGTAATTTAGGTGAAACACAACCATCGTTGTGTAAAAAAATATGCTAATAAAGATCCTCTTGTTAAAATTATGGTTAACAGTGTACCTTCTGCTGTATAACTATAAACTGTGCAATTTTACTTAAAACTGCATCAAAAGCGTTCCATGCCAAAGACCCACTCATCAATAGCTCCTCTTGTTAGACTTGTACAGCATAAGCACCAGTTATTATGTGAAATAGCTATGCAATTTTCTTCAGCTCCCAGCTGTTATTTATTTAACTTGAGTTTATTACCCTCCATGCTTTTATATTAAAATGTTCATTCATTTTTCTCTTCTGTCTCCAGGTCGTGGTGTCTACGACAGTCAATGTGGATGGCCATGTCCTGGCAGTCTCTGATAACATGTTTGTCCATAATAACTCTAAGCATGGGCGGAGGGCTCGGAGGCTTGACCCCTCGGAAGGTACGCCCTCTTATCTGGAACATGGTAGGCAAATCATTTTCATTGGTTGGCATTGCTACTTTAACTGTGAATCTGTTTGGTTTCTTTCTTCCAACTCCACCACATTTTCTACTCTGTTTCCAATTTCCAATGTTCTGTTGAATGATGCTGAAAGCAAATATTTAAAGACAGGAAGATATGTTTGAGGCCCAGCCTTTCTTGTTGCACATCTCTTTATCCTGGAAATGACTGATGCATCTTTCCTTCAGGTTGAGAGAGGGAGGGAGACCTGGACCATTGCTCTACTTTAAACTGCCACTTGACTGAAAAATAAAGGAGGGTTAAAGTAGGGTAACAAATATTGTGGTACATTTTGAATTTACAACTGAGTTGGTTGTATAGTGAACTCTATCCTCTTTATAGTCCTGCTGGTGTTATCTCTGTAACTTGATATTAAACTTCATTTGGAGATAAAGTCCAAAGTCTAGGTCAGAGGTATTTTCTGAAGATGAAGCCCAAACTAAGTGTCCCTCCTGTGCCTTGTGCATAATCCTCCCCTCATCAGCACATGATAGAGCCTGCTTTCTGTAGGTGGATTTTGTTGGGGAGATCTCACATTTGTCTTGAATTTATGGCTGATCAGTGGTACCTTTGAGAGGACTGGAGAAAATCAGATAAAAATTTGAATCAAGGAAAGTGAATGCCACTCAAAGGAACTATGGGCTAGATTGAATGAACATCTGAATGTTTCTGTACTATGTGTATATATAATGTATACATCCTTCCATCTGTCCATCCATTCATTGATCTATCCATCTATGCATCCATTTATTTATCCATCTATCCATCATCCATCCAATCACTTTTCATCCATCTATCTGTCCATCCGTCTGTCCATCCAGCCATCTCTGCCTCCTCAATCCATCCATCCATCCATTCATCCATCCATCCATCTATCTTTCATCAGTATGTCTATCCAAGAAACAATGATTGAGACTATATTGGATACCAATCACCATGCTCAATTTTCTCTTATCGCCTTCAAACTAAATTCTAAACCCATTTTCCCACTACACTTTCCAGTTTGCTAGGTCAGCAGGATTCTTTTAAAAACACTACTGCACAAATTACCACTCGATTGCCTGATTTTTCCAAGGGCCACGAGCTGTCCATGATATAATTCATAAGGTAGAAAACTCCCTTCCCTGCCAGCATTCCAATTTAACAAACACATCACTATCATTATTTTTGCCTGATTTTTTCTGCACTTAAGGAATACACAAACTGTATTTTTTATTAATTAGCCAGATGTAACACTCTAAGAAGGGATTCTTCACCACATCCAGTTTTACAGTCTTTTTAAAGTAAACCATCATCTTTCAAAAGCTGCTTCTTTATGGTTTCATTAGTGCTGAGATGGATGGATATTACTTTTTTGCAGGAGGCCATTTGAAACACCTGCTCATGATTACATTCCTAGTTCCATTCCTGTACTTAAAATTATTCTGATCCTCTCTTTACAGTCATGTTGCCTTTTTAATACCCTTGGAGTCACTTAAAGCATTGTATTACTAGAAGCATTTAGGGGAAAGGAAGAGGAAAAACTAGGTAAATACTCAGTGAGCACAATTTGGAAAGCTGTGGTTTTAAAAACTAAAGTCTTGTTTTCCACTGTGGCTGGTTAGTTGCAGTGGTTACTGTCCTGCCCAAGGGCAGACTGAACTGTCAGTTTGAAATCTACCAGTCATGGGTTCAGAGTTTCAAAATGTGCTCCCAGTGCGGATACAGCCAGCTCCCAGTCCTCCTTTGGGAAGGCAGTGACCGACCATATGATGTCATGCAAATCATCTCCACTGAAAAAAATCCAACACAAACCAACAGAAACCACCTGCCAGAAAGGACACCTCTAGAGCCTAGAGGTCAGGGACATTATTTTGCCTTATAATGTGGAGGAGAGAATCTTGAGATAGGAGCCAGGAAACCTAAATTCGGTTTTTAGTTTCACCTCTGGCCTTTATGTGACCTTGGACAGGTCATCTTACCTTTGGGGATCCTTCGCCTCTTCTTGGTAAAATGAAGATGATGATCTGTGGGGGTTAAAAAAAAAATATGCCTTGAGTGGGGGCAGGGCATGTACCTAGGGGAAGTGGGCTAGACGGGGACTGCAGAAGCAGGGCGAGTATGTGCTCTGCCCTCCTGCACCCCAGACAGTTGTGGCCAAGGGGATGGAGAGCACAGTGAGGCCAGAGGTTCTAGTTTGGCAAGAATTAAAACTCCTAATTTTTAATTGTTGGTAACTAATTATAAAACATTTAAACCCTCTGAAGGGGGGAAGGAGGAAATGTCGCTTAGGAAGAATACAGCCACAGGCTAACAGTTTGAGATCTCGAGACCAAAATGCCTCTAGGCTTCCTCCCAACTCCAACATTCTTGCTTCTATATGTATGTATTAATATTTCAAGTTGAATATCATATTATTCTAAATTTTAGAGACAATATTTTATTCCTCTTCTCCAGTTCACCAGTCCGCAAGGGGCTATGTGATTATTAACATATTGTTCAAGAAAGTGATGACATTTCACTGTTCATAAATGGTTAAGCATCGTTGGGGGTCTTGGTATATCCTATCTTCTTCAGCTAGGGGGGCTCGCTGTCACCAATACCTTACGTTATTTCTCTCTGGTAGAATCAAAGGGTAGATACCTTGAGGTTTCTTGTAGTGACACTACATGGAAATTTGCTTCTCTGCAGAATGAATCAACCAACCACACAAAACCACCCACTCATTTAGACTCTTCAAGCTGATACGTAAATATCTACTCAGCAAAGGGTGACTATTGGGCTCTTTCACTAGGGATGTGGGAGAGTGGACTTAGATGCTAATGCATGTTGATTTGGGGGATATGGTAATACTTAATCTTGCCATTAAAAAAATCCCGTTTGAAACTGCCCTGTTGAAGACTTCCAGAACCAAACCCCTACTCCTCAGCCGCTCCCCTCCTTCACACCCAGCTCAGACAGCTACGACTCAGTGAGGCTGCTAGATATTTTCACCTCGTAGGTGACCTGTAGGAGCCTTCATTTTTCTGGGCTTTTTACCAGCTCATTTACAGGTAGCCTGAATTATTTTGAGCAACTCTGCACATCTCTATTTATATCCTGCTTGTCAGACAGTTGGAGGAAAGTTCCCTTTCGTAGCTCATCTTTCTGTATAGAAGTAGAAAAAGAGACCATGCTTTACATTCATGCATGCAGTCATCCCTGTGTGACCTGTGGACTTCCAAACCTCCAGGCTCAAATAACAGCCTCTGTATTTCAAGAGGAGAGTTGACAAAGGCAAATTTATTTCACAGAATCTTGCATGGTCCAAAGAGGGTGAATCTTGGCATCCTGTAGCGCATGGTAATTGTTCTCCCCCATTTTTTTCTTCATTCATAAATACTGAGATTTTCTTTGGCTGAATATTTATGGGAGAGTTTAGGCTAGTGAGGTTTCATTTTTAAGCAAGCAATCGCTTTATAGAAGATGTACACTGTGGGGAGAGGTAGCATCAGAAGGTGGCTACTCTCAGGGTTTCAGTTTTTGAGAAGCACGGGCTTGGGGCCAAAGATGCAGAAGTGTCCCTACCCATGGGAATATACAGCCTTAGCTTATGCATCTGCCCTACCTTCCCGTCACTTGGGCCAATTCGTGGGGACCATATGCTGTGGATCTTTAAAGGCTTGGGAGTGTTGATATTGTTATTATTGTTCTCAGGTTGTGTTTACTTGAATTCAAGGCCAATTGGGGCATCAGTTTCTCTATTTTCTCCCCCTGTGGCAAAATGCAGTGTCCTCCCAGAGCCACAGTGCCGGGGACCCTGTCAGCTTGCATGCGCTAACACTTTATTATCTAATGATCTAATATGCAACAAGGCAAAGTGCCGGCGCTCATCATTCTGACATAGAATGCCGGGAGAAGTGACTAAATTACTTTATGTACCATTAGCGCTAGCAGCTATGGTGAACTCACCGGCAGCATTTATGCAAATGCCTGTGAATACACTCTAGTGGCTTTGTCAGGAAGCCTTCTGACAAGCAGTTTAAATGCTCATTTTTTCTAGAGGACTTTTTTTTTTTTTTTTTGGCATGCATATGTTTTATCCCTTCCCCTCTTCTGCCTCCCTCCACTCTCTCACTTTTTGGGGCCGCTGGAGAACATGCCTCCTCCATGATCACTGGGAAATCCGAGTGGGTCACAGAGCTCAGCTGGTCATCAGTAGGCCATCCTTTCTGGTGTTTTTCATACTTAGGTTCTTTTTAAAAAATCGGTATGAATTTGTACAATCATCATGTTTATCTGAAAAATCAGTTTCTAGATGGTGGACATTTTAAAGTTCATGAGTTTTCACCTGAGGTCTTACTTAGTTTCATGGCTTCAAATATAGATGATTTCAAACACCTCTGCTTTTTAAAATT
Source organism: Nasua narica (assembly GCA_028533885.1). Lineage (NCBI taxonomy): Eukaryota > Metazoa > Chordata > Mammalia > Carnivora > Procyonidae > Nasua > Nasua narica. The sequence continues at coordinate 94,514,848 of CM052809.1, forward strand.
GGGAGACAAGTGCAATTTAGTTTTTGTGGGGATCAGGAACAAATGAATTAAATTTCCCTTCAAAGTAAGTTATTCAGATAAAGATGTGAAGTATAAATGTGCCAGGATGCCAAAATAAAACACATCTAAACAAAAGTGGGATTTGGACAAACTAAATACTTTGTAGAGTGTGGTAATAGAATCACTGGGCCCATCTCCTTGCTGTAAATAGAGCGTTAGAGAAGTAGAATCAGATTTTCCCCACCACCAGTTAGTTCTGACCTCTGCATTGTAGTGTCCCTTTCCAGCTGGCCCTGACAATATGGTGTTATTCTTGCTCTTTAGCATTTGCCCTTCTTAATTCTTTTGCTCCAGATAGAAGCAGTTTTTGCTTCTGTTGGTTGCCCCTGGGTATCCAACCCCATTGACTCCCTGTGGCCAGCTGCACTTGTTGTTTTTTGGACATGCGGAGAAAGATGATTCAGGCTTGGGAAGAGTACTCCAAACTGAGAGGCACCATGGAGCTTCCAATAGAAAGGAGAGGCCCCCTCTTCTCCCTTCTGTGTAATGAGGCCCTAAGAAGTGGCTAGAAAATATCAGTTGGGTCTAATGAAGGGAGGTTCAGGCTGTCTGATGGAAGAGCTAGATTTCCGACCCAACTCTGCCATGAACTAGCTGTGTAACTCTGGGCAGGTTACGCGGCTTCCATGGCCTCAGTTTGGTAGGTGTTCAATGGGAGTTGGGGTGGATCATCTCTAGACCGCCTTCTAACATGCACAATTTTTGGTTCTCTGGACTGAAGCTGTTGACACATGCCTCCCCTCGTCTGGAGGTGCCTTTGGAGAAACAGGGCTTCAGGAGAACAAAGAAACGCACTGGCTATTTCTGGTGTAGTCCTTTCTTCGGCTTTCCAGCCAAGGAATAAGGTGTCAGTAAGGCCCACGTCCCATCAGTCCTTCCTTCACTCCCTCGTTCTAAGCATCCAGTAAGGCAGATACCAAGCTAAGGTGCAATAGCGCAAGGCAGATACCGTCCCTGTTGTCACAGAATGTATGATGTAAAGGGAGAAGAAAGATATTAAACACAACTTACAAGCAACTCATGGGAGTTCTGTACAAAAGGAGTGGTGAGGAGTGAGGGGTCAGGGCAGCCTTCCTTGAGGAAATCACATTTATGCCAAAACCTAAGAGCTGAGTAAGTTTTCACCAGATTAAAGGGACAGAAACAAATTTCTGGGAAGAGGGGACAGCATATGCAAAGGCTGTTTTGCTTAGGTGAGTTCAAGGATCCCAAAGGAGACTGGGACAACTCCTGTTGCTCCCAGGATGGGAGGACGGCAGGAGTTGAGGCTCGGATAGCTGCTGAGCACCAGACTATGCAGACCCACGTGAGATGCTTGGGCTGTGGTCGGTGGCAGTTGTGAAATGGGGTGGGGGGTGCCAAGCAGGGCTTTGATGAACTCATTTTCAATTACATGGACTCCTAGTGTGTCACGAAAGCCTAGGGCAAGATCACTCTGAGTTTCTTATAACTTTACTCTTCCCTGCCGGTCCTTGGAAGCTCACCAGGGAGTTGGCTGTGCCTGGGAGGGCTCCCCCTGATCGCTCCTCATTCTATCAGTAGTGCAAGTGTTCAAAATAGGAAGAAAGTCAAACATTTTGAGAGTCCTTTTTCCAGATGGTTTTGGCGTTATCAATTTACTTTTTGCATAAGTAGCTTAGAAAGAGTTTATCTATTGACTTCTTCTGAACTTGTAGAGACTTTCTTAAGGCTTTTAGAATGGAGGGCTGCATGTGACCTATGTAAGGCATATTATTTATCTAACCCCAACAAACTAATATTGGAAGAGTGAATGGAAACTAAACAAAGAGAAATGTACCATCTCAATTTCTCTCTCCTCCCCCACTATGGTGACAGCTCATGCCCTGTGAGGAGTCATCAAAGGTATAGAAGGTCATCCAATACATCCTCTCCTTTCCCAGAGAAGGAAACCGAGATCTAGTGAGGGGATGCAGTCTTCTCACGTTCACATAGTTTTTGTCAGACTCCATTTAGTGCTCTTTGCCCATGGTAGGCTCCTGGGCAAGTGTGAATTTCAGGGGGGGCATAGCTTTATGGTTGCTGGGTCACACAAGAGGTTGGGTGACTTGGGGTCCCACCCTGATGCCTTTTCAGTTCAGGTTGGCCTAGGCTTGCAGCGGTCTCTCTGGGATCCCAAAGATCCTGATAGCAATGCCTAGAACATCTCTCCAGCTTCCTGACAGAAATGTGCTTTCAAAACACAGGGGCCAAGGATGAATAATAGAGAACTTTACACTTAGACAGTGGCCCTTTACATGACTGGTTTTCGTGCAGAACTCCAGCAGGGCCCACTTGGGCAAGAGCATTTGGTGAAGGGTCCACATTACCATAAATACTGATGACGTGCTTTGTTACTTAGAGTGGCACATTACATCTTACCAATCAGTTTTCCTTTTTGAAAAAGCAAGACAGTTGAAAGGACAGAACATTAGGGCTATGAATATCCAAATGTGTCACAGAAATAGAGCACAGAGGTGGCAGATTTTCAAGCATCAAATCAGGTCTTTTTCTTTGAGTAGTGGGGAAGTTGTCTTTTATCTTCCCTTGCAATAAAAAAGGATGGGGCAAGAAAACAAGATAATAAATAAAGATGTGAGTGAAGACTGATTTTGGTGTATACCCAGAGTAATCCATAGAGTGGGTAACACCAGAAATCCTAATGTTGGGGACTCGATAGCCAGCAAGTGCCAGTGTCAGGCTGATGAAAGAGTTCGGGAGCCACAGGTCACTGGGAAGCAGGTGATCTGTGTTATCCTTATTTGAATCTGACACCATGCACAGCGCTGCTAGCGAAGTAGAAATAGTGCTGAGAATTTGCTGCCCTGCTTAGTGGTGACCAGGCCGGGTGGTAATGTGTAGTAGGAGTTTGATTGCTCTTGTTGCTATTTGGGGGCTATTATCAGCTATCATTTATGGAGCGGTTACTCTGTGCCAGTACTGTAGTCATTATTTCACTTACATCATAAAACCCTTCAACAAATCTCATGAGCTGTAATGATTATTATTCCCATTTTATAGATGAGAAAACTGGGATTCCAAGAGGGTCAGTAACTTACCCAAAGCCACAAAACGAATTTGAATCAGACCTGGGACTCGACCCCTCGTCTACCTAACCACACAGTTGTGCATAATAGTAGTACTAAGAATAAAGACAGTAAGCCTCACTGAGCCCTTACTATGCCAGACATGTGGTGCTAGAGACACCCCTTGTCAAGATGAGGAAACAGAGTAAAGAGAAGTTAAATAACTTGCCCAGAGTCGCACAGCAAATAAGTAGCATATCTAGGGTTCAAAGCCAGAGATCCTGACTGTGGAGTCTGTACTTTCAACTACTTGCTCTGTATGTTAAGCTAAAACTCTTTCCATCTCTTATTCCACTGTTCTTACTTTTCCTCAGTACAAGGAGGGCAGTTATGCTGGTATCTTAAGTAGACCTTTCAAAAGTTAGCCCAGAGCATATCTCTTTTTCTTTTTAATGGCATACCTTATAGCTTATTTTCCTTCAATAACCTATTTTTCCCATGGCTGTACCACATTCTGCTAGTCAGATAAAAAAACATGCATTTTATTTCATGACTGGTATGTTTTCTATGGGGTTGGCAAGATAAGAAGGAGGCTGGTAATATTTTATTTATTTGCAAGGATGTTCTAACTCATCTCTGTGGAAATCATTTGTTGACCATATGGGCTCCTTGGCCTGTATACAGTTTACCCTGGAGACCAGGGGAAAACTGTGAGACCATGAGTTAAAAGACTGTTGGGATACTAACAGTGTCCTTGTTAAGGTACTGAAGGGTTTCTAAACCTCTTGCTACAAATAACATGGGAAACTGATATGGATTTGGGGAGGTTCTTTTCTTAGAGGAATTTCTTGAGAAACCCATCAACTTTGGGAAACATCCAGTATTTGATATTTTGAATGACCTAATAAATGAGTGAGCCACACCTAACTTATTTTAATGAGCACAAAGCGTGTGGGGAAGAGTGTGGCGGGAGGCAAGGAGTGAGGCTTTCTGCTTATATCTTGGACCACAATGACAGAACTTTTTAAAACCTATTGTTTTTGTCTTATATTTGGTTACAAAATAATTATATTTCCAATTGTGCTTGTTTACATAATTGATTGTTCCAAACCAAGGGCCTTTTACTACTTACCACAGGAACGTCACCCACTTGAGAATTTCAGAGGATTCAGGTGATATGAACATGCAGATGAAAGCTTCTGTGTTTTCGTAATTAATCTTTTTAAGAGGAGATATTTAGGATCAGTGGCCAAGAGTGGGTTTGAAACACTTTTGTTTCAACATTTTTAGTTATACATTCAGAAATAAATAAAAAGTCTGCCCTCTACCTTGCTACATGACATCAAGTACGTACTTTGATTTCCTCATCAATTAAAGGAGGAAGTTGATAGATTCCTTCAAGTTCTGATGATGTGCTGTTTGAATCCAGCTGATTGTGTGAGAGGTCTTCTATCCCCTAAGATGTTAGATGCACCGGGCTCTGGTGAGTGGTCACCACAATGCCAAGGTGATGGTCATTGCACAGGATAGATCTAAGGCCAACTTCCCTTCACCTTGAGCATTTCTGCAAGAGGTTAACAGTGGGTTCTAGGAGGACTAGAAAAGTCCCCGAGTGTCGCATACACTACCACTTAGGTAGCTCTCACCTGACATTCTTCTCTCTGAATTTCTTCAGCTGAGATGGTAGCGTTGAGTTCATTTGATGGTTGGCAGTGACCCTCTAGAGTAGGTTTCCCATGCAGTATGTGTGATGATTTTAGGTGATGAGGGGAAAACACTAAGAAAAAAAATTTTTTAAATAGTTAACTTGTCTATCTTGATGCATAAGCAAGTAAGCAAACAAACAAAAACATGGCACTCCAAAGTCGTGATCTCAGTTGTTATTGCTTAGGGCAAGACTGAATTTAAAGAAAAACAAAGTCAATCTAAACAAAAATAGCAGCTATATTAATTAATTAACACTAAGGAGGTCATAGTGTAAACAGTACTGGGACGGGACAAAATCAGGACTGAGTTTGGGAAAGTGTTCGAGAAGGCTTAAGGTTTGGGGAAGTAATAATTCTTTCAAGTCATCAGGATACAGTGTAGGACCTTGGGAAACAAATTTAAAAAAATCAAATATATACGTATATATATATATTTTAAAGAAAAGCTTTTTAGTTCAGTTTACCATTAGAATAGATTTACTGTCCTTGTAGGATTTTAAAAATCAAAATGTTTCCCAAGATGTTAATTCTGTTTTTATTTTTAAGCAAGTAGTGTTGTCTACATGTCAGAGGGCAGAAATTAGTGTGGAAAGGAGGTTTTGAGTCAAGGGAGAGAATCAGTCAGGGTCCACCCAGGCAGCACATTATGATAATATATACGGAACCAGCTGGACACTGAGCAAAGCTGACATTGTGTTGTCAGGGGCAGAATCGTCCATCAATTTCCGAGATAGAATTTGAGTTCAAATGACAGAAAGAGCAGCAACTGTGTTGAAACTGATGCATGGGGGAGGGGGTGGGCCGGCAGGAACCAGCCAGGCCTAAAGACAGGAAGTGCTGGTACCTCCGGAAAGGGGTGGCTCTGTTTTCTCATCTGGCTGCTACCCTTCCTTCTAACCTTAACATCTGTCAGCAAGATCCACCTGGGCCTTTGCATGGTTAGAGCCCACTGCAGGGGGAGCTTACTGGTGCTAATTTTAGCCCCCAAGACCATAGAGTCCCTGCTGCTAGACTGGGGGCCAGATCAGCCTAGGAAAATTAGGGAAACAGATTCCAAGGAGTCGGTGCTTAACCATTTAGGAAGCCCGATGTGGATGTACTGATGATTGTTAAGGACAAGTGGAAGAGTTTTCAACTTTTAAACTATTCTGGTTACTTCCTTACTATCCCAACAACTCTGATGATTCTTCTCTATTTCATTCCCTCATTCATTCATTTATTCATTCATCTATTTAACAGATGCTTATTGATTGACTACCTATTCTATTAGTCAATAGGGATGCAGAGGTGAACAAGGCAAGGACAGCTCTTGACATATTGAGGAATATAGTCTTGTGTGTGTGTGTGTGTGTGTGAATATTATGTAAATAATTACAAAAATAATTAATTTAGAATTACTTAAATTGCAATGATGGTAAGCACTATAAAAGAAAAATACAGATTGCTCAGAGAGCTTTAAATAAGGGAACTCAGCCAAGTCTGAAGAAATCAGGGACACTTTTAAAATTTAAAATACAGGCGAATTGCATTTTGTCAAGTAAAGAGGAAAGAGCAATTTTGGCAGAGGGAGAAGTGTGTCCAAATTCCATGTGGGACAAAGTATTAGATGCTTGGGAGAGGGCTAATAGGGAAGGTGAGCTAGGTCTGAGATCCATTCTTTGAAAAAATAACTTTGAGAATTTTCTGTAGGTTAGTTTTTCTTTGACTTGGAGATATGGATCCAATGCATTTTCTTAACCACAGGCTAACAGAACTCTTTGCCCAGTAAAGTGCTAGCTTTAGACACTGTTTTGAGTGATGATGATTTTGCTGTTATGATAGCGGCCCTTGATCATTTCCTACCCATTAGGTTCAGTGCTTAAAGCCCTTTGTGCTATCTCTTTTAATTACCATAGGAAGGCACTACTAGTGTTCTCTCCATTTAGCAAATGAGGGAAACTGAGGACAACCTTCAAAGATTTGGCTGTGGCCAAATAGAAAACGAGTTCAGTTTTTGCATCTGTAGCATTTGGACGTCCAACTAGCTGACACAAGGCAGTCATCACCACTGTTCTTTCCCACTGTTTAATCAATGCTAATCTCCTCACATTGGACTTCAGAGGTGGAGAGAAATTCTACTGCTATTTGACCATGTAATATAATTCCTGCTTCAATTGAAGCAAATTGACGATGTTACTCAAAGGCAAATTGAAAAGCCAGATCTGTGCTAAATCCCCAGGGTTTGTTAGTTGGCATGTGTAGTGATATATGGGAAGGTGCTTTTCTGGGTTAAGATAAAAAAATCCTAGTATCACGTCACACTATCAGGCACCCCATCTTAATCTCCCTGTGCCAGCCCTGCAACTTGAAATACTCAGTGGACAGAAATGAAACTTTATAGAAATTAGGTGGTCATCATCCTTATCAGATGAATACGATTCCATCAGCATGATTTTAGCTTCTTCAGAAAAAAAGAGATTTACCTGGAGAGGAGCAGGAGAGAGTCTGAGACGTGGATTGTAGGACTTTTCTGCCAGCCACCTTGGGCAAATTGGCTGGGAGATGGCCTCGTAATTAAAATCCTGCTTAAACATATGCTGCTGGTCAGTCATAGTAGAGGCACCGACATGGGAAACCAGACGGTAACCAGAGAAGGAAAAGGAAAGTGAAACACAAAAGTAACACTCTGGAGCCCACAGGGTGCAGAAATAGATCTGAATTGGACGAATACTTATCTGACCACTAAGCATGAAAGCGGAACCCAAGTACTAATATATTTTTACCCAATCTGCAAAATTAATCAATACCGTACATGTGAACATATGCTCCTGGGGCGCTGGCTTATTTAATTGACAGTTGCAGTCAGCAGGATACCAGTTCTTCAAACCCACATTCTTCACCCGTAGTTCTGGGGAGACATGCGGCAAGAGAACACGGGGGAAAGAGGCACAGACAATGTCAGCGTTGGGGCCTCTTTTCAACACATCAGTTTCTTTCACTGACCTTGGGGCAAAGCAAGAAAAATTTCAAGGGATGAGCATAGGCAACATATGTACAAATAACAATAGACTTTGGCTGTTATTTAGGAGAATGATTAAAATTTATGTGGTTGGTACCAGTTGAGAACTTTCTTGAATTCTTTATTATTCTTTGTCTACTACTTTTCGTGCACAGATCGGAAACCAGCAGATACTGAGCACCTACTTTGTGCGGGGCCTGAAGCAGATGTTTTTAGGTATATTATGGATGGGACTGTGGATGAGGGGACTCTGTCCCAGGAGTTCCAATGTATTTTATCATTTCTTTGTAGAGAAGGAAAATATAGTTTTGGTCATTCTTTGCTAAAATCTTCTGGCCGAATCATCAAACCAGCTGTGCCCTTCCAGTAACTATTATGTGCAACAAATCAATAAAGTTAGACCTCAGATTCCTCTACCTTTCAACTTTGGCAGAATCCTAGAAATTCTTCTTGACTTGGTTAGTGAAAGCCTGTGGAATTCAGTCCTTGTTGCTCAAAAGGAAAAAGGAAAAAAAAAACAGGTTGGGAAAAATGTTATTAAGGTACTATTTTAAGATAACCTATTTAGCCAGTAAACTTTTATTATTTTCTTTGTATGCACAAAATTCTATAATGAACACCATTGAGATGGATAATGTCCAGATTGAAAATGAAAGTTAAGGGGAACTGCTCTACACTTTAAAAATATAAGTTCCCATAGTGCTGCTACACTTACATTTGATGTTCAGACTCTGACTGTGTGTTTAGCAGCCCAACTTGTAACAATAGAAACGCTTCTAAGCCTGGAAGTCTGGCAGTATTTCCAGTGTTCCTGTGTTTAAATTGGCACCTGTGGTATTATATTAGGATGCCATTTTTTGAACTTGGAAACAGAAGAAGGTAGAGAGAGATTTTACTATAATTCATATGTGGGACTGTGTCTTAGGGGGGAAATAACTTTGCTTGGAAATAGAGTAGTAATATTCTGTAAAGTTAATAAATATCTACACTCTATCTTGGGGATAGGAATTGCACAACTAAGATTTTGTGGGACTTTGGCTGTCGTATTTACCTGATTGAAATGAACGCTTTAGCCAAAGTGAGCAGAAATTTCAGATAAATACACCAAAATTGAAGGGCAGTTTGGGTGTTTTAAATATTTGACTTCATCAACCAGTGTGAACTCTCAAAGTCTCAAATTCAAGAGAGTCTCTCAAATTCAGTTACCTCATTTGTAAAGTGGAATTTAGAATTACATCTGCTTGCCCACTCTTCAGGGTTGACATTAAGAATAATTGAGATAATGCATGGGCAAACCCTTTGAAGACTTAACAATGCTAGTTACTTTTCAGGTACTGGTTAAGTGCAGAGTACTGTCTATCCAGTTCGTGAGTGAATGAGGTCCCTACCTGCAGGGAATGTACTGACCGTTGGGTTGATTTGCATTCATATGTATAGTCCCAGCTATACCCACACATACACATCAAGATAAAAGTTCAAGGGAAATTGCAGTTCGTGACAAATGGATGGGGAAGATAGGAAGTTCACCGAAGAGTGTTTCGTAGCCTTGGCTAGGAAGAGACCGCTTCATGCAGAAGACCAGTCTTTATGATACAGTCAGTAGTGTTTGGGTAGAACTTTCCTGAAAAAGAAATGGTGGAAATGTGCAAAGCGTGTTTGGAATTTGGAGAGCCTATCATCCTCATCTTCATTTTCTTTTTCCTTGTATTCCTTCTCCTTGTCCTGCAACATCTCGTCTTTTTCATTCTATCTCACATTTTATTCATTGCTTGCTCCATGTAGGGCTCTGTACACATGGATTAAGTTATTTAAACCTCCCAGCAACTTCATGAGATGGATTCTCTTAAAATTGTTATCCCCAACTAAAGTGATAGAAACCGAGGCTTATGAAAAGTAATTTGCCCAATGTGGGCTGAGGCCTTCTGAATCCAGAGCCAGCGGCCCCAACTGCTGCCAAGTCCTGCTTCCAGTTTGGGAGAGATGGGGACTGAGGTTGGAAGGGAGGAATGGCCAGACTCGCGAGCGTGGCCTTGATCTGTAGGCTAAGGGGAAACAAGAGAAAGCCTTCGAGTGAGCAGTAACATTTTGAAGGCTGGCATGTGAGGAAGGTTAATCCGGGTTTTTGGTATGTAGACAAGATTTAGCACATAATTAATAATCCAGTAGTAGAAATGAATTACAAACAGGCAAGTGTGAGTGTTTGCTCTTTGCAGTCCTGATTGAACATCCCAGACTCCAAAGAGTAATTTTTGAGGAAGTTGAGTCAGTCAATATGTCCCCGTCTACTTTGCTCCCTTGTCTGGATACATTTGATGATACACATTCCGGTGCTTGTGATGTCACTGATCATCACCACGGAAACATCTGGGCTATAACAAAACACTGGAGTGCAGCGTCACTGAATGTGTCAGGGAGGAGAGGAAACTGGCTCAAAACGATAAGGCTCTCAATAACAAGAATTCAGTCAAATAAGTGAGCAGTAGCAGCCTTGGTCATGAAGAGAAATAGAAGCATTACCGTTCTGAAAAGCACAGAGCAGGAGTTGCGCATTACTAAAGGTTGGGCAAGGTTGATTTTGAGATGCCGCTCACATTCAAAACACAGTTTCCTTAAAAAGTCACTCTCTATGCTGTCTTGCATGATGACAATAGAAATCCTTCAGGAGCTAAGGGCTCGTCTCTCAAACTGCCACTAGAAAACCTTCTAGATAGCCGGGGTAGGCGAGCGGGGTGGGGTCTTGCGTGTCGTTACGGGAGAGGCCTTTAACAATCAGAAGCAGAATGGGCAGTGGCTGTGGTTTGGGTTTATTGTTGGTCGAGTCAGTGGCAGTATTAGTTGTGTAGTTGCAGAAATTAATAACTAAAAGGTGATTCTGGGCCCTTCAATATATAGAAGGTACACACTGCTGGATCACATCATGGACTGAATCCAGCTCGAAGCCATGTTTAGGTTTGGTTTGCATGGTGCTTTAAGAAACTATGTATTTGTTGCATCAAAAATAAAGAGATTTTACCTAAAAATTGACATATGCAAGTTCTCTTTATATTCAGAAGAGCTGGCAGTGTTGGGCCCACGTTTTCAAATGGTAACACGCAGGTCAAACTGAGAAGGTGGGTCCCTTTTGGGTGGAACAGACCGTGCTCCGTGATTAGCCCCAATCTGCACCTCTCCCATTGTGTCGGCCCTGGCCCATCTGATTTACTTACTTTCCTGCTTGGCTCTGTGAGCATTTGATTTTGTGATCATTGTTGAAGGGGTTAGAGATTAATCATTCCTCGCACAGGTCCTGGCGTAGGGATGGTATCTCCTAAATGTAGCTCTGAATGTTCTTTATCAATTACAGGCTCAGTCATTTAAACTCGATCCTTAGATCAATGCTGCTCAGTACAACTTTCTGTGATGATGGAAATGTCGTGTCTCTGTGCCGTCCGAGGTGATAGTCGCTAGTCACGTGTAGCTACTGGATGCTTGAACTGTGGCTAGTATATGACCAAGAAACATTTCTACTTTTATTGAATTATAGTTAATTAAAAATTAAATTTCAGCAGCAGCATATGGCTAGTGACTACTGTGTCGGGCAAAGCAGATTTCAGTAATGAGATTGAACATCCAGTGTCCTCGTTTACAATAAAACGTGGCGAATGAATGGACACTAGGGCTGTGTGTTCATTTTACAAGAGATGACATAGTGAGCTTCATCACCTGCTTCCTGAAAGGGAGCCACCTTTTGTCACCTGACTACAATTCTTGCCAAAACCATATGCCAAAGACATATGTTTTATAGGATGTTATATGTACGTTTGTACCTGTATATGTAAGTCATCTAAAGCTCAAATGCAAAGTTTCCCTGCTCTCTGCCCTCTGGCTGTCCGGTCAAGGGTACTGTGTAAACATAATAACGAGATCTGTGTGTGGAAGAGCCTGAATTTTTGACGAGCTGCTGGCCCCTGCCATTCGTATTGGCACAGAGCCAAGAGCCAGTGTTACCAAGGGGATCATGGAAAGCACTGGAGCCCTCCTAAACTCTAGAGGGATCTTACATCTTAAGACTCAAGCGGGACAGGCTGCAGTCTCTTGCGTTTCCATCCCAAGCCTATGTTCAGCACATCGAATGATCACATTGCCATAAACCAGCCACAAAGGAGGATTCTGAAAGATCCTTCTTTTACAGCACTAATTCATTCATTTGCATGTTGTTTGCTTCGCTGAGCCCAGCAGTCACAGCCTTCCCTCTTCCTTTGTCCCAGGGTTGGAAACCCCAGAACCATCTATCAGGCTCTGGCTTACTGGTTACTTACTGGCCTCTGTCCTGAAACTTGCCCCAGCCAACTTTTCCAGCTGAAAAATAAGTAACTTCACCTCTTCTGGGGAGGTATGCACAGGAGGGCAAAATAAACGTTAGCCTGTTTCATTCGAGATGAAAGCTCTGTGTTACAAACCCCTGCGCCTAAAAAAGCCCCTTTACAAACAGAAATCCTATTGAAGATGATAGAAATGGCCAGGGTAGCTAATTTTATCAAATGATGATGAATACCAATCTTCTTGTAATGGGGAAAAAAAAAAAAACTATACATGAATATATTCTGCTTGGATCATTCATCCAGTCAGATGTGTGTCTCATCTTTTCTCCTAGTTAGATTCTGCGGAGAGGGTACCAAGTCTTCCTATTCGATATTTATGGGCAAATATCAGTGTAAACCCGTGTTATGACAGTGTATTGAATGAGTCCTAGAATTCAATAGGAGAAAGACTAAATAAACCCTCAAGCAACAATGACAAGAGAGACTACATAGTTTTAAATTCCTTCTTAGGAAAATTCCTTGCAAAAATGTTTTCTAGAAAAAGACCAAGCTTATATCAACTGAGACTAACTAATGAAATGTTAAATTATCTGCACACAGATATGTTTTCAATGTTGAATTTAGTCCGGCTCCCAGACACGAGGAGGCTAAAAATTCATATTCAGATAAGGAAAGGCAAACCTTGGCGAACAGATGGAGCAGAGTTCAGCATAAAGGTTTAATCCTATCAGGCCGATTCCTGTATGACCATCTGGATAATCCGGCACACACATTCAAGGCCTGTTAAAAATACGACTCTAGCCAAGATTAACATCACAGATTTTCCACTAGACTTGCTCATATTTGACTTTATGATTTTCCAGGCCCAGGAAGATTGCCTGCGAATAAAGACTTGAGTATTCTGAAGAGGCACTTCCATGTTGCTTTTTTTTTTTTTTTAACCTGAAAATTGTTTCCTTTTTTCACAATATTGGCTGTCCGTTTTTGGAAAGTTAATTTCATTTCCCTTTCTTCCCTAGCTTTCATATCTAGAACTTTTCTTATAACAGGATAATAAGGAGAATCAGGCTAAAAATAATTTTGTGCATGAAAGTTCTCCTTGTCAGGAAGAAAAGAGTTATTTACTTATTGTATAATCAGAGGCAAGTGAATTTACTATTGTTGCAACAAATATCACAATTGGATCCATGCATAATTCATTTTGAGGATTGTCCCACCTTCCACGATAATTTTTTTTTCCCTCAACAATGTGGCTGGTGATCATAGAACAAGAGAAAAAAAGCAAAGCAAAGCAAAAACAAAAACCTGGTGGCAATATTTGCCATTGGTTGTTGTAGGATTAATATTTTGTACATTTTAATTTTGGATTTAGCAGAGCAAACATGAAGTGGAAAACAGCACATTCTCACCTCCTGAGTTATAAAATTCTGAGCTTCCGAAGTGTTAACAAACAATTTTTGCATATTATAAAACAATACCGTGTTGCGTGTCATTGAATCAAAAAGCCTTCAACGAGTCTTTCAAGTGCAATTTAGAAGTTACAGGTACATCAAAATGTCAAGATTTTTCACTGCTAAATTGTTAAATAAGCCTGTGTACTGATGCTGCACATAGTTACGGATCTCAGATAGACAAACTCAGAAATCCGAAAGTGCTTGCCCCAGAGCATTTGATTACAGTCGTCGCACTAGGATTCCTATCCTTCCTTTGCTCGGGTCTCTGTCCACTGATTGTTGAAGAATTTTGCTGATTCAGAATAGAATAAGAAAAGCTGCAAATTAAACAGGAAGCATATACAATTTGGGTTGGCTCTGCGTTTAGCAAATGGCGTAATTTGGAACTTAGCTAAATTGAGATACACTTAGATGTCTGCGTTAGGGTAACTCTCTCTTAATGTAGATGGATGTTGGGTCTACATTTCCATCTACTGACTACAAATTTTTCCTTTTCTCCTTTTCTGTGAGAGCCATTAATGTTGTCAAAGCGAGGGGCTTTGCCAAATCAAGTCATTTTGGAATAAAGGATGAGAAACATTTGAAATTCTCAATCTCCTCATTTAATATTAATAGATTTAATTGCATCTGGTATTGAGAAGTCTCTGTATCATGGGTTACATTTCTCTTCAAAGTGTCACACACACAGACACACACACAGGCCGAATCTCTTTGCATATGTAATATATTATTCTTTGCCAAGTAATATCTAGATATGCTAGTGGATGGGGCAATAAATGCAGACCAATAACAAAACAAAATGAAAACCCTAGTAAACAATAAAATGCTTAACTGCATAAAGCAATTACTGAAAAAAAAATAGAGGAAGGCAAAAATAAATCTAGAAATTCAAGAGCTTTGTTTATTTATTTATATTCAAGAGCCATGTTTATTTATTTGTTTATTAGCTGACTAGGGGTCTGTGGTGAGGTTAGCATTCTGAAAGGGAAGTTTGCACATGCTGGTGCCGGGGTTCAGGTCAGTTACCATCACTGCGTTGGTTTCCCAGGCACCCAGTTGGAAGGTTGGTGAACCCAGAAGAGAGTCCTATCCTGTGCATGGTGAAGATACAGAGGGTCAGTCTTCCCCACTAGGGCCAAACCTGCTTGCCCGCCCTCCTGGCCAGTAGCTACCGGATGTCTAGATCACAGAATGCAGGTGTTGGTGCTGCTGATCTGGGGGTAGTCAGGAAAGTCATCATTTCAGTTTAAAAAAATGCAGTGAGAACGATTGTTTTGACTTAACATGAAGGGCAAGTATCTGTGCGTTGAGTCCCAGGTAGGAGTACTTTGTGTCCCTGCCATTCTCTGGAATAGGCCTGGTGTCAAGCGCAACACCAAAATCAAATAGATACAGGGATATCTATTGCGTTTTGCCCCAAGTCTGTGAGCAGGAACCACTACCGGGAGAGGGTAAGAACCTTAGAGAGGCTAAGTGACTGCTTCAAGGTCACCCTGAGTGAGAGAGGTGGAATTTGAACCGCTGGAGCCGTGGCCCGTCTGCACACACTGTAGGACTCTGGACGTTAAATCAACTTAACGTAATTGCATCTTTCTCTCTCTATTCGGGAGCAAGTAGGGGCTGGTGCCAGCATCTTCAGCTCCATTGTAAGTGCCGGTTATCTGTTCCATCAAAATGCTCATTAATGGAGAGTTCTGGCTCACCGGATATAGAGGAGGAGAGTTTACATCCTTTTACACGCGGCCCACAACGGAGATGGAAAATCAGCTTATATCCATTTTAGTGGAATTTTGTCTTGAGACTTAGAAGAGGATTAGAACATTTCTCAATTTATACATTTTACCAACTGAGGAAGTGTTTCTCCAGCATATTTAAAGTACCGGAATGGAGAAAAGAGCCAAACAAAGCATCTCTAATGAGGCTTCCATAATAGGACATCAACTGTCACCAAAGCCTCATTTTGGTGATAAGAGGTGATAAATCTTGCACCAGGTCATCTACACAGCTACCCCAAACAAGGGAGGTAATGATCACAGAACAGAGATTTCGGAGGCAAAAGTAAGAGCAGCCCAGGACCCTGCTGATAGCTTCACACACCACTAATTCACCTCAATGGGCAGGCACCTCTGAGCTCAATTAACCCTTATTCCCAAGGCCACTCATAAACCCTGAGGTAAACATGGCTTTCCTGGCCCTTGGTTTCTATCAATGAAATAGATCATTTCTAGTGGAGGCTGAGGCTCAGCTCTAACTTCCAAATTCACCTTGCTATAAAGAGCCTGATGCTGCCAATGTGAGTGAACAGGAACTTGGATCTTGTAACATTGATTCGGTAAATCAGAGAATTTTAACTTCAGCTGAGGGCATCCGTGATTTCTTCTGCCTTCTGTGGCTATTGGAAGGAAATTTAAACACTCCGGATTGTCTGCATCCAGAATGTTAGTTGTTACATAGGTACCAGAGGGTGAACGATTTCTTTCCTTCCTTCCTTCCTTCTTTCATTCTTTTCTTTTTTTTTCCCCCTCTTTCTTCCCTCTCTTTTTCTTCTCACCATGACCATTGTTCAGAAGCAAATTGGAAATCTGGTAATTAGGCCCTGACTCACGGTGTAGTATTAGAGTCCCGAGCCAAAGTTCAACACCCTGAAATGAAATTTAAACCAATTAATCTGTTAGATTTTTATCGCTTGTCCGTGTTTTCTCAGCAATTCCCCCAGCACGTGGCCTTTGATCAACTCCCATACAAACGCTAAAATGTGTGCCTGCTGCTAGCAAGATGGGAATGACATTAACATGGGCGCTCATAAAACAATCAGAGCAGAGAAGCCCTCAAACAGGCAGGGCACGGTAATATTTAATAAAAGCACACACATAATCTTCAGAATTAGCATTTTGTGCCTTGCAGTACCTTTGGGAGAAGAGCTTTTATTTGTGGAGTGATCATTATTATAACAAAGAAGAGCTACCTAATAATTTCCACTTTAACTCTGCAATGTGCCATGAGCATTTCAGAGCCATTATGCTAAACTGTGGTGGGGTAATCATGTTATTGTCATAGTTTGAAGGAAAGAAAATCTCCTCTACTTTGGTGGCTGTTGGGGGTGGGGGAAGAGGTGAAAAAAAAAAAAGGAAAAAAAAATCAACTTCAACTTTTATTTTTAATGAGTTTTAGAACCAGGAATTGACCCTCTGTCCTTGTGGCTACCTAAAGTGTGAAAATTCACTGATGAAGAAGGAAGAATCTTTTATTAATTAAATCAAAATTTGGCTGGTTTAAGTGGCTTTGTATTCAATCAAATCCATTCCCCTCCCCAATTTCATAATATTTTCATTGAGATAGAACTGTATTGATTATTACACTCCTGGGCTAAATTGAATTCATTTATAGATCTTTGCACCTTCAAATTCTACTGAACACATCCACTGTGGCTATCAAAAAATGTTCTCTCCTTCTTTCCTCTCCGTGTCTCTTTGGCTATCTTAAATGAAAGAAAAACTAGTCCTTGACTGCTTCAGATGTGGTCTGGCCTTTCTCAGAGTAAAGCTTACCCAAAAAGAAGAGAGAAGGAGAGGCTCAGGATTTGTTAGTCAGTACAGCTGGGCATTTTTTTTTAATTAGTATCAATTTGTTCTAAATAGTACAACCTTTATCTATTACAGACTTAAATGCTCTGTTGTTTAATTTTTGTTATGATAACATATTACCTTCATGTGTGCTCATTGAAAACATTCAACCATACTGTAGCCTTCTATAAAGTTTAATGGTCTCCCTGCCCCTCGGCCCCATTCCAGTCACGTGGCTATTTCATATGGCCCCACTGGGGACAGTGGGTATACATCCTTCCAGACCTTTGTTCACACAACTACATACACACAAACACAGCTCTACATATAAGCTCATATGTCATTTTTTAAGTAAACAGGATCACACTGTTCATTAGACTACAAATTGCTTTTTTACTTACTAATGTACTCTGACATCTTTCCCTGTCAGTTTGTAGAAGTCTTTTCTATCCATTCTAATGACACTCCTAATATTCTGAAGTATGGATATACCATAATTTATTTAATTACTTTCTAATTGCGGGCACCTAGACTCTTGACCATTTTTACTGTTAATACTACAGTGAACTTTTGGGTACCTGTAGTTTTAGGCACATTTGCAAGTATTTCCTGGGCTGCTTTTAGTCTGGCAGGTTTGTTTGTGACTAGGATAAAAGTGTAAAATGGTGGCCTGAGAGTTAAATTTAGCCAGTAAATACTTTGCTTATAGCCTACACATTCAAAAAATTAAATCAGTTGCCAGCATTTAAAGATTGGAAAATTTGTGTAAAAATCTGGTTCCCAGCTTCTTGCAAAAGATTAGAAGCCCAGACCACACTGGGCCTGTGTTCGTATAGAAGAACCAGTGGCTAGATCTTCCCCAATTCCCACTGTCAGGGGCCATCCATCTCATGTTTGTTCTGAGACCCTGAGCTGCTGTATTCATTTGTGGTTTTTGCTTTGGCCTCTATGGATCTGTGAGTTTTTAACAACTGCTCCTGGGCCCGCTCTGTTTAGCTAGTCACAGTGTCTTCTGCCTAGTGTTGTTGACGTTTTAGAGTCCTTCATTTGGGGGAAACTATCCCATGCGTTGTTGAATAGTTAGCATCTCTGATTTCTAGGCACTAATGCCGGTAACATCCCTTCCTCATCTCTCTCTCTGTGGAACAGCCCATGAATCCTTTACGTATTTTCCAAACATCCCAGTGGGGAAAGACCATAGGGCTTCCTCTTAAGACTGCTATGACACACAGATGCATAGAAGCACCTGTAGAATGCTTTGAAGCCCAACTTTAGAAAGGTGTGCATGACTTTCTTGTTCTAGGAATGGCATCTAGTCTCTAAGCAAGGATAACGGATGGTTTAGTACAGAGGTAGGATCGATCGACCGAGGAGTGTGTCACTCTTTTCTCTAAGTACTTCCTTTAAGGGTTCTTTTCTCCAAAAAGTGAAGAAGGTGATATCACATTGTTTCCTCACCACCTTATCTCTGGAAACTTGATGATCTTTCTCTCCTCTGGCTAGTTGAGAGTTAGCTTTGTTTCTGGTTGGTTGCTCACAGAATTTGAAAACATTATCACTTTCTTTAGGAGGTGTGTGAACACACACACACACACACACACACACACACACACACACACACACTTACATGCCTTCTTTATCCTACAAATAACAAAAGGAAAGAAGTGGGAGGGGATCAAGGCTAAAACCAGCGTGACCGGGCTATTGGGACATCTCTATTCAGGAGAGTCTCTGAAAGATAAACCAACACCATTCTGCCTCCTTTTGTACCATGATAAGTAAGCCTGAAGGAGTCCCTACTTAGCTAAAGAAATATCTACAGAAAGATACTTATCTAAAGAAATTTGCATGATTACAACAATAAAATTTTAAAAATTAAAAGAAAGTTCATACAGATAATAAACATCAAGACTCTTGTTGTTTACGAGGGTAGTCACAGGGTCAGCATGTAATGATGCCATTGATTTCACACTTGGCCATTAGGCAGGACTCTTTGAAGACCAGTTCAGTTAAACCAAGATCCTGTTCTCAGAAGTGTCTGGAGATACGGCACTCTTTCTACTCTACTTTTGCAACTAAGTACTCTGAGTTAGAAATTAAGAATTGAGATTTTTGAGACATTAACTAGAATGTTTCCAAACTGCTTTTACTTTAGGAATTCTGCACAGTTGTTAAATGTACTTGATTTCTCTTATATGTTTCTTGAAATCGTGCATCATACTTTGCTGTTGGTTTGGGAATACTCAATCATGCATTTAAACATCTTTACTTTTAAAGAAAAAAATTCTGCTTAAGAAAAAGCCCTGTGCCTGGGGAGCATTGATCACAACTTTTATGTGTGTTAAAAATTGGACAAGAATTTTCAAGTTGTGAATCATTTACATTTTCTTGATTAATTATTTTGTTTTGGGAGAAAGTGAAGGAGAGAAAAGGCATCTGACCTGCCCAGTTTTAGTTGTAAATGCATTACCATGAGTTCAGCCAACATGAAATGTTTAGTTTGGATATTTCCTAATTTCTCTGTGCTATTTTATAAGATGAATTTGAATCAAAACCAAACCCTTCTACTTGTTTGTGTGGTGGCACGTGAGCAATGGTCCCGCTGGGCTGGGCTTAATATTTTCTTTTCTTCTTGCAAAAGTTAAAGCGTGACATGTTGCCAAATTTGACAAAGTCCAATGGTTTTTTTCTAGCTCTTTCCCGTTAAAATTAACTGGTGCTCTCATTGGCTTCAATGTTTGGAAAGTCAATCTTGGATACTTAATAAACTTTTTATTAAAGAGAAGGGTCTCGTTTCCTCTCCTTGCATAATATCTCCCTTGCTTTAGAATTTTGCTTTGTTCTCGTTCATAAAAGGAATCATGAGAACAACAACATGGCATGCGGAGTTAAAAATCCTTGGTGTCCTCTGAGACATTTCAAAAACATAATCCTACAATTACATTTATGCCTCGCAATTCTGTTGAAAGTATGCCACGCTTGCCAGGCAAGCCACCTCCAGTCTGTTTAGAATCGTGGCATTTGCAAATTATTTCCCATCTCCAAGGGCCATTTGTAATGGAAAGAGAGGAGATACAAAGTTTTTAAAAAGTCCATTCTAGAGTTTTATGCCTGGGAATGGCAACAAAGCCAAGGTCATGGGACTTTCTGTGGTTCAGCCCTGACTCAGCTATTTGGTTACATAATTCACCCTGAGTGACCTGCAAACTTTACATCTATAAAATGGGATCCATGACATTTGTTGAAAAAAATCTCAATGATTTCTAATGAGGAAAATTGCTGTGTTAGTATTACAGATAGAAGGCATGGAGCAAGAATATTTTCTTGCTCCGGCATCCTTTCTTTCTTACTTCCCTTTGGACAGAAATGCTTATCTAAAAATCTATCTATTTCCTTTTCGGGAAGTATGTTTAATTATGAAGCAATTTGATAAGGTTTCCAGTGTGTTCCAAAAAGCCACCCAATTTTTTTTTTCTTTAGCATCTCATAAATTAAATTTTGCTACTGTGTTTTATTTTATAAGATTTCAGGTTTGAAAATGATTGGGTAAAATATATGTATGTCAGTAGAAACAATGAAACAGATGCTTTTAAAAACTGAAATTGCACCCTTAGGCTTCAGATCCTAAAGCGGCTAGGAAATGCTGAGATCTTGGGGGACTTTCTGTTAGTGAAAAGATAAAAGATATATTTTTTTTCTTTTTCTCAAGTCTCCATCATTAAAGTTTGGTTCTAACAGCAGACTCCTTCTCTTTTTCATGTGTGTTGAAAAGCAGCTACTCCCTGTATCAAAGCCATCAGCCCGAGTGAAGGATGGACGACGGGAGGCGCGACTGTGATCATCATAGGGGACAATTTCTTTGATGGGTTACAGGTCATATTCGGTACCATGCTGGTCTGGAGTGAGGTAGGTGTTGTCTGAACATTAATATCTAATAGGTTGGTCTAGTTGAGGCTCCTATCTACACTTGAATTTCTAATAGAGCGTGTGTAGAATTTCATGGTGCCACCCTGGGTGGGCCAGCTCTAGTCTGCAGAACTCCAAGAAACTGGAGGACATGGGTTGGGTCTACCTGGAGGCACCACTTTCTACTGGAATGATTTCCATCCTCTGGCCTGTAAGCACCAGGGGAGCTTCTGTTTTGTCATTTGTCCTCTTGCGCTAGCCATGGTGTGGAGGTCCGATTGTATATTGGTAACTGGAAAGGAGATGCAGAGTCACAAAATATATAGGAAGAGCCCTGTTCAAACTTTACCAAGGTAGTAATCTGTGAATAGTTGTAGACGGGGTCTACTGGAGGCCCTTCTTCAAGGAGCACCATTCATATGATGGTAATAATGCAGGTGTAGGTGGTTCTTGACTTATTCAGTGATTCTTCATCCAAGAGTGAGTGATTTGCCAGGGAAACCTTGAAGAACCAAAGGCTTTTTCCAGCCCTAAGAATTTACAGCTCACGAGCATCTTAGTATGTGGCCCCATCCACATGAAAATGGCTTTGTTCTGTGTGCATAGTGCTTTCTAAGCACTGTGATCATTATTTTAACCTGCCAGTTGACTTGCCTGGCAATAATCAAGCTTAGCTCAAGATTATAAAACATAAACATCACTGTTATATAGATGCCATGGAAAACTTGCCTTTGCTTTCTCTCTGTATTCTGAGCCTAGACTTTTTATCCAGGATGCCCAGAGTGCCTTCTCTTTCATTTCCCCCAAGTTTAGACTAAAACCCACCTTAGAAGGTACCACTGAGCTCATTCATCCCACTTGTTTTACCAGCAGTTGTGCATATCTCTAAACTTTATTGGGACTTACTGTACTGTAGGCACTGTGCTCAGCCCTTGACACAGATCATCTTGGTCCTTCCCTCTATACCATTGGGCGAATACCCTCAGCACATATCTGTTCTTGATGAAGACACTAAGGTTTAGAGACATATAGTCACAAAACTCCAAAGCAGCTGCCCGGAGCCCATGGAGTGTGGATTGTATGTATGTAGCCACACAGAGAAGTCAGTAGCAGAACTGAAGCTAGAAATCAGATTTTTTATTTCAATTTCTAGCTGTTATCCCGTAACACCACTGTTCAGACCATCTAGATATTTTGTGTCTTCTCTCTAGGTGGGCCACGGAGGTAAGCAGAGAGTTAAGGCTGATCATTGAGTATGTTTATCTTCCCAAAGCAGAGCCTGCCTTTCTTTTTAGGCCTTCTACATGCACTTCTCACTGCCAGGAACCTGGCCAGGCCAGCCCCTTGCCAGCCTGTGCTGCAGTTGCTTTTGTGTTTCCGATGGCACCAACTCATGACACGCGCTTGGCCAGAGAATCAAAGCTCTCATAAAACTGAATCAGAGATGGGCTTCTCAGTCCACCAGACTGATTGCTGTCCAAGTTAGATGGACCATCCCAGACATGAAAGGTGGACTGAGCTCCCGCTGCTGACTGCTCCCCATTCTTTATTGGAACCGTAGGGTTGTAAAATTAGAAGCATCATGTATATGGTGTATTTGGTCACCAGTCTGGTGTCTTTATCCTTGCTGGAGACAGCAGTCCTCACAAGGACAGATTCTCCCAGATCATGTGGGCTACATATTCATCCCTTTCTATTCCTCATTCTGTTGCTTATCATGGAAGTTGGAAGAGGGGAAGAATAAATATAATATGGACTTCTTGCTCCATATTACTGTAGTCGAAGTGAGGCCTGAGAAGTGGGACTCAGAATCGGCAGGAAGTCTTACTAACCCTCTGAGAATTATGTGGGTTAGTCTGAAACTTCCTTTAAAACTTCATGTCTATCTTTGCCCCACCCACCCACACTACATTGGTTATGGAACAAGGACTTTGATATATCAGGAAATCATTAATTTGTACCCCCACCTTGTTCCTAGTCAAGGTCCTCGTGTTTCCTCTCTGTCCCACCACATTCTTGCCCTCTTTTGGGAACAGGTAAGGAAGATTAAATCTAATTTAGACTTACCCGAATTGCTTCAAAGGATCTGTTTCCACATAACAAAATCAATGCAAGTCATGAAAAAAATAACCCAGTAAGGCTATACCTTTGTCCTTCCCTTTCCTCAGGCCCTCCATTGCCACTGACTTGCATGTTCCAGAAGCCCCTCACAATGGATTTCAGTGGGTCCAGCGAGGAAGTGAGGGTAGGGGATGGATGCTCCTTCTTTGCCCACCTCCTCCTCCCCACCTGCTCTCATGTGTGATTATGTCATACATCAACTCTGACCCTTTCCTGGTGGAAACGTACCAGGCAGTTTCCAAAATTAGGTATTATTTTAAAATAAGTAAATCCTCTGCTGCAGTAGAAGTGGGGAGTCTGAATGGAAGATTTTGATTTGGGTTGTTATTTTTCTTGACATTCAAAAAAAATGAGCCTTGCAGAGGTGAACTTCTTATAAATATTCTAAACTATTTATATATTTAGATTTCATACAGACATGATTTTCTCTCCTTTTTAGTGAAGGGAGAGAATTAGATAGAATTTGGTACTGCTTCAAATCCAAAAACCTAGTGTATAATACTGAGAAATTGAGAAATAACTCATGTTTATGAAGGGTTTATCATGCATGGGCACTTTATGGGTATCATTTTATTTGATCCTACTGATAGCCCTGTATTAGATCCATATGAGGAAACCGAGCATCAGAGAGGTTAAGAAACTTACCCATCGTCACACAGATAGTGCTAGAGATGTCATTTTATACTACAGTGGCTGTTTTTCAAAGGAAAGAAAAGCCCAAACTACTGAGAGGGCAAACGGACACATAAGAGAGGAAAGAAGGACAGAAGTAGGAGAAAGAAAAAAACATGCATAGTAATCCAGGTAAGAGAGTAGAGAGCTCGTAGTAATAGTAATAGTAGTGACCATAGTAGTTGTTTTTAAACACATAAAATTACATAAATGCCTTTCATTTTGGTAGAGGCAAAAAATACCCACCAGTTTTGGGGCCATTTTTGCAGGCTTCCATTGTATAGAATAAGAACTCCATACTGTGAGTATTTAAGAGAGGATATCTGTGAAAGATCTGTGGAAAAATGTATAGTATGACTAATACCAGCTAACATTCACTGAGCATTTGGTTCCTGCCAGGTACCTTGCTGAGTGTTTGGTATGGCTCTTCTGCGAGCATTGCAACATCTGTCTACCATGTTGTTCTTGTTTTACTGATGAGGAAATTGAGGCTTAGAGAAGTTAAATAAGCTATTCAGGGATCAAGGGGTGGAGATGGGATTTGAACCCAGGCAACCCGACTCCAGTGCCTCACCTTCTGAACTGTCTATGACTTAGCCTATGCCAACATTTTTATCCTTGTGTTATATCACATCAGACTAGGATGTGATGCTCACCATTGCCACTGATGTCTTGTACTGCACTGAGGTGGGGATGGGTATCTTAACAATTATCATCACCTTCCAGGCTAAGGTAGACTTGGGATGCAGAGAAATAAGAGTGATCCCTTCATTTTCTGGTTGTGTATGTTTGTGGGTGGAGCCATTGGCTTCTAGGAAGAATTTATCCTTATGAAGGATACATGCCTTGTGCTGGGGTGGAAGACAACCTCTTCCTTGTCAACGTAGAGAACTTAGGCAGGCCGGTGAGCCTGTTTGGCCTCATCTCTAGATAGGACCCCCATCTATCTGACTCTTTGTCCCCTGGCCACGTGATCTCTTGAGCTTATGCCACCTCTAAGATCTAGTACTTCCAATTTTAAGTAGACTTTTATTTCTTCTCCATTTCCTCACTCTATAGCCCAAAGCACTCAGGAAGCAGGCTGGTGGGCCAGGACAAGCAGGTAACATTTTAGATTAGCAGCTGATGCTATTATTTGGAGTCTTTTTTTAGCTAGAGAATTTTAAAAAGAGTGAGAGAAAATAGGGCTGGTTTAATTTACCCTCATCTGTGCTCTTTCCCTACCAACCCAATCTTTTGCAAATGAGTAGTTCAGTTTCGCTCAGTGATTGCCCCCTGAGGGTTGGGAATCAGAAAGGTGGCACGCCATTGCTCCTCACTCAGGGCTCCCTTCTGCCAGCTCCCAAGTTTGGGGTGAACTGCGTGGCTTTCCTGCGAGTTCGGTTTGCCATCTTTGTTATTCTTCCTTAGTGTTTCTTGCCCTTTCCCCTCTCTTTCTGGAAAGCAAATTACTATACTGATACCCTTGGGCTTCTTAGCCTGCCTTTACCCAAAAGACTTATATATATATATGTGTATATATATATATATTTGTAGTGTTTTATATATAAACCCAGAAAAATCAACAGGGTTGATGGGTGCCCATAATTAACGTGGGTTGAGTTTTTTCCTTGATCAGAGATATACTTGGTTGGTTTTGATTTTCCATCAACGTGTGATTTGGAAGAGGGAGGGGCTCCTGCTACTGATTTGTAGAGCTAATACTTGTTTTAATATCTCCTTGAACTTCTCTAATTGCTAAGCAATAAGTACTGCTTGGCTTGCCTCTTGGTATCTAGCACTGGGATAGGTACTATGGGTGATCACAATCAGGCTTTATGGACTCTGGTGTTTTATTTGGAACGGCAGCTTGCTCCCATGAAACAAATTAGGGAGTTACATAATATTTTTTTATAATCCAGTGTTAAATTACTAGTTTAAAATTCAAAGCAAGGTCCTAGAAGGCACAGAGAATGGTACAGGCAGAAGTAGACTGTTCAAATAACCAGTCAAGCTCCTGTTACGTATGGATGGATCTCTCTGCTAGGCATTTTAGGCTCTGACAATCCTTTGATTTAATCACAGCAATCTCTGGGAGAATTTATACAGTTTAAGGTATTGAAGATGCCTGTAAGGCAAGTACAATGGTGAGATTGGTGAGGAGCAGAGATGAAGGGGACTTCAGGCAGACAATCATCCAAGCAAGGAGCTTGGATTTAGATTGCAAGGGGTGGCAGCAGGCAAGGAGCCAGTCAGGAGATGTGGGTATTAATTGCAGTCTTTCTATTGCTCCATCAGAGGATCTAGATTTCAGTTAGTGTTGGTCCTCAGGCCTTAGTTTCCCCATCTGAAAATGAGGGGCTTAGACTAAATCCTCTTTGAAATCAGCTACAATTTTATAATTCCTTTTATCTAGAGTTTATTCCCTTGAGAGTCCCTTCAAAGTAAGAAGCAGGAAGTGAGGATGGGTAGCAAGTAGCTTCTTTTCTTCCACTATTATTCTTTACTTCTATGACACTCTTGCGGTATACCAATATCGTGTTTATTTGCAAAAGGATTCTTTGAACTTCATCAAAACCATTTAATTAGCTACAAAATTGGATCTCCCTATTGATATATCTTTAGTCTGTAATTCTACTTTCTACACTTCAGGTCCTGGTATCTGATATAAACCTGAGACCTAGACCACAATGTTGGTCTAATTCATTTTCCAGATAGTTCTGTGGGATATACCAATTCTTTGGGAAATCAATAGATATCCCAGGGGAAATGGGGAAGGGAGGTTTTTCCTAGTAAGTCTGGGAAATGTTGAGTCAAATAAATTCAACTGGTCCTTGTTCTAGGGCTTTGCAAAGCTTTCGAAATACTAACAAGCATTGTGAATACCTGAGATAAAGTATACGACATGTCCCAAACTTTTGTGACCACAGAACCCGATATATTGGTGATGGATGGATTTCATGTTAATGAAGTAAAGCCATGAAATCTAGTCGTGAAGTGATTGGTCTGGCGTAGATGTGAGAAAATCATCTGAAATATTTGCAGAGTATTACTCAGATTAGATCAGGAATGTGTAGAGCCATTATTCTTTAATACTGCAGGCTTTGAACAGAATTTCTCTCATATTTTGCATCTGGTTTTAGTCACAGCACACTTGGCACTAGATGCCACGTGATTTTACAGGACAGTTACATTTAAAGATGGCTGGAACCACTTAGCTCAGATGGAGAAGCCGGTTTCATCCCTGTATGAACCAGTGAGCCTCACACACGGGCTACACGTTGTCTTTTGCATCCAGATGTTTTCTTCAACTTCGTTCCCAGAGATAGGAGGAGGTCCAAGGAAACTTCTGGTGGGGGTGGGGGTGAGGGAGACCTGTGGGTGAATAGAGTTGGGTAAATAAATGGCAGTTTGGGGGCTGAGAAATGATTTCCTGCTTTAATCCACAAGTTGGAAAACACAGTTTTAAATGCAGTTCCTGACTTCTTTCTTCTTTGCTATCTCTACTTTCCATTCTCGTCTATACACATAGCTCAGAGGAAGGATTGTAAATAAAAAATAGCATTTGCTCCTCTGTGACATTAAAAAATGAATGGCTACAACTCATACATGTTCCCACTGGAAGTTTCCCAGGCCTTTTTGCTTGGCCTTGATTTTTACTGAACCACATGTAGAATCACAAAATTTTGAGGGCTTTGAGGAACCTTTCCAGTCATCAAGTGCAGCTGTTTTTTGGAAATGAGGAAAAAGAGGCTCCCGAGTCATACAGTGACTTGTCCTGGGAATGCGTTAGCTACTTCTTAGTGCTGGGGTCACAGCCTAGTTCTTAAGACACCGACCTCACCCCACCTTCGACCTTTTCTTGTTCCAGTTTTCTTTTTTTCAAAAATTTTATTAATATTTTTTAAAGATTTTATTTATTTATTTGACACAGAGAGAGATCACAAGTAGACAGAGAGGCAGGCAGAGAGAGAGAGGGGGAAGCAGGCTCCCCGCTGAGCAGAGAGCCCAATGTGGGGCTCGATCCCAGGACCCTGAGATCTTGACCTGAGCCGAAGGCAGAGGCTTTAACCCGCTGAGCCACCCAGGTGCCCCTTGTTCCAATTTTCTCATGGCATTTCTTTAGTCTTTTAATAAACTTATATTTACTTATAAATATATTTACTGATCCCTCCCAAATTTTATACATGATGGCACTGGCATTCCAATGACTATTATTTATACCACATTTATATGTGATACAGTTCCATTCAAAACAAAAATAAAATTAAGAAATGCAGAGAAAGATAGTATCACAAATATCTTTTAAAATTTCATAATGTAAATATGGTATAGAAATGGCTGTGTCATTTATTTTACACCTATTGAGGCTTACATGTATAAGTTTAATTCAAGGTTTCCTACTTGTCCTGAATATCTACACTGCCAAGTCTATGCAACCTGTACTTATTGATCACCTGTTAAGTGGAAGATGCTTAATGCAAAATTATAAACTTTATTTGTTAGGAATAAAAGGGGCAGTCTGAACTGGTTGCATTAAACTTTGAATGTGACTTTGAAGAACACCTTTCAAGCCCAAGTTATTTTATGGGGAATAATTTTTAAATGAGCCAGCATATTTAAAAAACAGATTAAAAAATACTCTAATGGCCTCTTTAATGTAGTTACATAGTTACAACCATGCTCACCCTATTCCTAAAAGGGCTTTAGTCTATATTTTTATTTTTAATGACTAAGGCACTCGAAATCTATCCTCACCATTGATAATTATGGGATGGTTGGAAACGACTTGAAGATGACATTCTCCGTTAGTTGTTTACGGTGCTTTCAGGAGACACACGTATGTACCCATCACTTGAAAATGGAAACCAGACAAGTGTGATGCATTTCTAACTTTAACATAAATCAAAGACAAAATTCACACCTGGCTGCAGTCTTGTGATTTTATGAAGCAAACGGATAACTATATGGTGTTGTGTTCATTTTATATGTGTGCTCAAATCAGATTGCTGGAATGGCTCCCTAATGGTCTGAACTAAAGCCTTCCTCCTATACAACCTTACTGGCTTCCTCCTTCCTAAAACCACAACTCCTTAGTTTGGGATTCAAGCATGCCCCGTGAAGGCTCTGACCTTTCTTTTTAACATCCTTGCCCACTATTCATCTTAACTTAGGCTTTAGTCCTACTGAGTTGTTAGCGGCCCCTTATACCCAGAGTGATTTTTTTGCCTTTGTGCTCTTGCCTTTCTCATGCCATTCCTTCTTCCACAATGTTTTCTTCCTCTCTCTGCGCAAATTCTTCTGCCCTTTAAGATCCTGTAAAATGCCACTTTCGTTTGGGAAATCTTCCCTTACAATTTAGATATTGAATATTTCCTTTCATCCTAAATTCCTACATGGTCTTATCTGTATTATATTATGTTCCTTATAACTTTCTATCTTTAATTATTGTGATTTAAGGGGATGTTCTCTCTCATAAGGCAGGATCCGTGCTAAATTCAGCTTAGTCTCCCAGTGTTTAGCGCAAATCCTTACATATCAGAGGCATTCATTTATACAAATTTATACAGAATAATGTTGAATGACTTCCATCCTTCCTTTCTTCCAACAAATGTTGCTTATTAACAACTGTTGTATTCAAGGATGTTTCAAAGTGTCAGTACCAGATAGATTGCATTTTAGTTTTTGTTAATGCATGTGCGATTAGGTAGTTTGTATTTAGATGTATTTATTATGCAGTAAGGGTGCATGTAATTACCTTAGTGTGAGTCTGTTGGTTATGGGGAGAATTAAGGAATAATAAAACTAGTACTTTCTAGGTGATTGATACCAGTGAGACCCTCTCCTAAACTCATTATAGGCATTATGTCGATT
The DNA here is from genome assembly GCA_028533885.1 of Nasua narica. Lineage (NCBI taxonomy): Eukaryota > Metazoa > Chordata > Mammalia > Carnivora > Procyonidae > Nasua > Nasua narica. Next base: position 94,544,505 of record CM052809.1, read on the forward strand.
AATCCTTAGATTCATTAGATAGCTAGCTAGCTTCCTCCCTCTGTCCACCTTCTTCTAAGGTAATGAAACTGAATGCCAGAGAGGTTGAGTGACTTTCCAAGGGTTCCACAGCTGGTAATTCGCAAAGCCTGGACTTGAACCAAAATCTTTGTGACTCCAGAGCCATCTTTTAGCCATCTGATAAGAATGGAGTAAAACCATGCTTACCCAGACAAACTGTTAAATAACCTCAACTCCCCCCCCCCCCAAAAAAAAGTAAATATAGAAAATAACAGACTTTGGGTAACCAGAACAATAATTTTTAGCAAATTATCTTATCTGTTTTCCCAAGTCATAGCAAATCAGAAGGAGCAAGCTAGAGGCAGGTTGTTAGAAGCAGGCTCAGTGACAGCAGAAATGACAGCTTAATGTCGAGGGCAGAAATGGAAAACCTAAAAAGCAGACGCAGAACTATATTACTGCGTGGCACATTAATGACTGTTCCTAATGACAGTGGCCCTGAGTCATCAAGACAGAGATGGCAATTATATTCAATATATTCTCTCTAAAACAGCAAGATGTGTGTAATGCATACTCAAAAGACTCCCAGTGAAAGCAGCTTTCGTGGCACAGTATTAAAAGCTGGGCTTGGCTGTGGTTTTCCATGTAGCTCGCTTCCTGAAGGGACATGTTAAATGAGGAATCACCAAATATATGTGCACATATCAGTGTATACAGTATGCAAATGTGAACTATGCCACACACACACACACACACACACACACACCGTTCAAATGCATCTCTGTTGAGTACCTTATAGCTTTGATATCCCTTTCTTGGAACTTGGAAAGACCTTAGAAGTATTTTGTTGAAAGGTGAGTTCATTCCCTGCTAACCCCATCTATCAATCTTTTGGCTTTTATATTTTTCCTTTCTAATTCCATAGGCAAAGATTCTGCCTTGCAAACTGCCAGCTTTGGTAACAAACATTTAGTCTCTTCCATAAATGTATCTGGCTTTGCTTTTTCTTTTATATTTTAATTTTCAAACAAACAAGCAACAACCTAGGACCCTAAGCCAGATCCGAGCAAGGAATGGTATTCCTTCTTAACAGAATTTAGAAAAACAAACCTTGAGAAAGAGCTCATTGTGCAGTTTCAAACCACAGGGGCTGGCGATACTGGTGTCCAGTCTTCTCCTTCTGGAATACTCTGGACCTCAGGAACTCACCAATCCTTTTCCAGCTCCCAGATGGTCAGGATGGGATCCAGTCTTTAATGGGGCCCAATTGGCACAAGATTTACATCCTGGGAAAGAGCTAGAGAAAGTTTATTTAAAAAAATAAATTACTGAAAAATAAATAAATAAACCAACCCACAAAACCAAAGGTAGTTGAAGTATAATGTATTTATTTTAGCTTTTTTTCTCCCAAATCTGTTATTTTGAAATATGATCTTGTTGCTGTTTTGTTTTGTACAATTAACTGCATTGATTTAGGGACCTGGTTAGTTTCTTGGTCAGAAGAATTGGGTAGTATATTTTTGTGAATATTTAATGAGGATACCAGGAAGCTTGAAGGTTTTTTTTGGGAGGGGATAAAGGTAAACAGATTTTTTTTTTTTTTAGTAAAAAGTTTTTTGAGTGGAGTGGTATTGATTATTTCTTTTTTTGTAGGTTCACAAGTGACTTTATTGACTCTTTATCCAAAATTATTAGTGGTGGTTAATAGCATGACAGTATTTATTCACTCAGTGTTCAGCAAGTATTTATTGAGTGCCTACTGCTCCCCAGGCACTGTTAGAAGGGGCAACAAGAAAGACAAAGCTCATATCCTCACAGGGCTTATATTCTAGTTGAGGTCGCAGACAATAAATAGGAAATATATCTACATTTCTCTACTATGTGTCTGTGTCTGTTTCTATACATGAGAGAAATTTCAGGCAGTGTAAAGGAATACAGCTGACCATTCAAAAACTTAAGTTTTAAATCCCTTATTTGAGTCAACTCCCGAGATTTTAGTTTTCAGTCTTCCCCCTGACATTCATACATAAAGTTGATCTTTGCGAATTCACATGACCCGATGTATTTTGTTAAACACTGGTTTAAAGTTATTTTCTTGAAAGGACAAAAGGAAACCAGAATGTTTGTGAAACAGTAAATGCCTCCACTGGCTTTCTCTCACGTTCTCGGAGAAATCATATACTGCCTTTGAGACAGGCAATTCTTGGGAATGAAAAAATCTGTGTTACGAAACCCGGAGAACTCTGATTAGGGAACAACCAGAATACGCTGAGGGACTCAGGAGGAGAGACGGCATCCGCTGACTTGTGCTGTATCCACTTCAGGGAGATAGAGACATAATATGGAGGTTTAGCCGGTCCAGTCGCCACGAATATATGCTTTTCCTATTTCAACTTCCTTTAGGAGCTCCTGAAAATAATATTTTTTAAACACCGTGTTTAACTAGAGAAAGCTGAATGTTCCAGAGTGGGGGAAAAATAAGTTTGCTTGTTTGGTCACTACTACTGTGGTGTCTCTTTAAAAATCCTTAGTCAATTTGGTTTTGAAGCTTTAATTATGCTTTATGTTACAGTTTTCTTATTTAAATGTCTGCTTTGTGTCCATCACTCAGCACCCCCTGCTTATCTCAAAAGAGATGGATATTATTAACCTAATTGAGGAGGAGGGAGAATGCTGTGAGAATTATTAATACATAAATTAAAAAATTAATCTGGAAAGTGCTTTAGGGCCCCTAGAGAAGCTCTACCCAAACACAAAGCATATTTAACATTATCATAAGCACTCCCACAGAGCAGACAGGCCAGTGCAGTGTGAGATGAGTAAACTGAGGCACAGAGGATGGCAACGGCTGGTTGGGCCAGTGTATGTTAGAACCCAGACCCTTGGGTGGGTGACCCCTGAAGACTGCTGCACCAGAGCCCACTTAAGGCCTTTTCTGATCTTGAAAATTAATTATTTGTCCAGAAAAGAACCTCCCTTCCTTTTTACTACTTCTCTTTAAATCTTTGCTTGTCTGGACTGTGTGTGTGTTGAAAGTGATTAAGGCTAAAATATTAAATCCTAAGGCTAGTAAGGAAAACTCACGAGTGTGCTTTCTAGTAATCCCAGTTATTTTTTTGGTTTTGTGGCTTGGAACTTCAAGTTGCATTTATTTCATATAGTCCCATTGGTTAGAAAACACACATAAAGGCTTATCTTGGAACTGCTTTTTTGTTTTGCCAAGAAATAAGTCTCAGCTAGCTTCTCAACAATGAAAAAGGTTATTTGGAGTATCTACTGGTCTCCCCGAACCTTTGAGGTTGTAGAAGCTGGGACCCGTTCTATCCTGTCAACAGCGGAGACAGGGTGGAAAGTACAAGTAACGGCAATTATGGAAAACCCGTGAACAGCAGTCAGAGGGCAGCTGGGGTTGTACAATGGCGGCCATCAGTCAGGTAGACAGGCCACTTCTTGATCCTGTGACTTCACTTGCCTGAAGCTCGTCCTCCGCATCTGTGAGCCAGCTAATGTCCATCCCTGCTCCTGGTGCCATAGGACAGAAGTCACTGAAGGAGTCCTGCACAGTACTTGGCACACAGTCAGATGATAACCAAAGCCACCATGGAGGTCCCCACCGTCCTCCATTTAGCGTGAGCTAGAGCGCTACTGGCTCTCAGAGAAGAAAGTCACTCTGAAGACTTGCCCTTTTACCCACAGTTCTGCAACATGTTTCCATTAACATTTTTAAATACTAGGTGCTCTGCTTCACCTCCCGTGTGGGTCACGCTTTTGATCCTGAGAAGGGATTTTATAAAAACTATTTAGAGAATTCTCCTCTCCCAAGCCCTTCTTCTGGGCTTCCCGAATTTGCAGTCAGACTGCCTCTTTGGAGCTTTGCCTCCACCTCCCTACCCCCGCCACCATCCTCCCCTTCTGGTCTAGCCACAGAGGAGCCCCTCTTTCCTGTTTCTCATACTTCTGTGGAGCAGAGGCCCGTCCACCTCCTCTGTGTCTGTGCTCCATGTCTCACCACAGGCGGGCCTCACCTGGCCGGCCAGCATAGGGCTCTTCTGCCCTTGTGCTCGGAGTCTGGAGAGGAGGGAATGCTCACACCAGCAGCTTGGAGGGAGTGAGATTCCTGCTGCCACATGTCCTTGGTGTGCTGGCAGCCTCTCCTGGGGCCTTGCCAGCAAAGATACACATGGGTATCTTTTCATCAGAATGCCACCCCTAAAAATTATTTCTTCCGATTATAATATTAATGCATTCTTACTGTTAAGAAGTTAGAGAATTCAAAGGGGTATGCAGAGAAAAATAAGATTACCCATAGTTTTATAAACTGTTCTTCACACTTTGATGATTTTCTTTTTAGTCTTTTTCCCATGCAGATATATATCTAATTCTTATATAACTAAATGCAGTACATATTGCACAAAACTGATGTTATTCTACATTTGCTCTTCAGTAAAATTTTTCTCATAATAAAAGTAATACCTGTGAATGTACAAATTTTATCTATCTATTTATTTATTTATTTAATTGATTGATTATTTCCTGTGCAAGTGTGCGTGCACTCACACACATGCAAACACACAGAGAAAGAGAGAGAGAGAGAAAGAGAAAAGGTGAATCACATATCACGTCATCCGTCCAGAAATAAACAGTTAACATTTAACATCGTTTTGGTGTGGGCTGTTTTCTTAGTATTACTTTCTTAACCTTTTTTTCTTTCCTTTATTTCTTCTTATTCCTTCTCACAGGAGTCAGAGACCTTTAAAAATCCTCTTCTCTTTTACCACTTAGATGAAATCTGAGCAGTGGCTCATGCAGGGACCTCTGTGCTAAGCCAGTTGGATAATTCATTTTAAGAGCAATTTAGTTAGGGAATGCGAGTTAAATATTATCAGGTTAGGAACAGTGAACTCTTATGGGTAGGTATTACTAGGCCTAATGGAGTCAAACCTCTTGTAGAATTATGGCCTAATTTATGTAAGTATTTATTCCAGAAATATTTTGGAAATAGCCTGTATGTAGAACATTAAGTTAAATACGTTAGAGGATATAAATATGAATTAGACCCTGTCACTGATCTCAGGAACTATCTAATGAGAGAAAAATGTATAGGAAAATCTTTATAGCACAGAGCAAAATAGGATATTAAGTGTTATAGAATAAATGTCATAATTATATAAATTCTTACAAAGGTGCAGCTAACTCTGACTTTTAAGGTCAGGTAAAACTTATTGGAAGAGAGAGTACATGGTCTCAAAGAATGAGTAGAATATCAGTAGGGGAATGTGTAGGCAAGGAATGACACGAACAAACAAAGATGTTAGGCAAAGCTATGGTTTTTTTCACGCATTCACATGCCCTACCCTCCAGAATGGGGAAAAGCAAAGTGGGAAGTAGGACTAGAAAGGGAGAGTGGCTGTCAGTCCTTGGGGTACCCTGCATACTGTGCCAAGGGAGTTTGGATTCTATACTGTATGTAAAGGGGGCTCTCGAGGGTTTGAGTAAGGCAACAACAACATGACGTTGTAGTTGAAGAAGATAATTCTGGCAGAAAAAAGAGAAGTAGAGAGAGGCCATTTCAAAGGCAATTTGTACTATTGTAATTCTCAAACTAGGAAATGATAACAACCTGAACAGAAGAAAGTGGTAAAGCAAAGAGCCAGTGGAGGCCAATGGAGGAAAAATCAAACTGACTAAAAGAATAACTGAAGGAAGGGGTGCCTGGCTGGATCAGTGGGTTAAAGCCTCTGCCTTTAGCTCAGGTCATGGTCTCAGGGTCATGGTCTCAGGGTCCTGGGATCGAGCCCCGCATTGGGCTCTCTGCTCAGCAGGGAGCCTGCTTCCCCCCCTAGTCTCTGCCTACTTGTGATCTCTCTCTCTCTGTCAAATAAATATATAAAATCTTAGGAAAAAAAAATAAAAACTGAAGGGAGAAAAAATAAAAATACTTTTTCTTTGGGTGATTGAAAGGATAGCATTCCCTTAACTGAGAGTGGGAACATGGGAGCAAAAAATACATTTATAAGTAGTAAGATGATAAATTTAGCTTGGGTCATGTTGGGATCGAGGTGGTAATTAGACATGTTCGGGGAGATTCTGTTACTCTGTTGCTAATAAAAGTTTGGTGTGTGGCCAAGGAGATCAAAGCTACAGGTGTAGACTTGGAAGTCAGTCTAACTGAGGTGGCTGAGCCAATGAGTAAACTCAAGAAGTGATAGGCACGTAAACAGAGAAGAAAATATAGAACAAAATTTGTAAAATTTCAACAGTTAATAAGTTGACAGAAAGGAAAAGTTGGCAAATGAGGAAAACGGGAACCAATGACTAAAAGAAGAACTCTAGAAAACACTTATTTACAAGCAGAAGATACTGGTTTTCTTCCTAGTGTTTCAAAATGATATTTGTTAAACTTGTTTGACCCTCAGCTTTTCTCATCTGGAATACATATCCTACGAGAATGGGTTTTAAAAGATAGTGCATGTGAAAGTGCTTGGGTAAACCATCAGACATGCAAGTCTTAGGTCTTATAATTAGTGTCACAGAAGTGAGGAAAGTAGAGACTTCCAACAAGGGAGAAAATAGTGTTAGATGCTATAGTTTCATAAGAATATTTATTTTTAGCTCAACTCATTTGGCTTGTGATTTAAGGAAGTCAAGTCAAGAGTGAATCTGTTCTTTAATCACTTAGAACAACATTTCCCAAAGTATGGAGCGTGTGTCTCTGGTGGGACAGGACAGAACTTTGGGTTTGACACACATCAGGCAGAACTGAATCACATAGTGAGGAAGTTGGTTTTTTGTTTGCCTTTTAATCTTCAGTTTAATGTTAAGGGGGTAAGTCTCAGTTGGGGCAAATACGTCTATAGCTTCTAACACTAGCTAGTTTCCCCTTTCAGTAAACTCCTTCAGGTTGTGAGCATTATTTAGTTAGAATTTAACAACCTTGTATTAATTTTAAAATTACCATCTATATCACCTTCTTATTTTTGGCAGGGATACCAGCTTTCCAGTTGGGAAAGTGATAAAAGGTTTCCTTTAAAAAGTTATTTTGAACAAAAAAGTAATTGATTTTTAAAATATTAAGTACATAATTGTATAGGTGGTAAACAGTTACGACCAAACTGAGAAAGTGGTGTTCCCATAGTGGGAGTTTGGAAATTTTAGATTTACCTGAGCCCTTCGTCCTTCTGTTCCTTGGAGCGGCTACCTCAGTTCAAGCAAATTAGAATGATGTGGGAAACTATCCATCCCGGGGCAGTGGTGGGGTGATGGTGGTTGTTTTGGGTTCTAGACTTCCAGATTTAGACCTTCTTCTTCCCCTAAGATGTTGGGTCAATTTTTGAAGCCAGTAGATTTTTCTAGAATTTTGTGTTTTCAGAAGTTAAGGGGTGCCTGGGTGGCTCAGTGGGTTAAGCCTCTGCCTTCGGCTCAGGTCATGATCTCAGGGTCCTGGGATCGATCCCCGCATCGGAGCAGAGAGCATGCTTCCCTCTCTCCCTCTGCCTGCCTCTCTGCCTACTCGTGATCTCTTTCTCTCTGTCAAATAAATAAATAAATAAATAAATAAATACATCCTAAAAAAAAAAAAAAGAAGTTAAAATGAGAGGGTTAGTTTTAAATGGTTACTAGAGTTCCTTCCAGCAATAAAGTCTATGATTCTCTGAGTGATTAGTAAATAAGCCTATGCTTTCAAATTGATAGAAATTAGAAAAAATGTTTTTCCTCTGTAAGGCATCAATATCATATGTCAATGCCAAGAGGCTGTTTGCAGACTAACATCCATGGTGAGGAAAACATCAACAAATTCATTCTTCAATGATAATTCATATTCTGCCTCATTTGTGAAGGATAGTTATTTCAAGAAGGAATCTCTGCTTTAGTTAAGGCGATTGATTAAAATTGAAAGTGAAATTGTAAATGAAAATCTGTTTCAATTTCCTGAGCCTACTGCTTTATGCCAATACCTCACTCTTAAGTCAGTAGTTTCACTGCAGTCCTATGTAATCAATTCAGAAAGCCTATGAATTCTGTTACTTGGTGTAGCAGCTCATAGGTAATAAGTCCTTATACATAAGAAGATGTTTCTATTCATCTACTCACTAATATTTTTCCGCCTTTCAAGATTTATTTCCCCTGAAAGGGAGGGCAGGTGAAGTATTTTCTAACTGGCTATAAGTTCTCCTAAGTGTTATTGTGAATTGATCTAACTCTGCATCCCAAGTAACTCTTAAAAATAGAAGCATACCGCTTATTTGGATTCTAACAATATGGCGACCTCCATCATCAAAAATATAGCTAAGGACCAGGCAGCAAATGAAAAATGGATATACAATGGGGATAGAAAAAAAACACCCACACCCATCTAGGGATCTGAAAAATTTGAGTTTATTACTTCCTTTAAAAAGTTTCCATATGAATAAGTTCTTCTCTATGATTAGGTAGGAAGGATTTGTCCCAGTCATGTTTTGAACTGCATCAGCGTCTTGTTTGCTCTAACTGTGCTAACAAGGGTTATCTTTGTGCAAGCAACTTGGCAATTTTAGGATTGTGTTTTCACATCTGGAGAAAAAAAGGGATAATAATAACAATAACAATAATTTGGTCATTGATCTGACCAAATTAGTGCCTGTATGCAAATTCCTCAGCAATGTAGTAGATACTTCCTAGGGGCTCACCAGGAGTTAATTCCCAACATTGCAAAAACACTTTGACAAGTTGAGATTAAGCATGTGCTTGATTTTGGAAGATCATCTTTTACTGCCCTTCAGAGCCTCTTTCCTTCCTCTGTTCTCTGTACAATAGTAAACTTGATTTCCTGATTTTGATGCTTACAGATTAGAAGCGCAGATTAGAAGATGCAAAGCACACCAGAAGAAAAAAAGACAAGAAAGTGAATAAAATAGGAATAACTTAAAAATTATAATTATCTGGGGCGCCTGGGTGGCTCAGTGGGTTAAAGCCTCTGCCTTCAGCTCAGGTCATGATCTCAGGGTCCTGGGATTGAGCCCCGCATTGGGGGGGGGTCTCTGCTCAGCGGGGAGCCTGCTTCCCCCCCACACCCCTGTCTCTGCCTGCCTCTCTGCCTACTTATGATCTCTCTCTGTCAAATAAATAAATAAAATCTTTGAAAAAAATTATAGTCATCTAAGGCCATTTAGTGCAGGGGAAAATAGCCCCTCATACCTCAGTAGTCACTAAGAAGGCTTTTCTATAATGGAGCAGGATATAATGAGTATTCCAAATGACAATCTTGATTCGCCAAGGATAAATTAAAGTATATATACTTTGCTTATTTTAGAAAAAAAATGCAATGACTTTGGAAGAAATTAATGAAAAGGACAAAATTTTAAGTAAATACTTTTCTTGTGTACTTTTCCGGTTAAAACTCTAGCCATCCAAAACACTCAGCCACAGAGATGAACTCAGTCTCTGGGGGTTCCACATAAGCATGATCTTCTTGAAATATCTTTTGTGTGTCTCCAACAAATAAGCTAAGGCTCCACATATCCTACAGAAAGAGATAGGCATTTCTAATTACTAAGTTAAAATGATTGTTATGCAGATGGCCTTTTCTTTTTGTTTCAAAAAAGATCATTTGACAGAAATTACTGGTAGACTTTCACAGTAGCGGCTTTCTCAGATTCTTTTCCCTGGGACTTGGTGCTAGGACAGTTTACCCAGGTGGGCCCCAAGGGCTGACACCTTGATTTTCCCAGTGTCACCTGTGGTTCTTTCAATAGTGCCATCTGTAATTTTCTGGGCAAAACATTTGAATTGGGTCTGGTTTGCCCATTAAAAAAAAAAAGCTTTTTCTAAGTTATTCCCATAAGTTAGTACAAACCCAAGTGCTAATCCATTGTAAACTGACTCAGTACCACAAATATCGTATTAAATGACTCTGATAGGAGTCAAGAAGTGGGCAACCACGGATACCGTCGAGAGAGAACATGTAGAATCCAGCACCATCAGAGGTCAAGCAGTCAAATACCAGGGCTGGATTTTTCAAAGAACCAGATAACGCCAGTTTTATGACCATTAATAACATTTCAGTTACATAAACAAAGACAAGAGTAATAAAAAATAAATTCTGCTTCTCAGTGCAATCTGATTGCCAACAGGGTTCAGAAATGAACGTTCTCATCGTGCACATGGCATTGCATAATGGACCAGTGATCATTCTGCAGCCCCCTCCCCAAACTTCCATTTCCCTTTTATGGACAGTCCTTAGTTCTGCCAGATCTCTAAGCTATTCCAGGGAGGCAGTTTCTGTGGTTTCCCCTTTAAAGCTCTTTGATTGCGCCTCTGGTAGTTAATGCACCAAATGGTCTTTAGGGGTATTTCGTACGTGGCTCTGCAGCTAATGAGAGCGCCTTGGCCCGCTGATTTCCTACTCCTGTGTTTTCCACATGTTCAAGGGCTGAGTTCAAACACCAGGCCCACCAGCTTCTGTAGGGGCACGGCAGCGCTCGGCTCTGACTGGGGTGTCTGCCTCAGACAGAGATTTTCCAAAGGATATCCTGTAGTCGATGAATCATTCCATTAGGCCAGGTTCCCTTTTCAAACCAGGAAGCCGAGGGCCTGCTGTGTAGGGGAACTCAGATAAAGTTGTTGTGGCTGTGCTCGAGCGCTTGTGAGTATCGTTGTCAGTGTCTTTGATACAGGTTCCATCAAGACAGCGTGTAAACACTGACAGGTTAATTATGTGTTTTAAAGCTATGTTTATTGTGAGCTGATGGGAAGCCTGTGGAATGAGTCCTTTACATACCGCAGTGACCGTTTTCTCCCCACTGTCTTCCCTAGCTGATTACGCCTCACGCCATCCGCGTGCAGACCCCTCCTCGGCACATCCCTGGGGTTGTAGAAGTCACATTGTCCTACAAGTCGAAACAGTTCTGCAAAGGGACGCCGGGAAGATTCATTTACACAGGTAAGAACCATTGCAGATGGTGGACACAGAGCTTCTCCTTGGCCTTGTGGGTGTTTTGCTTTATCTTATATGTCTACCTGCGCATTGTATTTTAAAATCTCTTATATGTCTACCTGGGCATTGTATTTTAAAATCTCGTCTTTCTTTGTCCATTTCGCCATACGGATGACCAAATGACTTGCTATTATCAGTAGTAGTAGTATCATCATTATTTAGGAATTCATCTGGGTGTCCATGTTGAATGAGAGGATTGGTAGAAAACAATTGGTTGGATACCTAAGAAGCAGCCTGAGAAATGAGGAGAGGGGGGAGAAGTGCTAGACAATTCAGAGCCTCTCTGGATGTTAAGCCGTCTGCATTGGGTCTCTTTGCTTTATGGAGTATGGATGTGCTTTCATGAACAGTACAACTTTCTTCTAGTCTGGTCATAGCTAGAGAATTGGTAGTTTCCTATTTCATTCTCGGTTGGTACTTTCTTCCCCCGTAAACTGCATTTTGCCCTCTCCCCAAGAGCCTTGGCACACAGATCTGTCTTGCGGTGCAAAGCAAGGGTTGCAGAGTGGAGGTGAATTAACCACCCATCAGACGGAGGGCACCAGGAAGGTTCCCCATGGAAATGCAAGTATGCAGCCTAAGCGTCCAATATGCACTTCAGGAGATCCTCAGATTGTAATGTGCTAACCAAAACACCCACGGATCTTTCTATAAATCAGAATCTGATTCAGTACCTCTGGGTGGGACCTGCGACTCTGCCTTTCTGACACGCTCCCAGGGGACTGATGATCTTTGTCTGTGGACCTCACTGGGAGTAGTGACATTCTAGGCCCTCTGCTTACTACCTGTCATCCATAGGTAACTATCTCCAGGAACTCATCTCTTTCCTTCTTCATCCAACAGAGGACCACAAGGCCTGACTAAGAATAGAGCATAGGTAACTATCTCCAGGAACTCATCTCTTTCCTTCTTCATCCAACAGAGGACCACAAGGCCTGACTAAGAATAGAGCATAAGTTGCTTTCACACAAGGAAGATCCAGAGCAGTGAAGAGATAACTCTTTTAACACATCCTAATTATAGCATACAATTAAATGGACAAATTTTATTTTGCTGTGACGTTTTACCTCAAAGCATCTTTTCCTTTTGCCTTTTAATACTAGGAACAAAACCTACTATGCTTGTTAGTCTTAATTTCTCTCTTTCTGTCTTTTTCTATCTCTCTCTCCTTCTCTCTCAAAATTATAAAAACAATTAATGCATCCTGACCCTTGGAAATGCCTCCCAGCCCTTTAAACAAAATGCAGGTTTGGTGCCTGCCTGACGATTAGTTTTAGTTAATTGAAAATTATAGGATTGACCCAAGAGGAAAATTTTGTTTGCACTCCAATCACTTTTACAAATTAAGGAAAATTACCACAATTTTGTTTAGCTAAGGTTTCACACTGAGTTCAAGAAATTAGCTCAGCCATCCCAACAAAGTCAGCACTTTGTTAGTGAGCACTTGAAAAAATAATAGTCTATCTGGAGTTTTGTGGTGTATACAAACGAAGCATAGAGAAAGCTATGATGCTTTCTAGAAGTAGGCCAAGTGTTTTTAATTAGGCTCATTGGTTCAGCGTAAGTTTTGAAGAACAATCAAACTAGCAGATTAGCTGTTTCTTTTAAAGCTAGGATTTCTTGCCATTCATTTTTCCCATGAGAACTTCCACATAGCACTATTTTTTTTTTTTTTTTACAAGCCTCATTATGGGCCTGCAGGAAAAGGACCAATTGAAACTTCTGATACTGTAACATTCCCCACCATCATTCCGATGGATGGGAGTTTTTCACAGTGTTCCTCACTGAACTCGGTGTTCTGGAACATATTACAAAACCACAGAGGCCAAATGTTTTCTCTGAGGAGTTTGGACTCTGTTTTTGGCCAAAAACATTTAGGCCTTGCTGGCTGCTTATTTACTCTGCTATTAAGAACAAGAAAAAGGAGAAGAAAAAGAAGAAGAAGAAAATGCTTGTGTGTGGTGGGAGGTACAAGAGGCAATCAGGCATGATTCCGCTTTGGTGACAACATCCCTGCCCATTAATGGTTCCATTTTGTGGTCAGGTCTCATTTAGAAGAAATTATTTTTAATCAGTGCTCAACAAAATATCCCCTTGAGCCACCTGGCCATAAAAGTTTAAAAAAAAAATCATCCCCACTAAATTACTTAAGTTCTCAAAAGAAAATAGCTAGGGACCCATTATGATTTGGAATTTTTTTAACCACTAAAAAAAATTGCCATCAATTTAAGAAATCACATCTTGGAAAACCTGTATCATACAGGAATTAGGATCAAAGATAAAAGCGGCAAATTTGCAAGCCTAGCAAAGTAGTTAGGGCTAAGAGAGTGTAACGCACACTGGGTGTAATGCACATGTGTACGTGTGTGCGAAATTTAAAGTCTGAGAAAACGCTTCTTCTGATCTTGCCTTAACTGTGGGAAATAGAAAAGAAGATGTAATCTATTAAGTATTCTAGGAGAGAGTTTTAACTTCTCTCTGCATTGGAGAAATAAAATGTTGCAGAAGTTAGCACAGAAACTTCTCCACTGATAGAGTTAGCTATTAGCTTGCTGGGACATTCCATCATTTCTAACGAAGGGGAATCTCTGTTAATTGGTGAACTACACATGGCCTCTCGATTAGCATTGCATGCCCCTACCTAGGGTCACTTGTTCACGGCTGGTGCTCCTGATTTACTCAGTTTACCTCTATGCTTGTCACCTCTGACCAACCAAGGCAGAGATGGTCATACAACCCTTCTGTTCTTTATATCCAAACCACCCCTCAGGCCGTAGTAAACGCGCAGTCGTCCTTTTGTGTTTGTCCACAGAAGCTCCCAGTTCATTTTCTTTAACTTCCACAGTATTTCAAGATGTGAAGCTCGATTTTCTGGACGGGCTGAGCCAACCTCCTGTTTCTTAGTGGAACGTCTCTTGGAATTTTTCCCTTAAAAAAAAAAAAAAGGAAAATATCCGGGGACTGAAAACTCACAACCCCGACTTAAGCACTGTCGCAGTTTGCTGAGTGCGTGACGGAGTTTGGGTGTGTGTATGTGGAAGTCTCTAAAAATCCATAATTGTTAAAAAAAAAAAAAAAACAGACAGGAACAGCATGGCCTAATCTATGCAAATAAAGGCAGACTTTTAGGGACAGGAGGAAAGAATTTGACTAAACACAGATGGCCTGCAAGCTGGCCCCACTTGTGAGGAGTGGGGACGCTGTTCTCCACCATCGACTCTTCAGATCAGGGACCCAGGAGGAATTCTCAGCCGCCAGATGTGCAGGTCTCTGTGTTTGCCCAATCAGTGAGGGAGCAGAGTGAATCCCAACTTGATCAGAACAAATAGTGCTTCTTGGATCGTGCTTATTGGGTCCAGTTTTTCTTCTGTAAATTCAGGGCAAAGCTGACTTTAAATTTTAAATAGTGTTTCCTGATAGAAGGAAACAAAACCCCTTTCTAATGACAGGACTATTTTCAAAGCCCTCTCCTGGTGTCTGGTTGTCAGTCCTGTAGGAAGTAAATCCACCATGAACTCCCACGGCCATGGGAAGAGGTCTCCCCAATACCTTTGTTCTTCTCCCAGCTTGTTTTCCTGCTGTTGACACATATGTAAGCGACTTGGATCTTTTAGAATTGTAGTCTCTGCTGCTAAGCTTTGAGTGACCTCGGGAGCTGATAAAGGGCTCTAAGGAGCCTTTAGATGCTTCTTCAAAGTTCTAGAATTGGTTTCCCTGATGAGAAGTGGCCAAGTCCAGTTTTGCATCATCACCGTGCTTTCTCCACTGGAAAGGTTGGTGTCTTTGGAGAAACTGTGACGGGGAGAGCAAGCCACCAGGACAGTGTCTGACTAGCTCAGGTGTGTGTGGAGAGCTGTGGAAACCTGCCCACCATCAAGATGGGGAAAGCCCCAGGGAGTGTGGTTAGGCCACTTCTCAGATCATTCTATCACCAGGTTCCACTGTTCTAAGGATTTTTCACCAAATTTCCTGCCCTTGTGGAAAGACTAATTCAAATTTCTGTATGTTAGTCTCAGAATTAACTTTGAAATGAAAATTCTTCCTGGAAATACTTCCTGTGTGTACCTCATGCCCAAGATAGCTTTGCATGTAGGAGGGGCCGCTTCAGCTGAATGTGCTCTATGGAACTTGATGTACCATGTCTTTCAAGTTTTCCTTTTTTCTCCATGTTTCTTTTGTCTTCTTCTCCTTCCCTTTTTCTTTCTCCATCCCTCTCCCCCTTTTCTTTTCTCCTCCCATTCTTTCCTCTCTTACTCCCAAGGAGACAATATGACCCTAGTGATTAAGGGCTTTGGTTCAAGAGGTGATGGGTGTAGATGGGACCCTCACCTCTACCACTTACTAAGGAGGTTATTTTGGGGACATCATGTGATGGCTCTGAACCACAATTGCGTATTCTTTACAAGGGAATAGTCCCTTGCTAGGGTTTGTTTTAGTATCAGGGAAATATATGTAAAGCACTTTTCATGAGCTGGTATGAACACCAGCCAGATACTAGTAGTTTCCATTAATAGATGATGGCCATTATTATTATTCATCAATTCATTCATTTGTTGCTGAGTTCCTACAATGGTGTAAATATTTTACGTGTATTGTTTATCTTCACCATCATTTCCTAGAGGTCTAAGAGATGTCCTTTAGGATTTTTAGTAACAAAACTATAGACATCCATAAGTAAAAGAAACAAGTAACACCAATCAACCACAAATGAAAAGAGCAAAGTGTGACTAAGGTAGCAAGAAAAAGATTAATAAATACGAATATAACAATTTTCATATAACAAATACTTAACCTCAAACAATAAATATTTTAATAAGGCAACCCTGTTTTATAAAGTTCTCTGGTGCTGATTTTTCAGGAAAAACACACACATTTCTTCTTGTTTACATTCAAATTTCAGCCCTTCTTCTGGAGGCCATAGTAACATGGATACGGTCCATCACTAGCCCTTTCACAAAGGTGTTTAGGTTATAATCGCTTCAATTCCAGATTCAAAAGTTTCAGGCCTGAAGGCTTTGTTTCTAGTTCTTGAAGACCTCCTCCACGAATGAAGGCTGTCACCCTGGGGATAAACAAAGTCGTCAGTTGTAAGGAAAAGTAAAGAGTCCATACCTGATGACTCTCATGTTCATTAGCCTCTTCCTACACTAATTAATTGTCAGGTTAGGCTTCAGAAAAGCCACTGTCATGGCGTTACCCTGCATAGAAAGTTTCCCCTTCTGCCCACTGTCTGTGAGATGTGGCCCAACCCCTATGCTTGGCCGACTTCACACCTTCCTGTGCGCTCAGCTTCTCTCAAACGAGTCTCCTCATTAGGCCTCAGGCTCACTTTGTGTTTAGCAATTCAGGACGTGCTAGTCCCCTATAAGGTCAGGCTCAAACTCTGTTTCCCTTCTGAAGTGTTTTCTAGTCACTTTAGTATAGTGGGCAGAGCACTAGGCTGAGAACAAGGAGGCCTGGTAGCCCCAGCTCTGCTGCTAACTGGCTGTGAGATGTGGGACACATTGCTTCCATGGTCCACATTCTAGTCTCTTCCATGTAAAATGAGCCAATTGCACGAGATGACTTTGATGTTCCCTATGGCTCATTTGATTGACTAGAAGGGTTTATATTCTTGGATGTCTTTTGTTGCATGTGCTTAGGCCAGTCATTGATCATTCACTTCCTTATGCCTTTAGATCTCTTGTTCTGTTCTTATGTACACAAATCACAAAAAGTCCACAAGCTCTATAAGGAAAGAGTTATCCTTCCCTGATATTACACTGTTTTGTACACTGTGTTGAAGCAACTTTACTCAGTATCTTTCTTGCAATAGATGTTCTCTAATAATTGATTGACATATTGCCCAGGATCAATGGGTCCTCATTGATTTTTGTGCTCTGGATGACATGGAATGTAAATAAGAGCTGTTAATTAAGAATCTATCCCCTTTCACTTGAAGTTTTACACACAGGAGAACACAGTAGTGAAGTTTCTGTTAAAGAAAATATGGGTTGGATCTGTATCATAAATATTCTTCATTTTTTTGCACGTAAAATGGGAACATTTTAATAGTGCCTATATCTAAGAAGTAAATGGATCAATGTAGGTAATACAGTGCTGATCATACCTGGTACAGTGTGAGTGCTCTTTAAAAGTAAACTCAAAAAGAGAGAAGCAGATGATGTTTCTTTTGAAAACCATTAGAGCAAATTTTGGTTAGCATTAAATATGTGTCAGCTTTCATCATGATTAAAGAAATTGTTTCTTTCTAGTCAGTAGAGTAGGAATCAAAAGATCTAGGTTCTAATTATCAGTAATTCCTTTTGTTCATTCATTCAGTTTATAAATATTTTTGGATTGCCTGTTCCGTTCTAAGCAATGTTTTAAACCAGTTTGGGCCATACTCTAAAACAGCACTGAGCAAAACAAGACATGATCTCTGTTCTCATTGATCTTATGGTCTATGAGGGAATGTAAACATTTCTAAGTTTACTATTTCAAATTTAGTGAGTGTTCAAAAAGATAGGAATTGAGTTCCAATAAACATATTAAAAAAGGAACGTGTACTGTTCAGTTAGAGATATTTTTCCTCAGAAAAAGATGAGCTGAGGTTTGAAGGATGATTACGAGTTAACCTGGCAATAGGTGGAGAGCAGGAGAAGGGTGGGGTTGGGGAAAGAGAATGAGTCTTCCAGCATAGGGGACAAGTAAGAAGACATTGGATAGGAGCAAATGTGACATCTTGGAAGGCTGGAAAAATTCTAATGAGGCTGCCAAATTGAGAGGAGAATGATGACAAAAAAGGCTGGAGAAGTGGACAGGGACAAGCTTGGGTGAAGTTTTAAAAGCCATGGGGAGGAGTTAAGTTGTCATCTTAAGAACAATGGGCAGTCCTTGAAGCATCAGAGGAGACAATGGACCGGACTTGGCTTGCATCTTGGAAAAGACAAAAGCAAAAATCTCTGGCTGGATGGTACATAGAAACCCAAAATGGATATTGGAAGACCTGTTAAGAGGTCACTGCTGTAGTCTGGGAGAGAGATTGGGTGCCTTTGATTCAGATGATAATGAGTGGAGTTGGAATGAGGTGAGAGAGTTCAAGAGGTACTGAAGAGGAAGTAGACTGGACCTGGAGCTGGGCTGGATGCGGGAGGTGAGGGAGAGAGAGGGCTTAAGGCTAGCAGGCCTGCGGCTTCTTCAGCCTAATGGATGAAGGGGCCATTCCTCCTCTGGGCATCCCCAGGGTCTTATGAGTATCAGTGAAAGAAAGAATGGGTATAAAATTGTTCTGCAAAAGGTAATTTCCACACATATGTTAACTGTTAGGAAGACAGGCCTAACCAAACTCCAGAAGAATCAGGGAAAGGAAGGCAAGAGTGTGTTTTCTCTGCTATCAGATTGTTTTCACTTAGGATTCAGCTGAGAGAGGGCTGTGTAATGAACACTTGACTAGCAGTTCTGCCTTCGCGGTGTCCTAATTGGAAAAGATTCAAGAAGAAAGAAAAATTAACAGGCTGCTCCTGTCCACATGTCTTGAATATTACTCCAAATGAGCCATTTACACACAAAGAAAAGAATTCAAGGCAGAGAAAATGTTTATTCTTTTTGCTTTTGTGATCCAGAGGGCAAATCCCAAGCCTCTTCTCCTCGGCAGAAGGGAGATTTTTCACAAAATGTGATTGCCCCGATCTAACGTATGTTGATGTGACCAGTGATCCCGAACCCTCTGGCGTTTGTAAAGTTAAACACTCTCGGTGCCATAACGGGGACAACAGCAACAAGATTCACTAGAAGTACCCATTGTAGTTCTGTGACATCTATAAAATGAAAGCCGTTTCTGCGAAGAATAAAGCTGGTCTGAAGGAAGCATATTATTTTGCATATTTTATGTACATACTTTCCAAGAAATATGACCTTTATTTCCTATTTGGAGTGGAGTGTAATCAGGACTTGAGTAGCTAGTGTAACAGGATCATTAAAAGGGATATTTTCACTGACATTAGGGGTCTAAATGGCCACTAGGCCTTATATACAACCTTGGCTTTTTCCTGTCTACCCAGAGTTAATAAGTGATAAGGCCGGGAGAGAGATAAATCACAGAAATCCCTGTCCAAAGAAAACATATTGACTACAGCCAGGCAAATAACAGACCATAACCAACGGCCCCATTCATCATTCATGTAATAGGGATATAAAGTATTTCCTACCAATGAAACCATATAGAAGGAAAAGGCAGATAAGCTGCCCCAATCTAAGGCATGTGATTTGGTTATTAAGGGACATGAACTATTTGTCACATGGCTTTAATCTTTAAGATGTGTTGCCATTTCTAAACTATAAATTTCTGGTCAGGGATTAGAAAGCTATTAACAATAAAGGTAGGAACGGAGTTTTATAAGCATTCTTGCCAACATAATGCAATGCTATAAAGTCTTGAACCTCTAATTTATTTAGCATGATATAACATGATTTGCTTTTCAAAGCCAATAAACTATTTGGAGGTCTTCAAGGCTTTTGTTTGTGTTTTTATCCAGCATCATGATAAATTAACCCTTCAGGTTTTTAACGTTGTATGTTGAAACTTTCCCGAACATCCTGGAGGGCTGGAGTGGGTGACTAAATTAAATTTTTTTTCTTTTTCTCCTTTTCTAAGGCTTACTCCAAATGTTTGGTGGAGGGCTATTTTCTGGTTTTTTGGCCATGTTTGCAGGGATGTGGATACTAGTCTTTCTGTTTGTTGTTAACTAAGTGATGTGGCACCCACTAGAGCCTTTGAACTTGTTTTTTCTTTATTGCAGCGTAGTACCTATTGATTTCAGATAATTTCAGAAGTATCAGTTGAAAAAGTATTAAAATAATATTAAAATTGCTCACATTTCTACCAGTTTTTAAAACATTAAATACTCAGTAAGTGTTAGCTGTTAGTATTTTTAATGGCTTATGTCTTTCTTCTTCGTATGCATGTATCTGCCTCATCACCAAAATAGGGTGAGACCTTACATCATATTGTGTGATTCATTTCTTCACTTAGCAATATGTAGGAAACATATGTAAGAAAAAATAGGTCTTATAAATTTAAAACAATTTTTAGTCTTTAATAATCATTCCACATCTTGGTAGACTCTTGGTAGAATCTTATTCCGTAATCTTGTTGTAGCGTAGATACCTTGAATTTGGGTCTGGTGGTCTCTTTTTGCTCCTGAAAACCCCCAGCACTGATCAGTAGTCCTATACTGGCATTCTTTGGTGTACACATTTGGTGTACAGCCATCCCCAAATGAGTGAGAACACATCTCTCCAAGGGCCTCATATCTCCAAGGGGCTGATGTCTCAGACGTTGGTTCCAGTTCCAAACACACATTCAACTACAGAATGTGGAGCTGTGTGTTTTCAACTTAAACTACCCCTGAGGGGCTATGAGTTCCATATTTGCCCCCTTGCCATATGAAGCAGTACCATACTTTCTATACTAAAAATGGGCATTTATATAAGAGGCTTAACATTTCTGAAGTTGAATCAAGTCCAAAATTATAACAATTAGGTAGGAAATTTAGGTCCCTCCCTGAAACCCGCCTCCCCAGGAGAGTAACACGCCCTGCTAGAGTTTTGAATAATTATTTTCTCTCTTCTTGCTGCTGGATTTCCACCCTTCTGACAATCTTTCTTCAGTTTTATCTTATCATCCCCTCCTTTTCCACACTTTTTTTTTACACCGTCATCTCTTTCACTCTTCTTCCTCTCTGTGTTACTGAAATGTAAAACATTCCCCCCCCCCCCCGAGAATCTGTGTGAGGCCGGTTCTACTATTAGCCCATTTTATAAGAAGTCTTAGTGAGATAAAGTGCCTTCCCCAGGGTAATGTAGTTGATAAAAGGAGTAGCCAGGATTTGAACCCTGGTTGAGGGAAAACACAGCCTGCTGGGTGGTAAACCTCCGGGCCACTACTTCAGTTCATTCATTTTTGGAATTATGTGATTCCCTCAAATTTGACTGTTGGTGATGGGAGACTGTGAGTATTTCTGGGACATGTGAGATCTGACAAGAACTAAAGCCTTCTTTTATATATATTCTATATATACTTTTTTTCTGAGAGAGAGAGAGAGAGCATGAGGAGGAGG
Organism: Nasua narica; assembly: GCA_028533885.1. Lineage (NCBI taxonomy): Eukaryota > Metazoa > Chordata > Mammalia > Carnivora > Procyonidae > Nasua > Nasua narica. The sequence goes on from CM052809.1 coordinate 94,565,577, forward strand.
GGCAAAGGGAGAGGGAGAGAGAGAGAGAATCCCAAGCAGACTCCCTACTGAGCCCGGAACCCCACATGGGGTTCAATCTCATGACCCTGAGATCATGACTTGAGCCAAAATCAAGAGTCAGAGATTCAACTAACTGAGCCACCCAGGTGCCCACCCCTCTTTTTTTTAAAGAGAGAAAGAGAAAGGAAGCCTTCCATGTTTTAAACAAGTTGTATCGTTATGAACGTAATACACACTCATACAGAAAATTTTATCAACACAGAAAGTATGAAGAGATCCATTATCCCACCCCTCAGAAACAATCATTATTAATATATTTTAGTCTTCTAATATCTTTCTTTGTGTTACTCTTATGAATTTTTGTCAGAGTACATCACAATATATTTATATAATTTTGCATCCTTCTTTTAATTTAAATGGCAAAATAAACATTTCCTCTGCTAATTCCAATTCTTCCTAAGTGCATTTTATCAGGTATATAATAGTCCATTTTTGTGGCTGCATCATGATTTACTTAATCATTCCCCTATTGTTGGATAGCCGCATCTTTTCTTCTGTAGAACTTTTAACATTGTGTCAGAGTAGAACATGGTCTTGCATATAAGGCATTCCCCCATTTTCCTAACAAAAAGTTTTTCAGTTTTAGGAATAAGTGAACTGTGTACATATTTGGAGATACTAATGAATTATCAAATGTCTACTTATAACATTTCACACATTAATTTAGTGGCACATGTATATTTAAAATCACAAACATAATTTACAACATTTACAAATACAACTCTTTCCACTTTGAGGTTTACACTTTTACTCAGACTTTGACATCAGGACTTTTGTTTGTTTTTATCAAAACCAGAGCCATTTTAAATCCCGTCATATTCTATTTGAAGTTGTTTGAGACACAGCTCTTCTTAAATCTACGCATGATGCTTTCATTGGAAATCTTATCCTGTGCCATAAGTAACCATTTGCTCTACTTAAATCATTTAAATCTCTGAATATAACCACTTTCAGCTACATTTTAAAAACTGATCCTGAAAGGACTTGTTTTGAGGAACATTTGTCATGTTGAAAGGCCAATCTGGTAGCAAAGATTACTAAATTCGCTAATTTTCTATTTCTCCTTTCGGATTTAACTAACTTCTTTAGGTGACCTCTCCGTACATCTCCAAACTGCCTTTGCATATACTTGTTTCATGCCCCAAGCAACACCTAGTTTAAACTAACATGACTGGAGAAGAACCTTATCATAAGAGAGACTTTAAAATTCCTGAAATTCATCCCAAGGGAACCATTTTTTGAGAGGCATGTTCTCTCTAGCCATCTATTTCAGCACTTTCCTGTTGGTGGGTCATATGTCATACGTGATCCTTGGATACAGACTGAGTGCCAAACCACATAGTATTTCCAATTTGGGTAAAGTATGCTCACACCCCTGAGTGGGCCTCCTATTATTGAAGGTTCTGAATGTGCAGGTGGATACTGTCCCATTCCTGTCAGGGGGAAGAATCTCTGCCCCAACTTTTCAGTGGTGAGGGGTTAGACAGTAGCTGGGACTCCCTAAATTGAAGGCAGAAACAACAACAGGAAAGCAGACTTCTCCGTGTGTCCTCGGCTCTTTGGCCTCCTAATGTAAATGTTCCTCTCTTTCCTGTGAACGTTACCTGGGGTTCACTTCTTTCCATCTTGGGTGGAAGACCTGACCTGCTGGGCGGAGCCACCTGGGATCAGCCTCCTGGTTTGGGTCCAGAAGTCCCACTGCTCCGTTAATGTGAAGTTAACTTAGATCTTTGTTTAATGCCAAAAATATATTCACATTTAAATATCTGCAAGGAATAAGGCCTACTCAGTGATTCTGCATATGTATATTGTTTCCTTTTAGTGTTAACTGATTAAAATATTCACGGAGACCCAGCTGCCTATTTGAGGTTATTGGGAGGTTTGGGTGAAGAAAAGTGTCCCTGGAGGATCTATTCTGAGCAAGGTTATAGGTCTGTATTTCGCCAGTTTCTTCAAGACTAGAAAAGTGAAACATTTGCACTGGTTAGCTCAGAAGATACAGGAATATCATCTAAAAGCTTGAAAATTAAATTTATAAAATTATTAACATCAAAGCTAAAAAATTATGTGACCTGTCAGAAAGTTCTATGTCAAGGCCAGAATACAGGCTGGGCTCCTGAGTCCCTGTGTGTCTCAGCTTTGTCTTCTGTCTGTGTAATTAAGTCAATTTCACTTCAATGCAATTTTTACAGTTGACCAAGCCTTTTCCATTCAATTCTTTTCTGTTAACTTGTGAGATAGGAAAGACAGGTATTTTTAGCTTCATTGTCACTGTGAAAATTGAAGTTTAGAGAGAGGTGAAATGGTATATTTAAAGTCATTTAGGTACTTGGTGGTGGAGCTGATATCAGATTTATATTACTCCAAATGGTTGTTTAAACTATATGGTATCTCATCCTTTTACATCTACAAAATGGACTCATACTACTTTTACTCCATTTTTTCTTTACTCTCTCTCTCTCTTTTAGCTTTCTATGGACATAATTCACTAATTAGATTGGGGACTTCTAGAGTTTTAGGCTGCCTTCCTAGTACTGACACGTGGGTTACATGTATTTTATACATAGCATTTACCATCATCTCATATGATCTGGATTATTTCTTTGTTTACTTGTGTATAGTCTGTGTCTCTCGTTAGAATATAAACTCCATGAAGGCAGGATCCTTGTCTATCTGAACTAGGAACTGTATTCTACTGTACGTAGCCCAGAGTGGGAAAGTGCAATAAATATTAGTCAAATCAATGAATGGAAGAACCTATGAAGAAATGACTGAGAAATTGGCCATAAATTTATGGTATGTGAGCCTTAAAGATGACCTGGTTAACCCAAGTGGCTGACTTCTTCAAAGATGAGGAAAACTAAGCTTACACAGTTTAAAAGACTTAGCTAAAGTCACTCAGCTGGTAGTAGATCTTTATACCACCAGAGTCCTTTTCCTTCTCCTGTCAGCCAAGAGCTTATCTCCACACTGTGTATATTTCCCTTAGGCTCATTTAGTTGTAAAGAAACTGTACGACTATAGATCTCAGGAGTCAAGACAGATCCCTGTTTGAATCCTGGCTCAGTTGATTTCTAGCTAGTTTCTTAACCAATTTGAGACTCCATTTCTGCTTTGTAAAATGGGGATCATATCTCTCAGGATTGCTGTGAGAATTCAAATAGATGATGCATATGAAAAGCTTAGCACAGTACATTGTCTAGTAAGTGCTCAATTAGTGGTGGATCTCACCAAAAAAAGGATTTGAGGGAACAGATTCCTATAAGTCTGAATTTCAGAGATGGAAAGACCCTGGGCCTGGGCCAATTTTCCGATTTTGCCGAGGAGGCAACTGAGGCTCTGAATAAGGAAGAGGTTTTTTCAAACCAACACATGATTGATTTACATGTATAACCAGAACAAATCACGTACAAATGAATTTGCTAATTATTTTGTGAATTGTCTTACTTATTTGCAAATATTTAAAGGCATCCCAGTTTTGAACATACATGAAAATCATTCAACCAACATCATCCTGGTCACGCGGCAGGCTCTTTTGGAATTCTTTAAGGTCATTAATCTTTGAGTACACTCCCAAGAAAAAGATGAGAGTGTAGAGCATGTTTAATTCCTTGGGCCTCCAATATATGGTAAGTTTTTTTTAAAAAAGTGTCACAGACATTGTTCTGATCTGTTTGTTTACATCCTTGTCTTTCTGTTGACAAAAGAAGAAAGAGCTTTGCTTCACCTCCAGGTACGTCAAAGTCTCACAGAAGGGTTATGTGCCACTGCTGCCATTGGCAAAGCAGAGTCATGGAATTTAAGGACATTTCCTTCAGCCTTTCTTTTTGTGAGAGCCCAGTGTTAGAAGAAACATCTGTCATACACCAGAAAGCTGTTGGGAGACCTCATGGGGACTGGAGGGTCATTTTTCCAAGGGAGGGACTTGGTGGGGTCCACCTGAATGCATTCTCCACTGCCACACTCTACTGTCTAATGCCCATGGAAATTTGTGGGAACGTTCACATTTGGCCACAGGGCATCTGAAGGCCTTCCCATTCTGACTTTAAATCTCAGTTCCCCAGGTCCCTGGGGTGATAAGATGTGTTAGGCATTGTTGCATTTAGTGATCTTCTGCTTAGTGGGTTGCGAGGCAAAATCATCATCATGAGGCTCAATGAGAGAGAGAGAGAGAGAGATGCAAGATGATGGCAATCAGAGACAAAATTAAAACCTGCTTGTGAAGAGATCTCTGCTGTGTGCCTGGCACAGTGAGGAGTTTTGGTTACTTATTGCTGCCTGGCTGGTGACAATGAATGAATGGGTGAAGGCATGAGTTATTCTCAGGTATGTCCTGCAGTAATCAGTGAGGAGAGTATCACTGTATCAATAGCATACCCTAGTTCATTAAAAAAAAAAAAAATCAGATTGTATAAGGTCATTCTGCTCTAAACCTTTGCTTTGGGGCTTGTGTTAGAATTCAAATAGATTTTTCTTCAGACCTTCCTAAAAAGGCACTCAGTTGTTGGTGAAAAGCAAAAAGGGGCCAGATGTCCATTGCTGCTAAATGTAATGAATAGAGTAAAATGTAAAATATATTAATTCCACTTTCCTAACTGCAGCTAATTAAGGGTGGCTCATTTAAAAACAGACCTAATTTAATCCACTAATATAAGTATTCAATTAAAGTTGTTCCCACTGCTTTCTTCCCCTCGAAGACTTTTTCGTATACTTATATATGATGCATTCATGGTGTGAATCCTTTCATGGGTCCAGGCTGTAATGGAAGAGCAGTTTCAGGACATCATAATTGCCCGAATTAAATAACATGTATGTAAATGGAGATTTGAGTGTCAGTCGTGCCCTGCAAGGCTATAAGGAATTGAGTCCCTATATCCTGATACCTTTTAGCCTATCAGAATGAAGTATTTCTCGTTTTACTCTATACTACTTAGAATAGTTTATTGCATTATTAAGTACAAGTTACAAGAAGCACATTGTTGTTTAAGACTCATTGATTTAAGCAGAACTATTCTTATAAAGTTTCGTAGGCTTTTACATAAAAAGAGAAGAGCCCATATAAAATTATAAAACCTTAATGTAATATAACAGCCTATAATATAATATTCTCCCATTTTCTAAAGCAGCCACCAAAATTTTTTAATGAGTTTATTAGAACTACTGTTTGTGAATTCGGGGATGTCATGTCTAATTAGACTTAATGGATTTAAGTATTTCTTTAATGAAATCTGTAGCTTAACTCATCAGGGTTATATTCCTTGTCCTCCTGCCCTTAAAGTGATTTTACTTTATTTTTATTTTTGGTGGCATTAAAAAGAAATGAAAGACTATGATTCTGCCTCATTCTCAGATGGATAGAGTGAAAAATACAGTGCTTATTATGAAGTTAATGTGAATTACCATGTAATTACCACTGGCTGCACTGTAATGATTATTTAGTTACCACTGAGCATTCCCTGCCAAATAACACACATTATTTCATAGGAAGCATGGAATTAACTCAAGTCATCCCGGAACTCACGGAGGGAGCTCTATTCCCGATCTCTTTTGTTAAGTGTAGGCGCTGCTAATGTTAACGTCTAAATAATCAAGCTTGGAGCCAACCGACAGCAGAACAGGGTATGAGTTTACATGATTTGATTTGCTGATGTTTTAAACACTTAGCAGGAGACAGCTATAGAAGCCAATTAAATCTCTCCAAGGTGCATAGAGTTATCTCCTTTGTGAGAAACAATTTAAGGGAATTGCATTGGCCCTTTAACTGGAGGGGAGAAGAAGCATTAGGAATGAAATTTCAGATGCAAAGTGCTGATCAATGGAGCCTCCTTTTGTGTTTTTTAGCTTTGTGTTGTTTGGGCTGCTGATATTTTAAAGGATTTGCACTTTCATTTTGCAAGCGCAGGGTTATGTTAAACTTTTCTTGGTGAAAATGTTCCTTTGGCTATTGATTATGATGTGCCTTTAAACAAGGCATTGTGTCTAAAAGAGTAAAACAAAAACAAAAACAAAAAACATGTCAGTACATTCCGTCCCTTTCAGATACTGCATCTTATTTAGTGTACCGGAATTCCCAGTTTAAAGTAATCACAAAATTTATGGAGAAACGGATAAAAAAGGTTGTAAAATATCGATTTGGGGAAAATAATAACACAACTCATCTATAATAAGAAGAAAAATGAAGCAATAATTCAGGGGGTATCGAGCGGCTTGCTGCGGGGAGTATTGATCCAGTCCTTTACGGTATAAGATCGCACCTGAGATTGCTCTGAAAGAAAGAACAGCATTCCTTTGCTCATTATTTCTCAGATACTATCGCCTTGTTACACGGGCCCTGCAGAGTTGGGTTTGTTGCAGCTGGGACAGTGGGACCCGCGATAATAATAAATAAATAAATAGCTCAGAAATCTATATTGCCTGAAAGCCACGGTGCCTGGTCTTAATAACACATTGGCTCTGATTTTATAAATTCTTCGTTGCCTTAGAGTAGCTAATGACAATTCCAATACTGTGTGGTTCATTTAGGAAACAAACAGATCTTCATCTTACATAATGGGTTCTCGTGTTTGGAAGGAATTCTTGTCTTGGCCGAGGAAGCATGCATCTGTTGTGTTTCTTCTTAGGTCACTAAATTGAAAACACTACATTTATACCATTTGGACTATGGGAAGTGCTGGCTTTAGCTTTCATGTGGTGTGGTTTTATATTTTCAGACCATTTTTGATTGAGGCAGGAGTATTTTGTTTCTGAGCAAAATCTTTAATATGGCCTGAAACTTTGAAATTCACATTCACACATCATGAACTTATAAATTTATAATTTCTAAGATGTTAAGTGACAGATTGACTTGGCAATGTGTGAAGTCATCACAGTAACTCTTCAAAATGGCGGACTGTATTTCGTCACCAAAGAATTCTAGGTTCTGTCTAGATGTTAAGATTATCCTATAAATAATGGTGAGGAGGCATGAATTTTTTTTTTGCTCTCATTTTACTTTTTTTTTTTTTAGTGGAGAGGGTGCGATAATATTCAAATTCCGATTTAATAAAAAAAGTTTGTTTTTGTTTTTTAAATATTTTATTTATTTATTTGACAGAGAGAGAGGTCACAAGTAGGCAGAGAGGCAGGCAGAGAGAGAGGGGGATGCAGGCTTCCCTCTGAGCAGAGAGCCCGATGCAAGGCATGATCCCAGGACTCTGAGATCATGACCTGAGCTGAAGGCAGAGGCTTTCACCCACTGAGCCACCCAGGCACCCCAGTAAAAAAGGTTTTGACACCTGTTATGTTTCAGGCATCTTCTAGGCTCTATGACCCAGAAAGGTGAAGTTCTTGCTCTCAAGACACTTATATTCTAGGAAGGGAAGGAAGGCAATACATGAGTTAAGTAGTAAATAAAATAATTTTCAAATTGGTAAAAGTGTTATGAAAAGAATAAGAGGGTGACCTGGTAGAACATAGTTGGGGTAGAGGGGCTTCTTTAAGTAGCAATTAGTACAATAGAATATAGACAGCATACAAATGGATAGGGCTTGGAGCCTGTACAACATCGTGGCAACAAACACATTTTTGTTTCTAAGCATCTGTGGATTTTGCCCAGCGCTAAAGTCATGCTGTCATTTGCCCAGAAGCTTCACTTTCCCTACCCCATTCTCCAGTCACTCTGTGATCATTATCTAGAAATATGAGCCACACTGGCTGACTGTATTCTCAGCAGATCGAGCATCCTGAAATTTCAATAAGCATTGATCCATGTCATTGCACCAGATCCTTGAAATTGTTTTTTCTATAATATTTGTCTGTCCATTTCTGACTCTAAAGGAGGAAAAAAAAGTTCCATTGTACAGGAGGTTGATGCCTGGTGTCAATAAAGATGGACGGAGAGGGAAGGATGGAGAAACAGAAAGAATAAAACATCTAACCATCAAGACTAACTCCCAAAATAGCTTTCAATAAACTGCAAAGCATACCCCTCTTTCTTTAGCTACAACGTAAGATTGAAAGTCATCACCGAGTCTTAAACTGTGAATATTGAAATTGCAAGATGTATGGTACATTTAGCGGAGACGTTGGTGAAGTGCAGAAGTCATTTTAACTTTGTCTTTTAATTTTAAAGATTTATTGGCTGCAAGGAAAGAGAATATTTATAAGTGTTCTTAGGTATTCACAAAACATGTAGTTGCCAAACAGTGCAAAGAATGGAAAGAAATCATCATTACGAAGCTGGATGATTCAGGAAATGTGGTGATAAATATGGGAGTGACAACATATTATCTCAGCCCCTTCTAGCTCCACATTTTTGAGTCATGATTATCAAGTGTGGGGGAATGTGCTAAGTCAGTTTGGAGCTAGAGGAATTTTAGTTTTGAAAGAATAACCAGGCAGTGTTTGGGAAGTACAAATACAATAAATGATGTCAAATCATCTCAGCTTGAATAAATATATATTGTATCATTTGCTTCTACCCCTTAATTTCTTGTAATGAAAGGCAAGTGGCAAGCAACAAGAAAGCAATTAATTGCAACAATGATTACTTAGTTTCTGTAGTACCTGAATTAAAAAGAGCATTAAGATTACTTTTCTAATAGCTCATATTTTTTTTGATCATCGATGCCTTTCAATGGCAGGTACATTTGGATTGTGTTAAAACACTCATTTTTTTTCCTTGTTCGCAAACTGTTTGTCAAAATGAGCTGTTGATTATTTTGTGGTGTTGTCCCAAATTCATGCAGATAAATGTCATATCATAGCTAATCTATTATCATCTTTCTCTGTTGGCTGCTTTTTTTGATCTGAGACAGGCTGATTATTGAAAAACAAACTTGTGGCTGCCACAGTGCTTCATTCATGCGAGCTAGTTCTCTCTCATCAGCAGAGTCTGGGATGCGGCAAGTACTTGGAGATGTTGAATGAATGAGTGGATTAAGAGAAGGAATGGGTAGATATTCATTCCTCTCTGGCCTTTGACAGGTTACTTTACCACTTAAACCTCAATTTTCTTATCTGAATAATGGGGGAAATAAGCATATCTTCTTGACTAGTTTGTCGTAAGGATTAAAATAGGTAATATGAGTAAAGCACTTAGCACATTATAAATGGCGCACATTAAAAACTCAAGAAATGGTAGTTCTTATTATTGATGACCGTAAGTGGTTCTCAATCTGTGACAATCTAGTCCTACTTGGTACACTAGTGTATTTCTAGTGCCCAGTACTATGGCTGGCATAGAGTAGATGCTCAAAAAAATGTTTGTTGATTGAATGAGTCCCCAGATTCTCATTCATAAATAACAATGGCTATGACTGCTGACATTTAAAAGGTACTTGCTGTGTGCCACACACTGTTTTAAAGATATATTTTCAGGGGTGCCTGGGTTTCTCAGTGGGTTGAGCCTCTGCCTTCAGCTCAGGTCATGATCTTGAGTCCTGGGATCAAGCCCCACATCGGGCTTTCTGCTTAGCAGGGAGCCTGCTTCCCCCTCTCCCTCTGCCTGCCTCTCTGCGTACTTGTGATCTCTCTGTCGAGTAAGTAAATAAAATCTTTAAAAAACAAGATATATTTTCAAACATCTAATCTTAATAAAAACCCACTATGAGACAAGTACTATTATTATTTCCACTCTACATGTGAAAAAACTGAATCAAAGAGGAGTTAAGTTATTCAAGGTCATGCAACTAGACCACGGCAGAATCAGAGTTTGAGTTCAGGCACACTGGCCTCAGAGTTCTGAGCATTCAGCATTATCTTCAGCATTTAGGCACAAAGGTAATGTGAAATGTTCCAGTACGTCATGATCATTCAACAGATATTTACTAATCGTGGTCCATATGTTGGTTACTGGAGATACCGTGTGTAAGATGGGCATAGTCCCCACCCTCATGGAGAGTACAGTCTCATGCGTCTGACTTCCCAAATTTCATTTCATCCCATACTTCCCTTGGTCACTGTTAGAATGAGAGACACTTAGAGGTCTTACCTGATGCACTAGAAGGAGGGCTGTACACAGCTGTACCAAGGGGAATGCAAGGGTAAGCCCGAAGGGGAGACCGTTAGGTGGCATTGGGGTGATTATTACCCAGCATACATCGCACCATCTCTTTAGAGAGTATAGAATGCATGCCTTTCAGAAGCCCTAAATGCCACTGCTTTCCAATTCTGTGAGTGGATGTGGCCTCACCATCTGTACCACACTGACCTCTGGGTCGGTACTAAGTAAGGTGTTGCTCCAGTCTAGCCGTGAGGAGACAAACCTCTGGCTCAGCCGGGGAGGGCGATGGGTACGCGGAAAGAGCCCATTCGATCCTTTCCGAACATCTGGGTCCAAAGTCATGTTGTTTACAGAGAAGTCCTACCACCTGCTTCTTTTGGGTCCAGTACCTCAACCTCAGGGCCAGGGGAATCAATGGACCGCATTTTAAATCTGTGGCAGAATTTCCTAAGAATCTGTAGGAGGGTTTGACTATGTCACATGCCTAAAAATTTTACTCTACTCTGCTTGTTTCTCCTGTTCCAGCTTGATCTCTTTATTACTTAGTTCATTCATTCCTCATTTTGTTTATTTACCAAATATTTATTGGGGAATAAAAAAAAAAAGACACACCTGGAAAGACAGAGTTTGCATTTTGATCACCTTAAGCACAATGCCTGATGGAGAGTAAAAAGTCCAGTAATGGTTGTTGACGGGTCAGATTGATGAATGGGTGAATAAAAAGAAAAGTAGAAAACTATGTTTATAACTTTAAGAAAGTATTTTTAATTAGGATTGCATTCAAGCAAGATATTCAAAATTACATTGGAAGAATGAGTAAATGATTCAATAAAAAAGGGCAAAAAAAAAAGTAAAACCAAATCAAATTCATCCCAATAGGGTTCGGTGATTTTTACAAAAAATCCATTGATCTAGAATCTCCCAGTTTTGTCTGCCCTCCGCCCATTACCAGTCAAGATGACTGATTATCCTGGGAAAGGCTCTGTAGCCTATCTCATAAACAGAAAAAAAAAAAAGAAAACCCACAAAAACTATCTCACACTTGGTCAGAAGACAGCCCAAACATTTCGTCTCCAGAGGCTGGGAAAGTTTAGCTGTGGTTGAGATTTGGCTGAAGGGGAAGAGCCTGCCAGAATGCGAGCTTGGGTCTCAGAGGCTCCACCATGACCAGATGGTGGAAACCCCCCATGAGGACAAAACACCCTCAGTAAGCTAGGACTCTGGGCCAACTCCAAAATGGATTAAGGTTCGCTACTAAGTTTTCTACGCTGTTAGAGTACTGCAGACATTTTAGCCAGGTTAGAAAGTTCAGGAAGAGAGACTTAAAAAAAAAAAAAAAAAAAAGAAGAGACTGATTTCACACTTCGCCTTTTTAAATAGGGAAGCGCCCAGCTGTCCTGATCTAGACTGTCTTATTTAGAACCTTAGGTGATCATCAGGTGATCTTTCACCAAACTATGGCTTGAATCTATGGGGACTAGTGTTTACAGCCACTGGTAGACCCTGCCCCGAACTCTCTCATCCGTCCTCACAAGGATTCTCCTGACCTCCGCCCATGGCAGCCATTTTCCATGAAGGCCTGCTCTTCCCTCCTTGCTTCCACAACTGATGTGTGTGCGTGCCCAGCTGCCACGTGTGCACCTGCCTTATGCCAGGCATTGTGCTAGGTCTGTTACAAGTCTCAGCCTTTTCGTTTGCATTTCTGTGAGAATTCCAGCTCCCCCAAATATCTCAAAACACCCTCACAGTTCCGGTCCTTTCTCTTGCCTTTGGGCCTTCAGCCAACTAATCCCAAGAAGCTTTTAGGGGCTTAAAAATGAAACGAACTTCCCCAAACAGAAGCAAGCCTGTTGTTTCCTTGAGTTTCATTCTCTGCCTCTCATTGACTGCCCGCTATATGCCAAATGTGGTGCAAAGAACCCGGGATACAAACATGGATCAGGTGGGCAGCAAAAATGAATTGAGGGCAGGCTGTGCTGGCACGATGCTAATCCAAGAGATAAAATGCTCTTGTAGAAATCTGGGTAAGTGGCTGTGGGGAGGACAGCTCAGCCTGGGAAACCAGGGAACTGGAGACGGTTTTGTCTGGCAGACTGAGGGAGTAGATTTCCTTTGAATTCCAGTCTTCTGCTTCTACCCTTGTTAATGAGCTCCATCATCTTAAAAGTAGGCGTGTGAAATTATATGATAGAAGACACGGTAGAAACTCCGCCCCATTTCTGTATCTCCCATTATTTTCATCTCTTAGTTAGAATACGTTGTATAGGATTCCAGGATCCATATGCAATTTTGCAAGTTTATCATTTGCATTCTTCTTCTCTGCCCTCTTATCTCCTCCCCTCATGGGAGAGTTCAGGGTATTTAAGATATTTTTATTTTATTCATCTTGTTATGAAAAATTCTGAACACTAACTTCAGTTTTTAGTAAGAACAATAACTTGCATTGAAGTGAGTAGAGTTTTTTCTTCATCCAGGGCCATCCAGTTTTCTAAAGGGCAATAAGGTGCTTATAATAATCAGCAAAACCTGTTGGCACCCTTGTCCGGTAAGGATGGTGGATTTGGAAACAGGACTAGGAGTGGAAGGCATAAGCAAGAGGGCTTTTATGGATAAATTTTTAAAAGAATACGTGAATGAATGAAGAACACTTCAGCCCTGATTTCAGGCCTTCTCATTTGCTTCCCTCTCAAGATGCCCTTCTGTGGATTTCCCTCTAGCTAGATTATTGCAGTTTCTGAGCATTTTGCTGTGAAATCCTTCTATTTTATTGCACCATTATTTTGTTCAGACTACATCATCAGTTAAACAGTCGAGACTGAGATCCGTGTGAACACTGTGGTCAGCCTGGTCTGTGCTCAAGGGAAAGTCACTGCCCGAGGGTTGGGTAACATGATTGCTGCAGGTGGGGGGAAGAGCCTTTCACCAACGCCAAAGATTTACTGACTTTTGGACAAGAACAGTCAGCTTTTCTATTTCAAGAGAGTAAATTAGGTCCTGTTCATTGTGATGCCTCCAAAGGACATTGAGGATAGTGAACTTCAGCTAGAGCTCCGTGCAGTAATATGCAAAAAATGTAGCTGACCAGAAGTTTGCAGTTTTGACTAATAGGATTATTAGTCAGTGAGTAATACTTCAAATTTGCCAAGTCCAGTTTATAGCTGGACCTTCATAAGTCCGAACTTAGTGTTCCAACCGTCAGAGGCACTATACTTGCAACTTCAATCTCAGATAGAAAAATATCAGCAAACACTACATTTTGGGCAAAAAAGAAAACGAGGATATTGACGTTATACCCAGCACTTGTGTTAGATTTGGTCTGCTCTGTCTGTAGGATACAGAATACAGGTGATCTCTGTGGTTGTTGCAATATGTCTGAAAGTAAACATTTTGGGAAGTAGAAATTTGAAGAAGCCATGTGGTACTATTAAGTAACATGGACCCTGGAGAGTTTGATCAATGAGGATCAGCAATTTTGATGAAATTACTTATTGTCTGAATAATTTTTTGTGCCCAACACATAGACATAATCTACATAGCTAGTAAGGCAGAAACAGCAGTCAATTTAAGGAATAAAAGAACACATTCAACCCAAAGCTTGGCACAAAGGGGAAAAAAACCCCAGCTGGTTGATTGATTTCATTGTTTGCATTCTAGCCAGTGGTTTTGGTGTGGTAGACACACATCGTGGGTTTCCTGTCTTTAACCTGCTAGTTGTTGACCACTACCTTGAATAAGGAAAGCATATTGGTCTAAGATGGTAGCCAGAATCCAGCAGATAGCTATCATTTCTTTCTACTAAAAATCTCCTTCTTGTCTTTGTTCTGTTTCTAGGTGTGTGTCTCTGATTTCACTATTAATCGTTTCTGATAATTCTGCAGTTGGTGGCACTTTTGGAGAGAGTAGGTTGGGGATATACACAGCCTTTCCCTATTAAGAGATTTCCTGTTATACAATGCATTAAGGTTGTGAGCTTCTACTCCTGTTTCCTTTCATTCTTTCTTTCTTTCCTTTTAAACTTGAGCTCGCTTCACCAGAGGGAGAAAGACTAGTTCAATTGTGTTATCCCGTTAGATTGCTTAAACCATGTTTAGATAAAAAATTACTTTATGCTTTTCTTACTACAGTTCATGATTTCCATTTTGTAAGGCATCTTTTCTAAATTTTGGGCTTTATTATTCTTGCGGTGTTGAGCGAGAAAAAACAAACTCTAGTTCATAATTCACTTTAAAGAACATACCCTTTCTTTCTATTTTCTTGTTAAAACCAAATTGTGTGCAATTTGTAGGAAATTGAAACCACATTTTTCACTTAACTTTCCAAAATTAAAATTTATGGGGAAAAAGAAGCAATAAAACAGTTACAATCTGGTCATCTATAATTATCTATGTGGTTTGAGCAGTTCCACATTTAAAAAAAGTGACACCAAGAACTTATCAAGATTTTACAACCATAGGACATTTCACTTCTCTTTCGCTGCTTTGGAGCCAAGACCTCCACCAAACGCTCAAAGCTACACCATGAATTTAGAAATAAGATGTAAAAGAGTGACTTGGAAATGCATACAAAACAATGGACCATATCTAAAAATAGTCGTTTTCTGCTCTCAATAATGACATTTATTACAGTAAAATTTGCTGTTATATACTGTTCTGATTTCAAGTGTAGTCTCTGATTTCAGTTGCTTTGACATTCTCTTGTCACGCTTTACCTGGTAGGAAGAAAACCACAGAACCAGCCAGACGCACCGTTTCTGTTTCCTGGCGCCGCCATTGCTGTCTGAGTTTCTCTGCTGTAGGGCTCCCTCCATCCTTAGGGATTCCCTGGGAAACAGGTCCTTGAGGACAGATGAGTGCTGAGCTGTGGCGACATTTTTCACAGAATAGTTGATCCATTCCCTTGCTCTTTGGATATTGCCATCTCATTGTCTCCATATTATAACAGTAACAACACGTTTTAGGTTCTAAGTTCTTGCTATTTCCCATTGTGGTCATATGCCCATATTTGGACAACTTGATGCAGCCATGGTGAAATACTTCATTCATTTGTTTTTTCATTCAGCAAAGGTTTATCAAACACCTATTTGGTTCTGAGTCTTACGTTAGAGTCTTGTATAGTGTAGCAAACAAAACATTACGGATAGTCCTGGCACAAAGGAAGGATTTCATTGAACCTTAGCATCTTCATTAACATTTTAGAAACGTATAGATGGACATGTCTTAGGCAAGTACAAAAACAAAAAACAAAAAACAAAAAACAAACAACAACAACAACATTTAAAACCACTAGAGTACTGACTTGAATTCAGCTGAAAATTATACTTCTGCCCCCGATGAGCTTACCAAAGAGCCTACAAAGGCTTAAACATTTTACACCTATTTTTAACCATGTCCATTTCTTCATTTGTAACTTCATTCTGATTAACAGAAGTGAGAATTTTATTTATTCCACTTAATAAATTTTATTATTTATTAAGTGTCACACTGATCTAAGTGTTTTACAAATATTAATGCATTTAACCTCTATGAGGTAGATATTTTATTGTCCTGCTTTTATAGTTAAAGAAACTGAGGCATGGAGGGATAAAGTCATTTGTCAGAGCTCATCAGGCGGTAAGTGGAGGAGCCATCATCAGACCCAGGTGGTGTGGCTCTGGAACATATCCCCTTAACTGCCCCATTGTACTGTCTTAAAGAAGAGCTTCAATAGTTACACCTTTATTAAAAATGTGACGATCCCTGGATATCCAACCCTTGGACACATCTCGTAGGACTGCAGAAAACTTACTCTGCTTGCAAATGGGCAGGTTTTCAAAGAGGAGTCAATACAGAAGCCCCTGGTATGTGAGGGGTCTCAAATAATTTGGAGCCAGGATGTACGCTATTCATAGAAAATCTGGAGACTGACAGGACAGGGTAAGAGAAATTAACGTCATCCTCTAGGCATCACCCAGAGAGAACCATTGCTAACATTTTCATTGCTTCTTTCATATTTTTCTATGCATAACAAATGTATATAAACATTTTTTCATATTTGTGGTTCTACTATATATGTGTATACACACATAGAGTTTTACATCCTGTTTTTTTCTTTTTTTATGTAGCCTACTAAGCATTTTCCCACGCATTAAAACCTCTTCATAAACATAATGTTAAAAGACTGCATAATCTCCCACAGTGTGGATTTACTAAATTTATCTATTCCTCTATTGCTGGATATTTATGTTGTTTTATATATACTCTTAACATGATACGCTTCTTGTTTTTTCTAAGTTCAATGCTTTAAAAACATTTCATTTCTGGAAACTCAATATCCTAACCCTTTTTGAATACCTTAAAAAACTGTCCTCAGTGGTTCCTTTTAGTAAAAGGTAAATTTAAAAATATATATTTCAAATGATTTTGTTTTTATTATTTTAGTATTTGCACTATAAAATAATGCTTCAAAATATTAGAATAGTAGAAATAAAATATGTCCAAGCATACAAATGAACTTACGATTAGCCTAGGAAATTATATCTAGCCATAAAATGAGCATATTAAAGCTCTTGTACATGTTAATACAATCAGCCATACCTTTTAATGTGTAAGTATTTAATCTATCAGTGTCCTTTCTCTTTTTTATCACCCAACTGCAAACTGGATTCATTTTGGAATAATTACCTTTAGTACTAAATGCATATTATCTGCTCAGTTAGGAAAGAGATTGGAGGGAATTCAGAAATCAATAGTAATAAAGTAAACAGAGAGAATGGAATCTATTTCCTTTCTTAGAATTTATTTGGATCCACTCTGCTAAAGACAGTGACCCTGTCTAATGGACATTGGACAGAGGGCCACACATAAACTCCACGGGGACCAGCTCTCCTTTAAGAATTGATCTGATATTTCAGTAAATATCCTCCTGTTGGAATATTAAAATGTAGGTCTTTAATGACCCCGGGAAAGCTTTGCCTTCTGTTTACAGAATTGATTTTAGTGTGTTTGTATGTCTACAGCCGGGTGTGCCTCCTTCATTATGCCCAGCCTCTCTGGCCTTCATAAAACTATTTTTGACAGAGGATTGATGTTGGAGCCACTGGTGTTATGCTAACTACAATCTCATTGTCCAAAGGGAAATAAATCCAGTGCTCCCTACTGCGGACTATAAAAGAAGTGCTCTATAAAGTTTCAGTGTTGATGTCATCATGCGCAAAGAATTTAATGCCCGGGTTGGGACAGGTCTGTAGCACCTGTCCTTCGGCACAAACGTGAGAGACTGAGTTTACCTTGCTCAGACCTCTAAATATTCTGGCAGGCTAATGGAACTCAGAGAATTGGCATGCCCGGCCTCCCTTGTTGACATCCTGAATCCCACAGCCAAGAAAATATTCCTGCCACGTAAAGGAAACTCATAAGTGCTATTGCACACTGTGTACTTATCTCCCTCATGTAATACCATTATTTTGTTTTCTCTGAATCTTAAACTCTATGGGAACTTATTGACTTATGTCCCAACTAATGGCATTGCTAGCAGGTGTATTGGAAGCCCACGTTCACACTGTGTCCTACTGAGTGTGGTTTTCATTACAGGGTGGTTGGTCTGGGATTCAAATGACCTGGGTTGGTGCCTCCAATAGCACAACCCAAGGTCAGGGCTCTGGTGAGTCAAAGATCTCTTTTCTGTGTTCACAGAATTGCAGGTAGAGTGGACTTCAGAATCTCGGCCAAGCGAACACAGTCGGATTCTGAATTTATTTCAAAAACAAAATCAGGCTAAAAAGATGCTGTTGTGTATTTTGGGGAATGGATCTTCCTGATGGTTTCTAATATTTTCGTGACAATTTTTTTTTAAAGTTCAGTAGAACCCAGATCATTCCCCATGCAGTGAGAACGTAAGTGTGCTTGTTCTAATTATGTATCTAATTATAAATGTTTGCATCATCAGAGTCACAATCTTTCGCCCTTCTGGCTTACACACTCAGGAAGAGGTACAGCTGGTGTATTTCTCCCGCAAGAGGCTTGCCGCCCCTGGCATAGAGTGGCTGTCTGTCTCAGGTCTGTTCCGCAAGGACTTGCCAGGCCATGGGGAGTAAGCTGACGAGAGTCCTTGGGGGCATCTCTCAACCCCTGCTAAGATCTTTCTGCTTTGGAGAGGGAAAGAAAAAGTGGAGCTTTGAAACAGGCCCAATGTTTCTGGAAAGAAATGTGCAATTCGTTTTTCTACCCCTCTCCCTTCTCATGATACCATCTTTTTACATCCACGAAACTCTATTTGCAAGTCTTGTCTTCCCTCCGTAGGCACATCTGAAGCCTGCTTAACTAGTACTCGGAGGGCAGAATGGCCTTATTTGTGATTCCCTTGCAGTCACCTCAGAGCAGTGACGGGAGGATGTCAGTTCTGCAAGGACAGCATTGCTCGCTGTTCGCTCTGCTCAGCCCCAGAATGCTCATTTGCTTGTGAAGACGAGGGCTTAATGGGCTCCCTTCTTCTCTCCCATCCCCTCCACATTCCTGCTGAATCTCACAGTCCTCTAAGCACAGCCCTGAGAGCGCCAGCCTTTCAACAAACCAGAAAGAGGAAGACTTCTGTGAAAATGGGGCACTTATGGTTTGTGAATCCGAAGATAGTTAACTGATATGTGCATTCAATTAAGATAAGGATTTTTTTTTAAAGATTTTATTTATTTATTTGATACAGAGAGAGAGATCACAAGTAGCAGAGAGGCAGGCAGAGAGATATGAGGAAGCAGGCTCCCTGCTGAGCAGAGAGCCCGATGTGGGGCTCGATCCCAGGACTCTGAGATCATGACCTGAGCCAAAGGCAGCAGCTCAACCAACTGAGCCACCCAGGCGCCCCAAGATAAGGATTTTTGTGGTTTTTTTTGTTTGTTTGTTTTTTTCTTGTTTCTGGGGTAGGAGCAGTTAATGAAGAAAGCATATCCAGAACTCTACCCCTGTTACCCAGAACTGCCTCAAGATTCCCTACAATTTTTAAGTTACTTGATTAAGGAAAACTTGTCAGGTGAGATTGAATAAGCTAGGAGGTGATAATGGGGAAGTGTGTGTCGTTTCTCATCTTCCTTATGGGTGACGTCACCACCACCCACCTCACAGAAAATGGTTTTGGGCTTAAATGTGATCCAGTTTGAAAAAATTTCCCTCCTTGAACTTAGGTGTTCCTGGAGTCAAGTCTCTATATAGGATATGTGGGTATGCATTTGTATTTTCAAGTTGTAGCTGGATAGTTTTTGTTGTTGTTGTTGTTTCTGGAGGCATCTTTTATTGTTTGTTCTCTTTTACGTTGCCCTGAAGGGAAATAGATCACCATCTCTCGCAATGTAGTAGTTAAACGCTTCCACAGGGGCAGTCCAGAGTAAAGAGTAAGTGGGTGGGCACTGGAGACAGACAGCCAAGTATGAATCCTGGTCCCCAGGGACTTCCCTTCGCTATAAAAACAGTGATCATAACAACACAGACTTCATAGGGGCGGCTGATACTTCATGCTATATCGTGTAGGGCTGAGTACAGTCTCTGGCACGTTCCAGCTGCGCACCAGTTACTATAGGCTACAGTTATGATCACATTTTCATTACAGGAATTTAGGTCAAGTCAGAGCGCTTTGTCTTTAATCCTAGGGCTTTTTTGCAAAACAGACTTGAAGAGAGATTGATCATGGTTTAAAAAAAAATGTGTGGAAATGCTCCATGATACTTTCAGGATTCTGGGAGCCTGTGTTGGTCTTCCTTGTAGTTAGCATTCATTTGATAAAATGGCAGGGCCATTTGGGTTTGGAACGGACAGCAGTTCTGGGAGATGGATCTTGTGATGAAGATATTGCTATCTGAAGGGCAGGACCAATGTCCTTTTCCATAGGTGCGATTCGGTCACACTTCTTTTCACTCATCCCAGATTAAAAGGCTCTGTTTTCTCATCTGTGAAATAGGAATATCTTCCTCTTGGGGTGTTGAAGAAAAAAAAATAAGTTAACAAAAGTAGAATACCAACTACC
The DNA here is from genome assembly GCA_028533885.1 of Nasua narica. Taxonomy (NCBI): domain Eukaryota; kingdom Metazoa; phylum Chordata; class Mammalia; order Carnivora; family Procyonidae; genus Nasua; species Nasua narica. Next base: position 94,585,606 of record CM052809.1, read on the forward strand.
ACTTCTCAATAAATGGTATTTTTAATTTTAAATCAACCTTACGTGGAGGACTGACGCAGGGACCTAGGGTGGGTTGCATTCCAACTTTCAAGGTTTCATTCTGATTCAGTTGTTACCTGGCTGTTTGATCTTGCATTGACCACGTAGGGTCTCCAAGCTTGGGTTGTGTTTGTTGGAAAAGAATGGATCTTTGTAGCTCTAAAGTTCTGAAGCTGATTGAATGGATGTGCCCCTCTCCTGATCATATCAAGATCAAGTTGTTCATTCCAAAGTTAGAAAGGAGACTTAGAGGAATGTATTCTTACCTGAAAGTCGTTTTGGTAGCTTTTGAAAAATGCAATCCAGTATGTTTGATTTTGTTCTTAAAGGGTCACAGTGGCTATTGTCACAATGTAATCATAAAAATTTGCCATCTGGGAATAGGTCAGTGGTTTATTAAGCTTAGTCTTTGCCCCTGCAGATATGTCCCAACCCTCTGAAAGACCCAGCAACTGATATCTGACACAGCGGCCTCAGGCGAAGTGAATTCCACAGATGGAGTTAAATATGTATTTTTATTTCCTTGAAATTTGCCAGCCTTCAATAGGGGCAGAGAGATTTAGAGAGAGAATATGGAGGGAAGGTCACTTCTTTTTCTTTGTTTCCATTTATTTTTCATTTTAGGATGCTCTCTCCCACCCATAAATTTAGAGAGAATTGGGAGATTCAGTTTGGAGAATTTCAGTCTCTACTTACACTTTGAAAGAAGAAGATCCAAGGGAGTCAGAGCAGAAATGGTGTTTTCTTGACACACAAGATGACGTTTCTGAAGGCTGACAAGCCTGGTGTGGGCCTGTGCCCACTTGGAAAAATAGACTTCTTTCAAGTGGTTTGTGTGGCTACTAGGCCTACTGTGGGGGATGTCTCTGAATTCAATGATGATTTAGTCTCTGGGATTAGTCCTTCTTCCTCTCCACCCACACCCGGTTTGCCCTCCAAAAAACAATCCCCACTCCTAACCATCATTGTATAGCATATTTCCATGCAAGTTTCTGCTCTTGAGAATTTAACCTATTGGAGTCACTTCTATTAGTAAAATTAGTCCACTATTGCTCTATCAGCAGACTAATGCTATTCTCTAACAGTGTGCTGTTGTGAAGTCTACTCATGATGCACATAGCTTAGGAGAACCATTTGCAGCTCTTATGGGCTAAACAGAGATATTAGCTAAATGTCTTCCCAAGAACTGGAAATAACCAAAAGCCTCACTCAATAATGGAAAACAATCATGATATCCTTAAATATGGACTGTGCCATACCATCCTTAAGTGTTCTTGGCATAACTTTGACTAAGCCTCTCTGTCACCCTCTACACCCACCTACCCTTGGTATTTCATGTGGATTAGGGAAGACCTCAAGCTCTTGGGATGAGAAGTGAAAAAGAGCACAGCCTAAGGATGGAGGAGTATGTTTATGTTAGTGGCCCACCCGAGGGCTTGCCCACAGATCACCAGCAATAGCCAGTGTTTCCTTGACCTCCTGGACAGTGTGGTCCATGTTCCAATCAGACCTCCATTTCCTTCTTTTTCCTCTATATTTAGAGAACACATGCTACCAGCATGGTGATTTCTCTCTGATGCAGTTTTCTAGGTCCCTTCTCTTTGGGGCCTCAACTCAGATAGGAATCTGAGAGGCTTTGGGTCAATAATTTCATGACTAGTCCATTCTCTTTAGCCCTTAAGAGCTGACATAGCCTTAAAAAAAAAAAAAAAAGAGTTGCATAGGGTTTTTAACAGAGACTCAGAGACAACACAAATAGTCTTCTGTGCACCTGGCTTAGGTGTGTGGGTTCAAGCCTTTTCCTTTCTGAAGGTCAGAACCAGTGTCAAATTTACAGCAAACTCACTTATGATGCTTGCTGCTCCCTTTGGTTTTTATCGTCACAGTAGGTTTAACCTGACCAAGAAGTAATTACACCATTATTTTTTATGTGGTGCTTTATTACTTGCTTTTCAAAATTGGTTTCCAGCATCTCATGAGCTAATAGCAACAAATGTGTGATTGTAACGTTCACTCTGTCAGGAGACATGGGGTTATTGCGGAAGTGGCCACATACCCATTGCCCACACAATAACTGTTACTCCAAAACAAGTGAATTGCTTAACTAAACATCTATTGATTGTAAGTCATCAGGGACCAATATTAGGACCACCAGCATCCAAGGAAGATTAAATTCTGGTTACATATACAGATGTATTTTGTCAATATTTGGGTCAAGGAGGCCCATTCCTCTGTGGTCTACAAGTCCAAATCTAGGGTGGGCTAGAAGCAGTACAACCTTGTGGGTGACCAGTGCATGACCAACTTGGTACCATCCACTTCTTAAAAGACATTTGTCAAAATTGGGGGCAGAAAAAAAAAGAGTGACGGAAATCCCCTCGTCCTCACACCCCACTATACTAACAGAAATTGATCACATCTGAAGGTGAATTTGGCATCATAACTTCTGCCTCAGGGTACCTGAAATTCTACACTATTCTTAGGCCCGAGTTGACTCCAATCTTGAATTGAATGTTCTCTACTCTCTCTTCTGCTTCACGTGATTGGCTAAGCTTCAGTTGGGCAAATACTTTTGTCAATAGCCCTCACTCTCTTTGTGTGCTCAGATCTTTGTTTGGAGGTTGTTAGGAAGACTAGAGCCTCTGGACTGAGGCATTCATGAGTCTCCTGAAGTTGTGTTTGCCGCCTACACTAATGATCTTGAAACGGTCTACTTTGACGGTGTCTCCTCAGACGTCTTCTGGCTGATTACCTGGCTACACTCGATGATGTGGACAACCCCTTTCACTTTAAGCCCCACATTTGATTTCAGTTCCATTATTCCCTCCTGGTATTCCTTCTACTGTTTTGACCTGCCTTTGTCCTTCTGCCTCTGAATCTTTTTCTAACTATTCCTTAACTGTTAGTGTTTACAGTAGCACTGTCTGTCCCTGGTTTTAGTCTCACACTAGTAATTTCAGCTGTTACCTATATCTTGACATTACCTATAACATGAGCTCCATCCTCCATCTTTTACCCGAGTTTTAGTCCTTTGTTTCCAACTACCTACTAAAGATTTTTACATGGATGTCCTATTCACACCTAAAAAGCATTGAGAAATTGAACTCGTGATTTTTTCCTTCCCTTGTAATTTTCTTCTTACATTCTTTATCTTGTTGAGTGGCTACTCTAGCCACTCAGATAAATTAGAAATGTCAGTCATTCTCCGTCCTTTCTTATTTCTCACACCTAATATGTTACTGAAGTCATGTGCATTCTATTCTAAAATACCTCTGAAATCTACCTTTTCTCCATGACCACACCATCATTAGGTGGTCATTCATTTTCCATTTGGATTATTACAAAGGTATGGACCTTAAAATCTTTCTTTCATTGGACTCCTATGGTTATTTTGTCTTTGAAATATAATGTGATTGTATTACTCTTATGGTAGGAGAAACCTGAAATAGCTCCTTATTGCCTACTAGATAAAGCCTTCATAGGCACTCAAGGCCAATACAATACTCATGGTTATTCTTCAGTACTCTACTCCTAGTGTATAAGCTATGCTCTCCCAAAAATGTATTATTCAACCTTATGAGAACACATCATGTCCTTTTATAGCTCTGTGTCTTTGCTCATGTCGTTCCTTTTGCCTGGGATGCTTTTCCCACCATTTTTTGTAGAAAAATTTTATCTTTATGCATCTGGCTCAAATATGACTTCTTTGGTAAATGTATCCCTGATTCTACTACAGAGAATTATTTTTTTTCTTCTTCTGTGCTGATTACACACAGGCCTCATTCCCCACTGGATTATGCACTCCTCAAAAGTACATTGTGTTACCTAGAAGAGTTTTTGCAACTGAATCGTGCCTAGCTGGGGATGCAGGAAATTGGACCTGGGTTGTAATTCTCTCTCTTTTTTATCTTCTTAATCACATAACCTTTTATACAGCAAGAATCCAATTTTATTGAATTAAGCAATGTAACATATCCCAAATCTGGGAAAGAATCCCATCTTCATTAGGTGTTTCCCACCTTTTTCTTTGTTCCCATCTGGTCACAGGATTTATGGTGTTTTAAAATAGTTGTGTCCTACTCCAGGTAGAGCTCTGAGAATTAGAGGTGGTGAAATTATTTGAACTATAATTTCAAATTAGTGTAAGTGGGAGAAGAAAGGCTGAACCCCAGGGACAAGTGAAACATACTTGATGTTCTCCTAGAATACTGCTTCTTATTTATCACATTGTTTTTGAAATCTGTGTGTGTCTTTCTGCCCCTCTAGATTCTAGATTTCCTTAAGAGTGGGGAATACATAAATAGTCTAATTAATCTTGTGTTCCCCACATCTGTCCCTATTCTAGCACTTGGCAGGTATCCTGTTAATAGTAATAATAACTGCCTGTTGAGTATTTATTATGTGCTAAGCACTGTACAAACATCAAATCTTCCCTTTATAGATAAGGAAGGCTTAAAGACAGTAAGTGATTTTTCCAAAGGGCACGTCACTGGTCAGTGAGGTAGCCTGGATGAAATCTACCTGTGTTCACATCAAAAGGGTTAGAACAAAGGAAAGAAGTGTGTGCTTCTAGAGAAATGGAAGTCAAATGAAGTCTGGAGTAGGTGACAAAGGTTTCTATGGGATAAATGTTAAGACAAAGGAAAGGACTAGAACAGATTGCAGATAGAAAGGGATATGGGGGGCCAGAAAAGCATAGGAAAAGTCTTGGAGGCCAAAATTACTAACGGCCTGTTCTGGAAGCTTCTTAGTTGTCCTGACTTGTCTGATCTAGCAAAGAGGTTAAGAGTAGGGCTTCGGGGCCAGACTGCCTGGGTTTGAATCCCTGGTTTTTCACTCCTCATTTCTCTGGTCTTGGGCAAGATCCTTAACTCCTCGAAGTCTCAGTTTCCTTCTCTGTGCAATGGAATAACAGGAGTTGGTCGCTTCAGGGTTGTGATTGAGATTAGATAGTTTAATCTGTGTAAAGTGCTTGGCACATAGTAAATTCTTAGGAGATGTTTAGCTGGTGTTGCTGTCATAATAATTATTATTAGAACAAAAGACTACATAGATGAATACAATTGATTCTTGTATCGTAGCATTACAGGAGCGCCATGGGATACTTTAAATCTGAGAGAAATAGGTAGCATGAAGTCTGTTGGATACCACACAAATGACTAGTTCAAGGTAGCGTATATCTTCCCTTTAGATCATACTGCATTCCTTCTGATGGTGTCGTAGCTTTGCAAAGCTGAGTTATCAGCAATTACTGTGATGAGAAGGAAGTTTCATGAAAAAATTAATGCAGAAGAGAAAAGAGGGTGGTGGTAGCCAATCTTATTCCAAGAGCTGAGAAGTTATGCAGTGCTCAACAGGAACACATGTATGTATCCCATTAGAAAACAGTTGTGATTATTTTAGAATGAAAGAAAAATATTACTATATTATTTTTCCTCCAATTTCTTTGTATTTTTTTCAAATGGCTGCTATGTGATTAGCATAAATATTAGGCTGTTTGGACCTAAGTAGTTAATAAACAGAGCTGGTGGGCGTTTCTTTTTTCTTAGAGGCACTGTGAAAAGATCACTGAGCTGCCCAAGGAACTGTGCATGGAGAAAATTTGAGAAGCCTTGGAGTAGATAATGAATAATGATACAATGAGAATGTGTGTTAAGGCTAAAAAGAAAAGGGTTCTGACTCCTGCTCAGGTAGAGGAGACTTTCTGGCTGAGTCGAAAGCTAATGATACACAGCAATAACAATCACGTAGGTTGGGTCAATACTGAAAAAGGCTGACTTCATTTATTTTATATCAAGTTGCCATTTAGTTGGAGTTTAGGCTGATAATGATGTCCAGGCTTATCTGCAAAGCCGTTGCAGCTCTCTACATAACATACTTGTTATGAGTACTCTTTGACTTATTAAAATATTACCAAATAATCAGTTAATCCTCTAATCCCTAATCCCAGTTACAAGTACTTTCCTGTCTTGTTAGTGGAATTAATGGATTGTTTGGAGTCACTTTTATTTCACTTTTCTTGGCACTCCCCCCCCCCCAAGTCTGCCTACAGAGCTCTGCTGTAATAACTTCATTATCCAGCTCTTCTGAAACCTGTCCGCTGGTTTAGAGGAAACAGCTCTGTGAACAGTGGGAGTAGTTTTCGAGTTGTCTCATAAAACCGTGATATTAATAATCCCAAGTAGGACCTCAGCCCAGAACTCTCTCTGTGCTTGGTTAGCACGGGGCTCAGGGAAGGGTTGCTTAGCTTTGGAGGCTGGACTCGGTGCTGTTCCCTGCTGAGAGCCGTAAGTTACTGGTCGGTTGTTCTCGGAGAGTAGTAAGTATTGTTGTTTAGCAATTGTGTTGTTGAAATTCAGCTCCACCATGTCTGACAGTATTTATCTAAAATACTTTCCCTGGTGCGTGTTCAAGTTCCAGTAAACCGTGTCTTATTGTGCGACCTTTTCATTTTCCAGTGAAAAGGGATCAGCTCGTCAGATAAAAGCTACAAGCCAGAGTACAGGAAAAATGCGTGCTCAGAAAATCCAAGCATGATTGAAAACAAGATGTGTTAAATCAATGCGGTTTATCGCCTGCCTATTCCTGGCAATTGCTGTTCTAAGCTCATTCTGAACACACACTGGATGATAAAAGTACGGTGTCAAGCACTCACGGGGGCGGGGGGAATGCAAAGAAACATGTTTATCAGACAGGCTGGGTGATTCTACCCCCTCGATAATAGTTCTTGTCAAAACTCTTTGGGAAGAAATCTGAAGAACAATTATAGAAGGAATATTACTCTTGTTATATCAGAAGATATGCCAGTCGGGAAGAAAATCATGGATTTATCCTTAAATGCTAAGAAAGACAGACTGTGTTGGCTTCCGATTCTTAAACACCGTCATCCATTACACAGCGAAAATCATCCTTCTCTTCTAGTTCAAATGAGCGAATCTGGCTTTGAGACCTAATCATAAATGATCCTTTTTTTTTTTTTAATTCTGAAGTAGAAAGATTGAAAGGCCAGAAAAAAAAATCATGAAGATCTTTAAGCTTTTGTTTGCTTGAGGGATTTAATTTTAGTCTTAAACTTATATCAAATTTGGAAATCTAAATTAAGGCTCCTGAAAGGCCAAGCTGTTCAGAGCACATGGTATGCAATAACAGGGACAACTTTTCTCATCAACTTTATTACAATTAGAGAGCAGTACAGTCTTCCCTAATTATTGTACATTCACCTACTTCCCATTTTAGATAGAGTGTAACCCTCCAGGGCAAGAAAGGGGTCTGTTTATGAGGAGATGCTCTACTTCTGCTGGTGGTTTTTCACCAAGGATCATCTAGAAAATACCAACTGGTTGTGAGAGGAAATAAGTGGGGTTAATGTGCCTCAACAGTATTCTGTATTCTCTTTTCCCCCAAAAGACAAATCAACCTTCGAGAGCCCAACTCTAACCTGAAAGAAAACACGGTTTCTTGATCACTTGTGGGGAAAGTTTAAAATACCGGGGTGGCCTCCCCCCCAGAAGGTCTGTGCTTGTTGACGGTGAACTTTAAGGAAAGAAGTCAGGCTGAGTGACTTGTGCACCTGCGCAAAGTCAGGAGTCTGGGCCCCGGAATTCTTCCTCAGGGTGGGTTTCTGTTTCACAAATACTTAGTGAAAAAGAAGCCATCGAATCATGTGCGAGCAGAACTTGTCAATAGGTTGCAAACTGGGATTCATCAGTATTAAAATAAAATGGCCCTTCTGGAAGAGTAAGGGAAGCAGTGAGGCTTTTGTTCTGATTTATACAGCCAGCACTGTCTGTGCCTCAGTTTCTCACCTTAGAACTGAGAGTAGGGGTGCCTGGGTGGCTCAGTGGGTTAAAGCCTCTGCCTTCGACTCAGGTCATGATCTCAGGGTGCTGGGATTGAGCCCTGCATGGGGCTCTCTGCTCAGCAGGGAGCCTGCTTGCCCCTCCCTCTCTGCCTGCCCCTCTGCCTACTTGTGATCTCTCTCTCTCTCTCAAATAAATAAATAAAAAACTTAAAAAAAAGAACTGGGAGTAATGATTTTTGACTTGTGTGTGATGGCATATTGAAGGAATCACTGAGCTAATGTCTAGTAAGCACTTGATATTACTGGGAAAAGGGTCTTATATGTCCTCAAGGTACATTTAAAATGACACCTCAACAGCTAATCATTATGGTCATTAACATCTATTAAAAATCTTCAGGGGTCCTTATAACTTAGAGGATACATGAGGTTTAGGATGCAAAAATCTTAAAAATTAGTTATAACCTGTCAAAGTGTAAGTTGGTGTACATTTGATAAAGGATATTTAAGAAGTATATGTATCAAAGAACTTGAAATGTGCATATTCTTTTATACAGGAATTTCTCCCGAGTGTTGTTGATTATAGCACTTCTTAAATCAGTGAAAACTTGGGGAAAGAAAATGCATACATCCCCATTAACAGGGGATTTGTTACAGAAATTATGGCCATCTATATAATGCAATATATTACAACCCTTAAAAAGAATGAGGTGGATATAAATATGTATAGAGCCTATATTTATATAAAACAGTATTGTGAAAATGCCTGAAAGCATATATACTAATATAAATAATGACTATATATGAATAGGGTTTCTTTTGTATTTTTTATACGATAAGAATATATTTGTTTTAGATGTAAAGAAACAGTAAAGCTGTTTCCATTTTTTTAAAATTTTATTGATTTATTTGACAGAGAGAGAGAGATCACAAGTAGGCAGAGAAGCAGGCAGAGAGAGAGAGGGGGAAGCAGGCTCCCTGCTGAGCAGAGAGCCCGATGCAGGGCTCAATCCCAGGACCCTGAGCTGAGATCATGACCTGAGCCGAAGGCACTGAGCCACCCAGGCACCCCAAGCTGTTTCCGTTAAAAAAAAAAAAGAAGCAAATCACTCTTAACTCTTTCCTCCTGCTCTTGATTGTTTTGCTTCTGGAAGAGTTATTAGTTTCCAAACGTACACAGGTTCTTTGCATTCCAGCTGACAGGCCCCAGGGTCTTCTGTCTCTTTCTCCCAAGAGCCCCCGCGCTCTGACATCCTGGGCTCTGATCCTGATCCTCTTCCCAGCTCGCTTTCTCTCTTCGTTCTGCACCCTGCCTGCTCCCCCAGACCCCCTCCTTGTGCAGAGGGCTTAGTCACAAAGGCCGCCTAGTGCCTCTGAATGCACTTTCTGTAGAGAGAGGTCGTCCTTCCTTCACTTGATTTTTGAATCCCAAAGTTGTGGCCACACATCCAGAAGTTTGAAGAACACAGATAAGAAGTCACGGTATGTTCAAATCCAGGTTAGAAATTTTCCTTTGGCTCCTGTGTTGGTAAATTGTGCCCATGTTGGCTTCACTCTGACCCCCTTCCGGGTCAGTGACAGCTTCCTGCGGTCCAGTGAGCCTCTTCCCAAACCTCTCCTGAGCCTCCCTGGCTCCTGAGGCGGGGCACTCGGCTGTGCAAGCATTTCACCTGGGAAGTAGGGCTCCACTTGCAAGGGGGTTGGTTCTAGGTTTCTTGGGGAGCGCATCCCTTCCGCGGAAGAGATGACCAGAACCCTGTCCGCGTGCGAGACATCTAGGAAGATAATGAAATAGCCAAGTAGCTGGAAATGCAACAAATTTCTTCATTAACCATATTTCTGGCTCTTGTTTACGTTTGTGGTTGATTTTTCGGCTTATATATTTTAAAGTCATTCTTAAAGATAGGTTTGTGAAGATAACTTGCTGTTTTATTGTTTACCTCTGGTTGTTAATTTAGTGACTGAGGGAAAAATGGGGCCATTATGGAACAAAAAGGCTCGCCTAACACATATGTAATAACTCTCGTGCCCAGAATGGATCTGCCTGGAAGGGAAATGCTCCGCTGTTACTCCTTTAGTTCAAATCTAGAGTAGTCACCAGGGAAGCTTGGAGACCCAGGTGCTGGTTTTATCATTGCCTCTGCTATGAGGTTTTATTTATTACTTGGCATAGAGTCTAGATATTTGTTTGGACATTAAATGGCAATAGAATATAAATATTACCTTCCTAATATCTGCATTTCTTTTTATTTCCAGTCAAAATGACATCATGTCACACAACCATTAAAAAAAGGAAATTAAAACCCCAGAAATATGTTAAAGCGCTGCAGTGAGTCGCTGAGCTATAAAAGCAGGGGAACTCTGCGCGCTAACATTGGAATGGCACCGAAGGCACTTTTCCTGTGCTGTTTGCGAACACAGCTCTCTAGCCCCTCGTTTCCATTGTTTCCAGGAATACAGATTCGGGAAGTTAAGGAGGACGGAGGAGTGATTTCTCTAAAAGGAAACTCTGGAAAGAGAAAAATCAGTTTTCATAACTGAGAATGCATCCTTCTTGACTACATGATTTTAATTTGCAAATAAATCCCCTTACAGAGAATTTTCCTTATTTGATGTGTTTGTGAAGTGGATTAAAAAAAAAAAAAAAAAGACTAAAGGCATGAAAAGGCCACAAACGGCATATACACTTAGTTAAGATTTACTCGTTCCCAGATGTTTCAAATGGATTTTGTAGTCTTGTCATTAGTATTAGTGCATAAAATCAAATTGTATTGTTTTAATTGTTCTTTGCATGTAGCATTTCATGCTGCGTGAACCCTTGGACACTGTAAACAATAGTTTTGTGTAACCAGAGATGTTCTGTCTAGACCAGGATCTCAGTTGAAGCCCAAAGAAGGGCTCTGCTTAGATTGGTTCTGCCTAGAAAGTTACTGGTTTCCTTTAGGGGAATCTGAGATTGTGAGATTGGGAAGGTACCCAAAACCACTGATAAGCAGTTCCAACACAAGGCCAGATGTAGGGCTTTGATTTTTTTTTAAGATTTATTTATTTTAGAGACAGTGCACATGCAAGTGTACGTGTGAGGGCATGGAGGAGGAGGAAAGGGAGAGGGACAGAGGCAGAGGAACATTCTCTCAGAGTGAGAGAGCAGATACCTGGCCGAGCATGGAGCCCAATGTCAGGGTCCTGAGATCATGACTTAAGCAGAAATCAAGAGTCAGACGCTTAACCGACTGAGCCACCCAGGCACCCCTGATTTTTTTAAACCATTTAATTAACTTTTAGTCTTTGAAAAGTAATGACTGATGCCCCTGAAATGCCAACCCCACGTATGTATCATATGCTTTCTACCAACCTCCACTCCCCAGTAACATATCATAGCTATGAGTGAGAGGACTCTTCTACAGTCTCCGCTGATACATCCACCCTGCAAGCTTGCTTTCCTGTGTAGAAGCATTTGCTCTTGCTTTCTGTGCATTTATAGGAAAGTTCCAACCTTACTGTTGTAGCAAATGTGCACAGCTCTGTAGGGTCCTACTGAACTTACTGAGCTAACATGTATCTGTCTCTAAGTTTAAATAGGACAGTGGAAAACAACTTGAATTCAAGTGTGTGTGGTCCCTCAATAGTCTGATTGCCCTTGAATCCAGGTGTCCTGTGAAGTGTAGTGTGACCCTCGTGAAGGCGTCCTACAACACGGTGCAGAGGTGGGGATCCACCGTCTGAGCCTCAGGAGGGGAAGAGGGTGCACTTCTGAAGGGAGGGAAGCTGCATTCCGCCTCTGCAGGGAAGTTCATCCCTCTTCTGGGGTTGGGTTACATACACCTTTCAGGAAGTTTCTCTTCCAGGGCTTTTGGTGTCGAGACAGCAAATAGTTAATTCCTACAAATGCCGTCTGGACACGTGGTTAGCACCGAAGCTGATGACTGAACCGATGGACCTTGTGGAAATTTTCAAATTCCTATATTGCTCCCATTCTATTCTGATGATTTAAAAATTGGGCTTTTTAAATCGTGGGATTACAGATTTTCCTAAAGCTCTGAGCTTCCCATATTCTGCTACTGTCCCTGCCTGGTTTAGGAGGACACCCTCCACAGCCCTTTTCAGAGACGGCAGACTAGGTGTTTGGAAGCAGTCACATGATGGTCTCTCATCCTCGCATTCCTTCTGCAATTTATAGCTTCGTCTGTTTTTCCTTTTTCAACCTCAGATGCTCATGCTTCTTTATTTGTGGTGAATTATGCTCAATTAAGTTTTTTTTTTCTTTCTCTACTAGATTCTCAGAACTGTCCCAAGTTTTAGGGGAGAAAATTGATTAGTCCCATTTCTACCGGTGCCCCCTGAGCCCTGCGCTTAAATACAATGAGGTCACTTTGTTGAAGGATTAACTTTATATTACATTCTTGCAGAGTAGACGTATGTCCCTAAGGTACAACTACCCCCACTGATGAAATAAATATACCATTCTTTATGATTCCTCCTCGTTACCCTCTCTGTTGATTTTCAGAGAGTTTATGAATAGTCACATATTTATACAACTGGCCAAAAGTATACTACTTATTTTTCTTATGGTCTGTAATAACCTATGCAGGGTTATTAAAGGGTATACAGACCCCTTTTAAGGCATAGTTTCTTATGTCATTACTTTATACAAGGAGGTCAAATTCCATCTCAGCAACAATCTCTCGCTCTTAACCTTTTTCTCCGATTATAAAAGTAATACATGTTCATTGTGGAAAACTCAGAGAATGTACAGCACAAAGAGAAGGAAGAAAAGCACTTTAAGATCCACTTTTTTTAGAAGTAACTACTGTTAGGCAGTTTATACACAGACACATTTTTTAATTCTATGTATGTTCAATTTTTTAAAGAGTAACCATATTGTACATATGCCCCTGTAATCTGTTTGTTAGCCTAGCAATATTTTAGATGTCAGTAACTACTCTGTGCCCTATAGCATTGCTTTTGAGGACTGTATCATATTCCATTCCGTGGGTGTGCCATGACTTAACCATCCTGCTCCCTAGACATTTAATCTGGTTTTGGTTGTTTTGTTTTTAAGGAACAATCTTTATCAGATGGACCCTCTCACTCAGGAATCCGTTTTTTGTCTTACTGTCTGAAATATTTCCCCTCCCATAGTATACTTCCACAGAGTGGATGCTTATTTTCCCTTGAATAATGGGTTTAATATATCTAACTTAATTACTCTTTGTGGCAGCAGAATGACTTCTCCTCAGCTCTTTAGCTGTTAGTTCCATATGATATTTGACTTGGTTCTTTTAATTGCAGATATTAAATGTTTGTCATTCTGCTGTGAGTTGGCTGGATGGACAGAGAAATACTTCCTCCCCCGTACGTCAGACAGTCATTCATTTAACCACCACGGGTTTCTTGACACAGCAAGAATTAATTCATTATGCAAACAACTTAAGGAGCAGGTCAACAATTCAAGTTTTATTGGCAGCTTAGACGGAAAAATAAAACCAAGAATTAGAATTTTCGGGATGCTGAATTATGTCTCCAGATAGTAAAATGATACATTTAATTGTCTAAAGCTATTTTTACAGTTAAACATCTTTGATGGCAATTAGTATTATGGGTGGGGGATGGATGTGATCTATAACTTAAACCTAGGCGGTCATTCCTGTCCCTTTCCTGCATTTCTTGATTAAATACTGTGGATTTTATGAGTAACGGCTTCCCTGCATAAGGAGTTCTATGGCTTTTTCTCTACACGTCTAATTTGAGAAAAGAATTCTTCTCAAGGGTTTAGAAAGTAATTCATAAAATGGGAGGAATAATAAATATTGTGCCTTAACTCATATACTAGTGTAGATAGAGAGATTTGGTACACTTGGGTATAATTTTAGTTAATTTCCACAAGAGACAGGTTGAAAGTTTACTGTTTGGAAGCAAGGGAAGGGGGAAGAAGATGGCTAAATCTCACATTTGCAAAAATGATTACATTGTCTTAAATGAAAATGCCACTCTATTAACAACTTCAATAAGCATTGCATTTGGGAAAAAAAATCTTTTCAATAAAAAGTTACCTGAAGTTCACTCCAACTTAAAATATACAAGTGAGGAAAAAGTACTTACTCTGATTTATGTGTCTTTTGGAGGTGTAATTATTGGCTTTTTACTCACCTATGTAAAACAATGTACTTTTGTAAATGGATTTCTGGCCACTTTACGTAGCTTTTTTTTTTTTTTTCCTTTTTTTTTCGTTACATAAAAAGTAAGCACTGTCAATCAAGGAATTTTAAGGTTTATTTCCTCTTAGAAATGATTGATAGCCTTTTAGATTTACAAGTTGACAAGTTAAAGGGTTCTATTGGTATAATTATGTACTAAATTCACAGTCTTTCAATTTAAATGTCCTTTTAAAACCACAAGATTATCATACCTTTATTTTGAAAAGTGGGCCAGTCAGTTTGGGTTGGTATACAAATTGCTTCCATTAGCCTTGGGACCTATTTGAATTTAATACAGTTTTTTAAAGTTAGTAGTAGTATGAATCTTACTTTTAAAATTTAGGTTAATGGAAATGCATTTTAAGTATGTGGCAACTTGTTTTCTAATGTATAGCTGAATGTCAGAACTACAAAGACTGTCTTTTTACTCAGTATGGGAGAAAATATGTGGTTGAAAACGTTAGTTACACTAAAAAAGAAAAGAAGAAAAACACCCACCCACCCACTTATTACTTAAAGGATAAGGGGGATGTGGCTATAGAGAACAGTTCTGCCATCTTTTCCTGGTCAGGTGAAGAAGGCTGAAGATATTTCATATCTCAGGAAGAAATTTTGAAAATTTCCAGAGTCTACTTTATATCACATTTATTTTAAGGCTGCTTTGAGAGAGCGTAGACAGTATGGGTACAATAAGGCCCATTGTCTCCAAATATTATTACAGGTTTGCTCTTCTTCTAGTCTTTTTAAGAATTTTTCTTGGAGACCCAGCTGCTTTAAGCTAGTGTTCCACAGAGGCTAGTCTTCTTCTTGAAATAATATTGATGTTGGTGAATGAGGCTGTCATCTTAGATCTGAGATGTGAGGGTGTTGTGTCAAGGACATTTTCAACACCTATCACCTTGCAGACTCTATCCAAGGGTAGAATCGGCTTTCTATGCCGAGAAGATCCCATCTCCCTGCCTCTCACCACATTCTCACAGGCTTCATTGCCGCAGAGGCACTGAGATGTATCTGCTGAGGTCTACTAGAGATTTTCCAGTTAAGCAAGTACTTGTCCCTCTCCTGCTGTTTATAATCTATAGCTACCCTCAGACAAGCCCTTGAGGGGTTTGTTTTTTTAAGATTTTTATTTATTTATTTGACAGAGAGAGAGAGATCACAAGTAGGCAGAGAGGTAGGCAGAGAGAAAAGGGGAAGCAGGATCCCTGCTGAGCAGAGAGCCTGATGGGGGCTAGATCCCAGGACCCAGAGATCATGACCTGAGCTGAAGGCAGAGGCTTTAACCCACTGAGCCACCCAGGTGCCTGAGCCCTTGAGTGTTTTGACCTGAGCTGCTAACTAGTGAATCCTAAAACTCCCTATCAAATTCCATTTTACTTTCCATTGTTGACTATGCAAGGAATATAGAATTTGGCCAGAAAAACAGAGTTTGGGACCTGCTATTAATGTTCTTTTGAACGAGTCACTGCCCACCATGGTAAATGGCAGAAGTAGATAGTAGGAATGTTAAGCAGGGAAATTGTGCATCTGATCATCTCATGATCTAATTCAAAAGTATAAATTCAAAATTGGACTTCCACTTATTTCCATACCATCAGTGTTATGGTCCGCTTTATTTCCCGATATTGTTCTAACCATGTGACTTCTTCATTTGCAGCGCTCAACGAACCCACCATTGATTATGGTTTCCAGAGGTTACAGAAAGTCATTCCTCGGCACCCTGGTGACCCTGAGCGTTTGCCAAAGGTCAGCATACTTCTTTTTTGGGTTATGGTCTCTGGACACTTGGGTTTAGGTAATTAGCAAAACACTTCGCTATTCATAAAAATTACTTCGTAGATAAACAACTCAATATCTGTGGGCTTTGTGTGCTTGGTGTACTATAAGGTAAACAATACTAAAAGTAGCATGCATTTATGTGCCAGGTAGTGTTATACTGATTTTTACTTATATGATGTTATTTCTTCCTTTCAAAACCCTCCGAGTTTGGTACTGTTACCTCTATTTTAGAGAAGAAAAGAATCAAACAAAGAGAGGTTAAATCATTTGCCCAAGATCACATAGCATGTAAATTGCTAAACCGAGATTCAAACCTATACAGCCTGACTCCAAAGTCCAGGTTATTAATCCCTGCCTCACACCAACTCTCAAGAGGAAAGAGAACACTGCCTTCCTACCTACGTGGGGATTTGCACCGGATATATCCCCGGTGCAGCTGGAGCTCAAAAGAAACATATGGGCAGATCTTGCAACTGGTCAAATAAGGCAGAGCCTCTTAACCACCAGAGGCATCGTACTTAACTGGAAATACGGTACAAACATGTGAGAAATTAGACAAAAATTCAGGACTGAGTAACATATGTCATGTAGCAATACGTTGTTAGTTGCCAGTACAGAAAGTAGGAAGGTCACATGTATTGGCTTCTGTTCGGTGCCTGTTGGCGGTGTTGGCAGTGCTCCCATCTCTGTGTCCAGGACCGTGGGCCTTATGGCAGAGAGATCACCATACATGACTAATGATAACGGGAAGTAATAGGTACATTTAAAGGACAACCGAAGTTCTTCAAGGACTCAGAGTAGAGAACGGTTAAATACTAAAGAAGCTCAAAGTACAGAATTAGTGGAACTACCATTCACCATTTCCTGACAGTAAAATGAAGTTTCATTTGCTACACAAATGGAAACTATTATAAATTAAATGCGTAGATGAGGGGTGCTCTCCTTGCCAGAGTAAGGCCGGAGATATGTCCTTTCTAGGTCCGTTTCTCCTTGTAAAACACTTATAAAAATGAAGTCGGCGTCCTTCCTAGCTCAGCAGACTTCTTTGGGGGATCAGTTTATCGTCACATCCTCCCTGCGGGCCTGGTGCACTGGGCTGCAAAGCCACCTCTCAGGACAGGCCTTGCCCGGGAGAAAGGTGTCCCCCCAACTGATGTGCGGACAAGAGAAGCCGGGGGTAGGGTCCAGGGGGACACTACCTGACTGAAGAGAGGTGCAGTGACCAGCAAGAATGGCTCTCTCTGCCCGCACCGGGGGCTAAACCACACCGCCTTCAGTCTCAGCCCTCCGCTTCCCGCACAGCCCAGTGCTGTTCCCTCCAGTAAAAACTCACCGCAGAGGAAGTCCCATGTGTTGGTCTGTTCGTATCCTTGTCTTTGAAGCAGGCCTTCGTCTTACACATCCTTCTCTTTCACCCTGACTTACTCTTGGTGAGCAATTAAATCATCTAATAGTAATGGTGAACACGGCAGTCTCTGTCTAGAGTGAAGATGCGCCTTGGAGAGATTGACGTTCAAGTTCCTCCATCTAGCAAGAACCTAGCTCCCCTACATTTCCTGTGGGACTATAATTGGTCATTTTATAGCACAGTGATGTAAATGATGTTATGTCCCCCCACCAGTCAGTGCCTTAGTTGTCTCAGTGGTAGAAAGAAGGTATGGACACAGTGCCAGATTTTTCTTATTTTTTCCACTTATAAAGGGACAGTCTTCCCTTTATATTTGGCATTTTGATGTCTCTAGAATCTACTAAAGGGACTGGAGAGTAAGATTGGCAGGGGTGGGACTCAGAGCAAGGACACTTATAAGCGCTGCAACTGGGGTCAGAATTCATTGTTGTTGTTTTGTCTCCAAAATTCTTTACCTGTCCATGCCTCAGTTTCCTTTTCTATCAAATGGAGATGGGAATATTTTCCACCTCCCTGGTTGCTATTTTAACCACTTACTGAGCACTCAGCAAAAGGCAGCTACGATTATCTGCCAGTTGAGTAAGAGCGCCATTCTTGCTTCGGAGGGCTCTTCCATTCGGTCTCTGCAGAGCAGGAAATCTAATCCTGGTGAGCAGCTGCACAGGTGATTTATCTTCTGTGCCTCAGTTTCTTCGTCTATAAAGTGAGGCCAATAATCATGCTGACTTCACGGGGATCACGTAAGGATCCAAAGAGGAAATCCTGAGGGTGCCCTCCGGCACAGCTCTCTGGCTCGCCAGAGCCTCTCAGTGAATAGTGATCAAAAAACAGAAGGTAAATCTAGTTTAAAGACTGAGGTCTAAGGAAGTCAGGAAGTATTTTTCTTATTCACAAAGAAGAGGAAGAGGCACATAGGATTGCATTTTGTGTACTTTCAGAGACGCTTTTCCAGTCGCCCATCCCGTTCAGCAATGTTGAGCCCACAGCTCGGGCACGTGTCGCCTCATCCCCGGTGGCCTGATGGCGGAATTCCCAACCCTCTTTTCCTGGGTTTGGGAGGAGTCATCAGGACACAATGGATTTGTGTGTTGAGGAAACCCTCTGCAGCCTGCATCTAGCCCCCGCACCGTGCAAGGACTCTGGCTGGAGCCCGGCGGGAAGCTCTCTGTGTGACTCATGGCGGAGGGGCTATCCTCCTGGCTCCGCCGATGAAGGTGGAGCGAGGGTTCAAGAGCAGGGTCAGGAAGTGGCGGATGGAGCCAGCTCGAGGTATTCCTGTGCGCTTGGGAGATTTATGCTCCTGCTGTCCATTGTTAGGGGATAAAAGTGGGCTCCGCCTTTCTTAGAATCGTGGTCAGTGTTTGTCAAACACGAGTGTTTCAATGAGCCATGGACCACACACCTTAAAAAACAAACTGCACTTTATTAAACCCATGTGTTTGTGAATAGACAAAGCTAGATTCATACAACCACCCACATATTCTGTCAGAGGAAACTGCTCCAAAGACCAAGCAGACAGCTTTCCATAATAATATGCCTTTGTGTACTGGCTTGTGCTTTTTCAAAGAACTTGTACATGCTTTGTTTTATTGGAGCCCGTCTTCGGAGAGAAGTCCGGAGAGCAGACATCATTCCCATTTGCCAAATGAGAAAACAGGAGCAAGCTGAATCTTTCTCCGTAAATCATTTTGTCCCTGAAAGTCACTGTTAGTGACAGTGGCCGTATGCACAAATTCCAAATACTGTAATTATCCTAAGTCCAGGTGTTTTCGGTTTCCTTTTTCTGATACACAGGGAGGAGAGTGGGCTAAGATTTTAAATGGAGCATTCTGTTCTGTTTCCTACAGACTCGCCTCCCTCTCTGGGTCCTGGCAGGAGGGAGAGGGACGTGTGGCAGACTCTGGGGTGAAGGTTGGCTGTGTGGATAGTGTAGAAGTGAGGGGATGGGGACTGCAGTCACTCAGAGACTGTGAGATGCTGGCGTGCACGATGCAATCCAGAAACACTGCGCCAGGAGCTCTCCCTGTTTTGAAGGCCAGAGGTGTCTCCGTCTCCTTCCAGTTTACTGAAAGTTGTCTTCCTGAGTGGCCAGTGAGAATGAGCACAAAGGCGGGGAGAGCGGGCATCACCTCACCAGCATTGCGTGTGTTGGCCGTGAGTCCCAGGGAGGAGGTAATGTTATTTTGTGCCTCTGGTGCGCCCAGCACTACTTTGTCAAGGTGTTCAAAGAGTACAGAGCCCGAGAGTCAGCTTTCCCGCTCAGACAGGCTCTGGGAGGTGACCTGAACCTCTCCAGCCTCTGTTTCTCCGGAGCCTCTGTGGCTCCGCAGGCTTGCTCTCAGCATTGGGAGAGAATTTCTGCAAAGGGGCCCCTCTGGCATCTAGCATGACTTCAGCACATGGAGGCTCCAGGCCCTGCAAGGTCGGTCCTCCCCACGCCACGAGTCCCAGCTCCAGAGGGCCGGTGGGTTGTCGCGGCCTCGCAGCCATTCCGGGGGAAAATGAAGCCGTGAGTCCTTGGGGTCGACCGCCTCATGGTTACTGCTGTGCCCTATGCCCACCTTGCCTTCAGATCTGGAAAGCCAAATAATTCTGTCTGGAAGTGACTGTCTCCTCTCCCCTGTCCCTCGCCTACACCTCACCCCTGTCCTACTTAAACTCTTGCCCGCTTTCTCTCATTCCCCCACTGAGAGGGGCTGGCATGGGGACCTCCGTGGGGCAAATGGTTTTTGCTGCGAGAACCAGTCCCTCTTTTAGAGAAAATAAAGCAGTTTGAGAAAAGTAACAAAGGCGGCATTTGTGTATTTTGCTTTATGGAGCTGAAAATATCTGGTAAATTGATCCAGTGGGAGTAATAAATACACATTACTTTATCTTGTTCTTCATGTCCTATACCCCTGAGCCTTGATAGAACAACACCACTTAATAGACTTAAAAAAGAGTAATTACACTCATTGATGGTGTGATTTTTCAGCCCTCCCAGCCCTGCCTGACCTTCTAATTTAGCTCACCGTGTCTAACTAATGCATTTATATTCATCTTTTATGAAGCATGTATAGTACAGAATTGACTTTAGAGCCTTTTTCAAGCTGTCCTCCCAGTTCTCCAATCTGGTTAGTAGCAAGGAGAGGGAGGAGCTATCCATCGCTATACGTTCGCATGTATAGATAACACATACACGTGGCTCACGGCATTTTTTTTATCCTTTATGAAACATAATAAAAAGTATTTATTACGTTTTTACTTTAAAGCTTTTATACATTCTAGCATTATTTACAGCTAAACATGCAGGCAAAAGATGCGAGTGTTTTTAAAATGATTACTGTTAATGTTTCTGCTTGTCAGAAGTGCTTAAATTTTCCTGCACTTTGTCTAAAAACTTAGTACTGTTGCCTTTTAAGAACAACACATTTAAAAGATCTTGCAAGTCAGATTTGCAAACACTGCTGACAGTTTGTGATGAATGATATTGCAAAATTCGCAAGATGTTTGTCATTTCGCACAGCCGACATATTAAGGAGCGGATTAAGAAACGCGAACCCCCTATGGAAAACAACCATCCCAAACAAAAAGCAAAACAAACCTCGAGCAAACCTTGAACCCAGAGAGCACACACACCAGAATCTCTCACCCGGGTTTTCTCTCCCAACTTCCCACTCAGCCAGTGGAACCCAATTGTTCTCAGCGCATTTTCTCTCACCATATGGTCTCCTCATTACCATACACTAAGAGTCCATATGGGAAACTTGTGAAATGAACTGTATTCATTTTAACTGCCAGATGAGCAGCCTTTTGCTTTGCAAGCTTAGCTTAAGTCATCTGCTGCCTTCATGTTGTTATGGCAACACGGCACCAATAAAAAATTCTAATCTACTGTAAGTGATCACAGTATTTTAAGTGCTTGCCTATAACTGCCCTCAAAGGGGAGGAGGGAAGAAGGGTGGTATTCTTCCAAGGAGCAAAGGGCTGGTCTCCATTCCAGCAGGTGTCAGGAAAGAAGCGGGCGAGGTGGGGATCCGTGCCAGGGTGGCCCTGGAGCAGGCCTGGGTCGGAAGGGATGTGGATTGCAGAGGGATGGATGGTGGTGAGGAAGGACTAGAGACCCTTAAGGGAGGGTCTAGGCCAAAAAAACCATGGAATGTCAAAAACCGTAGTTCTTCCGGCAGAGGTGTTCTCCTCGGCTGGTGCCGTGCAGCCTGCCACAGATAAGACTCAAGATCCTGGACCCCACAGGCAGCTCAGTCCTTTATGGTCGCTTCTCCTTCATTGGCGTGCGGAAAAAATCTCAGCCTCCATGAGCCTGCTCTTCCTGTACGTGGGAATTAGTCATTTCCAACACCATGCTAATTAAGAGTACCTTAAAGTAATGGAAGTAGGCAGCAACATCCTTAAATATAAATCATTTTCACCTCCGCGGGCCACATGATATGTTGCATCTCTGCCGCTCTATCTGTATTGAAAGTGAATGTTTATAGTCTCAGTTCATCAGTTCACATTAGCCTCATGCTGAATATTTAAACACAGAACAATTTGAACACACCATGAAGGAAGACAGTGACTGCACTTTCATTTGGAACAGCAAGGGCTCATCTAATAATAATTTAGTAAATCAGCCATTTAGTGGCTCGGTTGTGCACTGCATTGTGCCAAATATTATTCAGTTCAGCTGTACCCTCGCAGAATGGAAATTCAGACTCCAGTCACAGGCACCGTTTTTGCTCAATGGAGAGACGAGACCCAGAATCGCCCTCCCTAAAGAGCGTTCCTGTTTAGCGATTTATCATAAATACAGAGCTGGGGCAAAATAAAACTAGAGTCGGCTGTATACAATGTATTCTAATTATGCTTTTATTGTTTTAGTCTTTATGCAAAGACTATCAGTGATTCAAAACCCGCAGTTGCATCGGTGAAAATACAAATAAGAAATCTTTGCATAACCACATTGCCTGTTAGCAGAAAGGGGGTTGAGTAAGGGTTTCAGGAACGGGTAGAGAAAAACCTGTCATCCTTATCTTCCACACTGTGACTGGCCACCCTCTCACCTTGGTCATTCATTTATTTTTGTCGTTTGAGGAAATTCTATTAGCATTTTAGCCAGGAACCAAAATGACTCGACTCAGACATAAATACAGAAACAAAAGCAAATCATATGGTATATTAAACTCTTGAAAAAAGCACACTTGAGTTTGAGGACAAGAAGCATTTTCGTCTCTGCATTCTCTTGTCAAAAACACAAACTATGGAGTGCGGCCCCCTTTCTTCCACTCTCCCCCGTATTTGCCAGAAACCTCACAGGCAAATTCCACAACCAGTTTTGATAATGTGCTCAAGTTAGAGGCTTGATGGCCCCTCTTACTTATGCCTCTTGTGTTGGGGGAGCTCAGCCTCATCCTGTGCAGCCCCTGAGATTGAATATAGAACCGTGGGGCGGAGGTTAGGAGTGTGCATTCCTGGGTGGTGGAAGATTGTAGCTTCATTTAAAAAGCCCATGATCCTCGCAAGAGCTCTAATTTTCCCTTCTTTATTTTACCTTTGACTTGTTTTTCGGTAAGTTATTCCACTCGTCATTATTGTACCGGGCCCATTTCAGAGATGAGGACACTGAGGCTCAGAGAGGCCAAGTGATCTGCTCAAGCTTATGCAGTTGGTAAATGGCAGGTTTTCTACCTCACCTGCCTTCCTCCCTGTTAGTCTGTTCCGAATCTTCCAGCGCACGTTGACTCTAAGAACGCATATCATATGCGGAAGCTTTCTGGCAAATAAGTGAAGGTTATCAGTATCAGTGCTAGCTACTGCTCAGTTAAGCACTGACTATACATCTGCTGAGCCAGGGGTGAGTATTAGCCCCACTTTACAGATGGGGAAACTGAGGCAGGCCAGTGCCAGAGCGTGGATTTGAGCCAGCTACGCTGAGCCCCGGAGAGGGTATCCCTCAGCACTGCGTCCTAGAATTCAGAAAAAGGAATTTGAAGAAAAAAAAAGGCGATTTTGCCATCCAATCCTAAAAAAATCCTCAAGCTTGGCCAGGGCTGGGGGTGGAGGAAGAGGGAGCTGGTAGCGTGGACTGAGCGTAGCTCAGAAAGGGCCGAGCCCAGCAAAAGTGGCAGCTCGCAGCGAGAATTGAAAACATACACGTGCAGACCTTGGAGATCATTCTTCTTCTCTTTCGCAGCAGAGTCATTGTCCTCGGGACCTGTCATAGCAGTTGCTCCATAGCTGAATTCTGGAACCTCCTTGGAGTTCTTTTTTAGCACTGAGCTCTTGGTGAGGGGGACCAGCTTTTTATCCTCCTTCACATCACACCCTGTGGGCAGGAGCATTGAATATGATTACTCATTAGTTCAGGGAGAAGTCACAGGGGGAACAAGGGGCTAACTCCTGTGTCCCTCTCCACCATCCAAAACCCTCCTCTTAGACTGAAGCCCTTAGAAACAGAGACACTAGGAGGGAGGTCTTCAACCTTGCTCACTGTTTTCAGCCTTGAGTTACGCTTCCATTAAGCATCGGAGTAATAAGAACAGCCCCGCAGTCTCCGGGCAGTGGATTTTAATTGCAGTTATGCTCAGGACCATCTGTAAAGCCCTGCGAATTTACAGAGATCATTCGTCTGGAGGTGCATATAATAACTAACGATGTTCGACAGTTTAAGAAGCAAAGCAAACTATTTTCGCCTCCCTTGGTATCCTCAAAGTACAGGGCAGCTCCAGCATGCCCATATCCCTTACTCAAGTTTAACTGTACCTACTTGTCCAAAAATAAAAATGTACACGTACGTTCGTATACACACACCCCAAATGCATAGACACAGAAGTACACGTACCTAGGTATGGCAATAAATTTCTCTGTTTACTCAGTGGTCCTTCTACTTTCCAACTAGACATTTATTCTGCTCTGCCCCAGGGAAAGGGAATCCATAACCCAAAGACAAAGAGAAACAGAAGTAGTTAATTTTCGGCCTTTGTGTTTCTAAGAGCCCAGGCCTTGGTGACTTAAAAGATTTTCAAGGGTAATTTTGACTCTAGGCAGTTTTTGTTTCATGTGCTGACTTTACAACCTACCCCTGAAAAAGGCACCTCTGTCCTTAGCCTTCTCTTTAAGCAGAGACTTTTATCCTGATCAGAAAGTCGATTTCCAAGGCCACTCAGCAGGACCTAACCCAGAGCGTCGGTCTTAAACCAGTACAATGAATTGGAATGAGAAGAGCCGGCCAGAGGTTACGGAGTTCAGCTCTGTACCTCCAAGCAGGTCATATTCACAAGGGTGCAGACACCATTTTTCACTGTATTTGTGGCGGGAAGCACCCCAGGCTCCCATTCACCAATTACCATGACACCATTTAGAAGAGAATGCCAGGAGACCAAAAAGAGGGGGGAAAGCCATTGTCATAACTCTTCGCAGGAATACCTGGTTTCACAATTTATACTTAACTGCTGACACTTGAAAAGTCGAACATTTTGGTAAAATGAATCAAGCTGTAATGTTTCTTTTATGAGATCCCCTCGCGGGAAAGGGAGGTTTGGCACCTTGTGGCGCCCAAGCGTAGTTATCCATCATAGTAGTCGGCTGTCCTAGCCAGCTTCTCAGAGGTCACGCGATCGAACCGACAGCTCTCACAACTATATTAGTGCTTACGGAACAGGAATTGGGGCACCAGATAAAAATTACCTGGTCTAATAGGCAGCGAACAATTTTCACTCAATAAAATTATAAGCCAAATCATTCATTTCATAACACTCTGGCTAATTTATTTGTTGACCTTTTATTAGCCATAGCTCTTCAGTGGTATTAACTGCAACTCAGACAAAATCTCTTGTTCATTTCACTTCCATTGATTTTTTTTTTTTTCCATTGAGGCAATAACGGCTGCTTAAAAACAGCCTTTTTCTTTCGACTGTAAAAGTCAATCATGTAAGTTAGTATGTCTTACGTTGATACAGCTGCCTTAGCTTACAACCTACTTCAATTTCATGTGCTTCAGAAGTCTTCTATGCCATGTTTGCGACAAAGGCACAGCTCTCTGGCGTGCCTCTAGCCACGTGGCGTGAGGGTACATAGTGATATGTTTGCGAAGGAAGAGGGCTCTCATCTAATCTGGATAGAACATCGACATTAAAATCAGAGAAGGTGCCGAAGTGCCCCCGCATTTTCTTTAGACCTGACCAGAATGCCTTCGATGCCTTTTGTATTAAGAGCAGTAGAGCCTTTCAGGTTACTTAATTCCTTTGTTCTGAAAATTTCTGCAGATTTTAATTGGGACTTGACTTTTATTTTTCTTTAAAGACTATGGGCAATGAGTGTGTGCTGGAACGTTCGGTAAGCTTCGGCTGAAGCTTCTTATATAATAAAATACTGTGAAGTCTTTAGAATGCAGGGTTGTAAAATATAATTGTTACGCATTTGGCATTTTATGCCTCCCTAGAAATAACCACTTGCTACCTACACCTCATCTATGCTCCTCCTTTCCATTTCAATTTACTCTAAAGTGGTCCTTAGCCATAATGAGAATGCCCCTTTCAACAGAAACATGTTTAATTATATCCATGCTAAATGTAAGTGACTCTTCTCAGTCATAGGGCTTCTGAGTAAAGAGCGCTTGAAGTGTGACACGAAAGGTTTCTAATGATCTGCGGTCAGCTCTCTTTCGAGAAGTTCATATTACCAGAAAAATGAAAAATCTGAGGAATGTCTCAGAGGATCGGAAACTAAACAGTGCTCAAGTATTATTTCGGTTTGTTTTACTCCTTTCCTCCCTGCCCTCGTGATATGATTTTTTAGAATGCAAAGTCTGACATTGTGGAATTTTCCATTAGGCTGAATAAACACCAAGGACGTTGGGATATAAAACTACCCTGCCCAGAAATCACCTCTCAGTACAACTAGTATTTATTGTTTTGTACATAGAGCTCTGCAGGGAATGGGCTGCAAGGAACTTCCAATCAGTTTTTCAGCTTTTGGGCGTTCCGATCAGCCGTGTCACCCAGACTTTCGGAAGGAAGCAGGGAAAGAGCTAGAGCTAAGAGGCTAGTGAACTGGGTATACTGTGCAAAATCTGGACCCTTCGGTAAACTCTGGAGTGAGGCGGCAAATGAAATTAATGCTGATTCCACTGATAGATGTTTATCGCCTCTAACCCGAGAGTGATCATGCCACTCCACGCCATTTTGTGTTGCTGGTATTTGGACCCATTGCATCTTGAATCTCCTGATAAAGCAAAGCAGATTGTTGATAAATGGGTGTCAGGCAAATGTGCAGTGAGAGAAAGCTATTGTGCTTATTTCTCAGGAATCGCTCAAGTCAACTTGACTTTGTA
Organism: Nasua narica; assembly: GCA_028533885.1. Lineage (NCBI taxonomy): Eukaryota > Metazoa > Chordata > Mammalia > Carnivora > Procyonidae > Nasua > Nasua narica. Next base: position 94,612,137 of record CM052809.1, read on the forward strand.
GTGTAGCTTCTGTTTTCTTCTACATCCTGCAAAACATTCCCCGCTTGAAGGAGCGTTAAGCCAAGTACCGACTGTCCTCCCAAATTGCTGAAGTATCCCTGGGCTTTAATATTATAGGGGGTCCCCAGAGTCTTCAAAATCTCATTCAGAAATTTGAAATTAATGTTGTGTTGGTAAATAGGTATCCCTCTGGCTTTATGAGTTGGTATATGTGCTCTGAATGAAGGAAAGTTCCGGCCATATCCCCTGCTCATCCGGGTTTGAATTACTCAGAACACTGAATTGGGTTTATAAACGGACACCATATTGGACAGTTAGACAAACTTATGTTTCACCCTAGAAGGTTAGATGTGGCCAGTGAATATGGGCTTATTGCTTATACATTTGAGGGCAGACACTGAAGAGAAGATACACATGGAAGGGAAATAATCCCCAGAGATTTTACTGTTATGAACCCAAAAGAGAGATGAGTTAGCCATATCTGCACATCAGATATTATATGCCTGGTCCTCAAGACTGTGCAAATGCCTGAGTATTTCTAAGGGTCTAAGACTACAGTTAATAAAAGGCTGATGTACATCAAGACCAACCTCATGTTGCTAGCAGCCTATAATTTGAGATAATGTCTGTGCCCAACATGATTCATTATATTAATCACAAAATTAAAATGTAAGCACAAGCCAGCAGGAGTAAAGAGCAAATTCATAAAAGAAAAAAAAAGTGGCATAAAAAACCCCCACAGTGATCAAGACTTGACCTTGGGGGAATTCATAGATTGGATTAAAAGGTCTAGAGCCAAATGGAACACCGCATTTAAGTCTTCTGCTTTTATAAACGAGGCCAAATATATGCCTTTGTCATTTCATCATATAAATCAAGCATATACTTTTAAAAATCAGAAACTATCTCAGAATAAACTTTTCAACAAGAATTTCTCAAGGCCTGTGGTCTGCTGGACATTATGCTAGGGGCTTAGAGAAGTTGGTCAGATACTCACGACCTCAAAGGCCCTACAGTCTAGTGGTGGAGAGTGAAGACTAAACACAGTTAAAATCAGAGCGAAATGAGCCCACAGCATCTACTGTTGTGCTGAGCTGGGTGGAGCAGTCAGCACTGTTTCTCAGAGGAATGAGGGAGGTTGGAAGCTGTGGTGAGGGTAGAATTCCTTCTGATAGAAGAGTGTAATTCTCAAGAGCACGGGCTCTGATGCCTAACACCCGAGACTGAACCCCTGCTCAGCCAGTCGTCAGCTGTGTAGACTCAGGGAAAGCTGGCTCTCCTCCCTGAGTCTTAGTTTCCTCGTCTGCCAAATGGTGGTATGAACAGCACCTTAAGACTCTCTCTCTGTGAAGCCTGGATGAGTCCGTGTTCCACTTTCAACTAACGACAGTTATTTTTATCATTAACCAAACCATGATCACCACCTTCATTCCCAGGCTTTGGAGGATGAGGAGGCATTGTAAATGGCCACAGTTTGAAGCCAGCATTCCAAATAAAGAAAAAGTAAAAGGAGAGAAGGTCTGGAGATGGGAAAGAGCCAACACTTTAGGGCTTCTAGGCTAGGGGGAGGACTAGCTAGACCAGAATAGAGAGCAGTTCTTCAGATGTGTAGGGAGAGGAGACGGGGTAAAGAGGACCAGATGATGGGGAGAATCTTCTGTAACCCCATAGAACCCTGTACCTTAATTCTGGGAGGATAATCTACCTTGAAAAGTGCTGGAGAGCAATGTTGACTACTGGGGCAACAAGAAGCTCAAAAATTATTTGCCAATTGGTGGGGTTGCAACATAGGAAGTAAAGATGAATCTTCCTTCTGTATTTGTAGCCCATTCAGCATCTTTATTATAAAGGCTCTGAAACATAAGTAAAAACCCATAACAATTATGCTTGAACTGTTTGTTGGAGTTGGGTTTCCCCAGTGTTTCTGTAGACTCTAAATAGTTTATCCCCTTTTTTCTTTGCAGAACCCCATTCACATTATCATCAGCCAATGGTCGTAACAGGACAGGGGAAACCAGGTTTTAACTGTGAGAGAAAACAGATCAGTGAAAGTTGTTGTTTTTAAGGAATAAACATTTTTTTTTTTGTTTCTTTAAGAGAGGAGATCCAAGGCCATGAAAAGAAAAATAGTCTGACTAAGGATGTAGATTGGAAAACAAGCATTAGCTCTATAAGGAGACTCTGGGGCTTTTCAATATTTAGTATAGTAGTATTTGTCTTCTTTATTCCCTACTGGGATTTTTTTTTTAATCCAAGGATAGGATTAATTATCTTAGAAGAATCTAATCTCTACCTTCATCTTTTAAACTGCAAGCAGGGAGATGTTTTAAACATTATGAAAAGAAGAGAAAATCTCTCCTGACAAATAAATGCCTTGAAAAATTAGATATTAGTACTAGTCAAGTGCTCTTTCTTTTCAGAAATATTAAAATTGCATATTAGAATGGAAGGATCCTTATACTATATTCCCTCCTAATGCCACAAAAAATAAGACTTTAGGAACAATTTCAGAGACAAAAGATTATATGAAACATCCAGTTCTTCCCCTTATGGGAAATTTCTTTCTTTTTTTTTTTTTAACATCTCAGGCTCAATCATTTCCTAATGTGAAATTACAGATTTTTCAAATTACCATATAAAACTGCGAAAAAATTACACTTGTGACCACAGAAGAGATAGCATACACTATCAATTTGATTTTAAAAGGCATACATCTTTTATACTACCTGTCATTTTTATAATGCCTTTTACAAATTTAATCAATACATTTTAACATTCTATATACTTTAAGTGCAATATACAATAAATATTCAAGTTTCATCTTAAACATGCTTTAGCCTTTAAATTGTTAAAACTGCAGTGCCCTTTCAATCTACTTACATAATGTCATAAAATATACATTTCAAGGTAAATGAAGTCAGCTACTTCAATTTAGTCCCTCAAACTGGTAGTAAATGAGAGGTTAACACTATGGTGCCAAACCCATTATTGAGTAAATTTAGCACCTTGGACAGCTCTGTAAAATCTTTATTGCTTTCCTGACCTGCTCGTCATGTTCTGTCTGTGTGTTCAGTGGCTCTCAGCTCTGATTGAAAGGCAATATATTAGATCCCCAACACAAACACGCTTGGGGGCTAGTTCACTGGGAGCGTAATGACATGGAGGTGAGAGCAATTTTCTGGTCACCAAAATCCAAGCACCTTGCAGGTCCATTGCACTAACTCATAGAGGACCCAGAAATTTCCTTTCTCCTTCCCATTTGCAGAAATAACTAATAGAAGCTGAATCACACTGGCAAAGCTGAACCAAATGTGGGCCGTTCCTTAAATCCCTACATCAATTTTGCAGTGAAGGACCTATGAGAATGGGCAAGATATCATTTAAGGAAATCACTTTCAGGACAAAAATCCAGGTTCACTCTCCGTAAGACTGCCGGGCTGAAGTGATGTTGGGCTAATGACTGTCCTATGGCCGTGTGCCTAGTGGGAAAGCGTGACCCAGCTCTTTGGGTGGAAGAAGGATGTAACTTTATGAAGCAAGACTCACATGTTTCATTTTCAAAGGATTAAATGGTGATTCGAGCTCTCGGTATTGAATAAGCAGAAAAAGAAACAGTTGGATTGTGTCATTGGAAAACTTTATCATCAAAAATATATGAGAGTAAAATGTATAGCATACACGAGTCGTTGGAATTTTTTCAGGTTTATAAAAACTTCAAAGGTCTTGGAGTTTATTTGGAACTTCCCTCCTCCCTGGATCTGTGAAATTAATTAAAATAAGCACTATACAGATCCTCCAGGATAGTGTTCTGAGACTGAAATTCACAAGTGCAGTTTCTGACTGCACCTCATCTTGCTTTTTGACAAACAGGAGACTTGTTTTTTTTCCTAAAATGAAAAGAAAGAAAAATACCTTCTCTGCCAAACCCAAACACTGGTATAAATATTTATTTGGAGAAATAAATGAACGTAGACCCAGAGAAGTCAAATCTTAGTAAATAAACTAACTTGATCCTATTTTGTTTTAATCTTTCCTAAGAGCCAGATAAAGCCATGAGGTTTTAGTGAAAGCAGCACAGGCCGAATTTGATACAGGGATAGGGTTTAGTGTGGCCATACTGCAGTAAATTATTAACTGCTGTGGTCAGACAATACTGTGAACAAAAAGTGGTAAATTATCTTGTAGCTTGCATTAAAAAAATAAATTGTTTCAGATGTATTGATTCAAACTCCATTGATTATATAATGCTTTTCACTCCTTATATGAAAAATAACTGAACAGTTTTATAAATGGGGTCTAGCAACTTAAGGCAAGCATAAATGTTTATTGAGAAGTGAAAACCCCTCTATCTCATTTTTGAATTTAGGACATTATCTATGTCATACGTAGATACTGCAGTATGACAACTATTTTATCTTATATTATAGAAAATTTAAAATTGAAAAATGCTAATATGTATCTAAAAGCTTGTCATTTCAAGAGTTATTCAATGATTTTTGAAGAGGCTATGGTGACAGCAAAATGAATGTAATTATATCCCTATTTTCTGATCAGTGTCTACAGTATATGAAAATCGAACACCGTTGCTTCTCCATGCAGAAATCTATTGTGTAAAATATTTAAAGTTAAACTTCTTTTTGAAACTTTACCCACGGCCAAAAAAAAAAAACAACCAAAAAAAGTAAACATATCTTCTTGCCAATCACCTCTGGTAATCATGCCACACCTTTAGGTTTGCTTCTCTGATAAGCCTCCATTTTACAAGCTTAACTTCCCTCTTCATCTTCCAGTATAAATGAATCTGGAGAAAATTAAGGCAGAGTGAAGAGGGAGCGACTTCTTTAGGTTAAAGAAAAAAATTATCACCACACACACTTTTGTAGAATGGGCTATTTATTAGAAATAAGCATGCAGGCTAAATAGGGAGGCCCACCTCAATGAAAAGAGGGAGACATTTTATTTTTCTTCAACTGGAATGAAAAGCAGAGCATATATCTAGGATGAGAATGAATGAGCAAATGGGGAAAATGACAAACAATACTGAAATAGCAAAGGATTGCTATAAAAGAAACAGACTCTGCCAGTCATGAAAATTGGTGCAGAGGGAGCTTCTGGAGGCAGGAGACTCCTTCTGTAAGAGCCTCTAACAAACAGTGCATTGCCTCAGAAATGTGGGTTTACTCCATCACTCCCTCATATCCTGGCGCTGCCACATAAGGGAGATAAACAAAAGAAGTTTAGTGCTACATGCTTCTAGTAGCCAAAGATTGATTGGAAATTCCTTGAAAATGACCCGTCTGATAAGGTCATGGTTCCTGGAATAAGCAATTAAGTACTAAATAAACACATCTTAGGGATTCATAACGTGTACCGAATGACATCGATTGTAGTAATCTAGTAAATGACCTCGCAATTGTATTCAGCAATAAACATATGAGTGCTTTATCGTGCCTATGGCAGACTATTGAGTGATGTATTTTATCTTGCAGTACCAATGATGCTCACCTTTTGACTCAATTAAGTGTGTATGTGAACAGGGATAAATTGGTGATTTAACACCATTCTGGGGTTCCCCGAGCTACTGCCTCGAAAGCAGTGAGTTCACGAAGTATGGCCAGAGGGAGCCGGAACGTGATCTCGGGAAAAGACAATAACAATTGGCCGTCACTCGGAGGATTGCATCTGCTTGTCTCTTGACAGGAAGTCATCCTCAAACGGGCCGCGGATCTGGTGGAGGCGCTGTACGGAATGCCACACAACAACCAGGTGAGCGGCCCGGGGGCTTGAACCTGCGTCGGCCTCCATGTTCGGTGGAGGAGCGCAGATTCCTCATTGCGTCGAGGAAGGGTGAAAAGTATGAAAGCCACTTGCATGAGTTCAGTGTCATCCGGACGTAACGTGTCAGGCTACTGTTCAGTTCTCCTCTCTTATTCTGGACTTCTTCTATTACCTTTTCTGGGGAATCGTTCTCCTTAGGAGAACAGGTCCTCCATGTAAAGCGAATCTTCCAGGGAACGTGCTTCATAATTGAGGAGGAGAGTTACTAATGTTTTATTTTACTCCTCTCGGGGTTTCAAACAAATTTACGAGGAAAAAGGGGGTTTAATTTTTTCTCCTAAAGTGCATAATAAGGCCCGAATACAATTGTCTGCTTCTATTCCTGGAGCAAGTCCCGTATATGCTTCACATTGCTCTGGAAACATGGAGTCTGAGCAATCATTCACTCCTTTTTGTGTCACTCGAACCAGTGTCCACGGGACAGAGTTCCACTAACAGTCGCGGACAGAGGGAGTCATCGACAACCTGCCCTTAACTTTAGCAGGGGAGAAGAGCTGCAGCCTCTGCGTGTGTGTGTGTGTGTCTGTGTGTGTGTGTGGCGGGGTGGGGGGTTCCTGTGTGTCACCGGCAGTGACAGGAAACCCCACGCTGTCATACACAGTGAGGCAGTATGGAGGGATGGCTGAGACAGCGGCCCTTCGATGTCAGATAAGCAAGGTTATGCCGCCCAGCTCTGTCCTTAAACAGGCGAGTGTGGCGATGTGAGCCCTTCACGTCTCTCTGCACCTCAGTTCCCCATTTGCAATATGGGCCCAATGATGATGAGACTTGTCCCAAGTTTGCTCCAGGTTTGCTGAGAGGTTGCAGAACTTAACGCCCAGAGCACGGTGCCTGGCATATAATAAACACTGGAAAAGACGGTTTTCCCGGGAGTATGACTAGGGGTAGCTAAAGGGGAGATTCCTTTTACTTTGCAGGAAATTATTCTGAAGAGAGCGGCCGACATCGCAGAGGCCCTGTACAGTGTGCCCCGCAACCACAGCCAGCTCCCGGCCCTCACGAACACCTCGGTGCACGCGGGGATGATGGGCGTCAACTCCTTCAGCGGACAGCTGGCTGTGAATGTCTCCGAGGCATCGCAGGCCACCAGTCAGGGTCAGGAGCCTGCCTCCCCCCTCCCCATTGCCCTGCCCCTTCTTCACGCCACCGCCCCCACCCAGACTGCAGATCTCACCATTTATTTGGCCCAAAACAGTTTTGGTTTTTGGTTTTTGGGGTTTGTTTTTTTTTTTTTTTTTTTTAGATTTTATTTATTTGTTAGAGAGAGAGCACAAGCAGGCAGAAAGGCAGGCAGAGGCAGAGAGAGAAGCAGGCTCCCCACGGAGCAAGAAGCCCCATGCGGGACTTGATCCCAGGACCCCGGGATCACGATCTGAGCCGAAGGCAGTCGCCTAACCAACTGAGCCACCCAGGCGTCCCCACAAAAGTTTTTATTTAAAAAACATTTTCTAAAAAAAAAAAAAATAAAATAAAAAACATTTTCTTCTCTCAAAGCGGGGATTCCTAGATTGTGCGTAGCAAGCACTGCTGTAGAATCTGGGTGAGAGCAGTCACGACTGGCAGGGTGCTCTCCGAGGCTAGGAAGGAGGCATGTACTTCGCCGCCTCCCCATTTGACTTTTCACTATAAACCATGGTGACAGATCGCAAAGAGGGCTGGAATTAAAGTTCTGAGGGGCCAAAGCCCATCATCCTCGCCCAGGGAATAGGAACCTGTTAACTCCAGGGTACATCTCTTAGATTGGGATTTATTTCTGCTCCAAAATGATAATTTATAGGCCCTGCATTGCCACTTCTCACAGCCCCGCTAAGTATTTATGATCTCCTAAGAAATGTGTGTTTTGCTCGCTTCCCATTTTAATCACAGAGCTAGTGCCACCGACCCACGCGCATGAATCACCCAGCCCCTTCCCTCTGGGCCGCGGTGACCGGGCAAGACCCAGAGACCTTGCTGTCCCCAGCCTCCCCGGATTGCCACCCTCACCCCCGGCTTTGCCCCACCCCTCAGGTTTCACCCGCAACTCGAGCAGCGTGTCGCCGCACGGGTACGTGCCGAGCACCACCCCGCAGCAGACCAACTATAACTCCGTCAGCACGAGCATGAACGGATACGGCACGGCCGCCATGTCCAATCTGGGCGGCTCCCCGACCTTCCTCAACGGCTCCGCTGCCAACTCGCCCTATGCCAGTGAGTAACCTGTGCGTCCTGCATTTCTGCGTGCTTGTGCTCCGAGAGCGGGGCGTCGTGCCGTGTGGCCCACCGCGCGGGTCTCCGCAGCCCGAGGGCCCCCCACCCAGGGGATGCTAGGGAAGGCGCCATTTGTCTCCTGCAGAAGTCTCTGCCCCTCACCTTCCTCATCCCAAAGCTCCCTCCTTGTCAGAACCTGGCTGCCACCCAAAGCAGCTGTAGGATGTCATCACCAGAACCCAAGCTTCAAGTCTGAGTGGAGGTGGGTTTGACTCCTGCTTCTGCCGGTTACTGACTGGCAGCCTTGTGCAAGTTCTCGCCTCTCCAAGCCTCAGTTTGCTCATCTGTGAAATGGGGATGGCACTAACACCCACCCCATATAGTAGTTGTGAGACTTTGATAAAATAACGCATGGCATGAGCTCATCCTGATGCCTGATGCACGGAGGTGGAGTCAGGAAATCTAAATCCTCACGATGACGGAAGGATCTTAGGAGAAGCTGCTAGTGCAGCATCGCCACAAGCTGAAACTTAACATCTCTCCCTTTAGGAATAGGACTCCTTTGTTGTTGTTGTTGTGTTAATGCTTGGAATTTTTCCCCTTTGGGCTTGGTGTGTACTAGAAAACAAACAACAGCAACGACAAAAACAACAACAAAAACACTTTATTTTTTCCAAAAAATCTGGCAAGATGAAAAAAAAAACCAGAGAAACACAATTTTTTTTTTTTTTTGGTGACTTGTCCTTGATTTAAAAAAGTTTAGCTTCAGGAATTTTCAGTACAATATTTAGATTGCATCTAAAGAAGCTCAGGGAACTGACATCCTTACTTATAAAATGTCCTGGGCTTTGTCTCTACAATCTCTCCATCTCCCTCTGAGGATTTATACGTAGATAACCAAGTTTTTCTTGGACAGTGTGGGCAACTCTTCTGTTTTGTGAAATGAGGCCGAACTCTTAGACATTTGTGGAATGATAGAAGATGTGCTGTTAAATGAAAGAATACTCATTTTTTAAAGAAGAGTCTTGGCTGAAAGAACCTAAAAACCGTGCTGTGTCTGATGGTGGAAATGTGGAGTGTTCTAACCCTTTGAAAGAGGAAAGATCATTCTTGGCCTTTGAGAGAGGTTATTTCTGAAAGTAACACTTAGGGCCTTTTACTTTCTTGGTGAATTTTTACGCTCAGTGTGTGCTCAATTTTATATTTCCACTTTATCCGTTCAGAATCAGCAGCTTTTTATACGTTTGAAATTCCCCCCAAATAATCTGCATACATTATATCTGCCTGCTGGAGTCAGTGGGACCAGTTTCAGGATTTTGATTCATCGAAAGATTGTTTCTCATAGATCTATCATTCCAGTGTTCTGCCATCTACTCAATCAGAAAATGTTTCCATCATGACCTGAAAATTAAAAGGTGGCATTCTTAATTAAATCAATAAACTAATTGCTATATGGTAGCAATTCAATTTAGGGGCTGGGATTGCTGTCTTCCCAAGCCCATGCAGACGCCCAGCAACTTCAGCCCGAGATTGCATCTGTCAGACTGTGAAACTTCCAACATTTAATTTCCATTAATTGATTTCCTCAGTGCTCACAAATATAGTATTAAATTCTCAAATAGGCTCTCAGATGGGACGGTTTTATCTGCATAAATGCAAATAAAACAATAAACACAAAGCCCAGCTGATTTGAATTTTTGCCTCCATAATATTTAATTATTCATAAACCACTCATGTTGAAAAATTCTGAACAGAATAAAAAATAAAATAAGACATTGCACTGGTGAGCACACTTTGTGGTGTGGTGGCTGATAACTAATAATGTTATAACAAATGTAGCTGCTTGACTATATTTCACCCTTTCCTCTGTTAACCACCCCCCTCAAACTCCCCACCTCTAAATACACATAATGATCGCATTTGCCAACGAGATTAATTGCCTTCCTCAGTGAACCAGCAGGATTTCAAGTCTACGAATATTTAAAAATCAAACCTCCAGTGCAGGAGTTTTGCAATTTAAATGGGTGTTATTATTGAGCGTATTTTCACATTTACAAATCCTAAGAGATGTATAAAAATGCTGGCCTCATTAAAAGAAAAAGTACAGTGTAGAACAGGTTTGGAAAACTCTGAGGATGGCGGCCCAGGGTTCTCTCTGTCAAGCACTTGGCGCCTTTGGAGTGTGTCCTGCTGAGGGCTGATTCCGCGGGGTCATTTCCCACCCCTCCCAAGGCAGTTGCCACCCAGGCCTGTTTGATTCCCACTTCCCTCTTTCCACAGCCAGGAGGCCGAGGGAAGGCCAGCCCCCTCCACGGCGATCTAGACCCGGTGGCTCATGGAAAGGGGACCTGTTTCCCTGGTGATCGCTTTCTTTGGAGGGGAGTGTAGTGGAAAGGACACTGGATTTGGGTCTGGTTCCTGGCCTCAGCACATTCCGGCTCTAGCCCTCGGCCAGGCATGTCCCTAAACTATTTTCTCAGGCTCCATTTGCTCGGCTTGCTGAGGTGTAAAAAGGATGCAATAGGCCCCAACTTAAGGTCGCTTTGACAGTGACATAAGAGGAAAAAGAGGTGAAGATTCTTGTGAATGATAAAGCAATATGTAATGTTTATTACATCATGGGAAAAATAATCCAGTGGAAGGAAGGACTTAGAATTTGAATTAAATGCTTGAAAATTTCTGGGCGGTATCCATACTTTCCCTGAGGAGATGGAGGGAATAGAAGGTGAGTGTATGAAAATACTGGTCTTGAGTGGAGAGGACTCACTGTGTGCGAAATCTCTGTCTCCTGAAGTACCTATGAGATTATTAGCACCTAAAGAAATATGAATGGCCAGGCTGAAGGGACCATGGTCGGTAGAGGACATGCAGCCACGAAACTCATGTCTCCAAGCAACTAGCTTCTCTCCCTCCATGAATTGCCAAAATTCTCCCATCATTGATAATCCACAGCCCCACTACCACTACACTGTGCGTATTTACACAAAGCTCCTGTCCTACTGCTCATTAATTCACAGGCATTCACCTACAGCTCCAGGGGGGATAGAATGAGTTCGCAACTTTGGCTTGTGGTTCTGCGTTATCCACAAATATTGCCTGTGGCGGTCTATTTATCCACCTGGCCTCCTACCTGCCTCAATCTGTGTGTGTGAAGCGTTCAGGCACAGTCGTATCCTTCAGGAACTCGTAGCTTCGTGGGGAGAACAGGGACACACACCCACCTCCCCCCATCTGCCAATGCTTTAGTTTGGAATCCTGACATTACCTTCAACCCACCCTTCCGCACACCTCTCATCCTATCGCTGACCACACGGTCTCAGGCTGGCCTCCTCCTGTGCCTTACATTCCCAGCACTTTTGCTAGAATCTTAGTTTAGGCCCCATCTGGAATGCTTCCTTTGACACCTCCCCCATGAAGCCTTCCTTGGTTCTCTTCCCCACCTCTGCACAGCTGGCCATGCTCACCTTTGTCATTATTTTGTGCTACACTATCCCTTATAAGAGCACTTTTGTTTCACAGCCTGGGATGCCCCAGCGCCTAGGCACATAGTAGGCCCACAATAAACACATAGAAGATCACCACCAACAAAAGGTAGCCCATACCAAGTACCAACTGGTGAAAGCAAATGAGATTCCAAGAGTTCAGGGAAGGCTCGTGCTGGCAGGGTGGCCCAAGCAGGGTGGCTGGGTGAAGGGCAGAGCTGAGCTGCCTCATCTCAGCACGCCAGGAGAGGCGCTGATTTCTCCTTTCCCATTGCCCCACCCAGTTGTGCCATCCAGCCCCACCATGGCCTCCTCCACAAGCCTCCCCTCCAACTGCAGCAGCTCCTCGGGCATCTTCTCCTTCTCACCAGCCAACATGGTCTCAGCCGTGAAACAGAAGAGTGCTTTCGCGCCAGTCGTCAGACCCCAGACCTCCCCGCCACCCACCTGCACCAGCACCAATGGGAACAGCCTGCAAGGTAAGCCCCACCCAAGCCAACAGGAGGCCCTGACTTCACCCTCCCAGGGCCTGAAGCAGATGCGTCACTGCTGCGAGGGATCAGCCTCAGGCTGGCCTGCTTCTCTCTGCCCCCCTTTTGTTTGTTCCTCTGTGTGCACTGTCTTTGGCCCCTGGCCCCTGGCCCCACACATCCCTTCTCTGCTAGAGTTGCCTGAGCTGTTCTCTTCCCAACTCCAGCAATTCTGCTCAGGCCCGGGATTTGCTTAAGAATACTATTTCCACTTACTAATATCCTCATTTCTCTTTTCTCCTCTTTCATTCCCCGTGGTCGCCATAATCAGACCAGTCTTTTGTGGACTCTAGCAAGTTCTCCACTGCAGGGTCTCTCCCGGGACTGGCCTTCTCCTGAAGTAGGTCACTCAACTTCCCTTCCTGTTGCCTGTGTCAGAGTGAGCGTGTGTGGGGCTGATTATGGGGAGTGGGTGAGCCATGGCCTGACCAGAACCCTGAGGTTAGAGCGCTGTGGACCTAAGGCCCGAGACTGACTGCTGGGAACCAGAAACCCCAGATGGTTACTAGAGTATTCTGTTTCAGTTAAAATTGTTCCATTTTGGTCCCCATCGTGGAGTATGGAATACAAGAGTTACCAAGAATTGAGGTGACCTCTCTACTCATTGAAGAAAGAGAACCTCACCCTTTTAAAATGGGGCCGCCGTGTCTCACATTTTTCTCGTGTGCCAGCCCTGTTGGCCCGCACAAGCTCATTCATCCCTCACAGCAGGATGTGTGCTGGGCATTCGAGGCCCCTACTTTATGGATGAGAAAACTCAAGGTTAGGGAGGTTGTGAAATTGTTTGACTTCCAGCAGTAGTGTATGGCCAAAGCTGGCTTCAAACTCAGGCGCAGAAATTCATCTCCTCCTTCCATCTCCCAAGCACTGTATTACTCAGAGGGGGTAAAAAGGATGCACCCAGGAATCCTAAGGCAGCTGGCAGGGAAATAAGATCAAGAAAATAATCAGCTACCATTTATTTAGCCCTGAACCGTGTGTTGGTGCTGTGCTCTGCACTGAGCATACTTTATCTTATTTAATCCCCACCACCTCCTGGTGAAATACGAGGATATTATGATCTCTGTTGTACAGACGATAAAGCTGAGGCTCAAGGAGAGTAAATACCTGCCTATAGGCATTGCCCCTAAATGGTGGAGATGAATGTAAACCCCACAGGGTCTGTGCCCCGAACCCCCAGCCTCCACGGCTCCCCACAGTGCCTTCCCTCAGTGGTCGTCATGCCACCCTCACTGATGGAGGTCAGCCACGGGGGCGGGAGGGGTCAGGAGGCTGGCATACCCATCTGGCATCTCTCAGCCCTCTCTAATGCATATGTACATTATGTATTGTATGTTATATATGTATGTTATTTGTGTTGTTTGTGCAGAGTACACAGGTACTCTGGACGCTTTACTTGCTATAGTCTTACATGGATTCTTCCAAAGACCCTATGAAATCAGTACTGTTCCCTTTATAGAGATGGGTAAATTCAGGCCCAGTTTGCTCAGGGTCACACAGCTAGTACCGATGGAGCCAAAACTGAACCCAAGCCGCGTGATTCTGGAACCTGAGCTCCTAATCACTGTGACTTTCTGACTCCAGACAGGCTCAGCTAAACATTCCTCAGAAACCTGCTGGCAAATCTGGCCAACACAGCCAAAGTCATGCCCGGAATGGCAGGCTCGTGGCCCTCCCTTGAACAGCACTGGCAAAGCTGTCTCAAAGGGCAGAGGACGGTGATCTGAGCTACATTTCAGGCAACATTACTCACCGTGGGTCACGCCTGCACACAGGGGAGTCCCCCATTCGTACACACTGGAGTCTTTTTCGGCTGAAAATAATGCTTTGTCACCCTCAGTAGACCTCCGGCTGGCAAACTAAGGATCTAATGCTTAGGCGAACGTAACTTATAATGGCTTTACACAAGGATAAGTCCTATGGAAACGGAAATCTGCCGTTCTTGAGCTGCCTATCGCAACCCTCGTTAAGACACGGATTTGATATCAAAATAAGATAGAATGGGGTTTGGAATCAGAAGCTGAGAGGTGGGGCTTGAGACGCAAAGGCCTGCAGCTCTTGCGAGGTCAGCAGCCGGATCCCTGGCCCGCAGTGACTCAAGCAGACAGCCCTTCTGCGAGGCCCAGTGTCTTGGCCTGTGTGTGCACCGAGGGGGGAGCCGACGAGACTGAAAACAGGGACTCAGCCCAGACGGTAGAATGTCCTGGGTTTAGGGAACATCCGCTGGTGTGTGTGTGTACGCGCGTGCGTGCGCGCATGTGCAGCTGCTCTTAAGTAATAATGAAATGGCTTCAAGACAGAGACCCCTACAAAATTTGTTCATTTGTCACCCAGGGCATTTCTAACCCAAGTCTGCACGGGTTCCGAAAGTACAGCGGCTGTTCCCCATGTTCTGCTTAAAGACAACCGAATCGCCATCTCTTCATCACATTTCTCACACACAGCTGCACGGTGGGGAGGGTTCAAGGTGAAATTCAGGGACACACTTTGTGCTGAATTTGCTATCGTGGACGACATTGCCCTTGCCTTCTGTTTGAGCATGTGTCCAGGAGAGTCTTTCTGCTGGTTTTTGTTTTTCCAATACATGATGTGCCAAACGGCAGTGGCGGGGGTGGGGAGGTGGGCAGGGGAGGAGGTAGGAGTAGAGAAATTAAAGTCGAGTTAACTGACACAATTTTCCTTGAAGTTGTCCTGTCTTCCTGCCGCCCTCACCAGGCAGGGCCCAGACACCTAGGATTGCACCTTGGCCCTCTGTACACCATCCCTGCTGCCCAGACTGCACTATACCATTGCTTCTGGGAGCTCCTCCCTGAGACCTTGGGGTCTTCCGTGAAGAGACACTGGGATGAGGGACTCCTAGACCTGCAACTAAAGAATGACCTCATTGTTAGTTTCCTAAACTTGCTTGTCTATGGGGAAAGGACGTCGGAGTTTTATAGAACGGTGTTGGGGGGGGCTCTGAAGTGTTACTCGCCCCCTTCTACTTTTCATCGTTACAGTGATTTCATTTGGACCCACCTCGTTCAGAACTGTGGTCACTAAGACAGGGCAAGTGACAAAGGAAGAGTTGGTTAAGCAAACGGACTATATAAATAAGATCAGAGGTCACATTATTTAGGCTGTTTGAGGGTTTTAAAGACCTGTGTACCTCCAGCTGCCACTCTACTAATAGTACATCATTCTGGGTTTTTTTAGCCAGCTCCTGAAAGGCCTTTTCCCCAGGGGCCCTGTCTTGGCCTCCTCTAGTGACTGCATGTATGTTTATTCCCCGATGAACACGCGTTATAATCTCACATGATAGTGATGACAATGGTCACAGCTACTAACATGGGAGGGCTGGTTCCCTGCCAGGCTTCTGTATTATCTCATTCCTAGCCACCCTTAATGTAGGCTCTTTGCTGTTCTATAGATGCAGATACTGAGCCTTGGAGCCAAGGTGGCTCCTCCAGGGTGACACAGCTAGCAAATTGGGAGAGTCTGGAGTTAAAACCCTAGCGGGTTGATACCGTGTAAGCCCCTGTGCTCTCAGGTCATACTGTCGTGAAGTCACGGGGTCAGGCCCAGGTGGACTATAAAATGCTGGTCTTCAAATCTCTCCCTGTGTTAAAGGAAACACAACACCACAGTAAAGCAAACAGATTTCCCTGGGAGAGACTGGGCACCCACCTGTGGAAGTTCAGAGGAGGGAAAGATCAGGGAGAATTCAGAACAGCCACATGGAGAAGGTCGCCATTGAACTGGACCTAGAATGAAGGGCAAGGAGGATTCAGGCAGAAGGAGATGGGGAGAGGAGGCATTTGAAGCAGAGGATTAAAGTTGATTGGAGACATAGAGTAATGTGCAATAACCAGAAAGCCACTTGGCATCCTGAGGCATGGAGGCCAAGGAGTGGGATGAGGTTCAATGAGGAAGTCCTTATGTGGAAGTCCTAAATTCCATTCTTTCCCTATATTTTATAGTTCACAATTTCTCCTGTGGTCCCAACTGGCTTTCTCTGCCAGGTAGATAAAACCTTGGACAAATTGCCATATGTCTGAGAAATTTTTTTTTTTTTTAAAAACAACTCTTATCTCAGCACTTCTGGAGTCTCACAAGATCTGCTATTTAAAAATTTTAAATTTTGTAGTCAAACAAATCTAGAAACTGGTGCTTACTGAATCCCAGTCTTGGAGAATCACAACACACCTAAGTTTATTAAAAGCTCTGAGACAGACATCCTGTAGTTAAAAAAAGAGTATTCCATTTGGTTCTCTAAATTTATTTGCCCAGAGAACCGTTTTCTGAACGTTAAAACCAATTAGATCCCATGAGAAACTTTTGAAAATGTGGCTAAATTTTGGATTTAAAGAGAAAACACAGAGACATCTTCTTCCATTCCCATCTAGGTAAAGTCATTGAGAAATCCTGATCCTGACTCCCAGGTGTGTCTATTTTCATAGGTCACAGACTTGAGTGACCCACTTGGCTCAGCCATTGTCCTGGAGACGTCCTCTCCCTCTCCAAAGGCTTATACCTCCTAGAGCATGGATTCTATGCAATTTCAGGCCTCAGAGGACTTCATTAATCAAGAGAGAGGCAGCCCCAAGGAGGCTGTCAGCATGCCATTGGACCCTACCCCCCAGACAGTGTAGTGATTTTAAACTCTAACCATGTCCTGGACAGTCCCTGCAATGAAAAATTAAAAACAAAAGACCAGAGTGATTTCACAGAAATCGTACCCACACACTGATTTTTTTTTTTTCTCCTTTTCTCACCTTGCTGGAGCTCAGGCTGGCTGGCCCCGCCCGACTCTAGATATCACGTAGTCCAGCGGTGATCTCGTGGAATTGTCTTTTCTCTGTGCACATGCTCAGTTTGTGCAAGATCTACCCCCTCCCCGCCCCATTCTGTTCTCGATTAGCTCATAATTCTTACACATATGGTGGTTCGAGGAAGACCACATTCCATCCTCTCACTCCAAACTCTCCCAGCTCTGCAAAACTTTTCATTTTGTCTTTGTTCTTATCAAAACGTGAAAACCATAATGCGAAATGGATGGCCTTTCGAACCAATGGTTTTCTGAACTCCTGTCAGAGAACTGATCCCCCAGCTGCTGGCGAAAATGGTGGAGCCACCTCGGTCTTATGATGTCTTGTGATGTTGGGCATGTGTTGCTCTCTGAAAGTGTTGTGTCCTTATGGAGATCTTCATGACCCCCACTTGGGCAAGTCAGTGTGCCGGCGGCATTTCTGGAACATTCCAAGCCTCAGACACCCATCCCTCTCACCCACATAAGTAATCTTGAGGATTGCAGCACAGATACAAGAAAAACAGCTTCTAAAAATCCAGGAGCTTCCCTGAAATCGTGCTTTTACTTTATAAAAAGGCCTCTTTAGAGGTATAGCAACTCAGAATCTGCAAACAGAATTCTTTTCCTAAAATTTATTTATCAGTAAGTGCTCTGCGTCTGGAGTTTAGGAAGTCACAGATGAGACTTAAGGAGCTGTGACCCCGATATATTGTGCGGAGTTCGGGGCGTTGGTACAAATGAGATCCCACGGTTTCCATTAGACCCTAAGAGAAGTGTGAGGGCCAACAAAGGCCAGGTAGGAAAGTGTGAGCAGATCGAAGCCACCCCCTAGGTGTGGTCAGTTATGTCTGTTGGCTTGTTTTTAATTTTAATTATTTGCTACAATGTATAAACTAGGTTCTTTTATATTTTAAAAAATTCACATCTCCATCTTCTCCTGCAAGAATGCAGAAGAGCTGGTGGTTGTGAGCAGGCGTTTCTGCACAGCGGCTTTGGGGACCCCGCTCCAGAGGTGGCCTGCCGTGCCCTTGGCAGAGTCCCCTCCATCCCTATTGGTGTACTTTGCTCACTTATGTTCCCAGTCTGAGCTCTAGCGGCGTTGGAGTTTGTGACCCCTATATTCCAGATTAAGAACCACTGTTAGCTATGGACTAGCATATCAGTTAGCTTTGCTTTATAACTTTTAATGGCACCCAAGTGGAGGTTTAATCTAATTAATCTAGGACATTATTCAGGTACTATACACTGCTAGTTTTTTTCTTTTTTTTCCCCTAGCCATCCAAAATTAAAAACAAAAAAAAACCCCTGATGTTTTCAGGGCCCAATTAATAAATGTTGGCCTGTCCCACCGAGGAAATTAGCAGGAAGTTTGTCAGTTTTCCGCTTTGCCTCCTCTGGAAGCGGCCTGAGCTGCCTGGCTGGACCATGGGGGACTGCCCTTTAGTGCCAGGCGCTCAAAGTGGATTTGGGTAGAGGGCAAAACCAGGACTTGCTTCTCTTGCCAGAGCTTTAGAACTCCCGTAGAAAGGCCTTTCATAAGGGTGCCTGGACCCACCTCTGGCCTGGATGGAAGATCCTTAGGGAGGCAGAGCCATGCCTAGCTGTCACTGTGCAGAGACCCCCCGCCCCCTTGCCTCTGGGGCTACAGCATCTTGAATTCTCATGTTAAGGCTCGGGTTAAAAATCTGAGCTCCCCGTTTCCGTCAGATCTAGAGCTCACTTGAATCTTAGGGGGACTGCTTTTCCAACTGATCCCAAATCTTCGGGGGTTTAAGTTGGTCTGCATTTGGCAAGAGATACTTCCTGTTTCTAAGAAAAATGGCTTATGAGGGCTTACGAAAAAGGCTCCAGGAGCTTTTGGACTGCAAAACGGCTCTTGCAAAACAACATTTGGATGATTTACGTGTACATGAATCAGAAACATGTGGATTAAATTTCCCTGTGAATACAGATGGGCTTAAAAATTAACGGAAAAAGTGTTTGGCAAAATACATTTTTTAATTGAATTTAAAAATGTTGGGGGTGGGGGAGGGGAAACAGGAGGAATGCAGAGGCTGCGGGGCTCAGAGCCTCACCTAGCCTCCCTGTGTGGGCAGCAGGTTTGTGGTAATTGGGGTTTACTTAAAAACAGGCACATTCTTCCAGACATGAGAGTTGGGACACGAAGAGGGCCACTTCCTAGTGTCAGTCATCACTGACAAGAACATCAATTTAAATTTAGAATTGCCAATGAGGAGATAGCACTCTTTGGAAGCAAAGACGGCTGCCTCTTGCTTCTAATGGATTCATTGCTCTTCCTTCCAAAGTTGCCATACCGTTTTAACTTTCTTACAGACATCCCTCCACTCCTGATGCTCATCATGTGAAGTATGCTGTAGGAGGTGGTGCCTGTTTGATAGAAGAGGAAACACAGTCCAGAGATGTCAAACCACTAGCATGAGGTCACACAGCTAGTTTAATAGCAGAAGGGATGGATTAAAAGCAATAGCAGCTGACCTCTATGACTACTAACTGACTTAGGACTAAGCACTTCACATAGGTTATTTTATTTAAATTTCCCAACAACCCTAAAAATGTCACTGCTCTTACAGATATCCTGAACTGCATTTTCTAGCTGAGGAGGCAGAGGTTCAAGGAAACAAGTAACTACCTTGGGGGGGGGGGTGTAAAAAGGGGGGGGCAGCCTACTCAGAAAGCAGGAAAGCTAGAGGTGGAAGGCTGGCCTATGGATTCTCTGCTTTTCTAAATACCACTGTGTGCGGGCTCCTAACTCGGAACACTTTGAAAGATTTTTTGATTTCCCCAGGATCTTACCCCAGCTTTCCTAGGTTATAATTTTCTAGGAACGTGGTCATTCCATTCCAGAACCTTGAGTGAAGCCGGAGTATAGGAGATACCCTGCAGTTTCATGCAAACTGGCCTTCCCTTCCTCCTCGGTACTTTCTCCCAGCTTCATTTGCCCCTGAAATAAGGCCTGTGGTGGCTGGTGACTGGCCCTTGCTTCTCTCAGGCATGTCAACTGAAATGAAGGCATTGCGTTTGCTGCCCTAGTACCCCGTCTTCATGCACACACACACACAGCACAGAGCCATGGGTTTTTTTCTGTAGAACTCGATGGCAGTGGGATGAACAATTTTTATTTTTTTGTTTTTTTAACTTTATATTATGGAAGTGAAGGGGAGGGGGGGGGAAAAAGAGTGACAAATTGAAAATTTTCACTATTCTGCAAGGTTTGGGGCCGCAACTTTCCCAACAGTATTCAAACTATGCAACTTTCCAGTTACGTTTCGAAATTAAAATCAGACTTGGAGGATGTTTAGCCTCTTCTGTTAAAGACACAAACTGATAGATTAGAAATAAACTTTATTTATTAATAAAGTACATGTATATTTTATAACAAAAACTCATTCCAGGGAAGATGAGAGCACATTTGTGACTAATATTCAACCAACATAGTGGTGTGTGGGTGTTTTTCCCCATCTTTTTTTTTTCCCCTCAGTGAGAAGTTTGGATGTAAAACCATTGACTTTTTTGTCTTTTTCCACAGCGATATCTGGCATGATTGTTCCTCCCATGTGAAAGAATTGCCTTGAAGAATTTTATTAATGAAGAGGTTGGATTCTGCTACAGAGAGTAATCTGATACAAGTCCCCGAGTGGAACTTTTAACTCAGGCCTTTTTAAGAGGAATCACAATAACTGCAGATTTTTAAACAAACAATATCACCGACCTTGCAAATACTGAAATTGGAAGGGATCTGCAAGTGCAGAGTGTTGGTTAAAAGTTGTACCTCCCAAGTATTTGGGGGATATATTTATTCTGTGTTGATAAAAGCAAATCCACTTTTTCTTTCTCTTTCTTTTTTTTTTTTTAAAGCTTAACTCTGCAATCATTTGTCTTTTATAAACCGTAAAGCTGTATACAAGGGACACTATAAATAAGACTCCATGTTTTAATTTATGATGTTTTTAAAGCTGTGTAAAGGGAGAATGAAGTGGTGATATTTACAAAAAAGTCAAAAAAGAAAAAAAAGGAAAAAAAAAGAAAAAAAAAAGCTTGTATGGGACAGAATAGGAATGCCAGTTAGATTTTTTAGAAAACTAAGGGTCGGCTTTTGCGCCTTAAAGCATATCAAATGGTAGTTAGCTCAGACAGTGCATTTTCAATATCTAACTTAACATGCCATCCCTTAGCAGTGCAAGCTTATTTATCTCTTTTGTATTGTTGTCTTAAGTAACTGTGTAAATAAATGCAGCCTGGAAAGTTAAAAAGTGATGTAAGTGATCACATTTTTCCCTTCTACTCAGAAATCCAGTGCCTCTAGACAGATTGTTAAAACTGCATATTTAAACCTGATATCATTCTCTCTTTCACTTGTGTCAACTTCTTCTGAAGCCGATGGCCTCCCGAGAGCTTGATGGCACACCTACTGTGTGAGAATCTCCTGTGAGACTTCATGGAACAGGGTCCAGGCACAGAGTTTCACATTATGCCCTTCAGTTACCAAGCCAAAATCCCACTTTCACGCCGCCATTTGCAAGTCGTAAAGTGTACTCATCCTAAATGCTGACTTCATACCAATCCTCCCAAAGCTGACAAAAGCAACATGGCAGGTGGTTCAGATTTCCCGTTTGAGATAACGCGCCTCTTTTGGTGACCCTTACCGTTTGTAACATAATAGATTAGAGCGACAGGTTAAGTGCTTTGGAATTAAGAGTAAAAGGAAAACTGGGAGAAAGGAGAAGAAGGTTGAGAGCTCCGACACATAGTTTTCTGTTCTATGGAATTTTTGGCTCTCATCATCTGGGAAGTGTTCTTAAAAGTAAGAATAAATAGCAAAGATGCAGCAAAGCTCCGAGGATGCATTTGCCTGATATTTTTTCCTTTGCTGTTGTGTTTTTGTATGTAGTTATAAATATTGTAGATTTTTTGTGATTTTTGCCAAAGTCGTCGTTCTATTTATACATTTTAATGTCTTAAGACAGTTTTTCAATATCACGAAAAGATTTTACTGCATATTTTGCAAAGAAAAAAAAAAGCTCACTACCTTTAGCTTGCACATACTTGCAAAGTTAATTAAAAGGCTTTTTGTTTTAAAGGGGATTTTGTAAAATATCCATATAAATAATGTATTTATCTTTGGAATTTGTACATTGCTTTCCCCTTCTTCCTTTTCCTCCCACTCCCAGTTTATTTTATTGTGTATGTTTGCTATGTGAAAAGTGCGTATTTGTTTGATCACCTACAGTTGTATTAGCTGTTTCAATGTGATTTTTAAACATTTCATTTATAGTTATTTTTAGTTTTGTTTTAAACCATGCTTCAATTTTTTTTATTTCCACCCAAAAGCCATTGTCTATTTTTGTATTATTTGTAAGTTAAGAAGTTTTTTCCAATATATGGCAAAAAAAAAATAGTAGCATATTATTCTTGTAGCATTTAGTTCTGTAGATTTAAAAAAAATGTATCCTTTGCTTTGGAAGCTTACAAAAAAAAAAAAAAACCCTAATGCTGTTTTACTCTATTAATATGCATGGAATCTCTCCCTTTGGAGTGACGCATTTTGTGCATTAAATTTGGGGGAGAAACTTCATAGAAATCAATGAACATACTTTCTTTCTTAAGTCTGCTTGTATATTTCCTGTCTTTCACATAAATATAAACCAGCAGATTGGATGCCTTAACAATGCAAATCATATTCATTTCACTTGTACATTGTAACTGTGCACCAGAACTGTCAGTCATCACTAACATTCTAAGAAAAAAGAAAAAGAAAAAAGAAAAAAAAAAACAAAGAAATGGAAAAGCACAAAAGAACTGTTTTGTTACCTTAAGACAATGTAACTTTTTCTAGTAGAGCAAGAAATTTACAACAATGCTGCAACTGTGCATGCCCCCATATGGATTTTGCAATGGTTTTCACTAGACTGTCAGAGTGCGATTTTTATGGGTTGGGGCGGGTGGGGGAGGGGAGTTGTGGGAGGGAAGGGAGGGGAGGAAGGCTGATTTTTCAAGGTGAGAAATAATAATAATGATGATTAATAATAATAAAAAAAACTGGAAAATGTAAGCAAGGTGGACGCATTGCTTCTCGGTACTCAGAAAGGTTGTCTGAATTCGTGTGGTAAGCGCTGGCCTGAAGATGTATACAATTTAAAGCCATATTTTGTCTGGTGAGCCCCTTAACTGTTTGTGAAGGAATGGTCAGCCGGCGAGGAGTCCGGCTCAGACCCTGACAACAAACGCCACCCGTCTGTCAGCCATGTGCAGTGGTTAGAACTTTTCTGGAAAGTCCAAAGAGCCTTTAAAATGTGTATAATTTGTGTTCTGTCGCCTCTATTTATATTGATTAGATGAAAAGATGTTCTGGCCCTCTGACCCTCTTTCTTCTACACAAAACTTCTACAAGTAAAAGATGTTCCCCTAAATACAGAATATGGCTTTAAGAAGAAAATGAAACAGAGAATTAAGATTTCAGTTTTGGGGGAAAAATACAGCTTCTGGATGACTGGATTGCCTGACATGCCCTGGCCTCACATTGTACTAGGACGCAGCTTAACGAAGTCATCTCTGAATCTACTAACCTTTCACCTTCTTATCAAACTTTTTGAATAGACACACACTGTACAGTTCAATTGTTAGAGAACCTAACTACTGTAGAGATTGTTATAATTTTTTTTTTTTTGCAAAAATTCAAGCTGTAAAAACTTTTCAACTTTCACAATATTTAATTAAAGTTACTTCCTGTCTGTGATGGCAGCTTCTAGTTGTGTATTCATTTCGGAATTTCAGATGAGCCAAAGTCCAACATATGTAGAAGGTCTGTGTTTGCAATTACTCAGACCAGTGTTGACACCCAGAGAAAAGAAATCTGGGTAGTCCTGGGACACCCACTCTCTTTCTTTGTAAATCCTTGGGGATTTGCCAACCTGGGATGCAAATCGCACACGCGCAGCGTACTGCTGCCCTCTGCCGGCAGCAAATGGATGCGCACCTGTGCACACTGGCCCACAGAGGAGCCAAGAGCCCCAACCATTTCACCAGCCAAGCAGCGCGATCCCCCGGCGGTGACTGAATTGTGAATCCCGGATCCGGCCATTCTAGAATGCCATTCTCCGTGCTACAAGTCTGAACCAAGCTCTTCACATACAGCTGCTAATTAGTCCCAGTGAGTCTTATGGTCAATTAGTTATGTGCCCTGGTTCATTGATGAGAAGGCATGTGTGAACTCAGAATCTTCCATGATCTATAGTTTTAGATCCCTTGTGGATAAGACACTCTCCCTGTTGGATAAAACCAACTGTATCTGGAGTCAAACACTTCACAGACACCCATCGTTTCATCCTCATCGTCTTCTCAATTGTTCCTTCAATGCTTCCCCTGCTTTTGCAATTATTGGACATGGTAAGGTTAACGATGCTTGTAAAATGCTTCAAAAACTTAGCAAATAGGCCAGGGACCACAGAAACTTGGTGACCAGAACTAACAGGGCATCACACAACCACTATATTGATCATTTGTGGTGGCCACTGTTGATACACTTTGGCTCTGGAATAGAGCCCAACCTGAAGTAATAAAAGAGCATCATGAATAAGTTAATAAGCAAAGAAACTATCATCATTTTCTTAAAAAGAGAGTCTACGTTCATTAGTGTGGCCATTCAATACACATTTTTGGAATTCTGTAGTAGATGCATGTCCTTGTATTAGAAGCAGAAAATCAAACAAATGACTAAGAGCCTCCTGCCCTCAGGATGCTCACAGGCTCAGACTAATCTATACTCAAAACAGTTTAGGAAGTTTCAAGTGACACATGCATGTCACAGCGCTCCACAAAAACAGCAGACATCCACATGTCTTCCCACTGGCCTCCACTTTCCTTAAGGCCTATTTCTCAGGGACGCCTGGGTGGCGCAGTTGGTTGGGCAACTGCCTTTGGCTCAGGTCATGATCCCGGCGTCTTGGGATCGAGTCCCGCATCGGGCTCCTTGCTCCGCAGGGAGCCTGCTCCTCTCTCTGCTTCTGCCTGCCTCTCTGCCTGCTTGTGTTCTCTCTCTGTTAAATGAATAAATAAAAATCTTTAAAAAAATTTAAAAAAAAAAAGGCCTATTTCTCAGAAGCATTTGTTCATTCATTACACACACCTGGAAGGTTTACTGAGCACCCGGCCACTGGGGGAGGCAGCAGATTCCGCAGTGAGTGCCCCGACGTCGGGCTTGCCCTCATGGGGCTTAGAGTTGAGTAGGGCAAGCCAACGTGAAACAACCAAACAAGTAAATACCAACAACCCCACAATGGCAATGAGGGAAAGTCTAGAGTGCTCTGGAAATACATTACAGTGTGATCCGATTTAACCTGAAGGCCCTGGGAAGATTTCCAGAGACAGTGACATTGGAGTAGAGACGTGAAGGATTCGGTAACCAGGTGGGATGGGCACCTCAGGCAGTGGGATGAAGGCAGGGGTAAGGGTCTGGGCTTTGGGCCTGGATATCTGCATTCAGAAACAGAAAGGCTGTGTGAGGGGAATACGTGGTTGTGTAAGGTGACCCTGAGGAACATGGGAAATTCAGTTCAGAACACAGCCTGAGCACCTACTGGGTGCTTGGCACTAGACTAGATGCTTGGATGCACAGGGAAACCGGTCACAATTCCTGCCCATCGGGCCCAAGTCTCGGCTCAGCATGGCGCGTAAATTCACGGCCTTGTGTTTGTCTATGGGAGCTTTGCTAATAGAGCCCGAGGGGGTGCGCTGGGCTGCAACCGGGCGCAGCACCTCACTTGCTCTAAGCAGTTGCTCCCACGTGGGAATTTGGGCTCATTGTTCCCCGTCTTTCATTTTTCAAGAATGCTATATATATTATTGGACTTTTTTTTTTTTTGCTGTGAAATTTTCATTTTTGTAAATGTTGTCCTCTCATCCAAAAATAGTGCTTTAAAAACACTGCATTGGGTAAACCAAATCCATGAGCCTCTAGAATGTCAGTTTGGGGCTTCTGGCCAAAAGACAAGTTGCTAAAGGAGATGTTTACACAGCCTGATTTGAGGGTCAGAGTGATCTGCCCTCTCCATGGAGATCAAGGAACACTGCAAAGAGGGAATGCCTGAGTGGTGTGAGTAGGAGCCCTCCAAGCAGATAAGGGAGAGTAGGGCATGGAAGGCCATGGTCAATGCCTTTGGAGCCAGCTATATGAGAAAAAAGTACCTAAGGTCAATGGAAAGGGATGAGGATGTGGGAAAATGGAATACATAATTGTTGACAAAATCCCTATACTCTTCGGAGGCCACATTCAATGTAAAAATGTATACATCATTTTTTTTTTTTTTAATCTCCTTTTGCCTGCAGAAAGACCCTCATGGGTGAATTCACTTTTAGGTAGACTTCCAGAGAAGTCAAGTCTTTCCAACACATCATGCTCAGGGCTATGCTTACCCTAGCACTCTTCCCATCACTCACCATCTCAAGAATGTGGCTCCTGAAATTATTACCCTCTCCCTCTCTCCAAAGTCATCAATCTCTCCTTCTTCAGTAGTACTTTCTTAGCAGCCTACAATATGATCACATTTTAAAAGAAAGAAAAAGCTATTTGACCTCACTGTGGTTTCAGTCAGCCATCTTTCTGCTCCTTTCCTAGCAAGTCTCCTCCCGGGAGTCCTCCGAGGCTATTGTCTTTCCTTCTTCATCTCTATTCTCTTGTTATCTACCTAACAACAGACATTTACTGTAACTGTGACTGCAGCAGTGTGGTGTCAGACATTGTAAACAATGGATCCAGGGTATATTTTAGAAGTATTATTCTCACTGCCACATAGAGAACGAAGTGAAGAAAGGCAGCAGGAAAATGGAAAAGACCCATCAGGCCAGAGCAATGTTTCAGGCAAAAAAGGAATAGCTCGGACTAGGAGGATGAAAGGAAGAAAATAGATAGGATTAGAAATATTTAACATTGTGATCATAGTCAACAGTCACGTATCGTATACTTCAAAATTGCTGAGAGAGTAGATTTTACTTGTTCTCCTCACAAAATGAAATGGTAATTATGAGACACCATGGCTGTGTTTTAGCTAACACTCTAGTAGTAATCCTTTTGCGATAGATAAATATGGCAAGCCAACACACTGCACATTGTGAAATTTAAACTTACACACTGTTGTATGTCAGGTATACTCAATCATTTAAAAAAAACAGAGAAGGACTTAGGGAGAGAGAACCACCAGGATTTGGCAACTGATGCAATGTGGGGATTAAGGGAGAGGAAGAAGCCAAAATCAAACTCAGTTTTCTGATTGGTGCAACTGCTATTAACGATATGGGAGATGTCTCGGGTGGTTTCTTTGCTATGAAGCTGCAGAATTGGATCATGAAACTCCTTCCTACTGTTCCCTTTGCTTTCTTTCCCTCTCCCAACTAGGATCTTCTCCAGAGGCTTCTATATTTACATTAGGAATGAAATTCAGTTTCCGGAACTGGAAATATTTTGTTACTTTTTTTTTTTTTAAACTTAAGCATCAAGCAGTTTTATCTCTTCTCTCTGGAGAGTTATGCTGCAGTGGGACTGATTTTTATCTACTTGGCATACTTTTTTCCCACCGGTTGTAGAATTTCCACATTCTATATTAAGAATGAAAGTTCCGAACCCTGGAATGAACCAGAGGTCTGAGGTCAGCTTTCTGCAGGAAATACCCTGCACAGGGAATTATGCTATAAGGGGAATCTAGTACTCCAGAAAGGAGTTGACAAAATGTCAACAGAAAGGAGGGAGACCCAATGAAGTTCATTTGTTCAATAGCACAGATCTGGGTGGGATCCTAGCAAGGATGGTAGCAGCCATAAAATGAAGGGAATGCAAGGGGAAGGAAATTAGAACCAGGCAAGAGCCTTGGCTTTCTCTAACACATTTGTTTAGTCAAGATATTCTTACTGAGGGTCCTCTTTCTGTCAGGCGCTGTGCAAATGGTTGGGACGTGACTGTGTCTTAAATGGGCACATTTCCTTCTTCCATTACTATGAATCAGACAATCACATAAACATATAATTTCACAGTGTGGTAAATATTACTATAACCCTAATATATCTGCGATAGTATATAGCTCTATCTCTGCACACATTCACGCCAACTTTGACACCCAAATTTATGTAGAAAGAGATTGGAATTTTTTTTAACTTATTTCATTTAAATTCAATTAGCCTACATGTAGTACATCACTAGTTTCAGATGTAGAATTCAATAATTCATCACTTGAGTATAACACCCAATGCTCATCACGTCACGTGCCCTCCTTAATGCCCTTCACCCAATCACCCCATTCCCCCACCCATCTCCCCTCCACAACCCTCAGTTTGTTCCCTATAGTTAAGAGTCTTCTATGGTTTGTCTCCCTCTCTGATTTTGTCTTATTTTATTTTCCACATGGATTTTTTAAAAATTTAAATCCTTTAAAGGCCATTAGAAATCAATCGAAATGTAAAGTCCACGGTAATACCTACTAAAATTCTCTTGCTTCTACTATCCTTTCCCTTACTCCTCACCTTACTCAGACACTGGTTTCTTCAATCCACCTGACAAAAAACCTACTCTGAGTTTGCACGATTTTTCTTTCCCTATCTCTCTCATTGCATTGTTTGAATGAAGTCTTTTTCCCCCTGCGAGAAAATCTCTTCTCTTCAGTGAAGCTGGGAAAAGGGTAGATATTGGGCTAGCCAAATATAATTCCCTTTGGCAGCCTGTGGGAGGGGAGAGCCCATAAATACTTCCTTGTGAATGTTTGACCTGTTATATTCTGAGAAGCAAGAAGAGAAAGCCAGGAGCACATACAGCAAGAGACAGCCTTCTGCTCATGCTTGAGAGCAGATCAGACGGCGCAGGACTTAGCAAGGAAGAGCTAGGAGTGGAGTGGAGAGAGCATTCTAAATGAAGGTAACAGACCACAGCGGAGAGGAGGACTAATACATTCAATTCTTGCCCTCAGAATGCTTCTCCCTCTCAGTTTCTCTCCTCCTTCTCTCGTTTCCTTTTTTACTGCGTTGTAACATTGTTTCCTTCATCTCTGTCTGTGCAACACTCCCCGTCAGTGCTTGGCTCCCTGGCCCCTCTTCAAGCAGAGCCATTCCTCTGATTATTCCCATACCCCTCCAGATAGACGTCTCCTCTTTGCCCTCACTCCTACCTGCCCCAAGAGTTTCTTGCATGGAATTCTAAGCACATGGTCAGCTTCCCTTCAACCCAGCAGCTGCAACCAGATGAAAGATTAGAGATCCCCAAGATTGCCCTTTATGATTCCAAGGTTAATATTCCTACCCCACCGTTGATGCCCTAGAAACACCCACAGCTCAAAGTGTTCGACTGAAAAGGCCCACATTCAGCCCCCATTTTTTTCCTACAAGCACAGAATATTATGACTCACCTGCATGTCCAGGAAGATGCCAATTTTCTTAATTACATTTAAGGTGAACCTAGAAAAGAAAATAAAAGTTAACAGGGAAATAGTATTAATGGCAGTTGGCATTCCCTGGTTGGGGACCTACTTTTACAGGACATGATATTCTAGTAACTTTATATAAATTTGTTTGTTAAATTCTCAATGATCGTGTAATGTAGGTATAATTATCCTCAATTAAAAATGAAGTGCTCACCAACTTTGTATGAGGACAGAGGTCCCCACTGGACCTTGAAGGCCATTTGTTTAAGACATAAATGGACTTAACAGTCCGTAGATCCATGGAATATATTAACCCAATAATCAGTATAGGCTGAAAATGACTTCATAAAAATCATTCACATTCTCCAATCCTCAGTTTCTCATCCATTAAAAAGAAGTAACAATAGGAGTATTTCTCCTAAAAGATGTCTAAGAAGATGATGTGAATAAAATAAGCCACATGAGGAGTTATCATTCAGTGCCTGGTGCATATTAGCCAGGCTGTCAATATTAGCAATTGTGATTTCAGTGTGGGCATGTATGTGTGTGTTGATAGACAGAGATATACATAGATGGATATATCATACTACCTTTAACTGATCTTAACATGATAAACATTAAGTTCTTATTTCTTGATATTATATGCAACATTATGATGGACATCCTTGTCTTAAAAAAATAAAATTCTTGCAAGTCTTTCTCACTTCTCACAAGCTAACTATATAGTAGTTATAGTTATATAGTTATATAGTGCCAGACCCCTGGCACCCAAAGGGTCACCCTCAAAGAAAGGGCTCCTCCCTTAACAAAAGAACATGTTTCCAATGGCTCTCATATCAAACCAAAAGTTGATGTATGACTGATGCTTGTCATAAGCACCATCAAAACAAGAGTTATCTCCCAAATCAGTTCTCCTCATTATACTTTAGTACAAGAAAGGTACCAGTGAGCTCCAGACAGAAAAGAAGAAGAATTATCCTGAATATCATCATATGCCTAAGGAAGCAAACTCTGGCAATGAATCTGCAGGGTAAGGACTTGGCACTGCTGCTCAGGATGGGAGATGATGAAGGTGAAAGGTGAGTGATGTTGGAACACAAGGAACAAGAGTACAAGAATATTTTTTCTGGGGCACCTGGGTGGCTCAGTGGGTTAAAGCCTCTGCCTTCAGCTCAGGTCGTGATCTCAGGGTCCTTGGATCCAGCCCCGCATTGGGCTCTCTGCTCAGCAGGGAGCCTGCTTCCCCCTCTCTCTCTGCCTGCCTCTCTGCCTACTTGTGATCTCTCTCTGTCAAATAAATAAATAAAATCTTTAAAGAAAAAGAGAAATATTTCTTCTATGTTAGCATCCGTAGATCATTTCTTGGTGGGGGATCCTGCTATGCCCCTTCATACGTAAAATAATTGAATGGCTACAGGTTTAGGTGAAATGTGATTGGGTGAAATTTTGATATGGTTAACAAAGTTACAGAATGGACTCTTAGGGGCTTATTTGCATTCGGGAAAAGAAAACTCTTGAAATCACTTCTCCCTTTTTTACTCAGTCACTCAAAAATGGCTAGTATGTGTCAGTGGTTGTCCTTAGAACTCCATATAAGAGGCACTGGACAATAATTCAGCATAAAAACAAAAGGAAGTTAATAAGCAAGCATATCATTACACGCTCAGAAGAGCCCCATGAGAAAATAGGCAGGGTGTTGTATACCTCCTAGTCATCATACCAATGCTGAGCAGGGTCACGTGGCTTATCGTGGTCCATGGAACATGAGCTGACACGAGAGAGGCAGAGGCCATAGATGTGATAATCTAGAAAGGCAGACATGCACTTCTTGAACTCAGGTGGTGCCCGAGGAGATACAGATATGGAATGGTAAAAGCCCGAACTGGTAGCTTTTACCTGTTACTGTGGCTACCTTTTACCAAATGGTAGCCACATTTGATAAGGTGCCACACAAAAGAGATGAGCTCAGAAAAGAATGTTCTAGTTTGCAAAGACAACCGAGAGAAAATACAGAGTACTCAGAAAACTGGGGATATGCTGTGTAGAAAATGATAGTTTTTCATCTCTGTACTCCATCCAGTAAAATAGCCTCAAAGTAAAATAAAGCCTGAAGGAAAAGACCAAGAACATGGCCATTAAGATAAAGTCTAGGAGCACCATCTAAATCAAGAGTGTGGCCATCAAAACCTTTGTTAGGACCTCTGAAAAGATTAAGTAGGTCCTTTTAGCTGCACAAAGGGCTCCCAGATTACACAGAAACTTGAGGTGCCCAGATTAAGAACCACAATTAACTCTAGAGAGAATGGCATTTTTGAAAAGAATTACAAGTATGGCCTCAGTGCATGGAACTTACTGGAATTAGATACATAACCAACCCACTCAGTTTTTGAGACAGTTGAATTGGCAATTATGCAGCCATTCTGGACTAGAAGAGACTGTGGCTGTTGGAGATTTAAAAAGATACCCGAGTTACTGAACTTTCTACAGGCAGGAAGCAGACTGAGAATGCTATCTAGTTGCTGAAAGGAAGAAATCCTTGACTTGCCCTTTTAGAAATGACTAAAGAGTAAAAAAAAGAGAAAATTTCCCCAGAAGGCAGAGCCAAGAGTTGTAGAAAACAGTCCTCTAAGAATCTACTTCAAGGAAGCAGAATGTGAATGGAGTAAAGTTTCCCAAACCATTGATGTTGGGCCGGCCATGTGACTTGCTTTGACCAGTGGGGTGTTAATGGCCGTGATGTGAGGGGAGACCATGTCTTGCTCAGGATGACTTCGGTCTGGCAGCATTATTGTGGCAATAGTTGACATAGCAACTCCTGTTCTTGGCTAGAACTTGGACCATATGAACCTAATTGACCTTGAATACCCAAGCAAAGCACATACTTTTAGTCATCTTCTCTGACACCAACAGTCACTTTTTTTTTTTTTTTTTTAGAGAGGGAAGGAGGGAGGGAGAGAGAGAGAGAGAGAGAGAGAGAGAGAGAGAGAAGGTGGTGGGGAAGACAAAGGGAGAGGGAGAGAGAGAATCCCAAGCAAGTTCCACAATTCCCCAGGTTCCAACTCGGGGCTGGATCTCACAACCCTGAGATCATGACCTGAGCTGAAACCAAGGAGTTTGAGTCATACAATTAACCGACTGAGCCAC
The DNA here is from genome assembly GCA_028533885.1 of Nasua narica. Lineage (NCBI taxonomy): Eukaryota > Metazoa > Chordata > Mammalia > Carnivora > Procyonidae > Nasua > Nasua narica. The sequence continues at coordinate 94,644,523 of CM052809.1, forward strand.
CCAGGCGCCCCTAATTTCTTCATGGCCCTTTTCTCTTTCTGCAGTTATCTCATTTATGTATTTATTTGTGAATATTTTTATTTACTGCCGTATCTGAGTGCCTAGAACTGTTCTCGGCTCACAGTAGTAATAAATAGATGTGCTTTGACTTAAAGTTCCTTTCCCTCTCAAAGAGTCCATTACTCTCACAAGCCTAGATTCCATCTGGGATATTATTCATATTTAAGGAGTAAAAGGAAGCTATTAAAAGGTTGACTGAGAAATTCATCGAGCTGGTCTGAGAGACTCAGGTAGATGTTGCTGGCAAATATTGGGGAGCACTCAGAAGACAGTTCTCGAATAACTCTCTTTCCACTAGTGAGCGCCTGTGGACAGGAATGTAGTGAACTTGTTTGCTTCCTCATGCCCAGGATGCCACGTGTCGACTTCTAATAGTGGGTTCACCTTTACCTTTCCATGAAGCACATTATATTTTAAACAATACCCATCAGATCTCGTAAGCCTTGATATTTATTTTATTTCAACTATCACTCTTCTTTGTCAAGTGTAGTCTCACGCACAGCAGGTGAACCTTAATGGTTTAAGGAATAAATAGAAAACTGACGGGCTCACACCCATTAGCTAATGGATTACTAAGCAAAAGGGACTACGTTCTACCCCAGTGCACTTAGCCCAGGGTTGCTGGGAATTTTAAAGACTTCAGGCTAATGCTTCATGGGCCCAGGGGATAGGAGCTCAAACTCAAATATGGCTCCTTTGATAGACAGGTGAATGAATGTGGCTATCATTATGTAATCACACAACTTAGGAGATATTTATTATAGGCTGCACAACACGCTCTAGGAACATAGTGGAGGCCCTTGGCTTGCCACCTTGGTACCTTTGTTGGCTATCACCCGGCAGACAGAAGGACCCTGATGGGACAATTACAGCCATCTTGCCTGGGGGGAGGGGTCATTGAAAGGGGTCATTGAAGAACCCTGTCACTGTGACTGAAGAACAGTCACTGACTCCTTCCGTGTCCCACTCTTTCACGGGAAAATATGTAAGGAAAAGCAGGCTATTGTAAACACATCTCTTTGAAGCAAAGGTGCGTGACATTCTCTTATCTGGAATGCTTCACATCTTTGTAAATTAGCCACCTTGCATGTTATACCGAGACCTTCTTTCCATAGACTTTAGTCAGTTGTCTCAGATATATGTGCCTCATTAGCATCTGAGCAATGCAATCACTTTTTTATCCTGAATCTCATGATTTTATTGGGCTATTAAGAGCTTGATTTGTGGGCAGTGGGAACAGCCAGAGAACTCATGCCATTGATCACGTTATCCTGGAGGTGTCCAGCAGAATCAAGAAACCAGCAAGCGCAGCCCCGGAAACACGGAGGGGTGGGGCTGGGGACAGCCGGCACAATGACAAGGCTGCCTTTGGAGCTGCAGCTCACGCGTCGTCTGAAGCAGCTGTGATGGCCCAGGTCATTGCCCTGGAACACCTTCAGCTGGTGGATTAGGGGGCGGGAAAAAAGGGACTGAAAATTTCCTGCTTCTCGACCTATTCGGGGTTTCAGGAAAAAGGACCAAAAAACAGTACTAGAGAACCACTAAGCTCTTCCCTATCAGTCTACCTCAGAAAAATCAGTATCTACTGATTCAACCTCTTGATGTTTGCTCTGATTAAAGGCCAAAGAATCACAAGCTGGTAGGAGCAGAAGGGATGACCTTAAAGATTATTTTTCTAATGCTGTCACTTACAAGATGAGAAGAGACTCAGAGAGGGGCAGCGAGGAGAAGCAGGCTTCCTGTTGAGCAGAAAGCCCAAGGCAAGACTCGATCCCAGGACCCTGAGATCATGACCTGAGCTGAAGGCAGATGCTTAACCGACTCAGCCACTCAGGCGTCCCAGTCAAGGGGATTTTTTTTTAAAGATTTTATTTATTTGACAGAGAGAGAGAGAGATCACAAGTAGGCAGAGAGGCAGGAAGAGAGAGAGGCGGAAGCAGGCTCCCCACCATGCAGAGAGCCCGATGCGGGGCTCGATCCCAGGACCCTGAGATCATGACCTGAGCCGAAGGCAGAGGCTTTAACCCACTGAGCCACCCAGGTGCCCCCAAGGGGATTTTTAAAGCCAAAGGGTTGAATAAAAAGGTAAATGCCCTCTTCTTTGGGGGAGGTTCTTGTAAAATAATATCCAAGAAATATTAAAGCATTCCCTTTTTAGAAAGCCCACATAATTTCTACCTTTTGAAGTCAATTTAATGATCCACCCTGTAGTATATGGACAGAATTCTCTGCAAGGATCAGGAGAAATTAATTAGCAAACAGACAAATCCAAGCTCCTTCCTCTCTGCACTCTCTCTTCTGATGAGCTGAGTGGTCCTGGAGAAGTCTGAAAGTTCTGAAATGCATGCCACTCCGCAGGCATGAGGGGATGCCCCCCCAACCCCGACTGCGTTTCTGCATCTCGTCATATCTGCTCCCCATTAGCAGCAGGTGTGGTCTCTGTAAGTCACAAATCAGATCTGAAAACCTTTCAATAGCTTCCCACCACTTAGAGTGAAACACCAACCTCTTCCCGAGGCCACAGAGCCTTACATAACGAGAGCCTCGCTTCTCTCTCCAAGCGCATCTCGTGCCCCTCTCCTACTGGCCACTACGTCCCAGCGAGAAGCCAGGCTCTTGCCCACAGCCAAGACCTTGACACTTGCCCTTCCCTCCACCTACAAGGAGTTCTTTTCTGTGCATGTCTCGTGCCTTCTTCTCCTTTAGGTCTTGGCCCACATGTCCCTTTCCCAAATGCACTATTTGAATCTCACACATCGCAACCCTTTCCCAATCCAGTCATGCCCTACCCCAAAGTCCTGTGTTTCTTTGTTCTGGTACTTAGATCAATCTCTGCTAATTTTATATCTGTTTACTTGTTTGTTTGTACCTCCCATGGGAATGTAGGTGGTACAAGGGCAGAAGCCACGTCTATACCGCTCACTGGTGTGTCTTCAGCACATGTTATGGGACCTGGTACCATGTAAGTGTTAGGAAGGAATTTGGGAAGAATAAAAAAAAGACCCTACCATGGGAACAGAGAATAGGGGTCATAATTTCTATTTTTCATAGAGAAACTGAGGGCTAACACTAGCCCAAGTGGATCAGGAGCTGTAACTTTCCCCAGGACCTGCTGGAAGGGGCTGATGACTGGCTCGGGTTTCCCAGAGGCTGCCCCTCTAATGCAGAGATGCTGGAATGGGCGCTGTGGAGCTCAGGAGGCAAGACAGAGCTCCCCCAACCCTTTCCAGAGACTTCTTGAGGCTCTGACCAGCTGGTGACTCCTCCTTCTTCTCCTTCAATTTGCACAAGGCCCCTGAGCTGTTAGGTAAGTGCAGCCCTGGGTCTGATTCCGAAGCTCATGTTTTCAATCACAGCGATAATCCACAGACTATAACTGGCCATGTGAGTGACCTAAAAGACTTAAAAAGAATTGCTGAGTAAGAGGACCCTAGTCACCATTAACTATGTACACTGCTGCCATTGGTTCCTGATAGAAAATGAGTTAAACAACCTCGAAGCAGGGGCGCCTGGGTGGCTCAGTCTGTTAAGCGTCTGCCTTTGGCTCAGGTCATGATCCTGGGGTCCTGGGATCGAGCCCCGCATCGGGCTCTCTGCTCAGCAGGGAGCCTGCTTCTCCTTCTCCATCTGCCCTCTCCCTGCTCATACTCTCTCTCTCTCTCTCAAATAAATAATAAAATATTAAAAAAAAAAAACCTTGAAGCAAAGGGCGGGCTCTTGAAGCTGTCTAATACGATCACTGAAAAAGTGAGGAGGGTTGGTTTAATAGTAGCCATCTCTTTCTTTCTGATGACCCCTTCTGTATATCTTCCTTCACGCTAGTCCAGTCACAGAGTCATAAAACGGTCGTGATGAGACACAAAGAGAAACATGTTCCTCTCAGGCTTGTGTGTTCTACAAGCCCTCAGATAAACAAAGATTGTAGATATTCACAAAATGTTTCGGAAAGGTCTCATGAATACACCCAGAAGTCTTCCAAGAATTGGGCTCCTCCTGGGGACCAGAAAGTTCCTCTGGACTTGGGGAAGGGGAGAGGTGATGGGCACCTGATGAAGCAGAAGTGTGGGGTCCTGCAGGAAGGCTCTGTCCTCTGCTTCCTCGGGGGTGCCCCAAGATCCCTGGAAGGGAGTGGCCAGTGTGGAATGAGGCAGAGAGGGCCGGACAGCCTCCCTGGGAGCTCTGTGCAGTGAGAAACCTGGTCGGAGAATGTGTTCCTGCTCGCAGGCGGCGGGGAGCAGACCCATGAAGGCCAGGGCTGACGGAAGAGCCAGAAGTACGGACGCCTCAGCAACAACTGGCCTGCGTCGCAACCAGCCCACGACAACTCAGAAAAGACACTGATGAGATCAGGGAGATGACCTCCCAAAGGTCTGGGAACTCCCCCTCAGGCAGGAGAGGCTGAGGAAGCCCCAGCTCCATGGAGATTCCATTTCTGCCTCATCAGTGGAATGGGGTTTGAAAGCAAAACGCAGTTTAGGAAAAAGGCAATTTGCATGTCTTGCCCCCCCCCCCCAAGGTAGGACTTCAAGCTGCCTCTACTCTGCCATTTCCAGGGGGCCAGGGCTTATTTCCATCATGAGGCTTGGCTACTAAACCCGCACTCTGAAAGCCATCGTCTGCTGGGTAGGGAGGGAAGCCCTGGCTTACTCCCCTGAACCCCCAGTTCAGGTTCACAGGGAACAGTTTCCAGGCCAATCTACAGCAGGAGCACCAGTCTCCTGACGTGAGAGCTCCCAGGCCCCAACATCCGATTTCCCGAGAGCGCCCTCAGAAGCTGGGGGCACACAGCTGCGGCGCCGTGGGCCGGCCCGCCATCCAATTTAAACTGAGTTTCAAGTTGATTTTGGAGAAAATTTATACAGTTTACAGGCTTAAAGCGTTTGCTTCATCCCAGAGGACAGGCAGGCGAGGGGAAGGGAGTGGGAACGACTAACATTACCGAGAGGAGAGGGAAGTGAGGCATCCCCAGGAGACCAGGAGGAATGAGCCCGGAGATGCAAAGAGGGCAGATGACAATTGTCAGATGAGTTTCATCACTCGGCTTTGCCTCTACCTTCTCCCAACTTCTCTGAACAATTGTCCTTTGGGGCCCAAACTTTCCCTGTTTAGTCTCAGCCCAAAAGTGAGTTGGCAGGAAGTTCGAGCAAAATCGTTTCGGCATCCGGGAGTTATGCACGCAGGCAATGAAATGACATTGTTTCCGCCTTCAAAATAAATAAGAGACTTTTTGGTCACAGAGAGCTCAGCAATGAGAACTCAGGAATGGCTGAACCTCTAGACGGGAGGAGTCCCACGTCCCTGGTAAGCAAACAAATCTCAGAGACTTGGGGGGAAATGGTCTGAATAAAGAAGCTGCCCGAGTTTGAGGGGAGCAGAGAGAGATTCTCTTAGCAATGTGAAACCTTTTTCATTTGGACTGCATACTCACCACGGGATGGAAACCGCTGCTCTTATTCATATGCTCTTCTGCTCAGTCCCCGAAGAGAACAAAATTCCCTTTGCTAGGCCTCTAGTTCCTTATAATTTTCCACAACATAATTGTATGGTTCCAAATGGACAAAGTTTTGTGCTTTTCCTTCTGGTCTCCCTCCTCTCAAAAATAAATAGATGGATATTTTAAACAGAGCACCCTTCAAACACAAACAAACTCATAAAATGCTCCAAATCCAGAGAAACAGCATTTGCAAAAGAAGAGGCACAAAACTATTTGTGCATACTCTGCCAAGGCCAGTGGGAAAAGGGCAAGGCACGTGTTCCGGGCAAAATTCCACCTTCGACATTTCTTAATCGGTGAGTGCCTCCTAGGTCCGAGGGGGCAACAGTTGGCGTTGGTTATTTAGCTGAGCTGATGTCTTTTCTGGTCTCCGTATTTTTTTTTTTTAAACAAGGTAACAATATATAATCCGGAAAATGGGTCTCTAATGCCTCTTTCCCATTCTGTGCCTATGAGCACCACCGCTAACTTGAAAACATGCCTTCCTCTTTCTCCTTTCGCCCTGCAGATGAGCTCTGACGTGTCAGAGAGGCAGGCACGTGTGCATGCAGGAGAAATGTGCTTTAAACATCTCAATATATTACCTGTCTGGCTCTGGCTGCGGCAAGCATCTCCACTGCTCCGAGGAGGCACCCCTGCCGCCCTCCCAGCCTTTGATATGCAAGGAGCTAAGGCCAAATCAGCCACTCTGTAATTTCAATTGTAACCATCTTTAGAGCCGAGTGCTTCGGCAGAGAGGTGCCAGGGCCCCAAATTGGACTCCATAATGAAGTCCTCAAAGAGGAGCGATTTTGCAGAATTTAATGGGCTTTGGGGGACAATTTTACAGGCTGGTTTCCAGGAGCACAAATATTCAAATCGCTCAGCCCCTATTTGAAGGCACATCTGAAGGTGCACCCTACAACCCGTGTGTAGCAGGCTCTTTTGAATCTTGTCCTTGAAACAAAAAAGAGGGAAAAGGAAAGAAAGAAATGCAGCGCCCCCTGGGACTTTGCCAGCAGAGACTCTGGGTAAGCGTGGAGTGACTGCAAAGCCCTGCCAGGAGTCCTTGGGGCTGGAGGGAGGAAGTGGATGAGAGAGACCGGAGATGAGAAGGGCCTTCAGCAGCCATTGGGGAGGCGGCGGCGGGGGAGAAGAAAGGGAGACACGCACTAAAAACAACAGAAACACAGGTGGAAATGGCCTTGTGGGAAATCAGCCTGTCAACAAACAAAGCTGGAGGCTAGAAACCGCTGCCTCCCCAGCCCCGGCTCCTGGGCAAGGAGATCGTTCTGTAAATAAATTAGCGGTGGCTTTGACTGCTAGGAAATTAATACTGACACCATGAAAGCTGCAAATGACTCCCTTTTATCAGGAGCAGAAGCGCTACGCTTCGCAAAGGGATCTTTTTGCCATTCCGCCTTTTATTTTGCTTTGTTTTCTCGGGGAAAGTAAATTAGAGCCACTTACATCAGCAGCTCAGGTTAAAGAAAGGGGAAGAAGAAAGAGAGAGAGAAAAAATAGTTTCATTTCATGTACCAGTGGTTTAGAACTTCATTTAGAGCTAATCACACCCCCATCTTCCTCCGAGCCATTTCTGACAGCAACCCAGCCTACACTGCCAATCGGAAGACATAGGCGTTCTGGTCTTTGCTGGAAACCCACCCAGCGGCTGGAGAGATGGTCTCGAGCCTTCTGGCAATGGTTGGGCAAGTTCAGTTCCTGGAAAAGGCAATTAACTCATGGTCAAGTAAACCAGGAACTAATTGTTAAGACCTTCCCAGTGTGGGTACCTTTGAGAGGGTCTGAGGCATTTCCTTCAACAGGAGCTCTTCCTCCAGAAAGACGGCTGTATTTTTCTCTTCCAGAAGATAGGAGTAGCTCCAAGTTTATTAGGAGGCATAACCTCCTTTAAGAAGAATGACCCACTAAGACAAAGCAAAGGCCCTGGAAATGTAGTCATGTGTATATTCCGGTGGGAAATCAGTAGAGCTTCCTTTCCACCCCAGTTCTGTCTACGAACCACCCTTCTCCCCCAACAAAATAGACCAGGGATTTCAAAGAATTGGATACTTTTAGGAAAATTGGCATTTTACAAATTTACATTTTGAGAGATTACAAATCTCTCACCCAAGTTTCAGTTAAAACTCTCCCTTAACAATATCCATGCTTTTATGGTCAACTCAAAACCGAGGGAACTAAAAAGGATTTTGAAGCCTCATAAATTCTGGACTATCAGAGATATAATTATTTGATCTAAGTTTATAGGAAATTACATGTTGTCTCTTTATGCCTTGGGAAACCAGTAATCCTTATATGGTTATGGTGACTACAGAAGAGCCAAAGTTCGAGATTAGTGAATACGGGTCCAACAGCACCAGAAATCAGAGGCTTTATTGCACATTAATTCTTCAGCTGGTATAGAGATAAGCTTCCTAGCGCTCTTTTACTGCTTTGTTACAAGCGGACTCCCATGTAGACAAGAAACAAGTAAGGGTCAAAAGAAAACCCAGCCCTTGGACACACAGCAATAAAAAAGGATTTAATCTATTTATTTATTTATTTAAGATTTTATTTAAGATTTTATTTATTTATTTATTTGACAGACAGAGAGAGAGAGAGATCACAAGTAGGCAGAGAGGCAGGCAGAGAGAGAGGAGGAAGCAGGCTCCCCACTGAACAGAAGAGCCCGATGTGGGGCTTGATCCCAGGACCCCGAGATCATGACCTGAGCTGAAGGCAGAGCCTTTAGCCCACTGAGCCACCCAGGCACCCCAAAAAAGGATTTTAATGGACACAACAGGAATCACCCTCAAAGCAGTATGAATCCATTCACTGATGTGAAACAAAGTAGTTCTGACTAACTGTACAGGTCCCTCAAACTTCAAGAACCGAGCAGCACCTGAGCCATAGCCGGCAGCAGGCAAGACCCAAGGAAAGCTGAGCAAAGAAAGCGGACCAGTGTCAGGGAGGCTGGGCACATTCGTAGTGAGCCACAGTGACAGCACAGAACGTGACCCAGGCTATAGCCACAGAAGTGGCCCAGCCCAATCTTGCCGTCTCGTCCAGCCGCACACCACAGAGCTCTTCCTGGCAGGGGCCTCATTTTCATACGGGGCCCTAGGACATGTGTGTGTTGGAATCGAGGTGCCAGAAAGCTCTCTGGAAAGTTGCTTCATGGGAAGCAGACCAATTTGCCAAATGAGCAATTGTGAACGACCAATTTGTCAAATTATAAAGTTTACAGAATTCGAATTGCATGAGATGATTTCCACAGCCTTGGAGGATTTGTTTTTTTCCAAGTTTTAGTTTCAGCAAATAGGAAAGTTGTCCTAGATTGCTGAAAATTAACATGCATACAAAGCCACCATTTGGAAAACAAATCAAGTCCAGAAAAATAAAAAAGGATGCAAATTAGCATGGAACAATTAAAAGGCATATATATCCTTTGTGTCTGAATGGTTGAGACATTTGAAATTTGAAGTCCACACAAGATACACACTTAATCAAGCTAGTTTAACAAATCATTGAATTAAGAGATGATGTAAACACAGTAGACAGGACTCAGAAAGTCCTTTAGAAGAGACCCTCACTTTATCACTTATGTCATCCTCGACTCACAGAGGATGCTACTAACCTAGAATATGGAAGTTTTCATTCTGAAAATTCAGAGGCCCCAAAGAACAGATTGATGTAGACTCCGCTGAACTTTGGCTGGTCTCTGCTAAATGCCTGTGGCAAATGGCTGGCTGACTCTTCCAGGTCTGGTTTAAAGTCTTAGTTTGAGAGGGTTTGGTCACTTGATAACTTGTCAGATTGGTCACTTACTGAATCTGCTTTTGGAAAGCGGACCTAGAATCCTGCTCAGTGGTCCTCAAATACACAGGTGCGCATGTTGGACGTCGCTGGCTGGCAAAGGGTGGGCTGACGAGCAATAGCTCAGTTAGAGGTTTACAAGCAGCAAAACGCTGTTGACTTGGAGAACCCAGTCTCACGACAAGGCTTCGCATCATCTCAGCAAAGAACAGAGGAATGCCAAAGTTGTACTTCCTTGAAAGAAGGAAAATTGCACATTTGGATATGACTTGTAAAACATGAAACTATTAATGGATAAGGTAATGCACCATACTTGTTCATTTATAATATGAGAACAGCAATTAAGCGCAAGATGGTTACACAGGATGCTTGATCTTCCAGGCTTTTGGGAGGGAACGACACCGAAGTTGAGAAATACTATCAATCAACACATAAAGGCAAAGGACTGCTCTCCGTTTTCTTGATGTTTTTTGACGAGCCTGGAAAGTCTCAGTTATTGGCTCTCCCAGAAGTGTCCGTGATTCCAACCACTCAACATAACAAAGACTGTCCCTTGCCCATAGAGTACCTTTGTGTAAATTAGAAAATGACACCTCTTCCTTTAAGACACACTATTTCCATAGGGCAGAAAATGACTCTAATACACTGATACTATTACAAGTGGATACTTTACTGCCATCTACAGAAAAGTTGTCATTATAATTTTACCAATTTAGGATATTGACTAGGTGAAGTGCACTCCCGTAGATATGAAATCCTTGTATAATGTGTAATGTATACAGCTATGTGGGGAATTGGACCTTGGGGCAGAATATGGATTGGATGATGGGATGCAGATGCTGGTTGATGAACTGTAATGGAGGAGAACACGATCTATAATTGGCCTGAGGACAGATGAGAGGCTCCAACTGGAGAGGACATGGTTTACCTGTGGTACTTATTGCAAGTGCTTCCCCAGTGAGCACTGCTGGCCTAAGACAGAGTTCAGAACGAAATCATTTCCCTTTGATACTCTCCTGGATAACCCTTGTTCTGATTTCCTATTCTACTAATATTTGGGTCTGTTCTGACTTCCATTTCTCATGATTTGAGCCAGATACTTCTACCCTAAAATGACCATTATCCCCTTCTAAGCCATTCACAACATTCGTTATGCATAAGATATGTATTAGCATGATTGCAGTAATGAATGCACTCTGCATTCACAGAGTGAACTTCCTGGTTTAACGATTTGCTGGTTCTCCCTAAATGTCCTATGGTTTCTGGTGGGTGAGCTGGACCTTCTAATGAGCATTCACTCAATGTCATTATTCTTATCCCATGCATTTTATGATGAAACTGTACATACTGTGGGATCCAAATATGTCTCTGGACCAATCCCTTTTGTATGTTAAGAGTCTACTCTACATTCAGTTTAGTTCTAACAATATACTATCTTATACTGCCTGCCAAGCATTCATTTGTGTTAGTCTTACCTTCCCCTTGGGAACAGAAATCATGCTTATATAGTTTTGCCTTTTCCTCAATACCTATCTCAATTCAGAGCATATGAGAAATTATTCTCAATAAGAACTTCACCACAATGTGAGAGAGACTGGTACCAAAATATTTGTGGTAGATCTCACAATGGATCTTGCTGCCCCTGTTGGTCATGACTTAATAGATGAGACAAAGTAGAACTAGATTTTATTAGGATATTCCAATACACTAATTTAGATTGAATTATACAGGTAGTGAGGTTTAAAGTTTCCATAAATCTTACCCATCAGACTACACCCTCATCATTTCATATTTTTGGAAGAAGTCCAGGGGAATTTAGTGGAATCCAAATAGAGACAAGTTCCTGGTGAATTATAAGATAATGAATCATGGGACTTGACTTTTATTCCACTGATGTCCTGTGTAATGCCTTTCAAGGAATCCTGGAGGGACAGCTTACAGCCCTTCCAGAAGGAAGAGTGATCAGAATGTAAGGATGCAATCAAGGGAATTTTGACATTGTATATATCGCTCCAGAAAGAGTACCTCCCAAGTTGTATTCCATGGGCCATTAGTTCCAGGAGATCATCTGACTTGTCTCACTTTCCCCTAAGTGTGGGAAACATATGTAGCCATCTGGAGAATAACAATAAATTTGACATTAAAAAGGCTTAATTTGACTTCATCTCGCTTTTTCCAAATATATTTGAACAAGGAACTCCAACCCCTTTTTGGTAACACTCATTAGCATCCTCCAGAACTAGTACAACATGGAATGTGCATTGGGGAATAAAGCTTTTGAAAGAGGGGGAATGAACTCAGATAATTTGAAGACAGCTAGAAAAGATTTTAATATACTTGATTATTAGTTATGAGAAATCTATATGCTAAGCAATATATAACTATATATGATGTTTATACACAGTTGGCTGAGAAGAATTTGCAATATATAGAGTATAACTCACAAATAAATAATAAGGTTGCCTGAAGATAAGAATAGCTTAAGCCTAAAGGACAGCATCTAACTTTCCTTATATTTTCAGTGATAGGAAACAAATGTTTTCATAAAAACTAACCTACCAGTGGCACATTCAGTAAAGCATCCAGCTAGTCCACTGCTTTCCTCTTCTGTTTAATGAGTATGGCCCAACTGATCCTTATTATCTACCAGGAGACAACTCATAGGAGGGGGTAGCAAGATGACAGAGGAGTAGGAGGCTGAGATAGCATCAGATCCCAGAAGTTCAGCTAGATAGTTATTAAACCATTCTAAACACCTAAAAACTCAACGGGAGTTGAGGAAGAACAGCAATTCTAGGAGCAGAAAATTGACCACTTTTTGGAAGATAGGATGTGTGGAAAAGTGAATCCAAAGCGACGGGAAGAGAGACTGTGGGGGAAGGGGCCGACTCCCTGAAGCCGCAGAGCCACGGAGCACAAAATTGGAACTTTTAGTCTGCTCCGCTGAGGGACATCGCTGCAGAGGCTAAACGGGGGGATTAGCCCTCGAGGGGACAGTGTGGTTTCAGGACCCATGGAGTCACAGAGGGACCGGGGGTGTCTGTGGCAGAGTTCCCAGGTATGGGGCAGGGAAGCCGGCGGCAGACATGGAGCCATACAGTGGGCTCTCAGCTTGGGCTTACCTTACACCATGATCCAAGGCACAGTCGGACTGCAGCTCTTCGAGCACGGACCCCGCAGGAGGCAGCTCTGGAGAGACCCCTCCTTCCTCCTCCGGGAGGAGCAGTGCGGGAGTGCGCCACAGGAAACTGCTGGGTTTGGAGACTTCAAACAGGGCCGTGCGCCAGAGATAGAAACGCGGGGCCACAGGCCTGCTGAGCTCGGAGCGCAGGCTGGAGACCAGGGGGACAGGAGTGATTGACTGCTTTCCTCTGAGGGTGCGCTGAGGAGAGGGAACCCCAGCACTCAGCTCCTCCTGCCGGAGACTGGGAGCCGCCATTTGCATTCCCGGCCTTCAGGGCAGTACAGAAAGCGCTCAGGGCACAAAGACTGTGGAGAGCGAACCTGAGTGAATTGCTTGGCCCAGCCCCTGGCAAGGCTGGGGCAATTCCGCCTTGGGCAAAGACATTTGAGAATCATGGCAACAGCCCCTCCCCAGAAGATCAGCGAGAATATCCAGCCAAGCCCAAGTTCATCAATCAGTGAAAACTGTGGTATTCCAGACTTAGGGAAAAAAAAATTGCAACATATAGAATTCAAGGCTTTTTTCACCATGATCTTTTAGTCTTTCAGAGTTGAAATTTTTAAATCTTGTTTTTCTCTTGTTTTATTTATTTTATTTTTCCTCTTTCCTATTTTGGCATTTTTAAACTAGTATCTTATCAATGCCTTTTAAAAAATCTTTTCTAATTTTCACTGTTACATTCATATTTTATCCCCTCATTGTATTTAACCTTATTTTTTGTATACATATAGGGTTTTTTTTTCTTTAAAATTTTGGGATACAATTTCTTCTAATAGATCAAAATATACCCTAAATCTAGCACACGGCTAGTCTCCAGCCTGATCACATTCTTTCCTCTTTTATTCTTTCTTTCTCTTTTTGCAACCAACCTCTTATCAATCCCTTTTTTAGAATCTTTTTAAATTTTCATCCTTATATTCATATTCCATAGCATTCCATATCCCTTCATAGAGTTTCCCTTATTTTTGTATAAATTTTTTTCTTTAAAATTTTAGAAAATAAATAAATAAATAAATAAATAAATAAAAATAAATAAAATAAAATTTTAGGAGGTAGTTTCTTCTAACAGACCAAAACCATGTAAAATCAGGTGTGGGGCTCTGTTCTAATCACAAGTCCAATATATATATATTTATATATATATATTTTTCTTTTTCTCTTTTTAATTTTTTTTAAATTTTTTCCCCTTTTTTTCTCCCAGGCCCTCCCTTTTTTCTTCAACACCTGGTTTTGGCTCTCTTCTGATTTTTCTGGGGTCCTTGCTACCCTTCTAGTATTTTTCTCTCTCACTCATCTATTCTTATCTCAATAGAATGAAAAGGCAGAAAAACTCACCACAAAAAAAAGAACAAGAGGCAGTACCAAGGGCTAGAGACCTAGTCAATACGGACATTAGTAATATGTCAGAACTAGAGTTCAAAATGACAATTATCAAGGTGCTAGCTGGGCTTGAAAAAAGCATGGAAGATACTAGAGAATCCCTTTCTGGAGAAATAAAAGAACTAAAATTTAACTAAGTTGAAATCAAAAAAGCTATTAATGAGGTACAATAAAAAGTAGAAGCTCTTGATGCTAGGATAAATGAGGCAAAGAGAGAATTAGGGTTATAGAAGACCAAATGATGGAGAATAAAGAAGCTGAGAAAAAGAGAGACAAAGAACTACTGGACCACAAGGGGAGAATTTGAGAGATAAGTGATACCATAAGACACAACAATATAAGAATAATTGGGATTCCAGAAGAAGAAGAAAGAGAGGGGCAGAAGATATATTGGAGCAAATTATTGTAGAGAATTTCCCTAATCTGGCGAAGGAACAAGCATCAAAATCCAGGAGGCACAGAGAACCCCCTTCAAAATCAATAAAAATATGTCTACACCCCATCATCTAATAGTAAAACTTATAAGTCTTAGTGACAAAGAGAAAATCCTGAAAGCAGCTCACGACAAGAAGTTTGTAACATACAAAGGCAGTAATAGTAGTTTGGCAGCAGACCTATCCACAGAGACCTGGCAGGCCAGAAAGGACTGGCATGATATATTCAGAGCACTCAATGAGAAAAATATGCAGCCAAGAATACTATATCCAGCTAGGCTGTGACCGAAAATAGATGGAGAGATAAATAGCTTCCAGGACAAACAAAAACTAAAAGAATTTGCAAACACCAAACAAGCCCTACAGGAAACATTGAAAGCGTCCTCTAAGCAAAGAGAGAACCTAAAAGGAACGTAGATAAGAAAGGAAGAGATAAATATACAGTTAACAGTCACCTTACAGGCAATACAGTGGAACTAAATTCATATCTGTCAATAGTTACCCTGAATGTAAATGGGCTAAATGCCCCAATCAAAGACACAGAGTATCAGAATGGATAAAAAAACAAGACCCATTGATATGCTCTCTACAAGAAACTTATCTTAGACCCAAAGACACCACCAGTTTTAAAGTGATGGGGTGGAAAACAATCTACCATGATAATGGACATCAAAAGAAAGCTGGCGTGGCAATCCTTATATCAGATAAATTAGATTTTAAGGCAAAGACTATAATAAGAGATGAGGAAGGACACTATGTCATACTTAAAGGGACTGTTCAACAAGAAGATCTACCAATTGTAAATATCTATGCCCCTAACGTGGGAGCAACCAATTATATAAACCAATTAATAACAAAGTCAAAGAAACACATCAATAATAATACAATAACAGCGGGGGACTTTAATACCCCCCTCACCAAAATGGACAGATCATCTAAGCAAAAGATCAACAAGGAAATAAAGGCTCTAAATGACACACTGGACCAGATGGACATCACAGATATATTCAGAACATTCCATCCCAAAGCAACAGAATACACATTCTTCTTTAGTCCACATGGAACATTCCCCAGAATAGATCACATCCTGGGACACAAATCAGGTCTCAATCGATACCAAAAGATTGGGATTATTCCTTGCATATTTTCAGACCACAATGCCATGAAACTGGAACTCAATCACAAGAGGAAAGTTGGAAAGAACTCAAATACATGGAGGCTAAAGAGCATCCTATTAAAGAATGAATGGGTGAATCAGGAAATTAAAGAAGAATTAAAAAAATTGTGGAAACAACTGAAAATGAAAACACAACTGTTCAAAATCTTTGGGACATAGCAAAGGTGGTCCTGAAAGGAAAATATATAGCAATACAAGCCTTTCTCAAGAAACAAGAAAGATCTCAAATACATAACCTAATCCTACATCTCAAGGAGCTATAGCAAAGAAAAGAAAGCAAAGAAAGCCTAAACCCAGCAGAAGAAGAGAAATAATAAAGATCAGGCAGAATTCAATGAAATAGAAACCAAAAAAAAAATAGAACAAATCAACAAAACGAGAAGCTGGTTCTTTGAAAGAATTAATAAAATTGATAAACCCCTGGCCAAACTTATCAAAAAGAAAAGAGAAAAGGCCCAAATTAATAAAATCATGAATGAAAAAGGAGAAATCACAACCAACACCAAAGAAATACAAACAATTATAAGAACATATTATGAGCAACTATACGCCAGCAAATTAGACAATCTGGAAGAAATGGATGCATTCCCAGAGACACACAAACTATCAAAACTGAACCAGGAAGAAATAGAAAACCTGAATAGACCCATAACCAGTAAGGAGATTGAAACAGTCATCAAAAACCTCCCAATAAACAAGAGCCCAGGGCCAGATGGCTTCCCAGGGGAATTCTACCAAACGTTTAAATAAGAATTAATACCTATTCTCTTGAAATTGTTCCCAAAAATAGAAATGGAAGGGAAACTTCCAAACTCATTTTGAGGCCAGCATTACCTTGATCCCAAAACCAGACAAAGACCCCATCAAAAAGGAGAATTATAGACCAATATCCTTGATGAACACAGATGTAAAAATTCTCACCAAAATACTAGCCAACAGTACCGTAAAAGGATTATTCACCACGACCAAGTGGAATTTATTCTGGTGATGCAAGGTTGGTTCAACATCCACAAATCATTCAATGTGATACAATATATTAATAAAAGAAAGAACAAGAACCATATGATACTCTCAATAGATGCTGAAAAAGCATTTGACAAAGTACAACATCCTTTCTTGATCAAAACTCTTCACAGTGTAGGCATAGAGGGCACATTCCTCAACATCATCAAAGCCATCTGTGAAAAACCCACAGCGAATATCATTCTCAATGGGGAAAAGCTGAGAGCTTTTCCCCTGAGATCAGGAACACGGCAGGGATGCCCACTATCCCCACTGCTATTCAACATAGTACTAGAAGTCTTAGCCTTAGCAACCAGACAACAAAAAGAAGTAAAAGGCATCCAAATTGTCAAAGAAGAAGTCAAATTCTCACTCTTTGCAGATCATATGATACTTTATGTGGAAAACCCAAAAGACTCCACTCCAAGACTGCTAGAACTCATACAGGAATTCAGTCGAGTGTCAGAATACAAAATTAATGCACAGAAATCAGTTGCATTTCTATACACCAACAGCAAGACAGAAGAAAGAGAAATTAAGGAGTCCATTCCATTTACAATTGCACCCAAAACCATAGGATACCTAGGAATAAACCTAACCAAAGAGGCAAAGAATCTGTCCTCAGAAAACTACAAAGTGCTCATGAAAGAAATTGAGGAAGACACAAAGAAATGGAAAAATGTTCCATGCTCATGGATTGGAAGGACAAATATTGTGAAAATATCTAGGCTACCTAAAGCAATCTACATATTTAATGCAATCCCTATCAAAATACCATCCATTTATTTCAAAGAAATGGAACAAATAATCCTAAAATCTATACGGAACCAGAAAAGACCACGAATAGCCAGAGGAATGTTGAAAAAGAAAACCAAAGTTGGCAGCATCACAATTCCAGACTTCAAGGTCTATTACAAAGCTGTCATCATCAAGACAGTGTAGTACTGGCATAAAAACAGACACATAGGTCAATGGAACAGAATAGAGAGCCCAGAAATGGCCCTCGAACTCTATGGTCAACTAATCTTTGACAAGGCAGGAAAGAATATCCAATGGAAAAAGGACAGTCTCTTCAACACATGGTGTTGGGAAAATTGGACAGCCACATGCAGAAGAAGGAAACTGGACCATTTCCTTACACTACACACAAAAATAGACTCAAAATGGATCAAAGACCTCAATGTGAGACAGGACTCCATCAAAATCCTGGAGGAGAACACATGCAGCAACCTGTTCTACCTCAGCTGCAGCAACTTCTTCCTAGAAACATCTCCAAAGACAAGGGAAGCAAGGGCAAAAATGAACTATTGGGACTTCATCAAGATCAAAAGCTTTTGCACAGCAAAGGAAACAGTCAACAAAACCAAAAGACAACTAATAGAATGGGAGAAGATATTCGCAAATGACATATCAGATAAAGGGCTAGTATCCAAAATCTATAAAGAGCTTCTCAAACTCAACACCCAAAGAACAAATAATCCGATCAAGAAATGGGCAGAAGAGGTACGCCTGGGTGGCTCAGTTGGCTAAGCTGCCTTCGGCTCAGGTCATGATCCCAGGGTCCTGGGATCAAGTCCCACATCGAGCTCCTTGCTCAGCAGGGAGCCTGCTTTTCCCTCTGCCTCTGCCTGCCACTCTGCCTGCTTGTGCTCTCTCTCTCTCTCTGACAAATAAATAAATAAAATATACAAAAAAAATAAAGAAAAAAAAAAGAAATGGGCAGAAGATATGAACAGACACTCCTGCAAAGATGACATCTAAATGGCTAACAGACACATGAAAAAGTGTTCAACGTCACTTGGCATCAGAGAAATACAAATCAAAACCGCAGTGAGATACCACCTCACACCAGATAGAATGGCTAAAATTAGCAAGTCAGGAAATGACAGAAGTTGGAGAGGATGCATAGAAAGGGGAACCCTCCTACACTGTTGGTGGGAATGCAAGCTGGTGCATCCACTCTGGAAAACAGTATGGAGGTTCCTCAAAAAGTTGAAAATAGAGCTACCCTACGACCCAGCAATCGCACTACTGTGTATTTCCCCTAAAGACACAAATGTAGTGATCTGAAGGGTCACATGCACCTGAATATTTATAGCAGCAATGTCCACAATAGCCAAACTATGGAAAGACTCTAGATGTCCATCAACAGATGAATGGATAAAGAAGATGTGGTATATATATACAATGGAATACTATGCAGCTATCAAGAGAAATGAAATCTTGCCATTTGCAATGACGTGGATGGAACTAGAGGGGATTATGCTAAGCGAAATAAGTCATTCAGAGAAAGACAATTATCACATGATCTCTCTGATATGAAGAATTTGAGAGGCAGGGCAGGGAGTCGTTGGGGGGTGCGGGAGGGAAATGAAACAAGATGGGATCAGGAAGGAGACAAACCATAAGAGACTCCTAAATTCATGAAACAAACTGAGGGTGGCTGGCAGGTAGGTGGGGTAGAGACAGGGTGGCTGGGTTATGGACATTGGGCTGGGTATGTGCTATGGTGAGTGCTATGAAATGTGTAATCCTGATAATTCACAGACATGTACCCTGGGGCAAATAATACATTATATGTTAATAAAAATAAAAAATAAATAAAAAAAAAGACAACCCATAAAATCAGGCAAACTACTTGGGAAAATGAGCATTCTAAGGATTTTCCTCAAACCCCAACCCCAGAGGTACAATGTACACATCTGCAATGTAACTTGGACTATAAGAAGGTGGATGTTTAATATGTGAAAGACAACAACAGATCTGCAGGCAATGGATCACTGGAATGGTGGCAAAGTCCAAAGTACAAGGTCAAGGGCTCCTTTAGAGTTGTTGAATAATTATATTGATGGGGAAACTTTCAAACAAAATTGGAACAAGAAATAAAATTTTTAGGACAACTTCCTTCTACATTGGAAAGTCTTTAATGTGATACACTTAGAAATCTGTGTTTTCCAGCCCTTGGCATAGTATGGTTAGAAATCTGCATTTTCCAGAATCTGGAACTGATTCACCTGATCACCAAGTCAGGAAAAAAAGAAAAACCTTTGACTGTGAAAGACAAGAAGTTAGTTGAGTCTAGAGACAACAAGTCAAACAGATTAAATCTATTCCACTGAAACATAGATATATAATTTCTCTCCAGAGAATACCAAAGCCTGACAAAATAAACAAAGAAATAACATCTTTCTTAACTTGTGAAATGTGACAGTCAATGGCATATGGCAAAACAAAATGCAAGGAAACAATGTTACAAGTTTTCCAATGTTAGTAGCTATGGAGGAAGTGGAAGCATGTCTCTCCTCTTTAAAAGAAAGTGCTAAAAAGAAGTCACTCTCAAAAGTTCCTTCATAAGAAAGTTCTTCTTACTTTTTACTATAGGTAGTCTCTACAGTTTGGGGATAGGGAAGCGAGATTGACCAAGTCAACTCTTTGGAATTTTCTAGGGTATCTGCTTTGCCTGCAAACATCCTCCAACTAGTAACGAAACTGTATCACAGTATCACTTCCACTCTCAGGTTGTGGTGTGGGCTTGTGACACAGACCTGGCCAGTGGAGAACATTCCTTCCTTCTCTAGCCATAGTGATTGGTTCAGGGATGCACAAGGGACCTCTGCTGGGCAATGAGAATCACACACAGTGCATTTGCCAAAACTAGTGGGAAAGAGGTGCTCTTATTCTCTGGAGAGTTGGCTAAAGCAGAAGGCTGAAACCCTGGAGCAGCTGACAGCTACCTCTGCTAAGACATGATAAGGTCTTGTCTGAAGGAAAAGCTGAGGATGAAGAAAACAGAGCTAAAAATTACAGAGATAGATTCCTGGTATTATCTGAGTACTTGAGTCTGACCATGATGACTTTTCATCTACCTGAGTTAATAAATCTCCTTTTATGTTTACCCAGCTTGGGAGTTTCCCTTTTCTTTTCCTTTTCTCTCCTCTCCTGTTCTCCTTCTCTTCCTCCACTTCTTCTTTTCCATTAGCAACCTAAAAATAAAGAAGCTGAGCCTAGACCAGTGGTTATATCGATTCACTTGGACAAAGAGCTGGTGACTATGATTTACAAGCAACAAATAAGAAATGTGTGCATATAATAATGAATTTTAGGGTTGTGCTCAAGCAAACAGATTTGTAAGCCTGATGAATACTTGATGGTCAACATATTATGCTATGTGGTAACTGTTATGAATTTTAAACAGTTTTTATATCATTGTAAGTACTTCATATATATCAAATGTGTATACATACATTTATATGTACATATATACATTCCATAAAGCTATCTCACATAATAATAATAGCTAAGCATAGAAAGAACTCAAAGTATTAGTATGCCCATCCAGACTATAAACTCAGGGAAGGCAAGATGAAATATGCCTTCTTTCCCACTCGCTTCCCAGTGTCCATCACAAAACCTGGTACATGGCTGGCTTTCCATTTGTGAAGGAAATAAACAAAAACACTTCCTCTATTTGCTTTAGCATGTTCAAATTTATCTAAACTTAGATCCAATGAATGTTGTCAAGTTCACTATTCCTCGAGCAAGAAGAGAGAAATCAGTTGAAACATATTTTGATGTATATATTGGATAACAAACAGTTAACATTCTCAACAGATAAAGACTAAATGGACTAAGGAGTTTGTAAGCAACTTGGAATGCTGATAAGCAAAATTTTGCAAAATTTTGTTTCAAGTATGTTGAATAAAATATTAAATCTTCAGAGAGACCTACTTCTTTGAATTTTAGGGTTTATTAAGATCTTAACATAAAATTTCTCTCCTTAGTCCTTGAAAAAAAGCAAATGCTTCCTTCAATATGCCCGCCTTAGAAGAGATTATTCAATAAATGAAGAGAAATTTATCAGAAAACAAAAGGTAATATTCTTATCTTACCCCATTTACCAAGGCATCCCCCAGACAGATGAGGATTTTAAATACAAAAAACAAAGCAATAATTAAGAAATATAACTAAATAAATTCTTTACAGGAAAATCATGATAGATTTGGCTTATGCCCCCAAAATGGTATGAAGAAATCAATAAGCAAACAACAGACTTGGAAATATACTTTAAATATGAAATGGACAAAGGGTTGATATTCTAAACATGTATAAAGTACATGAACATGCAATTCATGAAAGAAAAAATATAAACGGCTGATACACAGATGCAAACAATGTTCAACTCTTGGAGTAATAAAAATTAGAAAAATAAATCAAGATATAATTTATTTGGCCCAGTCAAATGGAAAATATGAACAAGATTCATAATCTCCCATCTTGGCAAGGGAAATGGGCCCTTCCATAAAATTTGATTGGACTATAGTTTCTATACAACTTTTTCTGGAAGATGATTTTAAAGCATGTACTAAGGACTTTAAAAGAGTTCATGATTACATTCCTCTTCACCAGCAATTCTATTCTTAGAAAAAAAAATAGAGATGAGTATGATGATTTGTGTTTTAACAATTCACATAAAAGATCAAGCTTGAAACAGCCACTGTACCCAACAATAGGGGACTGAGTAAGTAAATTATATTCCCGAGATTGAAGATGTTCTAGCAATGACGTTATGTATTGACATGGGAAGATGGTTGTAGCATACTGCTAGGGGAAAAGTAGGTTCAAAAATAGAGAATATAGTGCATAGTGTTTTTTTTTTTTAGTGCATACAGTTTTTATAAGAAAAAGAATACAAAGAGGCCCCTGGGTGGCGCAGTTGGTTGCGCGACTGCCTTCGGCTCAGGTCATGATCCCGGAGGCCCGGGATCGAGTCCCACATCGGGCTCCCAGCTCCATGGGGAGTCCGCTTCTCACTCTGACCTTCTCCCTTCTCATGCTCTCTCTCACTCTCTCTCTCTTTCCTAATAAATGAATAAATAAAAAAAATCTTAAAAAAATATTAAAAAAAAGAAAAAGAATACATGTATTCAGATATGCATAAATATTGAATAAAAGAGTATAATGTAAAATATTAACCATAGTCATTTGGGGTTAATGGGTTAGTGGGACTATAGATATTCTTTTCTTGGCACGTTTCTTTGTATTCGAAGATTTTTTAGTGAAAGGTGTATGCCTATCACATATACAGAAACACACACACATGCTAGGTGTATAGTATGATGAATTTTTAGAACAAACCTATGTAGTCAAGTCAAGAAACATTATAGAAAGAAATATTTCAGTACTTCCAGAATTCTCCCTCTTTTCCCTTCCATCACTAATAATTCTTCCAGTTGATTATTATGACTTCCAAAAACATAGAATGGTTTTGCTTATTTAATATAAATGAAATCACACAGTATATAGTCCCTTGCATATAGCTTCTTTCATGCAACATTATGTTTATAAGATATATCTGATTTACTACACCTAGCTATAGTTTGTTTATTCTCATTGTTGTGGAATATTCCACCATGTAGACATACCACAATTTATTTGTGCTTTCTATCCTCAACAAGGATTTGTGTAGTTCTCAGTTTGAGGCTACTATAAATAGTGCTATGAATATTCTAGAACATGTCTCCTTGTGAACATGTGTATACATATTTGTTAGATACATACCTAGGAATGGAATTGTTGTGTCAGAAACCATGGTATTCTCTGCTTTTATACCACCAACCAGTTTTCTAGAGGGGTGTACCAATGTACTCTCCCACTGTCAGCATAGGAGAGGTATGCCCTATTGTTTACTCCATTTACTCTAACCAGCTCTTTAGGCAATTGTGATACCAATAAGGAAGCCTCAGAAAAAGAAGTCAAGGAATCGATCCCGTTTACAATTGCACCCAAAACCATAAGATACCTAGAAATGAACCTAACCCCAAAGGTAAAAAATCTGTACTCTGAAAACTTTAGAAAACTTATGAAAGAAATTGAAGATGACACAAAGAAATGGGAAAACATTTCATGCTCATGGACTGGAAGAACAAATATTGTCAAAATGTCTAGATTACCTAAAGCAATCTACACATTTAATGCAATCCCTATCAAAATACCACCAGCATTTTTCACAGAGCCAGAAAAAACAATCCTAAAATGTATGGAACCACAAAAAACCTAAATAGCCAAAGCAATCTTGAAAAAGGAAAGCACAGCTGAAGGCACTGCAATTCCAGACTTCAAGCTATATTACAAAACTGTGGCACAAAAACAGACACATAGATCAATGGAACAGAATAGAAAACCCAGAAATGGATCCACAACTACAGGGTCAACTAATCTTAGACAAAGCAGGAAAGAATATGCAATGGGAAAAAGACAACTCTTCAACAAACAGTGTTGGGAAAACTGGACATGCAAAAAGAATGAAATTGGACCACTTTCTCACACCAAACACAAAAATAAATTCAAAATGGATGAAGACCTCAATGTGAGACAGTAAACCATCAAAATCCTTGAGGAGAATACAGACAGCAACCTCTTTGACATGGGCTGTAGCAACTTCTTACTAGATGTGTCTCCAAAGGCAAAGGAAACAAAAATAAAAATGAACTATCGGGACTTTATCAAGATAAAAAGCTTCTGTACAGTGAAGGAAACAATCAACAAAATTAAAAGGCAACTTTCAGAATTGGAGAAGATATTTTCAAATGACACATCTGATAAAGGGTTAGTATATAAAATCAATAAAGAACTTATCAAACTCAACACCCAAAAAACAAATAATCAGTTTAGAAATGGGCAGAAGACATAGACATTTTTTCCAAAGAAGGCATACAGATGGCTAACAGACACGTGAAAAGATGCTCAATATCACTCATCATCAGGGAAATACAAGCCAAATTGTAATGAGATAGCACCTTACACCTATCAGAATGGCTAAAATTAACCACACAGGAAACAACAGATGTTGGCAAGGATGTGGAGAAAGGGGACCCTCTTCCACTGTTGGTGGGAATGCAAACTGATAAAACCATCCTGGAAAACAGTGTGCAGGTTCTTCAGAAAGTTAAAAGTAGATCTACCCTATGACCTAGCAATTGCACTACACTACTAGGTATTTATCCAAAGGATACAAAAATACTAATTAGAAGAGGCACATGTACACTTATTTTATCAACAATAGCCAAATTATGGAAAGAGCCCAAATGTCCATTGACTGATAAATGGATAAAGATGTGGGGTGTCTGTGTATACATATGTGTGTGTGTGTGTATAAAATGATATATGTGGTATATATATATATATATATATAACATATATAATATGTATTTTATATATATATAAAATGATACGTTAATATATGATATGTTAAATAATATATCATTTATATATTATATATATATGTATACACACACAATGGAATATTACTCAGCCATCAAAAAGAATTAAATCTTGTCATTTGCAACAATGTGGATGGAGCTAGTGTGTCTTATGTTAGTGAAATAAGTCAGTCAAAGAAAGACAAATATGAAAATACGATATTGTTTCACTCATATAGAATTTAAGAAACAAAACAGATGAAAAAAGAAGGGGAAAAGAGAGAGGCAAACTATAAAATAGACTCTCAACTATAGAGAACAAACTGAGGGTTGCTGGATGGAGGTGAGTATCAGGATGGGCTTAAAAATGGTGATGGGCATTAAGGAGGGCACTTGTGATGATCACTGTGTTATATGTAACTGATGAATCACTAAATTCTACTCCTGAAACTAATATTATGCCATATGTTAACTAATTAGAATTTAAACAAAAACTTGAAACAAACAAAAAATCAATTGCCTCTATTTGTTTGTGACAAACAACCCCGGGGAAAAACTTTTCCCAGAGTAAGCACTCAGTTAGGTTCAAAAAAGACAACTCCCATGTGAGGTCTTCCAGGGAACTACCAGACAGGTCAAATAATGGGAATGAGGTTTGAAGGAGCTCCAATGCCATATTGCCCCTCTTCAGTTGTTGCCAGGGGGTTGGGTTTCACTGTTATTATAAGCTGTGGGTTTTCAAGGCTACCAAAGAGGTGAGCGGGTGGGTGTGGTATGGGAAGAGGGCAACCAGAAATGCCACGGAGCCTCTCTTCTTACTGAGCTGCAGTCATTTTTTTTTACTAAATGTTCTCTGAAGCACTATAAGCCTTTGGGTAATTCCCAGAGTTCTAAAAAAATTGGCTCTGACAATTTTTGCCAGTTTTCTAATCGTTTTTGTGGAGGAGATAATTTTTGGAAGTTGACATACTTATTTACTTACTCCATCCTCACCAACATCACTCAATAGGCCCTTCAAAAAGTTAATCCTCACCACAACCCCATGAGACACATATAATGATCAAGCCATTTTACAGATTATAAAACTAAGATTTGAGGTCAGGTAACATGCTCAGGGGTACAGTTAGTAAACAGAAGTGCTGGGGTTCCCACTCTAGTTACTGAAACCCTCCTGCTTGAACTCTTAACATTATGTTCACTAGTGAAGCGAGGATGCCTTGAGCCTTGGCCCTCTTCTCAGGTTCACCATTTCAGGAGGTGCAGTGGGGTTTGGAGAGACACTGGTATTATTTTCTTTGAGTATAAAAGGGATATTATGTTACCACTTCTCTTCCTAAAGCCTCAGAATCCAAAGATTCTGCATAGAGAAAGAATATACTACAAAGTGCTAGGTATTTGTTGTTTTATACTAGGCAGTATACCAGAAAATAATATTTTATGGCATTCTCAGAAAAATGCCAAAAACTATCATGTCCTTCCTGGGGGAGCTTCCTACACAAGCAGGAAGGGCCCCTCACTGTGTGGGCTGAGTTCCAATGAGGAAAGCTTTCAGCTTATGTGACCATCAAATTGGTGTTGTGCCATTTGTCCTCTCCCAACTCCGGGATTATATGAAAACAATAGCCAGGACTATACCAGCTTGAGGAAGAATGTCCTTCTCTGAGTGCTCAACCCTTAGATGGATTGTTTTTTTACTTCTGTCACCAGCGTGTGGAAACATGGACTCGATTTTTCAAGTGAGCAATGGAAATAGGACTAAAAGCGGTCCCAGATTCACTCATAAAAACAAGAACACATTCTGTGACTTGGAGGTCTGGAGGTTTATGTTGGCACCAATTGGAATGTTAATGTGCAAAGAATCTGGTCTCCTCTCAAACACTAACAAACACCAGCCATTTCCTACTGATTGGTTTCAACCTAACAAGCATTTTGTTGAGCCCAAAAGAATTTCACTGTAGAGTATTTAGATTATGGTGATTACTCACTTATGAGCCATAAGTTGGTCAATGAAGAACAGATTGCTTCAACTTGGTATCTACCACCCACTCACCACCACCACCACGACCACCACCACCTGGGATTAATAGTCATAAACAGAACAAGATATCACGTGAAAAGGAATCTAAAGTTTTCTTAAGTGCTTCATGAACTTTGGAATATCAGAGATCCCTTTGGACATATGATAAAAGCTGTAGACATCTTCTCTTGTGAAATTGCCCTACCGATAGAATTGCAAGTTCATCTTGGGGCTCCCAGGCTCTCCGAAAAGCTTATCCACCACTGAGAATTCTTTCTAGGGTGCATGTTTGTCCAGGTGAGCCTGGACCATCATTTCTGGAAGACCATTATTGAATGTGTGAGCAGATCCTTATGTAGGGTATGAATTGTTATGGAACAAATTATGGCATCAGCAATGTCATTGATTAGTTAGACATGTATGTATTTGCTGTTTCTCAAAGAGGTTTTTTTTTTTATAGCTATGTTTTTATTTCATATCAGCATGTACAGAAAACACTGACGGGGGTATTAAGAAATAAGAAAACAAAATAAGTAACTTACAGGTCATTTTAAGTTATCAGTGAGTAGAGTAAAACTAACTATGCTACTATTTTAGTTTTTATTTCTCTGCACCGCCAAATATGAAAATCTAATTTTCAAGCACAACTACCTTCTTTGTGGTTGTCTTCAATTCAATAGGCACTACTAAGTGTCGGTTAAGCAGCAGGCCATGGGGTGGGCACAGGGTGACAAGATGGCTGAGGTTCTTCAGGAGCTCATAGTCCCATGGGGAACACAAACATGAAATGAACAGCTTCACATACTAGGGTTGGTCCATCACCAACCATAGTGGTGCACAGAGGGGTTTTGTCAGCACAGAGAGGCATAGTCTATCTTCGTGAAGAGATTGAGGAAGGTGACAAGGGAGGAGTTGGGGAAGCTTCTGGGGGAGGGAGATGAAACAACAGACTCTTGAAGGAAAAACAGAGCATAGTATTCTAAAGGAAAAGGACAGAATTCTGAGAGGCATGAAGCAGCAGGGGCATAGGAGATGCTGTCAGTTGTGCAGTTTGACTATAGTGTGACATGTGGGGAGAATGAGGCTGAGGAGGCAGACAAGATGGCTCTTGGAGGGTCTCGTTTGGTCTCAAATGCCTTGGAAAGTCATGTGAACAGAGTAGTAAGGTAAGCAGGCCATGTGTTAGCTGCTAGGGTCTGGCTACATTAGGGACAGATTTAGGGCAGAAGTAGAAAGACGAAGAAGGAGGTTGTTGCACTTGTCAGTGTGAGAGGTGGTGAAGGCCTGCCCTGAGGAGATGGTGGTTAAGGCAGAGAAAAAGTTTTCTCAAGGAAAACTTGAGAGACAGAATTTCTAGGAGTTAGTGGCTGATCATATGTGGGAGAGAGAATGAACAAATGCGGTTCCATGAACTAAGTGTGATTTTCTGAGCTGAGGAACATATGGTGTGGCAAGAAGGTGGTGCATTGTGCTTGCGGTGCACGTAGAGACACCCTGTGAGTGTCTGAGAGGGAAACTAAGCATGGTGGTTAAAACTGTGTGAGAGATCACCCAGTGGAACTATGCAGAAAATCAGAGTCCTTAATGTTTTGGAATCATAAACTCCTGGAAAGATATGAAGAAAAAGATTGACTTACTCCCAGGAAAGCACCTGTGAGCACAAGCACACACACGATTCTACTTACCACTTGAGAGGGTCACCAAGCTCCAGTTCAAAGCTATGAAGAGTGAGGGGAGCATTCTGTGACAGGAGGTAGGAGTGTGGGATTCAAGTGGATGGTGCCTGTATCAAGGCAGCATGACATCCCCAGATGAGACCCTCTCCTCTACATGGCCCTGGCAAGGCCACCCAATCTTAGAACATGGGAGAGAAATGAGGAAGGCTGAATGATTGCCAGCACTCCCTCACTGATGGGGCTGACAGCAGCTCAGGAGAGTGGAGGCTCTCTGACTGGGAGAACTGTCCCTGCTTCCCTCTCCTCTGTGGGTCTCGTTGCTCTGCCTCCTGCCTCCTGCCTCTGGCTCTCAGGACCCTGGGATCATGACCTGTGCCGAAGGCAGACACTTAACTGACTGAGCCACCCAGGTGCACCCCAAGGAATTTTTATATCCATTATTTCTACTACTTTTATTACATGTTCATAAATTTCAGGTCTTGTCATTTATGGGAGGATCTGAATCCGGGAAGAGACGATGGGTGTGCTTAAGGTCACAAAATAATTCCAGAGGGAGCTCTGATCATTGGCAGACCAATCTTCTAGCTTATGATCTTATGATCATGGTACTTTAATCCAAAGATACATGGAAACATTAAAAAATGTGAATTACAATTATCTCTTATTCTCATTAAAATTTTCTTGAAGAAACAAAGAGTTACAACATTAATATAACAACTCGTGGCTTCCTGATGAAAAAGGAAGAGGTGATCAAGAAACAAGTGTTCCTATGAACTTATCGCTAACCAAGTTTGGATTTTATTCATTTTGTTATTTTTGCTGGCTTCTCTATGTTTTGCTTTAAGAAGGCACAGATAATTGAAATATATATATACATATATATATATATATATACATATATGTATACACTTTCACTGAATATTGACAGTAAACTTTTAAATATCTTTTATAAATGATGAAAGATAAGAACAGTGAGTTAAGACCTCATCCATGGTAACATGGCTGACATTATGCCATGATGAGAACCTGTATCTGTCCAGTTTCAAAACAAATTTTTTCTCCACTGCACCATCCTGTGCACTTCAGACATAGGAGCAAAGCTCGGGAAGGCTCAGGGTTTATCATCACCAAGTGAGAGGGGAAGTGGGCATTCACTTGAGTGTCATAGAAGGCAACTGTAGCCCTTTCTCCCTCTACTACAGGTGTGTTTCTCATCTCTTTTCCTTTCTCTCCTTATGTTTCTGCTGCTTTCTCACTCCATCTCCATATTATTCACCTTCTTTCCCATTTTGCTTCTTGAATCTTCTAAAATAACTTACAGCTGAGGACTCAGTCCTTTACAGACTTGGTCATAGTCACTCTTTAGATCCGAATCTCTAACTCCATGCTATTGAGGGAATTAAGTGTAGCAGTTCATGGTGAGGGTTCTGGAGATAGATTTCTTTGCTATCCTTAACATTAGCTCAGTGGCCCCATGCCAGGGGGGCCTCTGCTCTTTTTCTCTCCCTCTCCCTACCTCTTTCCCTTCCTCCCTTTCTCTCTCTCTACCACGTGAAGACACAGCAAGAAAGCAGTCATCTGGGGAAAAAAAGAAGAGAGTCCTCACCAGAACCAAACCATGCTGATATGCTGATCTTGGATGTCTAGCCTCCAGATCTGTGAGAAAATAAATTTCTGTTGTTTAAGCCAGTAAGTTTATGGTATTTTGTAATAACAGCCCAAGTTAAGACATGTGATTTGGGGACCGCCATTTCAGACTGCATAGTCTGAGAGGGCCTCTCTAAAAAGCTGACATTTGAGCTAAGATCTGAATGTTGACAAAAAGGCAGTTAAATGAATACCTCGGATAAAGGAGTACATTTTTGAGTAAGGAGGTTGTGTAAGGAAGACTGTGACCCTTTGTGCACCTATGACACAGACATAAGGATGTCAAATTCCCCTCTCTTCCATTCTTCTCCTCCATGGTCTACCAATAATGCCTCATGGCTAGGAGTCAAAGCCCTTAACTGGTACCTGTGATCCCTATGGAACCATCTACATGGTCCCAACTGTCTCTGAAAGCCTTGAGCTTATTTTTCTGATTTCCTTTCTCCATCAAAACTTGCCTTTTCTGTGCCCCTTTTCCTCAGTAACTCATATTGGTTGACATACCTAAGGGACATAAATTACTCCTCCCAGATAACATCTACATTTCACAGGGACCTCCTAAAGGCAACCTGATCCTAGATGAGTGGCAGAGATGTGGGAATCCAGGCACCATGGGGATGACTGAGGGGGTAGATGTAGAGTAGATGCCCGGCATTGGGAGATACATACTTCCCTTCAGGGCTGCCTTTTCCTGTGTGCAGAAATTACTGATATCTAGAATATACTACAAACTGACATTTAAGAATAAAGATTTCTATTTCAATTCCAAACATAGCTAAAAATGGAGGTAGGTTGCAATTTAGGCCAAATAGTGACAATATCTCCAATAGATTATATCTCAGTACATTTATATAAGCTCTGGATCCACTAATTCTTTGTCAAAGGATTTTAGATTAATATCTGAGTTTTAAATGTTGAGCTACAAAGGAGCTGCTAAAACCTCAAGCAGCTAAAATCTCGTTCCCAATTCACAAGAAATTTGGCCAAGGAAGACATTAAATAGAGTGGTGTCACTAGTCAGAGTTGATGAAAAGCAAGCACAGAGATGGTACCTATCAAAAGGGAAATTAGAATAAATGAATATTAAAATATTTAAATCTATAATAATGTGTTCAAAACACAGTTCTGAAGAACATTATCATTGGAAGTGAGAAACCAGTGCTAAGTCACTTACAGTCTTTTCTAAGCAAGCTTCTTCTCCCATTTCAACTCATTAGGATAATATTAGCTTCAAGTGTAATGGTGTAATTTTAACTGTACTGTACACAAATTACTCTGGTTCTCGCTCTGACAAGGTTTAGCAATAATCCCTCTTGGCAGACCTTTAGCAATTGCTAAAATGCTGGAAAAACAAAAAGGCATGTAGCATTTAGGGGGAAAAAAGATATATATAGTCAAGACATACAGTAGTTTATATTTACCTAAAGAGGAGAGAAGAATGCTTCCAAATTCTCTAAGTTCGATGTCTACTTTTTTAAGAATTAAGAAAAAAAAAAAAAGGGCAGAAAAGCCCAGAGATTTTTCTATTTCTGAAATTCCCTGGACACCGTATTACCTTATAGAGTATAATGTCATGAGACAGAGCACCAGGCTATAGATTTTTGATTTTTACTGTTAACCACTTGAAGGAGAGACTTCTAATACTAACCTAAATATACATACACATGCACACCCACAACATATGCTTCCTTAGAGTTCTAAAGGTCAAGTTAATTTCTGCCAAATAGTATAAAGCAAATAAATACATCTTTTTAATGCTCAATAAGCACTATTAACTTTTCTTAGCCAGAAAAATGAAGAAGGTAGTAGCTACCTCAAAGGTTTCTATGAGGATTAAATGAGGCAGTGAATTGTAAAACACCTACTACCGTTTCTGCCACACAGTAAGGACTAGTAGGAAGCATTATTACTGTTATAACTACCATTAGCAACAAAGTAAATAAAATTATTTATGAATGAAAAATCCAGAATCCCAAAGCACTTCCACAGACATTATTACATTTTAACATCCAAGTCATCTGGTGAGAAAGAAAGATGAGAACCCTCATTCCTGTAGGTAAGGACTTAGCAAAAATAAACTATTTGCTGGGGGGGGGGGTAGGGATATGGGCATGGGGGAGGGTATGTGCTATGGCAAATGCTGTGAAATGTGTAAGCCTGATGATTCACAGACATGTACCCTGGGGTAAATAATACATTATATGTTAATTAAAAAATTTTAAAAAATAAATAAATAAACTATTTGCTCAAGATCACATACCTGGAAATGTAACCAAGATTTCCCAAATCCTCGTGACCCATAAACCTGTCCTTATTTCTCTTAACTCTTAATACCCTGGACTTGCACCTATTCATCCAGTCATTCACTCAACGGATTTTCAAGAGCCCACTTTATATCAATATTTGTGACCCAATGTGGAGGCCAGAGGAGGGACCAAAACAGACAAGTTCTTGTGGTCATAGGCTTAGTTTCCCAAATTTGGTGCCAGGATGTTGAGATAGAGAATAATTAACATAATAAGTACATTTCCTAGTATTATAGGCTAAATCATGTCCCCTCCCCACCAACTCCAAATTCATATATTTAGGCCCTTGTACCTGGTATATTCTGAGGAAAGTGAGGCATTTTTGTGATTAAATAAGTGATTAAGTTAAAATGAGGCTCTTGGGCTGGGCCTTAATCCCATCTGTTTGGGGTATCTGAGGAAAGGAAATTTGGACTCAGGGGGAGAGACTGGAGGTGTAAGTACAGAGGAAAAAACCACATGAGGACACAGCAAGAGAATGGCAATCTACAGGCTAAGGAGAGGGGTCTCAAAAAAACCAAATCTACTGACACTTTGATCCCTTGATCTTGGACTACCAGCCTCCAGAGCAGGGAGGAAATTGATTTTTGTTGTTTAAGTCTCTCCGTTTATGTTATTTTGTCATGGCAGCCTAGCAAACTAATGTGTCCAATAAGAGAAGTTGACAAGTACTATGGGAGAAAAGTAAAAGAAGAGAATGCTAGGGGTGGATGAGGAGCTTTGGAAGAGTGCATTGCAGTATTTAATAGGTTCTCGTCTGGAAGTGAGGTTCTGAGCAAAGATTTGGCAGAAATAAAGGAATTAGCTATGGACACATTTGGGAGAAAGCTCCCCCCCAGTTTAAGGGGATCATTGGTACAAAGGCCCTAGGATGGGAATATTCTAGGTATGTTAAAAAGCAACTTCTGAGAAGAGGGGACTGGGGAAGATGAGCAAGGGGAGCAATAGGTGAGCTTGGAGAACAATGGGAGGGACAGGTCAGGTAAAGCCTTGTAGGCTATTGCAAGATTTCTTATTTGCATGAAATGGAGTTGCTGGGTTCTGATTAGAGTGACATGACCTGATATATTTTAAAAGAATCATTTTGGCTTTGTGTTAAGAATAGAACCAGGCTATTGCAGTAATTTATCATCAAGATATGATGGTAAGTTCAAACTAGAGTGGTAGGAAGTGGTAATGTCTAGTTTTCCTAGTGCCAAACTAGGCATGGAAGTGGTAATGAATGGTCAGGTTCTCAATCTATTGTGAAGGCAAGGCCAAGAGGATTTCCTGATAGATTGGCCATGGGATATGAGAGAAAGAGTAGAGTCAAGGATGAAACCC
The DNA here is from genome assembly GCA_028533885.1 of Nasua narica. Taxonomy (NCBI): domain Eukaryota; kingdom Metazoa; phylum Chordata; class Mammalia; order Carnivora; family Procyonidae; genus Nasua; species Nasua narica. Next base: position 94,678,216 of record CM052809.1, read on the forward strand.
CCAGGTTTTTCACCTGACCAAATGAAATAGCATAGATATCAGCTTCTGAAACAAGAAGGCTGCAGGTAGAAGGTAGATATAATGAGGAAGAGCAATAATTTAATTTTTGATGGGTTGAATTTGAAATATCAGACATCTAAATGGAGATGTTAAATTAGCAGTCTAATACTGGAGTTTGAAGTTTGGTAAAAAGCACTCTGCTCGGGATATAAGAGAATGAGTACAGTTAGAAACAAAGTAAAAACAAAGATGGAGACCCAGGGAAACCTCAAATGGAGAAATCATGGAGAAGACAACAAAACAGTAAAGGAAACTGAGAAGAAGCATGGCATCCTATATTGCCCTAAGACAAACAAACAAACAAACAAAACAAGTGAAGAGATTGTGTTTAGGAGAAAAGATTGGTCAACTGTGCTGAATCCTGCCATTAAATCAAGCAAGATAAGTTCCAAGATTTGACTTTTGGATTTAGCATAGAAAGCATTGGTGACCTGACAAAAGAACTTTCTATGGGATGGCAGGGGAGATTACTTGGTTTAAGTGGATTTATGAGAAAGACAAGAGAGGAATTAAAGACTGAATATAAGTTACTACTTCAGGGCGATTTGTTGACAAAGGGAGCAACAAAAGGAGCCAGAATTGGTGGGGGAAAGTGGGAGTAAAAAGAATATTTGACATTTTCTTGGAGAATCTTTTTTTCAAGAGAAACTAGGAGAAATAGCAAAATGCTTATATTCCTGTAAAAATGATCCACTGGAAAGGGAGAACCTGACACAGAGGAGAAAGTGGAGCGACTAGTTGGGACAACATCCTTGAGGAGGTGAATGGGGATGACATCTAGTGATCAGACCAGCTGTCAGCAGAAAGGAGCAGAGCTGTGTTTTGCTCCTATATCGCTGAGTATATGTGGGGGTGGGAGCTCCTAATTGCTTCTATTTTTTTTCAGTGAAGAATAAAGCAGAGTCTTCTGTTGAGAGGAGTGAGGATAGGAAAGAGATGTCAAAGACTTGAAGTTAGAGAAGCTATGATGGAATGACATATTGGTTTGAGTAACAAAGTATCACAAACTGGGTGGCTTAAGCAACTGAAATGCAGTGTTTCACAGTTCTGGGGGCCAGAAGTCTAAGACCAAGGTGTTCGTAGGGTGGGTTCCTTCTGAGGCTGTGAGGGAGAATATGTTCCATGACTCTTCTTCCATTTCTGGTGGTACGCTGCCAATCTTTGGTGTTACTTGGCTTGTAGAAGCATCACCCCAATCTCTCAACTTCCTATTCACCTGGTGTTCTTCCTATGTAAGTGTCTGTGTCCAAATTTCCCATTTTTATAAGGACACAAGTCATGTTGGATTAGATGCCCCCTTCATGACCTGGTCATAACTTAAGTAACTATAACTGCAACAACCCTCTTCCTAAGTCAGGTCACGTTCCAAGGTAATGAGGATTAGGGCTTCAACATATGAATTTTGGGGGTGGGGACATAATTCAGTCCCTAACAAGTAAATAAGGAGATTGGCAGCCGAACAGAAGCAAAAGAGCCACATAACATTGTGGTTACAGTTCCAGGATACCATTTCCTCCACCAACATTCAATTGCATGGGTGCAAGTACCAAGTAGAAAGAGAACTGGATTTATCTAAAGTTGTGGTTTTACATGATAAACTCAAGCAAGGGATTCAAGGATGTATGACAGTTGGTGATTATTATGTTTTACTATGGAATTGAAGCTGGAGATGGAGAGAAGAGAGGACTTGAAGGTGGAAGCGACAGAGAAAAAATATTAGGATCACTGGATCAGGGGTTCTGGTTGAGGGGAAAGATGGTTGAAGTTGGGGCACTTGAGGAAGTAAGCTAGAAAATTGCGAAGTGGTAGGAAGAGCGTAAGGTGCCTGGAAGTGAAATAAAATGTTGTTTGATTATTTTTAATTACAAAGTCTAAGGTGACAAAGGAGTGAGTGGTTGAAGTGGGGAATGAATAAGATTGTTGGAGGAGTGGAGGCCACAGTACTGAGAAATCACTGGCTTGGAAGGGCCATCTATGTGTGTGTTTCCATTCATTCATTCACTCATTTCTTCATTCAAATACATGTGCTGATCATAGGCAGAATGGAGTTTTGTTGAGAGCAAGGTTCATGAAACTCAACAAGAGAGCCACTGCTAAACCCAAGTGTCCCTGCCTGAGCTTAGAAGGTAGTCTTATGTTGACCTATGTTGTGATTGTGGAGCAGAAAAAGAAGGAAAAAAAAAGTTTTTGAAGTTAACTTTGAAACTCCTTTAATACCCAAATAAACAATTAACCTAGAAGAAAATAAAAATTTCATTCTCTAAACATCCTTCACTGCTTATTTAAAAAAAAATTATTATTATTTGGTTTCCTCAGTGGCTTATATTCATTGTGTTGATATGTGTGTTTCCTGGGGATTCTACACACTCCAAAATCTGAAGAGTAAGCAAAAATAGTGCTTCTGCTTAAACCCTTCACAGTTTATAGCCACATTTACATAACATTAAATAAGTCAACAAAGGCATCATTAGCTCCCATTAAAATATGAGCAAAGAAATTTAAACGAACAAGACAGGCTAATTGGTAAGTAATGTTGTGTATCAAAAATTATGACTGTAAGATACCCTAGTTAATGAGAAGCCATACAATCATGTTTACTACATATTTAAAAATTAAATGAAGGTGAATAAAAGTTAACAAAAGAGGATTTTCCTTTTCATCAATGCTATTCTGTTTTTCAATAATTAAGAGTATTTTAGCCATCCACCTCCACAAAACATCTCCTTCTAATATGTGTGATTTTTACCTTTTCTGTTCTTGAGTTATAAATAGGAAAGCCATAGTCAGGGTAGAGAGAAAGGCAGAACTCTACATTATACTAGTGACGGGTCTTGGTGTGATCTCAGGCCTTGGTTGTGAGAGGAATTTCCTCCTACTCCTTTCTCTGTGTGGGCCTGGGTCCAAGCCAGGGCAAGATGTGCCCTTCAAGTCAGTCACCTGATGCTTGAGTGACGGAGGTTCCTAAGGCCACCTGCCTAGAAGGATAATGGGGGAGGAAACTGAAAGGTGCTCATGTCTGATCAATTAAATCAGAATCTTGGGGAGGGGCTCCTGCATGTGTGCTTTAGAAAAGCCTCCCCATTGATTCTAAAGAGTCGCCAAGGTTGAAAACCACTCTACTAGCCCTCTCATTAATCAAATAGCAGCTACCATTTACTGAGTGGCCACTATGTATGGAGCTCTCTAATAGAAACTAGAGCAGGTTAGGTTTTTTCTTTCCCCCAGCCTTTTAAAATGAAATGTTTTCCATATACCAAAGTTGAAATAATTTTATAGTGAACTCTACTTACAGACCACCTAGATTAGACCATTAATGTTTTACTATTTCTGGTTTTATCATATACCTATCTCCCTATCCATCCACACATCTGCTTTTTTACACATTTCAAGGCGAATTATAGGCATCTGTATAATTTCCCTTAAATACTTCGATGGGCATATGATTAACTAGAGTAAAATATTTGCTTACTTTTTCTTTTGGTGTAAACTTTCCGGAAAAAAATGCACAAATCTTGAGTGTATATTTACCAAGTTTAGATAAATGAATAGATCTGTACAATTCGAACTGCCATCAAGATACAGAATATTAGGCAGCATATTTTATATTTTGTTAGACATCATCTTAAACACTCATTATTGAAAAAGACTCTGTAGAAAAGGCAGTTCTTCCTCTCAAAGAAAGGCTACCTAATGGTGTACATTTCACACACTGAGGCATTAAGTAGAAAATATGTGAGAGGAGAGAAAATGAATGGGCATCCTTCAGGTGGTTCAGACACACTCCGTGTTGTGTCAGATCACATTGCATGAGGTGGGCACGCGGTGGGTCATGTGTCTGGACTGAAAGCTATCCTGAAACACAGGGTCCTATGCCCTGTGTGTGTGTGTGTGTGTACATGTGTATTGAAAGAAGGTGTAGTTTTGACATTTTGTTTAGCTCAAGACACTAATATTTCTTTAAAAGTAGATCAATTTCTTTATTTGTCTCCTTCTGGCCAGAACAAATCTATAATAATGGATAAGACGAAAGACCCGAGAGAAGCTGCATCACAAGTTGCATCAATTGTCCTACGCCCTCACCCTAAATCTAGAGTTGCCCCGGTCCTCAGAGCCTCCTTACTCGGGATCATCTATGGGGAGAGGTTTCTAGAAAGCACAATATTACGGGAATCAAGGCCTTTAAATGCTAACGGAAAGAGGAAATGATCATGCTTCTGAACTCTGAAAACAGAGATTGATTTAATAAACCGTAAAGAGTTTTCAACAATGTACCCAAGTTCAGTGAAAAGACACATCCTGCATTACAGTGCTGGGGTTCTCCACTTCATCCCTTCCATTTGGAAAGCTGAGCTCAGAGGCCATAACCTCGATGGAGTCTGTGTGTGGATACTCTCAAATTATCACTCTTCATTTTGTGGCCTCTGAATTACAAGTCCTCTGCCTAAAGATGTGTCTAAATTTGATCTTTTCCTATGTTGGAATGGTCTTCACCCTAGTCTAACACATCCCTCTCCCTTCATTTAGATTGCTCCAGAAATCTTAAATCCTTATGAAACTTAGATTATCTATTGGGTCATTCAGTGGCTATTGAATGACAGTGATTGACAACCTACTCTATTCCAGGAGCTGGGACTATGATAATGAACAGAGTAGTTGTGTTATTGTTCTTCTGAAGCTGTGTCCCACAAGAAAAGTGAAAGGTATATAGTCAAGTAAACCATTGTTTTCTTGCAATTTTGACAATGGTATGTGCAGGTCATCCAGGGAATTTCTTTCTTTATGGAGGTATAAGTGACATATAATGTCTTATTAGTTTCAGGTGTACATCAAAGTCATTCAACGTTTTTATATATTACAAAATAGTCCCCACAATAGGTCTAGTTAGTGTCCGTCACCACACAAAGTCATTATGATATTATTGACTATATTCCCTATGCTGTACATCATATCCCTCTAACTTATTTATTTCATAAGTGGAAGTTTGTACCTCTTAATCTTCTTCACTAATTTCACCTTCCCCCCAACTTACCCTCCTCTGATAACCAGCAGTTTTTTTCCTGCATCTATGCATCTATGAGTCAGTCTCTGCTTTATTTATATGTTTGTCTTGCATTTTAGATTCCACAGATAACTGAAATCATATGGTATTTGTCTTTATCTATTTCACTTAGCATGATACCCTCTAGATCCATCCATGTTATTGCAAATGGCAAGATTTCATTTTTTATGGATAAGTAATATTATATAACATTCTATCTATCTATCTATCTATCTATCTATCTATCTATCTATCCATCTATCCACACCACATTTTCTTTCTCCATTCATCTATCAATGGGCATATATTGGTTATGATAAATAATGCTGCAGTGAACATAGGAGTGCATGTATCTGCTCAGATTGTTTTTTTTTATTTCTTCAGAAAAATATTCACAAGTGAAATTGCTGGATGGTATGGTAGTTGTATTTTTAATTTTCTGAGGAGCTTCCACACAGTTTTCCATGGTGGCTGCACCGATCCAGGGAATGTTTTGAATGTGTAACATGAAGGCCTGACTTAGGCCTCTGTGAGGTCTGCTGGAGTTGAAGGGAAGGGTTCTCCCAGGAAGTACAGCTCAGATAAGACCTCAAGAATGAACTGAACGTGGCTGGGTGATGAGCAGAAGTGAGTCCATTTACAGCAGAGGCCACATATGGTGCAAAGGTCTGGAGGCAGCAAAGAACAAAGCAATTGTCATGAATTGAAAACCAAGAGGGAGGACATTGTGGCTGGAGTGGAATGACCCATGGTGACAGGAGATGGGAGGTGGGAAGGGGCACATGAAAGGCTGGTGGCCATAATAAAAGCATAGGTTTTATTTCAGTTACAGGGGCAAGATATTCTTATATGAATATAAGTGAAGATATTCTTGTAAGCAAGTGGTTGACATCAGATTCTTTTAAAAATGTACTCTGGCTGGGTGTGGAGGTCAGACTGGAAAGAACTGGTATTGATATCCAGGGGGCCCATTTTGGAGACTTGCAGTGATGCATTGGTGCAGACAATGACCTGGGCTGGTATGAGAGCCACGGAGAGGAGGAAGAGTGTGTGAGATGAATACCATCTCATTCGCCCCTTCTGGTTGATGGTGCCTACTTGACAGTGGGATTCCTGATGCTCTGACTCACAGAGCTTATACAGGTCTTACCAATAAATAAATACAAATTGGCATGCCTGGGAATTGTGTATGGCCTGAAAGACCATGGAGAAAGATTTTTCTACATTATCCAGCTGTACTTGGAAAGAATACACAGGCCTCTGTGAATCATTTCATGGTTTATTAAACAAAATTCTGTTTGCAATTGGCAAGTTAGGAAAATAAACATCCATGCTTGTTTTCACTTTCTATTTCCTTGGTTTGTCCAGAGACTTGCAGCCCAGATCTTAGGGCTGTCCTTGGAGACTCAGTAAGCAGACCTGGATTCCCACTCTTGAATGTCACAGGGAAATCAGCCACAGATTGCCATTAACCCCTGTGAGAATAAGGGAGAATTCTTGATGTTTCATTATCAGAGAGGGCATATGTGCTGCCTACCAGAGCCAGCAGCTACTAGCTTCTTCTAGTGCATTTATTCTCCAGATGCTGCCCCTTGGCCCATTTGCCCTTCCCAAACTGGGAGAATTCTCCAAAGGATCCACAGGCAGAAGGGCTTTGCCTCATCTGACAAATGGTATTCGACCAGTGTTTACCAATAATCTCATTTGAGATGTGTTCCGGAGGTGAGATTTGCCTGCTTGCTGGAGAGGGCGAGCCACCTGAGTGGGTGTCCGAATCACTTGGAGGGCTTGTAAAAACACAGGCAGGTCTGGGGTGAGGCCTGAGAATTTTCATATCGAACAAGTTTCTGGATGATATGGAAGCTGCTCATCTGGGGATGCATTGTGAGAACCTCTGATCTAGGCAACATAACCCCCCAGATCAACTGTATTCAATGAACAGATTATTCATCAAATGCCTCCTGGATGTCTGGCCCTGCAACTGCCTCCAGGTCTTGAATTGACAGTGTCTTTGCCTTGGGTTCTGGAACTTTCCGTATCTCCCAGGCTGAGTTCAGCTGGGCCTCCGAGGCATAACCAGCAGTGCTTCCTCCACCGTGGATTTACCTATTCCTTCCTACAGCAAGGGCCCTCCCTGGATGGCAGCACTGTTCTCATTCTTTGTGCAGCACTTGGCCCACAGTCAAGGTTGATTTAAACAAAATCATCAACTTTGGTAAATGAATGAACGAGCAGTTTGACCCAGGGCATCTTGGCAACATCTAGAATATTCACCTGAGGCTGAATCATATTTTTCTACTGACTCCATCGCTTAATACCATATTTAGGGCCTCTAATATGGGCTTGGTTTTATATGAGGTAAGGCATTGTCTCTGTTGGCAAGGATTTTAAAATCTAATTATAACAAAGAGAATAGTCAAATACAATATTATAATATGAGAAAAAGCTTTATTGTTGATTGACATATCTAAAGTCACTTGAGCACTTTAGGCATCTGGAAGAAAAGGTCATTTTTGCTCTGCATATATTAGGCAAGTCTTTGATCTGATGCAATTGGGGGCCTCATTCAGTTACTCACTTACTGAAATGCTTATTTAAAACAACTACAATGTGTTACACGGGGCGCAGGGGAATGCCAATGTCATGAAAAGACTTAGGATTTATTTCATGTACTCTTTTTCCAGATACTAGAACCCCTTCAGAAAGGTTCCCATCCTAGATGGCTGTCCAACAGCTGCTTGAATACTTCTGATAACAAAAGACTCACTACCTCATGTGGCAGCCAATCTTTGAATTACTGCTGACCATTAACCTTTCCTATATTGAGATGAAATCTCTCTCCCTGAAGTTCCTCCAGTCGGTCCTATTTTAACCCCTGTAGTACCAGCGGATGTTTAATTTCTCTTTCCTGACAACCTTGTTAGATGATGAAAATGGATATGGCACAGGAGGGCAGAACATGGACACTGGAAGGGGAAGGGAGGGAAAACAGAATGGGAAATAATCAGAGAGGGAGACAAGCTGTGAGAGACTCTTAACTCTAGGAAACAAACTGAGGGTTGCTGGGGGTGGTGGAGGGATGGGGTAACTGGGTGATGGGCATTAAGGAGGGCCCGTGATATGATGAGCACTGGGTGTTATATGCAATTGATGAGTCACTAAATTCTACATCTGAAACTAATGATGTACTACATGTTGGCTAATTGGATTTAAAGAAAAAAAAAAAAAAGAACATGGACACTGAAGCTGGATGGTCCAGCTTTGAATCTCAGTTCTCAAATTTACTATCTGTGTGACTTTGAGCAAGTTCTTTAACCTTCCTGAGACCCAGTTTTCTTATCTGTAAAATGGGGATAATGGTAAGCTTCAGACAGTTGTTTTGAAGGTTAAAAAATTTACTGTTTGCAATGAATTTGAAACAGGGTCTGGCATATAATTAATGATCAATAGTATTAGTTGTCACTGTTACTTTTATTAATATTCTTTGTAAAGAAGTCTCTTGTCCTCTCCATTTTATTTTATTTTTTTTAAAGATTTTATTTATTTATTCGGAAAGAGAGAGAGTGAGAGAGAGCATGAGAAGGGAGGTCAGAGTGAGAAGCAGACTCCCCATGGAGCTGGGAGCCCGATGTGGGACTCGATCCCGGGCCTCCGGGATCATGACCTGAGCCAAAGGCAGTTGCTTAACCAACTGAGCCACCCAGGCGCCCCGTCCTCTCCATTTTAGACTAAGCGTCCGTACAACAGCCAGCCATGACATGACCCACAGCTGCTCTCAGCCCCGTGGTCTTTTCCAGAACCAAGTGTGTTAGATTCAGTGGGTTAGATCTCTCTCACTGTGGGGATCAGAGCCCAACCCGAGGGATGGTTTGTCCAGCACAGGTTAGGGAAGGACCGTCCTCCACACATGTTCTTTAATTCAGCTTGGCGGCAGTAATAGTATTAATAATCACACAAAATATATTATCCATTCTTTTTAGATACTATGCTAGACCCTTTAACATCATTTCTCATTCCTATGACACGTGGGAGGTAACACAGGCCTGTGTCACTAAGAGACAGAGGAGCAGGGATCCAAAGAGATCCTGGGGCCTTGGCGGGGGCCCTCCCGTCATGCCCTGTGCTGCCACACCGTCTGCACTGAGTTTCCAGGGAATGACAGGGCCTCTGACTTCCGCAGCCAGGGCAAAGCTACGAAATGAGCTGGAAGCCCTGCGCTGGGTGGGAGAGTGTTCAGATTACAGCCTTATTTATTCACTGCCGCAATAGCCGTGCTCTCTCTGATCTTTCTCCCCAAGTCTCTTGGGTTGGGCAAAGAAAATACTCGTGGGCAGAATATAATGAAGCCCTGAAACCGTTCAGAGGAGCAAGTCCGTTGCATTTCGAACACCAAAAAGAGGAGAAAGTTGACATAACGTATGCAGCACGTTGGGCGTGTCCTTCACGTGACATCCAGGTGTTAATGGATCCGAATGATAACTCTTACTATCACCGAATAGTTTGTGAAAATAGCTGTAACCCCCAGTCAGCGCTCAAGGTCATTAGCGGGGGCTCTTGGGAGGATTCACAGCAGCGGTGGACACTTAATGAGCACTCGCTCCGCTCCAGGCTGCCCACAAAGTGCGGAGTCGTCCTTCTCTCATGATGGCGTATTCTCACCCAGGGAGGATGGGACAGGCTCTTTCCCTTTCTCAGATGAGGATGCTCATGTTCAGGTTGGTTCTGTGGCTGGTCTCAAAGGGGGTTAAATTCTGAGTTGTTTGATCTCCCTTGTAGCCACAATTCTGTCTTGGGGCTATTTGGACATGGTTCCCATTCTTTTCTGACTAAACGTCCAGGAGTAGTCTCCGCCCCACACACATACCACTGCCACCACCGTGATGTAGAAAGTGCCAGATGGAAGCCAGGAGGCACGCCTGTGGGGCATGGGGGGCTCTTCTGGGAGGCAGGACACAGCCACCACCCCCTAAGCCGCATACGAGGCTCACAGAAAATTCTTAAAGAGGGACATGGCTTTCCCAGAAGGAGAGGAAGCCAAACCTTAGTGCATACAGCTCCATGGTGACAGAAAGTATACACTTTACAAAGCGTTGTTATGGAGGTTAAATCATTAAGTTCTCACAACTACCCTGTGAGGAGGGTACATCGATCATCACTGTTTTATAAGAGGGAATGTGAAGGTGTGAGAACAGTCATTAGAGGTTCCTCAGGCAGAAGGGGACAGGAGCAGGACCTGAGCCTTGGCATCTTTGCTTATTTTTTTCATTAATATCTTACTTTTTTGTTCTTAATTTAAAATGGAAATACATGTAGTAAAAACTTGAATGTATTAGAAAAAAAAAGGAACAACTCTACATAAGCAAAGAGAAAGGAATGTAAAACCATCCAAATGACCCATTCCAAGACAATCTCTGTTAACGTTTTGGTCTATTTCCTTCCAGACATGTTTTTTTTCACAGTATATACATACATAAACATACATATTTTTAAGATAGATATAGATGTCATACACATTAGCTCATGGGCCAATTTTTTATTTCCCTCACAATGTATTATGTATGTGTTTCCATGTTAGCATGTATGATCATGTATACATAACCATATTTCATGGCCCATTCTATCCCACTGTTCTAATCTCCTCAAGTTCAATAAGCAGGCCTTTCTCTTACAGTTTGCATTCTCTCTCCAAGACTATTCAGGGAGTAATGGGCCAAATAAAACATAAACAAAATAAAAAGCAAAACTTTTCCTTCCCAACAGTCTTAGGAGGGACCTTAAATCTCCCCCACCGTCCTGCCCCAAATCCCACTTGAACACAAGACAGCCTAGAGCCTAGGGTAGCTCAAAGCTGGAATGTACTATGAATTCAGAGAAGCATCGTAAACTCAATCCAAGCCCAGAAATCACAAAGCGTTTCCCATTGCCTTCTTTGAGACAGGGTTTCATGTTTGGTAAGACAAAGAAAAGGCTAGCATTACTGTATTCTGACCACTCTGATAAGGGTGAGGTCTGCAATCTTAACTAGTGCCCCCAAGCCTTTGTAGTAGGCAAGGAGACAATCCCACCTGCTGACTCGGGCTCGCCTTCGAAGAGAAAATGCACCCAGCTATTGATGGAAGACCTTTCCCAAGCTCTCCCATTACCCGGCATTGTCACCATTATAACTAGATAACTCATTCTGTGTGCACATCCAGACCCCGCTTGCTGCCCCAGGATAACATTTGTCATTAGAATACAAAATGCCTACTTTGGCAGTTTGTCATCCTCTGCCAGATCAGATGACGTTTTTCTCTTCAAAAAAGAGAAGAAAGAAAATAAGAAAACAGAAAAAAAAAATAGAAGTGGGGAGAAGAGATCAGCAGGGTTAAGTATGTATGGGGAGTGTTATAGGTAAATGAATGAGCCATGGATACTGGCTTAGTGCTGGGTTGCAGGCTCCATTTCTAGGCAACACATTCATTTACCCCCATCGTCCTTTGCTTGTGTGAGAGAGAATTTCCAAGTGAAGTACCCTTCTATGCTTTGAATCCATGCCAACAATCAAAGGTATACAACAGAACTGCCGAAAGCAAGAGAAGGGCTGATGGGATCTTAATAGCTCTGGGAACTCACTCACTCCTTCTTCTCCTTGGAGCCTATTAATAGTACAGTTGGTAACATCAAATGATTTTGATTCCCTTTTCCACAACTGCTATTTTGGCTCCTTTGGCATCTTCAAACTATATTTCCCATGGTAATTATTACATTTCCTTGATGTCCAGTGTCCGTTTATTTTCAAAGGAAAAAAAAAATCACACAACACAGCTAAAGAAGCCAAAATAGGATAATTTGTTATATTAAGCAAATATTTATTTGCCTAATTTGTGACTCCCACTTCTATAGTAGCATGGCAGCAAGGCCAACAGCGTTCGACTTGGAAGGGACATAGTGTGCAAGACCCTATGCCTCACTGGAGAATAGCCGGGGGGCGGGGCGGGGGGGCAGTAAATAGCAACCTATGTCTCCTCCAAGGCCAATGTCCCATTGCCAGGGAGGACGTACCCCTTCTATCACCTCACTCCTTCAGGGAAAAATTCTCACATGTTTTATAGACGAAATTTTATCCTGACATTACATTTAAGAGAAAAACTTGGCGTAGGGTTAAAAATGAACTGGAAACCGGAATGCAAGAACTTTTTGCTATTCTGGAAAATGGGTCTCCATCAAAAGTCTCCATTTATTCTAAGAGAGGGTCAACTCTAGTAGGGTCAACTACTGACCCTAATAATTCTTAAACAAAATCAGGTAAATCCAAAGATTTCTGTGTTTGTTTGGAGGAACTCTTGTTATCTTATTGTCTAAGCCTTGCTACTACACAGAATTTTGCAGGCGGTATATCTGTCCTCGGTCCCTTGAAATGGGAGTTTATGGTAAGGCCATCTCAGAGCATAAAGTTCAAAGGTACGTGTATTAATTTATACAAAGTTGAATAACCTTTGTAGTTAAAAACCTATAAAGCAAAAAAAAACTTATAAAGCATTTATTACATGTTAAGTCAATGTGCTGAGATAGATAAGGATACTAGAAGGAATGACTGTTTTTATATAGGAAAAAGTATTCAGGATCAGTTTATGGTAGTGAGCACATGAAAAACCATACCCCCTCAGAAGAGAAGTGGTATTTTCTGATTTATAGAATATCTACCTTTCTGATCTACGTTCCTGGTCATTGATAGAAAAATAAATAATAATAGAGGCAATCCCGAGATTCGGTCTTTCAAGATATTCAAGCACACGGCCATGTAATTTGATGAGCTTCATTGTTTATGGCACAGGCCATGCAGTCAGATCTGGGGCGACATCCCAGCCCAGCCTCTTAAGCTGTGTGGCTTTGGGCATGTCACCTGACCTCTGGAAGCATCACTTCCCTCACCTATAAATGAGAGAATAGGAAAATGGCCATCACCCAAGATTACTGGGACTATTAAAGAGATAAAATATATGAAGTGCTTAGCAAGGTTCCTTTCCTGGGATATAATAACTATCAATCAGCAGTATTCGTTGTTAATGTGTGTGCAAAATTGCAAAAAAGACTTCCTTCTCAGTTTAGTGTTTGGGAAGGGCACATCACAGATGAGAAATGTAGGGACCAGGTTGGGGAAGGGAGGTGCTGGAGAAGAGGTAGGAGGGGCCTGGCCATGCAGAAATCCATTTTAATTGCAATTTGAAACTAGAATCTTGACCTCCGAAAGTGGCAGCATGATCTTTTGTCATCAGAGCCTCCATTAGTCAATAGTGGGACTTGAAAGTCAGGTAGTTTCTTTCAAATTATCCGCTAGCATACCATGGGGATCTTTTTCTCCTCTTCTAGAATCTTCTGCTAATGTTACAGAGTTTATGGTTCCCATAATGCACATGTACAGTATCTATTTCATTTAATTTGCTATTAACACTTACAGTTTCACTTACTTCAACACAGCTGGATAAAAAGAATTGAAATCAACCATCTATGGTGGAATTGGAATGTAGCTATTAGCAGTTTTATTTGCAAACCTACCCTCCTCTCACCTACCTTGTGTCATGGCACAAATTCCATTCAAAAAACAATTATTAAATGCAGATTTGTTTCAAGCACAGTCAGTATGCTTTCCCCCGCAAACCTATTTCTAACTAGTTTTGCTACACCCCAGTGTCACCCAAGGGTGTAAGGGACTTTTGTAAAAAACAAACCAAGTAGACAACAATTTTTAAAACTCTCCATCTCTGTAAGGAAAGATGTAAACTTTACTTTTTCTTGACTTGGATAAGTGAAATAATTGGCAACTTCTAGTGTTGGGCTTTATGGTGCTGGCACTTGCTATTATAATCAGAGTGTTTTTGGAGAACAGTATCTATATAAAAAAGACTCATGTAAGTAAGTTCTAGCTGTTGAAAGGCATCTACCTAAGCTAGCTTAAACAAAGGAGAGTGACCTATTTCTGGGTCTTACATGGACTGGAAATGGAAAACCATCCATTTGCAAGACATCTATGCTTACCATGTTTCTCCTTCTGGAAATGTGTCATCTTATACCCTTTTTTTCTATGCAGTTATTCAAACTTTCCATTTTTCTGGGAAGATTGGCTTTCTCTGCTAATACTCTAGTTTGCAACTGGCTGAAAAAAGCCACCTCATTCCAATCTGAATGTGACCTTTTAATTTAGGGATCTGCCATTGTCTGATCTCAGGCAATGGGCCTCTCAGTTCAGTTTCTCAAGAGAAAGAGAGAATTAGATTAGTCACTGGCTAATCCATGGACTGGCTCTCTTGGGTCATAAGTCTACCCTGAACTAACCAGCTGTAATCAGGGAGAAGTAACAGGGTACAAACCTGGTGGCCTAGACTCAGCACTCACAGATATGTCATAACGAAGCCGCTGAATCAAATCTCTTGCTTCCTCGCTCAGTAGAAGAAATACCCATTGGCAGTAAGAACTTGTGATGGGACTCTTCAAACTACTTTTTAAAATTAAAACCAAAATAACCCAATGCTTCTTCAGAAGGCTTGTGTTTCAAATGCATTTAAAATTTTCCCACTCTTCCCATTCTTTCTAAATTAAATTCCTTTAAACAGGTATCTTCTATTGGTGTGTACAAACATAGTGAAATTATATCAATAGTCATACAAAGAAAATTATTTTCTTGCACATGCCTGGAAATTTTCATTTAAATCCAGTTTTATTTTATATACTCTAAAATTTTGGACAAGCTAAACGAACATACAGTTTATATAACTGTTCAACCACTCATGCTCAATAAAAATTGCCAACGCACACAATATCCCATTGTTTAGCATTAATTCTGAAAACTGTTCCAGAAATAATATTGTCAGGACTCTCCCTCTGAGATGGGGCCAAAAAAGTCTTATACACCTTTCAATGTATAGCTAACTGCCCAGGGCTATATCAAGCTCATTGTTTATTCAGACAAAGCCTTTCACTTCCATAACTTTCTCCTTCCCCTGTGCAGGAGGGAAAAACTGGGGGTGAGGGGTGGGGGTAGGATGGGGTGGGACACAAGGCTCGTTTTGAAATGTATGAGAGTTGGATACTCCCAAAATTCCAGCAAGATTACACACACACAAAAATCTCATCTGGTAAATATTACATTCTGTTTTTGTCTTTGCTTTAGTTCTTACACAACTTGACAGTTTGTGGTATTGTGCCACATTTCAGAGCTAAGGTTTACAAACATCTGGCTCATGGGCAACATTCCATTCCCCATGGGCCCCCAGTGTCTCTGGATAGTGGGATAGTGCAACATACCAACTGAGGTGGAAAACAAGAGTTTTCCTAGAGAACAATGAGGGTAAGCAAGACATTTTGCTTCACAAGATTCCTCTTCAGGATGCTGGGCCTGGGAAATTTAACCCACTTGCTGCTGCCAGATGAACTTTGGAGAGCTAGGAATCAATCCTTGGCCAGTTAAGTGGATCTTCTACTAAGTGGCCAGTTAAGTGGATCTCTTTAAGTCCTTAGAGATATGAAACTTACTCAATAAAGTGTCAGAACAATGAAGTAATGCAAATTCTTCAGTCATTTTAAAGGAGTATTTAAATCTCCATCCCACCCTGGATTACCTAGGGTGGGATTATTTCTGTATATCCATCTAGGAATAAGAAAATATTTTTTCTTATAGTTTTCACAGAAAAAGGGATAACAAGATCATACATACTAGTTAAGGCATGTGGATTAATGTCTGACACTTTGTAAGAGCTACTTAAGTTTTTCCTTTCATCATTGTTAGCATTTCTATGTTGGGCATCAGTGTATACAGAGGAAAGTTATTTTTAAGTGCTCAGATTTTTAGTGTTTAATCTTGATAATTTACATGACATCTCTTTCTTTTTTTTTTTATCTTTTCTTCCTTCCTGTTTAAATGCTCTAATAGTATATGAGTACATTGTTCAAAGGAAGATATTCCAGTGTTACTGTAATTCTTTTTTAATGAAAATGTTAATACTGAAAACCATTGATTTGGAGTGCTTACTGATAACTCAAGTTCTAAGAAACAAACACCAAGTTTTCTAGATCATATAAAATACCCCAAAAGCATTGTCCTCTTTCTCTGGGGGGATTACCTCATCAAGTCTCCAGAATACGTGCAGTTATTAACCTGAGTTGGGGGAGCTCCATAGATTCTTTATAGGGTTCAAAGCCCCTGCAACTTTGCACAAATTCATGTGTATGCATGGGAATGCATTTTCCTAGGAAGAGGGCCAATAGTTTATATAAGATCAGATCACAAAACATAAAAGGTTAGTGACTAGTTGTATTGGGGGAATGAGGATAGTCAGACTAAGGAAGAGTTCTGTGCAGAATTATGAAGGAAGGAAGCAAAGGCTCTCTCCTGTAGGCATGTCCTTTCTTTACCTCAATACTGGCCTTTAGCCTCCAAACACCAAGTACCCAGATGCAATCTTTCCCTGCTTTCCAATGAAGTCTTCATCTTGATTCCTAATTCACTCTGAAAATGTACACAACAGAAAATGTCTCTAAAATGTTTCTTCAGCTGAAGTCTGAAGTCTTCAGCTGATGGAAAATACTAGGGTACCAGAGTCTCAGAACTCATCAGCTAGTGAGTGCTTCAAGTTTGTGTAGTTTCTGTTTACAACTAGCCTGTCCCAGAGTCACTAGAGAGATACAAAAATCATCTTCCTCAAGGCAAATGTGGGAAGTGATTCCACTGGGATCACAGAGCCTTCCGTTAAGCCAACCACAAATAGTTCTTTAGCTTCAGCTCTGTGCAACATCATTCTGGTGGCCATGGGGGAAGAAGGCAGCTCTGGCCACAAAGAATCTGTTACTTTTGATGAAACAACACGAGTTGGTATCTCCAAACAACAGGAAAGGCATATATGGTTATCGAACTCTTACTGGGGCCCAGCATGGTGCCAGACACACCAGTGGTATAGAGTAAGAGATCAGGAACCTGGGAAAATTCTCCTCTATCCCTTGATTAAAGAGGAACCTTGGACGTGTTATGTAACAACCCAAAGCCTTAGAGTCCTCGTTTATAAAATGAACATTCAAGGGCATGGTATGGTCCCTGGTACATGGTAAGAACTGAATAAATATTAGCTATCACTGATTCTCTCACTGAATGCTTCTAACAACTGGTAGGTTGTAGTCTGCCCATTTTGCAGCTGGGGAAACTGATATCAGGAAGGGGAAAGAATATGACTGCAGCCACATGCCCTTGAAGTGGCAGAGCCAGTCTCTTTTCACTGTATGAGATGTTTCTCCAATGGAGTACACATATCACTGATCTGATGAGAAGTTACTCTGGATAGTAAATGGGACAAATAGTTGCACATTTATGCTGATGCCTATAGAAAAATATAGCTACTACTAATCTCATAAGTTGAGGATAAAACTAAATATAAAAAATTAAGCTAATTTTAAATCACTAATAATGCGATGAGACAATGAAATGGCTAAAATTATGGTTGTAAGTTATGGAAGCAGAGGAAAAGAGAATGATCTCCTCATTAATGCTGAACAGGAAAAAGACCAAGAAAAAGATCAAGGTTGAGATTCAGACATAAGGAATAGATAAGGTTGAGATTCAGACATAAGGACTGGCATATACATATATATATATATATAAATATATGTGTATATTCAATTCATCCTAGAGTTTCACTATAATTTGCCAGCACATCCTTGTTACAGCTATTAGAGATCTGATTATGGCATTTGCCTATGACTCAAGCTGTTGGCTTCTTTCAGAGAATGTTGGCACTCCACATAACCCAACTAATACCCCGGTGAGGAAAACACTTACTGATTTTGATGACAAGAAGGTTATCAAACGGAGGCTGGACCCAGAAGGGCCTGCAGGGGTGCAAGGTAGAGACCATATGGAAAGAAAAGGAATAGTAGGGGCGCCTGGGTGGCTGAGTCGTTTAAACGTCGGACTCTTGATTTTGACTCAGGTCATGGTCTCAGGGTTGTGAGATCAAGCCTGGCCTCAAGCTCTCCGCTGGGCAATATTCCTGCTTAAGATTCTCTCGCTCCCTCTGCCCCTCCCCCACTCCGCCCCTGCAGCTCAAGTTCTCTCTCTCTCTCAAGAAAAGAAAAAGGAATGGTGTGCCCCATTTTAATCACAATGTTCCCTTGTAAATCCATCAGACCCTCATAAAGTAGCACATGGTACCAATTTTCATGCTATGAAAAATTACTAGTAGATGATGTTTCCCACCATTTTACTATTTTCTTATAAAATATCTTTCTCCTCCTTTCAGTATTTTGTCTTATACCCTTAAGCTCTGGTGCTAAGGAAACAAACTAGTAGAGTTCTTGATTTTATCTTCCTTACTTATCTTGCTTTTTCATTATACACAGTCTCTGGCTTATGGTGGTTCAACTTACGATTTTTTTTTTTTTTTTTTTACTTTACAATGGTGTGAAAGTGATACACACTGAGTAAAAACTATACTTCAAATTTTGACTTTTGATCTTTTCCAGGGCCAACGATATGTGGCATAATACTTCCTTGTGATGCTGGGCGATGAGCTCAGTTCCCAGTGAGTTGTGTGATCATGAGGGCAAACGACCAACACTCTTACAACCATTCTGTACCCACACCACCACACTGTTTTTCACTTTCAGTACAGTATTCAATAAATTTCATGAGATATTCAACACTCTGTTACAGAATACGTTTTGTGTTTGATGATTTTTTCCAACTATAGGATAATGTGAGTGTTTTGAGCACATTTAAGGTAGACTAGGCTCAGTTATGGTGTTCAGCAGGTTAGGTTTATTAAATGCATTTTAAACTTATGACAGTTTCAACTTACAATGGATTTATTGGAATGTAACTCCATCATAAGTTGAGAAATATCTGGGGGCTATTTACACTTTCAAGAGAGGGATAAGGGGGAAAGTCCTTATAGAGAAGCCCAGTTAAGCCAACAAGCCTGGGCAAATGATGCCATAAACATAGAGATGTCATATAGTGAAGAAAAAAAAAAAAGAGTTCTTTGAGGACCAGATGGCAATAGGTTCAAACGTTATCTGCATTTCCAGGGTGAGTCACCTCAAACAGGTCATTTAACTTTTTTGAACTTAAGTTTCTTCATTTATAAAATAAGGATACTAAATACCCAATGTTGTCCTGAAGATTAAGAACTGATAGTGGGAAGAAGCTAGTGTACAATAGTGTTCAAGATTTAGGCTATTTATCTTCTCTCTCTTGTCATGTCAGTGTCTTGTACCCTAAGAGCCGTTATCCTGTCTCCATTTCCCGGTAGTAAATGCAAAGATTCTAATCTAATTCCAAATGTTTTCTTCCTGCATCAGGCACTCTGGCTAAGACCCATTCTCTAAGCCTCTGTCTTTGAAAGCTTCCTATCTGAAAACTGTCAACACAAGCCTGTGACACATTAGCCAAGATCTGCTTTCGTGCAAGAGCAAAGTTTTGCCATATCCAGGGAGATGAGCTTTTCCACTGGAGGTGCCAAAGGGCTGTGCACCTCCCATAAAACTCATCCATCCTTGGAAAAGTCATGGCTAACACACTTTGTTGGAGTACTTTTATTCTCATTTCATGACAACAAAATTTATAATTTCTTTCAACATTCTTTTCCTTCCCTCTGAGCATTTGGGGGGGGGGTCTTCTTGGCATAATCAGAAGATCCCATGCATCTAGCAAGTAATTTTTGAATATTTGAACATCAATTGGTGACCCATCCCTCCCATTAGGGGATCTGGTAGTATTTAGAGTCAAGTAGAAGGTTTAAAAAATAAACCACTCCATCACCTTGGGCAAAGGCAGACCTGGTATTTCAAGGGTAGGCGATACCAAGTAACATGAGAAGGGCCTAGTTGATTTATCTCCATCTCTACCTACACCATTGTATTCCAAGCCACCTTCATCTTTTGCCTTGGTCATTAAAATGGTCACTTAAGCAGTCTCATCATATCTATTTTCAGACACCTCTCCAATCTATTTTCTAAGGTGAAGCCAGAGTACTTGTTTCAAATGTAAATCAAACACCAACTCCCCACCTATTTAAAATCCTTCAATGAATTCCATTTTCCAAATGGACAAGAACAAAATCTTTAACATGGTTTGAAAGACCATGCAGAGCTATCCTGTTCCATTCTTTCCTGGCCTACCACTCTCTCTCTCCATTCGTGCAACCTCAGTATATACTTTGGGATTATGTAGAACACAGACCTAATACTCAAGTTCAGGGCAGGTGTTTGTGATTATGCCCTCACATTCCTTTGCGACAATCCTCTCCAACGTATGTCTATCTAAACTTGTAATAACTGTATGCAATCATTAGCATAATTATTTTTACTCTCATTGGACTCTTAAGCAAGAACTTTAACAAGTTTATTCATCATTGTCTCTCCAAAGCTTTGTTCAGGCCTAGCGACACAGTAGTAATACTAACTAACATCAGGCATTATTAACCAGTTGTAAATACTTGAGATGTTAACTCCTAATATTCACAACAACCCATGAAGAAGACATTGTTATCCTCCTTTGACTAATGGAGAAACTGAGGTACAGAGAGGTTAAATAAGCTGCCCATAGTTACACAGCTAATAAATAAGTGGGGCATCTGAGTCTTGAACCCTGGGAATGTGGCTCCACACTCTTAACCATTTTACCCATCTGCTTCTAAAGTAGTAGCAGGTGCTGTAGTTGAAATAACTATCCAAAAAACATTTATTAATTTAATAATGAATAATGAAGAGATTGTTGCTTAAATGACCTACTGGAGGCCCAGGCCTCTTGAGTTTGTTGAGGATTGAGAGAAGGTCATCAACATGGCAACTTGGATGGTGCATAAGATCAGCATCATCTGGCAAACCAATGCAGTAGGGAATACCAAAGAAGCAGCCCTCTTGAGCTTTGTTATACTGGAAGCTGGAAGCTTCTGTGTCATTCTTGCTGTTTGGAAATGCTGGCAGGCAACATCTCTGCTCCTGACTAAGCAAGAGAAAGTTTAAATATAGATGAGGGCTCTAAAAATGCTGCTGTTGAGGCTGTAACAGGTGACAGTAGACCTTTTTTTTTTTTTTTTTTTTGTAGGTAAGCACATTACAAAGCCTTTGAAAGTTGAGCCTGAACCATGACTACCCTTGAGTGTTTATCCCCAAGAGTTTTTAATGTGATGCCGGGGACCATTGTCATTTACTGAAGGATTTGTCTATTTGCTATGAATGTCAAGAGACTGAGAACTTGTATATTTACCATGAATGTCAAGAGACTGACATTCATAAAGATGAACAAATACCTTTTACCTACAGAGGCCGTGCCTTCGAGGAGGTCATCTGGGGCTGACGGCAAGTGAACAGCATAGAAGAAATTCTAGGGGGATTCTTTTGTCCTCAAAGAACAAGGAAAATGGCAAAATAAGGATTTTGCTGACCTCTTGAAAAGATTTAACATTTGGAGAGTTACTTGCTCAACACTTGGTCAACAATATGGACAGGGGACATTTACACAGACCAGAGCAGAGCATGGGTCAGCAGAAGTCATAAACAAGGAGGAGAGGATGGGGGCTCTGTCCTTGGAGAGCTGATACTTTAGTCAGGAAGGTCAAACTCTCAAATAATGTCTCAGCAATGCTTCGAATCAACTAATGCACCAGGGCAAATGAAGAGTGTATAGACCAAATGGAACAACATAAAAAGGACAGTGAGAAAATTGCACCGGAACCAGTTTAGACCTTCACTAGCCACTATGCATTCTATGTTAGAGACTGGAGATAAAAACACAAATATGATTTTTCTATTCTTCAAGGAGCTTAAAACTTGGACATGGAGACAGACATGTAATTCCAGACGTGATAAGTGCTTAGCAGAAGAAACCCAGGGTTCTAGAAGTCCAGAGAAGAGGAACTAACTTGGATTGATAGGGGTCAGGGAAGGCTTCCCAGAGCTGTACCTTAAAGAATAAGAGATATCTCAGTGGTGCTGGTGGGAGGAACAGAGAGTGGAGAAGATATATTTCAGGTCACACAGGAAACCAGCTATAATGCTAAGACTTGAACTCAGGTCTATCCAGTTCCAAATCCCCTATATTTTCCACCCCACTATGCAGTCTTCCAAGTCATTAAATATTTATTGAGTACATACTCATGCTATATGTAGCTACTATGCCATAAGGCTTGGCTTCTACCCCCTAAAAGTACTAATCTTGACCCTTATTTATATAAGAGCTTAAATGATTGACCCAATATGATAAGTTCAAGTGGTACTGTTTGCTGCTGAAGGCTAACATCTATCATAAAGTAAGCACTCAATAAATATTTGATGAGTATATTGAATCGACAAATACATGAGTTTATACCCCCATGAATAGGGGATGAGAATATAGAGACAAACTGGAGTAGAGGATGAAGGACAAGAAAGGGTGAGTGGGGAATAGAGTTTTGAGCAAAAAGAGGGGCATGAAATGGCAAATAGAAATAAAGAAGAGTAAATACAAAGGCAAGGAGGAAAAAAATGACTAGGTTAGGCATAACACTCTCACAGCTTCAGTCAATGGCAGCCATAATATCAGTACCACTGCAACATCCAGTGTGGCTTACTGAATATCTACTATGTGTTGGATTTCCTATTATTCCTTTTTGTACATATGGTTAATCTTTACTATAGACCTGCAGGTCAGGTGATATAATTTCCGCCACATAGTTGATAATATAGCATAAGGAAGATCTGTAAGCTGGCATAACAAAAATTGGAGATAGGATTAAAATCCAGGCCCTTTGGCCTAAAAAGCCCATATTCTTTTTAATATCTTCCCTTCTAATGAGCTAATAACTATATAATATAGTATCATCATACAAAACCCACCTGGATAAATTTTATTGAAAATCCTTGAAATTACCACAGTGCTAACAAGGTTAGAAGGAACTGTATTAGAGTTATCCAGAGAAGCAGAACCAATAGGATATATATCCTACAATCAAGGCTCAATACATTAAACTCCCAGGTGAATGGACAGATGAATTTCTATATTATGTCTAGATTGGAATGTATAAAAGATTAGATACTTTCTAGGTTTAGGCCAGACCTATATTGTAAAATTAGAAAAGGGTTGAGCTAGTAACTATATTGTATGATGATACTAAGTTGGTGGTTAAGGAAAATGAAAAGTTGATGATTTGAGTAACACATAGGGAAAGTCAAGAGCAGCTTTTCTTTCCATGTTCTGAACAAGTGGTTCTCAAAATGTGGTCCCAATTAGTAGCAATAACAACACTTTGGAACATACTAGAAGCACAAGTTATTAGGACCCACTCCAGATAAAATGAATCAGAAACTCTGATGTTGGTTCCAGAAATTTGTATTTTAACAAGATCTTCAGGTAATTTTGATGCATTCTATAGTTTGGGAACCATTAATATAGAATCTCAACATGATTGCTCACTAAGGAGAGAATGAATACTTTAAAGTATGGGACAAAGTTAGGAGAAAAAAAAGCAGGATCTATAATTCTAAATCCACTAAGACACTGAAAAAAATGTAGTCACCACAGTGAAAATAGTAACCAAAGGTCAATGGGTGGCATCAGGGATAAGGGGGTTGTAAGACTTTCCTCCTAAAGCCAACAATGCAATTTCTTCAAATATCAAGATCGAAGCAAATAAAAAATCACACTATAAAATATTAAATATAATAAGGGAAAGTTGGTTACTACACATAGCGTAACTATTTAAATCTATTCAAAGCAAACCTTTGATAACTGACAGCTGGCACTGAAGCCGTCATGTCTATCAGAAGAGTCCCACCAACATCCTAGTTAAAAATTATATCCAGCATGCTCACCTATAAGCTTGTTATTTAGAAGCATGAGAACACAAAGTAGAGTACAGTTTTTGAATCTCCCTCTCCGAGAAAGCTGAGCAGCTCAGAAGAGCTGAACTGGTCCCCAGAGAGATTAGAATATAGGGAAAAATCCCTTAGTCTTAACCTGATCCCTTCTGTCCCTCCCCACATGACATTTGGCAGCAAAGGCTGAAGACAGATTCCTGAATCAGGCCATGGGAGCATCCAAAAGAACCAGGAGGCTTGACGGCTGGTCCTAGAAGGTCATGCAGTCAAATGGAGGAGATCGGGTCAATATTTTCAAAACCTCTCAAGGACAAATTACCTGAATTCATTGAGATGCTAGGGTAGCAAGTAACTGAAACTAATTCCTCGCTAGTTTAAGGTAAAAAAGGAGTTTGTTTTGAGATGTAGAGACCTTGTATAAGAATCAAAGTCAGGAATTGATTGGACCTGAGGATGCAGCTAGAACTAGAAAGTTGAAAGGAACTCTCTTTTTCTTTCTTTCTCTCTGTCTCTATGTGCTTGTTTCCTTCTTCACTTTCTTTGCCTCTGTTACGCATGGCTGAATTTGGTCACTCTCAGTTTGAGTCTACATGTTTGACTTCCAGCCACACAGACAATCTAACTCTATTCTCTCGGTCCTAGTTACAGATTTCTAGGAAAGAGGATTACTTCACCCTGCTTGTGTCATGAGTCCAGCTTTGGCCCAGACTATCAGTTAGGGTGGAGTCATACATTATAGAAATGGCTCCTGGGGTCTATGCATGTGGAGAGGGGAAGGAAGCAGGTAGTTTCCAGAAATAATATGGGAGTAGATGGTTCTGTGGTTAGAAAGATATCTCAGGATGACTATTGCCCTACCAGAGAAGTATACTACCAAAGCTAAACCAGTTATTTCTGTCTGAAGACTTCTCAGGGAAGGGGTGGTTAATGGGGCTAATCTGGAAAGGCTGCAGGGAGGAGGTGTTTGTAACATTTCTTATAGTTATGGTTCCTAATATAATTGTATATTGGGATGAATTGAGAAGCAAGTAAGTGGTGACACACCAAAGTTTGCAATTTTTGATTTACCTTACCTACTAAATTAGTATCACTATACACAGACCACATGGTGAAAATTTATAGAAAATCTTTGGAAAATACCATGGTGCAACTCAAGAATATATGACACCATTGTTTTCATTTACCTGAGTATTAAAGCCAGAACCACACAGTTCATTTCTAATGGTACTATAATCTTTGATATCCTTTAAAGTTATATTTTGTGAAAAATATAACAGGATACCTGTCAAAATAGGGATTTTTCTTACTGAGGGGGAAAAATATCTCTATTGTGATGAAACAGATTTTTGATAGATTGGTAGGATTCAATTTATAGATTACATTGTGTGGATAACTAAGATTTACTTGAATTTTTCCATCGTTATCCATAAAGAAGACAAACTGAATGTAGTTGTCTTGAGAGAAAAAGTATTTATATAAATTTTAAAATCCTTCCATACCTCATTAAGTACTTAGCCTGCCTATTCTCTGTTGTTGACAAAAAACATGTTAAAGTATATTTGTAGAATTCATTTTCTTTAAAATCTCACAAAGGTCTGCATAAATACATCTCTTTCATCATATATTTTGCTAATCATTCACATGACTCGAATAATTCTAGGTTTTTCTCTCTTGTGACTCTTAGTTTTTTGTCCTATGACTTATGAATATGCCATATTAAAAAAGATTTAAATTGCTTCGCTGAATAGTATAACCAATTACTCCCACAAACTATCTTATAAAAAAGTACCCTGAAATAAGATTAGGAACTAATTCCCTTCTTTCAACATTCAGATTCTAAGAAAGCAATCAGTTGGCCTGTAGTCACCCAGAGGTACTTCTGTCCCCCAAGATTGTTTCCCATTGACTCTATAATAGATCCTGAGCTCTTTGACTACAAATAAGGTTGGTAAAAAAAAAAAAATATCTGGATTGGATGGCAAATTAAACCATTTTAAATCAATAGCATTTTAGTTGCAACTACTTTGTTAGATTTTAATGTTGCCAAATCTGGAGCTTTAAAGGAATGAGATACAGATCTGGTAAGCTAGAATTTGGAGACTTCATAAGATTTGAAAAGAACACAGATTAGAGAATCAAAGAACTTGTTTACTCAACTACTTTACAGAATTCTAGGGCTCATTCTACTGTGTATTTGTTCATCAAACAAATTAATTCAACAAATATTAATTGAGCATGCACTATAGATGTAACACTATCCCCGACAGTGGAACAAGAGAAATAAATTCAGCTTTGTGGCTGAAAGTAACACATATTTTCCAACTTAAAATCCAGAAGAACCCGAACTAGGCTAAATTGCTTCTCGGCCTAGGGAAGATTATGTCATAAACCAAAACAATGGTATCTCCTTAGGAGAACTTTACTGTTATTGAGGATGCTCTGGACTTGTAGAAGCCCGTCAATGAAGTGATTAGCACTTAGGTGTTGGTTTATGTTGGATCATGGGCTTGATGAAATGGTTTTTCTTGAGGAACCTTGTCTTAGATCCAGCTGTTGGGATCAAAGCCACAGAGGCAAGAGAGGTCCACTTCCGTCTTCCTCTCTCTGATTTAAGGAGAGTATGTGAGCTTGGTGGGGGTGCAGGGGTGGGATCACGAGGGCTTAGCAAACTCAGCAGCAGCCTCCAATGCTTTTCTTGTTTGTTGGTCCTAAAACTGCAACTCAGATTACCATGGTTTGGGAATTGAAATCCTGACATGAACAATTAAATTCTGTATTTATATTCCTAGCAATTTCATCTTGTCATTTGTGGTTTTCTTCAAATTACAAAACAATTAAATGAAGAATTTGGCAAAGAAATTGAACCAGATGCAAGTTTCTTGTCCCCCCCGCCCTTCCTCCCCCCTATTCCCTTTTAATGGCAGGAAAAAGAATGTAATTTAAGTCTTCCCAGCTCTTCAGCTGTGGAACAGCTGAACAGGCATCTTGAAGGAGAAAGTGTCTCTTTCACTAAAGAGTGTGATGTAGTGTTTTATCTGCAATGTGGAAGAGGAAAAGCCCTTGAAGTACAGAATTCCCTAAGAGAAATGAAACACATACATCCTCCAACCACAGCATTTCTTATCCTGACATTGCAATTTAGTAAACAAAAGACACAAAAAGTGTCATTCTGGTCTACCTTTCAGTAGAAAACACACATATGAGGAGTTCCTTACAAATATAATAAAGCTGAGAGCTTGCTCTTAAACACAAATTAAGATCTAACAGCTGAACTGGTCTGAAAGATGCCAAATGATAGTGTCATATCCATTCAGAGGAATACCCAGAATTTTAATTCCTTTTTCCAGCTGGATGAAGTGTAAGAGCCAATGCATTTCATATACCTCTCGCATTCTCTAGATCATCTCATCAGAGAGGTAGAGAACTTATTTTTGATGGATTTAGATTTACCACCTGCATAAACTCATTGCACCTCTTAAATATCCTCAATTTGTAGTGCTGGCAAGGTGTCTGATAAACAGGCCCAGAATGCTCTTCTAGAAACTTGGAGGACAGACTCCAGGCCATTTGGGAGCAGAGCATCTCCAATCAGGTAATCGAGTGCAGACAATTTGGAAGACAACATATATCAACAATCCCAGAAAGTCTGGCTGTATAATTCTAAAGTTAAACCCAAAGTGTCATGTTACATTTTATTCTGAAAGAGGCAACAGAGCCTCTGCATAATGATTTCCTATGCTGAATTAGACAGAGAAAGAACTTTTCCATTTTTCCTGACCTGTAACTTAATATCAGGCAAAAAGGCTTTTAGGTGGAGGAAATGCTATTTGTTTGAGTGGTTCCATTTTTGTCACCACCACCTTTCCCCACCCCCAAACACACACACTGCCTGAGAACAAAGAAAAGGAACCTTTCTGAATTTTGCTTCTCCTTCTAAGGAAAAAGGCAAGGTGGGGAAAGCACAGCCTTTGGGATCAGAGAAATGGGGATTCCACTAATACTGACGGTGAAACTTACCAGCCATGTGATTGATCTAAGATAAGTTGTTTTTCTCCATACTAAAAGGTTCTCTTCTAAATAAACAAGAACAAAAACAAAAACGAAAAAACAAAGGAAAACTAGCAGGACTTAAATCATGAGGTTATTGTATGGAAAATTCTAACAAAGCAGTTCTCAGCAGAGACAAGCTTTGTCCAAATGCGGTCTATCATTGATATTAGAATCTATACCCTGCTGAAGTCCTCATCTCAGATGACTTCTTAGTATTTGCTCCCCCTTTGTGCCCACAAGATTTAATTAATATCATGCTTGTGCTTGGCACTTATGTATTCACCAGAATTTGAATTGCTCTTTTTATACCTATATTTTGTTTTCCTTTCCTAGGCTGAATAACCCTTAGTTTTAAAAGAACATAATTAGTTTTTTACTACAAAAACAACACATGCTCCAGATTACAAATTTAGCAAATTTAGATAAGAAAGATAAATGAAAATTACCCATTGTCTCATGCCTAGATAATAATACTTCAGTGAATGTCCTTCCAGGGTTATTTGGTTAGGGTATTTTTGTTGTTGTTTTTGTTTTTTGCTATATATAATATTTGGTTCTCATACTATAGAATATGTTTTACTGTAAAATATGCTTACTCTCCATTCATACTGGGAACATTTTATATGTTATTGAAATATTCTTTGAAACTTTGTTTCTAATGATTATTACATCATTATACAGATCTAAGATAATTTAATTAAACAACCTATATTATTGGACATTTAGATTATTTCCCAATCATTGCTTTAATAAACCAAATTTTTTCTCCAATTTTTTAATTGAAATTCCAATTAGTTAACATATAGTGTAGTATTGGTTTCAGGTGTAGAGTTTAGTGATTCATCACTTACATACGACACCCAGTGCTCATCACAAGTGCCTTCCTTTTTTTTTTTTTTCTATTTAAGATTTATTTGTTTTAGAGAGGGACAAAGAGCATGACTGGGGTAGGAGTAGAGGGAGAGGGAGAGAGAGAGAATCTCAAGCAGACCCTTTGCTGAGTGGGGAGCCCAACCCAGGGCTCCATCTGATGATCCTGAGATCATGACCTAAACTGAAATTAAAAGTCAAACACTTAACCAACTGAGTCACCCAAGTGCTCCACAAGTGTTCTCCTTAATACCCAACACCCATTTAATCCATCCCCCGCCAACATCCCCTTCAGCAATCCTCAGATTGTTTCCTATAGTTAACAGTATGCTTCTTGGTTTGTCTCTCTCTTTTCCCCCACTATGTTCCTTTGTTTTATTTCTTAGATTCCACATATTAGTGAAATCATATGGTATTTGCTTTTCTCTGATTGACTTCTTTCATTTAGCATAATACTCTCTAGCTGTCATTGCAAATGGCAAGATTTCATTCTTTTTTATGGCTGAGTATTACTTATATATATATATGTAGACATATTCATATGTGTATATATGTATAAATACATACACACACACACACACACACACATACCACATCTTCTTTTTCCATTTATCAGTTGATGGACATTTAGGCTCTTTCCTAATAAACCAAAAATTTTAATGCAAGACTTTTAAGAGGATAATGATGTCTTTTATCTACTTGAATGCCCTATTTGTCTAGCATATAGCCATGGATCAAGACATGTTTGTTAAATACCTTTTGTGGATGGATCTTAAAGATAGGTATGTTTGGGATTCAAAAGTATGGATAAAAATGGACCTCAGAAAAGGGGAACCCTCCTACACTGTTGGTGGGAATGCAAGCTGGTGTAGCCGCTCTGGAAAACAGTATGGAGGTTCCTCAAAAAGTTGAAAATAGAGCTACCCTATGACCCAGCAATCGCACTACTGGGTATTTACCCTAAAGATACAAATGCAGTGATCCGAAGGGGCACGTGCACCTGAATATTTATAGCAGTAATTTCCACAATAGCCAAACTATGGAAAAAGCCTAGATGTCCATTAATAGATGAATGAATAAAGAAGATATCTATCTATCTAGATAATGAAATACTATGCAGACATCAAAAAACATGAAATCTTGCCATTTGCAATGACATGGATGGAATTAGACTGTATTACACCAAGTGAAATAAGTCAATCAGAGAAAGACAATTATCATATGAATATGATCTCACTGATATGAGGATTTTAGAGGCAGGACAGGGGGTTGTGGGGGAAGGGAGGGAAAAACGAAAGAAGATGGGACCAGGGAGGGAGACAATTAAAAACTCTTAATCTCAGGAAACAAACTGAGGGTTGCTGGAGGGGAGGGGGGGGAGGGATGGGATGGCAGGGTGATGGACATTGGGGAGGGTATGTGCTATGGTGAGTGCTGTGAATTGTGTAAGACTGATGATTCACAGACCTGTACCCCTGAAACAAATAATAAATTATATGTTAATTAGAAAAATACAAAACAAAAAAATGGACCTCAGAGACTGGGATGTATCAGAGGCTCAGTGCAGAGGACAGACATGGCATATCTATACACCAAGTTTCTACATTTCTCTTTCTGCCTTCCTTTCCCCAGTAGACCTTCTATAAACCTTCTTCATCTCAATAGATTTCCAGAATACATAACTATTTTCTCTTAGCAGCCATTGGCTTTGTGTATGTGTGTTTACCTTTGTGCTGAAGTAAGATATACATATGAAAAGTGCACATATAAGTGCAGCTCCATACATTTTCATAACCTGAACATACCTATGTAACCAAGCACATGGATCAAGCCATCAGAACATTCTAGAACCTTTGCTCAGCATGAAGTGGGTGAGGTTCATCCATGCGGTTGTGTATAGTTATGGATTGTTCATTCTTATAGTCAGTAGACTCTACCATTGTGTACTTGAGAGTGGTTTCATAATTTTTGTCTTTTTCACCAGTAGAAACTTTCCTTGACATAAAATCTCATTTGGGTTTCTGTCATATGAAACACCAGATAGGAGAGAAACTGTGTAGAAGGAGGGGTAAAGCCTAGATTACCATCTGTTCCTCCTCC
The DNA here is from genome assembly GCA_028533885.1 of Nasua narica. NCBI lineage: Eukaryota > Metazoa > Chordata > Mammalia > Carnivora > Procyonidae > Nasua > Nasua narica. Next base: position 94,709,153 of record CM052809.1, read on the forward strand.
TGACCTACTTCCTACTCTCTCCAGTAGATACTCAGGACTGCGATTATGACTTATTTTTATTTCTACCCCATAATTTTCTCTATTTTCTAAATAAAGTTTTATATACATACCTATGTGTGTATGCATGTATATATCTATATCAGCTTTATCCCCTGAATATACCATCTATTTAAATGCTGCTATGTCCAACTCTCAAAATCATATATTTTTTTCCTTTGGCCAGTAGAGCCATGACAGTTATGACAAAAACACATCCAGGTCTGGGACTGGAAAAGTCTAACGTGGAGTGCTTACATGGGGAGACACTGACTAAGATGTCAATGTTGTTGTTTTGAGTATCTGTAGGCTAACATATGATGCCACCTTTAAAAAGGAGAAAAATAGCATCCAGCGACAACCACGGTCAACAGCATGGTCTCACTTGGGATCTGCCATTGCAGTCACAGGAACAGATTTGTCCTGGTAGAGGAGAGCTCTTCCACTTGGATGTGAGGAAAGCAACCCAAGTGCAGTGACTGCCATCCCTTATAACCAAGTCAGCATTTGCAATGGTCAAACTGGATGTGTTTTTCTTGGCATGGCCAAGCTAAACTTTTGTCATTCACCAAGCAGACATCCACCAAATTAGAAACACTGGGACAGGCAGTTTCTCTGATGTTTTGGTTTCAACAGTACTGATCTGTAATTATTTCTCCAAACAAAAAGAAAGTGTTTGACAGAGACATTTAAAGACCTAAAACAACTTTCTTATAGGAAACACATGCTTCTTCTTCAAATTAAAACACACCATTATGCTAATAGGAGGACACTCAGCAAGTGGAATTTGCTAGAGATTTGTTGGTGAAGGGGCGAAGCTGAGGGGGTGATGAGAAGGTAGGAGACAACTGACTTTTGTTAGCTGTCCTGAACAGATGCCAAGAGAGTGAAGTCCAACAACTGTGTCCTTAAAATGACCCTACTCTACACACTGGGGAAGAATCTTTGTGCTTTTCATGGGACCATACAAAGTTGAGCTTCAGAAAACACATTGAGAATGAATTTCTGGTTTGTATTAGTACCTTCTCACCTCACCCTGGATTTGGATTATACAGCGCTTTATGCTCGAAAGCAAAAAGATTTGCATACATATATGATGGCTCTTTTGTAACTTCAATAGCACTACTTGATGTAAGAATATTGGTACCAGCCCTTCCTCAAAAAGAAGTTTGTCTTCTATCTCATGTTCCCTCCATTTTCAAAACTGACCACAATCTCACTGATAAAAGGAAAGAAATGACATGTCCTAATGTGCATTGTCCTTGGAGAGACCTGAATGTAGAAATGGGACATTTAGAAAGCACAGTAATAGCCAGGAGACAACGTTTACAATTGAACACTTTTAGTGATTTACAGCCCTAAGCTTCATAAAAACAACAAATTCCACAATGTCTCTGGACAGCTCCGAATGACTATACAGTGAAGAGGTGGTTTCATCTGGGTGAGGGTGAAGAGCTGGGAGTGCAAAGAGGAAAGTGGGGGAGGAAAGTTTTGCCAAAGTCATGTTTTCTTGGTTTACTTTTAAACAATAATTGAGAGGAATATGGCCAAGCTTTCTTCCGGCTATCATTAACTCATAGATTTCCTAGCACCGTCATTCATCTTAGGAATGTCCCTCCCAAGCTTATTGGACTCTGTCTACCTCCTTTTGTGTCATTGTTGGTCATGGCAAGAATCCCCAAGATCACCAGGGACCCAGAACTTGTTTTTGTTAATTTTGTTTTGTTTGTTTGTTTTTAATGTGTGCTTTACAGGGACCATTGCCTGCCCCGTCCATCCCCACCAATAGCTTTCAGTTGGTTTTTGGGACATGCTCAAGTTTCACTCCTTTAGGTCTAATCTCTATACACTCACACTCTCACTTAGCACGTTATGGCCCCACACTAAATAGTAAATGATATTAGAAAGGCACATCACTTTAACCTTCTATCAGTTATCACTGCCTCAGTAGGGAACAGGTTATCAGCCTATTTCTAGAAAAATTAATTACTCCCTCCTCTGACATTCATCATATATTCCAGTTTTTCTAAGCACTTTCTAATTTCATGTAATTTACTCTTTTCAAGAGCATGATTCATTAAACCTTTACCTACTTATTTTATTTGTGTATGTTCATAATATTTTACATAAATTGAAGTGTTAATAAAAAAAAGTCCTGTGTCAAAGCATGTGTCTGGCATTTCCTTTTCTTTTTGGGGGGGATTTTATTTATTTAGTTAAGAGAGAGAAAGGGAGTGCACCAGCAGGGCAGAAGGGCAGAGAAAGAGGAAGAAGCAGATTCCCTGCTAAGCAGGGAGCATGATGCAGGGCTCAATCCCAGGACCTGGAGTTCATGATCTGAGCCAAAGGCAGATGCTTAACCGCCTGAGCCATCCAGGTGCCCCATGTCTGGCATTTTCAATCTAAAAGTGCAATATGGGCCCAAGGAATTTGCAGGTCATTTGCTTTCAGCAGTTACTGGGATGTGCCATAGTGGTTTGCATACATGGCTAAACTACCTTCCCGCTGCCCCCATGATGTTGGCTCAAGGGCAAAGATCTTTAACTGCTCTGAGTAAATGTTTGCTCCATGATTAGTAGATTTCAAGTGAGCCACTAGGCTTCGATTTCAGAAATAAATGAACCTAACTGTATATGGACTGGTCTGGGTATATGTGATCTAGAGAATTAGAATAGAGAATTATGAGAAAGTGGTTCCAAACAACTGATGATATAGCAGGAGTCTTCCAGAATATTGGTTCTCAACTGGAGATTATTTTCTCCCCTGGGGAACATCTGGTAATGTCTGGAGACATTTTATGGGGTTCAGAAGTGAGGGTGTGCTAGTGGCATTTAGTAGGCAGAGTCCAGAGAGGCTGCCTCACATCCTACAATGCACAGAACAGTTGTGAAGAATTATCTGACCCAAAATGTCAACAGTGTGGGGGTGAACGGATCCTTGTTTGTGCCTTGAGTCAATGGATTTGGGTAGGAAGAGTGGAGGTGGGCTGGAACATGAAAATCATAAAATAACATGTACTGTGTATCCCAGGCTCTGGAATAGTATTTTGCATAGATTATCTCTTTTAATCCTGGCAATAATTCCTTGAGGTTGAAATTATTATTACCCTATTTTATAGGTGAAAAAACTGAGGATAGGTAACCTACTTAAGGTTAACACAACCAATAAAGCTGGCATTTGAACGCAGGGTCTCTCTACTCTTAACCACTGCCACAAACTTCGTGTCTACCGGAGTTCTTCCTTAGACTCTCATCTCTATTTAGTAAAATTAAAGATAACATGGAGCGTGCAATAGCATATTAAAATGCAGTAAGAGTAAAACACATACAAAAACATCATGCTAAGAAAGAACTATAAAATGCCAGAAACACATGCGTATAGGAAACACACGTTATTACACAAAACTAAAGTTGGCCTTCAAAGTTGGATTTCTAAGTGCACAAAGCAAAAAGGGAATTGCAGTTACACAATGCACATTGTTCATAAAATGAAAAGCCCACCAATCTTACAATATTAAACATACTCTTACCAACGAATCCAGGAAATACACTCCTTTGTATTTACCCAAAGGAGCTGAAACTTATGTCCATATAAACACCTGCATGCAGATATTAATAGCAGCTTTATTCATGATTGCCAAAACCTGGAAATAACCAAGATGTCTTCAGTAGGTGAATGGATAAACTGGCTATGGTGTATATTCAGTGTTAGAAAGAAATGAATTATCAAGCCGGGAAAAGGCATGGAGGAAATTTAAATGCATATCACTATGGGAAAGAAGCCAATCTGAAGGGGCTACACACTGTATAATTCCCTTCTAGGACACTCTGTATAGAACAAAAAAGTGGAGACAATAAGAAGATCAGTGGTACCAGGGATTGGCAGGGTGGGAGGGATGAATCAATGGAGCCCAGAAGGTTTTTAGAGCTGCAAAACTACTCTGTAGGATACTACAATGGTGGATACATTTCATTATACATTCTTCCAGACCCACAGGATGTACAACTGCAAGAATGGAACCTAATGAACACTTTGAGCTCTGGCTGATAATCATGTGTGAACGTAGGATTGTCAAGTGTAACAAACATACCACTCTGGTGAAGGATGATGATAATAGAGATTATGCATGTATGGGAGCAGAAGAACCATGGAAAATCTTTATACCTTCTTCCCGATTTAGCTGTGAACCTAAAATGTCTCTAAAAACTCAAGTCTATATGAAAATGAAAATAAAACATCTCCCCCTGCCAAACAAACAAACAAACAAACAAAAAACATTAAAAGATAATACAAAACCGAACTCCACTAGTTACTCAGGAGAAGTCAATGTTACCACCACAGAGAACTGAGAAATCTCTGAGTTTTCATAAGTATGTCATTATTTGTGTGCTCTAGAATATCTCCATACTAGATGGTGAGTTTTGTGTGGCCATTTCTCTCAGCATCTCTCGGTGCAAGAATCCAAATCAATTTGCGAAAAAAGTGATAAATTATATGTGAACCCAAAGAGGCTGGTCCAAAGGGGTGAGCCGGACATGGTCTGGCTGCGTTCAGACACTCAGGCCGGAAGGATGGGCTGGCTGCAACACCATGCATCAGTCCTTGAGATCCTCACTTTACCCCTGAGAACTCAGTTTCCATATACATAAAATGGGAATGTTATGCGTACCTTGTGAGATAACGGTTTAATTTTTTTAATTCACTCAGTAAATGTTAACTGGATGCTTGCTCAATGTCTGCCACTGTCTGGGGCCTGCACCTTCAAGACAGAGATGAACATGACAGGTCTGATCCCTGCTCTCACAGAGTTAAGACTTAATGGTGAAGAGAGATTCACTGACAAGAACAGCATAATATCATATATCCAGCAAATATTTATTGAGAACCTACAATGAGTTAGGCAGTGTTAGGCAATGGATATATGCATCATGTTGCTGTTGCTTTAAAACTGATCAGTTTTTTCTTTTTGGATTCTGGCACTGAGGAAGGCCGAGGGAAAGAGCTAAGCAACTAAGTGGAGCAGACCTGAATGAAGAGAACATTGGGTTGCTATTACTCTTCAAGAAATCTTTACCTTCACTCAAGGGGGCAGCATTCATATTGCAGTCTAAGTGAGTGACATTGTTCTGAAGGTGTGCAGTGCCCAACCTACACTCCTGGACCCCCTGGTGCTTGTGTCCATCTAGCGACCCATCTAACTTTAGGCAACAAAAATCATTCAAGTTGGTTCTGAGAAAAACAGCATCAAGTTTCTACAATACAGGCTCAGATAAACATGCACTTTACAAAGTCATGGGATTCCTTAAAATGTGCAGTGTCGAATCTCTCAGTCCCAGGATTCCAATTTGCTCAGTCAATATCACTAACCTCCTCTGCCTTTCAGCTCTGGCAAAGGTTGTCTTTCCTCCCTGATCACTGGGACATAATAGAGATTCATTTCCCTTCTGAAAGGAAGCTCTACCAAGAGAAAAGGGAAAGGGAATATGTTTTGTCACCTCTGAGCTAAAACTATTGTGTTTCTTTAAAAGCAATCATCTTTACACATTACAAAGGCACGTGCAGGGCACTGCATAGCATTTGTTTTAATCGGTGTGCTTTGTCAATTCCAGCCCAGATTGGATTCATTCTTCTCCAGAAATCTCACCAAATCGAGTTTGATTTTTCCTATGAAATGACATTTGGCTGCACAATCATGCTCAACCATATTGAAGGACGCAGTCAAGAACACCAGTGACTCAGTGATATAATTCCAGCCCCGGATGAGAAACATCAGAAACTTTCAAACTCCCTGCGCTTTTCCTTCTCAAAGTTCAAAAGGTCTAATTCTTTCCCACTTAGGTCTTGTCCATTCCCAGATCTGAGCTGGGAAAGGAGAAGGCAAGAGTTTATTTTAAATGGTATTTGGCTTTCCAAAACACTGTGTTTTCAGTACTGAGAATGAACAAAAGGGAAGTGTAGTTATCTAAAAGACAGAGAAAAGACAGGGCTCTCAGAATCATGCCACGATCTGTACTTGTTTCATCATACTACTGCTAACTCCATCCGGTGTACTGTTAGACGAGATACAATATCCAGAGCGCCTGCTTGACCTGGAGGGAATTTCTATTCTAAAACAGCAAATATTTATGTGGATCTAATTGATGTTCACATGAAGTTCAAAGAGTTACAGAGATAAGATGTTTAAAGATATATAACTATTATGTTAAGGGCAGATATATAGTTGATAATATTCTGGAAGATTCATTTATTTCCATTGATAACAGATATTTTTAAAATTAAACAGGAAATGAGAGCTTGTCTTTTGACCAAAGGCTAATAAGTAAAAATGTGTTCTAGTTTTTACAGTGAGTTTAGACATTAGCGATTTTTACACATCCCATCGAGAAAACAAGTTTTGTTCACACTTTTGAGAAGCAAGATTTCTTATCAAGGAAAGCAAGACTTTAATAAAAACCTTTAAAAATGGAAAGGCCAGTAAATGCACAATTAATTAAATTGATTATACTTTTTGTATCATTATGAGCTGATGCTAGCTGTAACAACGATCACAATGAGATGACTGTTACTGCCTAAGATATGAGATCACCTAGACCATGTTTTGTGTTTTTCTTGAAAGAGGGATAAGATGAATATGCCAAGGGGTTATTCTTAATTACTATTCATTTAATCAAGGAAAGATTCATGGAGAAGGAAAGTTGGCTTTTAGACTGCGTCCATTCATATCTATCTACTTTAAAAACGAACATGAAGGGCATTAATCTTAGCATTTTGTTTTTGTTGCACACTCTATCGTACTATCACACTATGCAATGGGCACTAACAGTTTTCTTTTGAGCAATGCCTTCCAGATCAAGATCAGCAAAGAACTGGCCTTTGAAGAAGAGATCAAATGCCTCATCACTCTATGTTATTTTCTTTCAACATTGGCATTGAAACGACATGTAGAGACATTTCTCCCCATATTTTAATAAGGGCACATTTTTAATTGTCTAAAAAGCTTCAGAGTAGTACCTGAAAATAGAACATCCCTAAGATGCTAGGATCTATTTCATATCAAATGACAGTTGTTTATTTATGACATCAATTTATTTTTCACTTTGCAATTACGTAAAAATAGCAATAACATAGCAAGTGAGATGATGCGATTGATCCGCATGCTGAATTATTCATTCGATTCCAGTTGTTGACTTCACATCAGACATCTCCCGATGTACAGTGCATAAATCATGATGAATCTTTTGCCACAACCACTCAAAGAGCCTATCTGATGCTTTTTGTATCCATTTATGCATATGGCTTGAAATTCCTGGTATCTCCTTAACTAGGTCCAAAGTGATACCATACATCAAATGCTGAAGGGTGGGGCTCCAGCAAATAGCCTCCAGGAAGTGGCCTGCTCTTCTGAGGAAGGTCAGTTAGCTGATACTGACCACACTGGTCTGTAATTTTCCAGATTTACCATGTAATCATACTCACGGCACCAAAATCTCAGCAAGTTACCAAAAGTGCTCATGTGGGGTGATTTGAACCATTGGATTAAATCCCAACCAGATTACGTTTGCTGGAATGGTCTCTACCATGAACCACACTGAATGCCCTGCCTTCACTTTGCATGAACTTAAAGGGTACTTGATAATGAAAAACTTCTCTCATTATCTAGAGTAAGTTAGGGCTCTTGCTATGTGATCTCATAACACCTGTGTTTCTCTTTATGGCGTGCACTCATGATACTTGAGTATTATTTCTGGCTTAAGGTCATTTGCCCCAGAACTAATCACCGCTATACTTTCTAGTCTCCTCGCCTAAATACAGACATATAAAAGACACTTGATAAAAATATTAAATAAATAAGTAAAAGCCATTCTCATTACTCAGCTATAGCTCTCTTGGACGGTAGAATTCTCTTCATAGATGAAAAGGCATTTGCCAACTTTAAACAAATATGCTTGTAAAATATCAAGTACCACACCATCATCTTGTCCTCTACCACTTTCTAACCCCCTCATACCCTCCTACTTTGGCAAATATGGTCACTCACCTTAGAAGATTTCACCCAAGGAAGAAACCAGCATTTCCTAAAGAATCATTACATTAGAATGGCCAAAATCGACAAGACAGTAAACAAAAAATGTTGGAGAGGATGTGAAGAAAGGGGAATCCTCTTCCACTGTTGGTGGGAATGCAAGTTGGTATAGCCACTTTGCAAGACAGTATGGAGATCCCTCAAGAAATTAAAAATAGAGCTACCCTATGACTCTGCAATTGCACTACTGGGTATTTACCCCAAAGAAGCAGATGCAGTACAAAGAAGGACCACAGGTACCCCAATGTTCATAGCAGCAATGGCCACAATCGCCAAACTGTTGGAAAGAACCAAAATGCCCTTCAACAGATGAATGGATAAAGAAGATATGGTACATATATACAATGGAGTATTATGCCTCCATCAGAAAGGATGAATACCCAACTTTTGTATCAACATGGATGGGACTGGAAGAGATTGTGTGGAGTGAAATAAGTCAAGCGGAGACAGTCAATTATCATATGGTCCCACTTACGTGTGGAGCATAAAGAAAAACATGAAGGACATTGTGAGAAAGAAGGGAAGGGTGAATGGGGAGAAATCAGAGGGGGCGATGAACAATGAGAGACTGTGGACTCTGAGCAACAAACTGAGGGTTTTGGAGGGGCGAGGGTCGGGGGTTGGGCGAGCCTGGTGGTGGGTATTGAGAAGGGCATGTACTGCATGGAGCACTGGGTGTAGTGCATGAACAATTAATCTTGTAACACTGAAAAAATAAAATAAACATATTTGGGGGAAAAAAAAGAATCATTACATTAAAATACTGTGCCTCTGTCTTTGTTTTAGGCAGCCTAATTTGCAATATACTAAGCAGATCTATTAGCCTAAGATTTTTTTTTTAAAGATTTTACTTATTTATTTGACAGAGAGAGAGAGATCACAAGTAGGTAGAGAGAGGGGAAAGCAGGCTCCCTCCTGAGCAGAAAGTCTGATGCAGGGCTCGATCTCAGAACCCTGAGATCATGACCTGAGCTGAAGGCAGAGGCTTTAACCCACTGAGCTACCTGGGCGCCCAGCCTAAGATTTTTTTTAAAAGGCATATTTTCATGGTCTAACCTCTATCCCCCATCTACCATTCTATGCTCAAATGCTAAGAGTGGTAGTTTGGGGGTGGTAAAATGATAAGTGATTTAAAACATTTTCTCCCATATTTTCCATATGAATTTAAGAACAGGGATTTCTTACTTTTGGAAGCAGAGGGGAAAAAATTAACTATTAAAAGACATATTTCCAGACAAAGGAATTACAATATTAGTAAAGTCAACAATAATTAGGCTCTCAAGTTGGTTAAAAAAAAGAAAAAAAACCATATAATCATATCTATTCACTAAGGTAAGCCTCTATGAGTTTCTCCTGTGTGCTGTAGTGGCAGTTCCAAAATTAGTGTTTTAGATGTTGACAAATTTCTGTCAATTGTTTAATGGTGAATTTTAATATTCTTGTTCACGTAATTGCCTTCCTTCTAACACTAAGGACCTGGCACATAATAGCTATTCAATAAACATTTGTTGATCTCATAAACGAGTGAATAAATTTCATCAGAAAACCTGAGTTCTGAGAGGTTAAATTACTCAAAGAGACATCGGGACCCAAAGTACGCTGTTGACTATTTCCCCAGCCTCTTGCCTTTACGCCCAAGTGTGCCCATGGGCTTATTCACTGGAACTTGATTTTCTACAGTGTCTTGGGCAGGTACGTGACATCAGGGCATTGCTGTCAGATGCAGCAAACCCTTTCCCCCAGTCTGTCTCACCTTTACTCCTGGCCAAGCACTGGGCTCCAGATACCAGGAAAAGTGAAGGGGACTCTTGCCAAGTGCAAAGGGAAGTCTGCTTTGCCTGGCTGCCAATGCCTGGGATTTGGCATGCTAAGGCATCTGCTGTGGTTGTGGATTTGGGTCGAGTGATTCCTACTGAAAACACTGTGAATAATTCTAACAATGTCACTGCATGCTGTTGCCCTGGTCTTTCTCCTCTCTGAGTCATGTTTCTAGCCACAGATGATTAGTACTAAGTACTAATCAGTACACTGGTCGGCAAGACAATGCCAAACCCAAGCTCTGCCAAAAGAACACTAATAGGATAGCAAGTTCTGATTTTGTTTTTTGGTATTGGAGTAGAGAGTGGGGATTAAAAATGAAAAAGCAGCAAGAAACTGATCCTCTGGCAGGTTAAGCATCATCAACCTTCCTTCTTTTCTAAGAGGAAGAAAATAAAGTCTTAGAAAGTTCATGCCACATTATTTTTTCCACATGTGGGTATGTGATAGAGCTGGGATCTCCCAGAAGGCTTAAATTAGGGTCTCGCTTCCTCATGCATGGTGGCTTTCCATGTCGGTTTGTTGATAATATATGTTTAAACAAAATAAAACAAAACAAAAAACATTGCCAGCCTAAAAATACACCTACACCTAATGGCGAACTTTCTCAGATACATTCCCCATCTTCCCCAGGCATCAGGAGCAGAAACTGTCTTTTCAGGTTAGCAGAGCCAGTAGGAAGGATTGCGATGTTTATGCTGAGCCCCATCCAAATGTCATCTTATAAGAGGATCATGAAAACGAGAAACTTTAGCTCTTTGCTTTTTTAATCCTATAGTATTCAAATAAGAATATTTCTTACTTCATTGGCTCTCTTACCCCACAGTCTTTGTCCACAAAACCCACTGCATATGAACTTGATCTGTGTTTTGGCCATATTTCATCTTAAGAAACATGCAGCCCTCCCACATCCAAATTTATATTTCGTCTCCTTGCAAAAAAAAATCATCGTCATCGTCATCATCATCTTTAACATTGAGTTCTTACTATATGCCAAACACAAGATCAGATAATTTACACACATAAGTTAGTTTTTTAAAAAGTTCTACGAAGTAGGTACTATCATTACATCCACTTTACAGATGAGGAAATCACGGCTCAAAAAGGCTAAATCACTTTTTCATTGTCAGGCAGCTTATGAAAAGGAGAGCTGAATGCCAGTGCAGGTACCTGACCCAGAGCTCATGCTCTTAAATACTGAAATATAATTAGAAGCTTGAGAAATCACAGCATCCCCAAGGAAGAGAGGACCTGAAAGTTCATATGTTCCTGAAATTCTTCACCTAAGTGGTATATTAAATTCATGTGGGAAACTTTTTGGAAACTGGTGCTTTAGTCTCATTTGAATCAGAATTTCAGGCAATGGGACATGGGTATTAGTATCTTATGAAAAAAACTCGGATGATTCTACTTGAAGTTGGCGTTAAGATTTAGTTCCCAAATGTCACCAAAGACAGTGTCATCTAGATTGCTTACTAAAAATATATAATAGCTTTATTGAGATATAATTCATATATCATATACTTCATCTATTTAAAGTATATAATTTGATGGTTTCTAGTATATTCACAGAGTTGTGCAACTGTTACCACAATTGATTTAGAACATTTTCATAACCCCAGAAGAAATCCCATATTCACTAGCAGTCACTCCCCATTTTCCTCCCATACCCCAGGCCTAGGCAACCACTAATCTACTCTCTATAGATTTGTGTATTTGGGGCATTTCATATAAATGGGATTATATTATATGTGGTCTTTGTGACTGACTTCCTTCATTTAGCACAATGTTTCACTTTGTAGCATGTACTTTTTTCTTATGACTGATTAATATTCCACTGTATTGAATTATTTACCCTGTGTTGTGTTTTGAAGAAGATATATATTCTTTAGACCTACTTTTTAAAGAATCTTTGGGTAGGGCCAGATGTTCCAATGATCATTCAAATTTGGGGATTAGTCACTTTATATTCATCTACTTAGCACATTTTTGCACCCCCCAGGCCCCTCAAGTATTGCACTTGAATATTCCCTCCTGAATAATTTATTGCTGTTTGTTACTATTTCATCTGTGGCCAATGCTGTCAGAAAGTTCTCCCTTAGCTTAGGTCTAAAACCTTCTTTTCTTAGAAAAGAGATCTTTTTCTTGCTGGTCCTGTTGCCTTATGGAACCACACACATACATCATCTCTCATCAGATGATCCCTTTGAGGGATGGTCTTCTGATTCTTTTGAAGCATCCTAAGATGAGGTGGTTTTGAGCTCTTCAATCTTCCTGACTATGTTCAAGTTATGCTACAGGATTCTTCAAACAGTGCCATGAACTAATCATAAATTCTGAATATGACCTAGGCTTACTTATGGGTTGACTGAAACCTAACATATATGACCCCAAAATAAGGGGCTTATAAAGCAGCCAGGTCCAATTGCAGCATCATATGTCAAGCAACATAATCTAGCAACAAAATTCATTAAAACCTAAAAAATTCAAATATTTAATGAATCTCAGTACATTTGTCTGTAAAACACACTGAAAATATTCTCTCCCCATTGATGTTATTCCATGTCCTGCGCACTGATGACCCCTAATCTCCCCCAAATTCTCTCTCACTCTCAACTTGTAAATCAAGGACTTTTTTGATACCCAGCTTGAATGCAAGACTGTGGTGGAGGTTCATTGCCACCCATCCTTTCTTTCACTCTTTTCTGTTCTCCCTGATTGAATCTTATCCCTTTCCAAACCAGACTTCCATTCCTAGCTTCCTCCCCTGCCCTGCCCAAATGGCTTAAATCAAAAGAGCCTCATCCAGTAAACTTGGAGTTTTCCTTAGAGAGCAAGGTGAGAGAAACACTGAGTGTACAAAGACAGAATTCCCCATAGTGAGTAAGGAAAGAGGAGTGCTATGAACATATGCAGTTTTGTTCCTGTCACACATAAGTGGGAAGCAGTCTAATGCAAGTTCAGTACACCAGGACATATCCATCCTCTCAGAAGCGTCTAAGCCCCAGCATCCTCAAAGTCTTCACACAGAAACCAGAGTCCCGGGATTCTAATGATGTTCTAAGGAGTTTTCTCTCTCTGTGCTAGTTACTCTCATTAAAACTGTGTAACTGAAATGGTTTCATTTCAACCTCATTTGAAATCCCTTTTCCTTCCAGGTACAAGGTCCATCCCTAAGGGTGTAAGCTCCTAATGGTAGAGTTGTGTGCCTTCAAGACAAATATCAAAGAGAGTCCTCTAAACATGTATTTAAAACAAAACAGAAAACTAAATCAGTCCCCAGAAAGTATGCAATGAAGAAGCTCTTACATTCTGATTGCTACATTAAAGAGAAAAGAAGGCAACCCATTGTCTTATATAAATTAGGAGCTTACAAAAGAGAGCTGTGAACTATTTATTTATTTATTTATTTATTTATTTATTTATTTTAAAGATTTCATTTATTTATTTGACAGAGAGAGAGATCATAAGTAGGCAGAGAGGCAGGCAGAGGAAGAGGGGGAAGCAGGCTTCTCGCTGAGCAGAAAACCAGATTTGGGGCTCAATCCCAGGATCCTGAGATTATGACCTGAGCCTAAGGCAGAGGCTTTCACCCAATAAGTCACCCAGGTGCCCCTGAACCATTTATTTTTATCTAATTAATCAACTAATATGGCAAAGAGTTGTCACCTGAAAATTCATAGTTTCTCGAAGTGTTTGCAATATTTTATAAAGCCTTTATATTATTTATTATAATATTTATAATATATATCTTACATAATTTAAAAATAATTTTTATTTTATAATGAAATAATTTTATAACATTTATTAAATTATTTATTGGGCCTCCTGAACATCCTCTATGTGTGAGGTATCTTCAAGTCAATTTTAGACAGTTGAGTGTTAGCATTTTATAAATCTTTAATAAAGCACGCTAGGATTGGAGCAACTCCTCGGATCATTTTTGATCAATAAGCAGATAATTAATGTGACTTTTCTTAATAGAAAGGCAAAAATGACTCAGACAAGCTCCAAATGGCTGCCTGAATTTGGGGACAAACAGAATTCTATACACGAATGAGTTAAGGTAAGATACACTCAAGTATATACAATAATATTTACTCAGGCCTCATGTTGTAAGAGGACCATAGAAGAAAGGTTTTCAGTAGAAAAACAGGGGTTCAAAAACCAGGTTAAGGACCAGGAATGCCTTTGGGAAGCCCACAATATTAAGCCCTCTACGTGCATTATCTCATTAGTCCTTACAACAACCTTATTAGGAAGATAAGTCAATATATTTCTCAATTCTGATTCTGCCCCATACTAACTGTGTCACTGTGAACATATTATATAATCTCTGTTCCTCATCTATAAAATGAACATAATAATAATACCTCCTTCAAAGGATGTTGTCCGGACTTAATGAATCAACTTGTAGTTATCTTTGGGAACTTAGCTAATGTTAATTAACACAGTAAGTGCTCAATTACTATTATTTCAGGATGGATGAGCAGAGGAAGTAGTCAGGGAAGAAAGTATAGACATGACATGACCAAAAGCAACAACAACAACAACAACAAAAAGCATAAGAGAAGGAGAAATATCCCAGAAGGCCCTACCAGAGAATGATGAAAAATAGGATCAGATAGGTAACATAAAGACCGAGTGAAAAATGCAGAGCAGGGCAATATAAAGGTGAGTTAACAGTCCTTAAGTTTTTAAATCACAGTGGGATGACAGGACAGACAAGAGACTGGTATCAATGCCCTCTAGCCAAATATCTCCAGAAGGACACATGTAGTTGGGTTTATTACTCTTTGTGATGAGGGAGAATGAACACCATTGGGAACCATGGGTAATCCCATTAAGAAGAGTTTTAAAGGACTTATCATAGGATTTGGCCTTGGAATGGAAAGAAAAGGGGTTTACTCTCGATCAGGTGATGTCAGGAAGTGGATAGAATTCTGTAATTGATTATTTTAATAAACTTTATCTAGAAGGAAAGAAGACTAGAGTGAGGCTAACCTGGAAATAGGTAAAGAAGTAGCTGTTTTTCATACTAACTGCAGGAAGGAGGTGTTTGGTATCTTTCTTATTTGCATAATGTTCAGTCGAAATTATGAGGTGGCCTTGTTTTTTGGCTCACTTCCTTATGATCACAGAGTGACCCTGTCTGCTGTTAATGTTTGGTGAGAATGTTTATGTCCAACAGAAGGACATCATGGCCTGCTTTGAGTTCCAGGCCACCTCCTAGCAACACCGAGTCCTAGTTATATATATCAGGTCAGTTTCCAGATGTCAGAGGCTACTTTTTCTTTTTTAGTGGGCATGGGTATCGTGCTTTGGAAGACTCATTGGTATAAGATATGGATTGAGCAGAAGAGATAATTGAAGGCTGAAAGACTAGTTAGCTGGTCACTGGAGTAGAAATGGGCAGCACTGTCCATGCATCATCTCATCGAACCCCAAAACAACCCCATAAGGTAAGAGCCATGATCATCTCTATTTTATAAAAGAAAAACTAAGGCTTAGAAATGCTGAATGAATAGCATTATGTCGCAGCTAGTAAGTGAAGCAGGGGTTCAACCCCACACCTGCCTGATTGCATCGAGCCATGACATTACAGGGACCCTTGAAGCCAGGGCCTGAGGAAGAGAGGTTCTCCACCCTGTGTGCACACTAGAGTACCTGGTGATGTTCAGAAGGATGCCTGAGTTCTGTCTTGAGAGATCCTGATCTAATTTGTTGGTCTGAGATCTGGGCATCATATTAAACCCATCTCAGGTGATTTTAACATGCAACAGATTTGAGGTCTAGTACAGTAGGAGAACGGATCTAAACTCCATCTGAAGTTAACAGTGGCAGTCTGTAACCCGGTTAACATTCCAGTGTGGAGTTGGGGAGAGTTGAAGTGCTATTTTGCAATTTGACAGATTCTTTCATGAGAAAGAATAAAAAACAAACAGATAAATGTGCAATTTCTTTCCCTCATGAAGGCATGCTAGCATTCAATATCCCCAATCTCCCTGAGCATCATGGTAGCCAAGAATAACCATGAGGACAAACACAGACTTCTTTAATTTCATTGTTAAATGGTAAAACAAATGAGCCGCCTCTAAGAGCTTGAATTTTGTGAAGGAATGTGCTCATGCAATGGGTCTTTTCTCTTCCTCCTATTATCTGTGTTCAAACAGAGAGGTTTTAGATAGTTTACCTAATCCTTCCTTCCAAGTAACTAGGGATAAAGATGCACTTTGGGATCTGAATTTCATCCTTAAGTGGCTTATGAGGGTAGCAGAACTTCAGAAATCAGTAGGAAAACTTATGGGGAGCCAAACATAATTAAAACAAAATAAAGTGAAGGTGGCAATAGCTCTGTTGTTAAAGTCGCTCTCCAAAATAGATACCTCTCAGTTTGAACAATAATGCTGTTCGAGGACCATTAAAGTAGTATACCACAGAAATTCGTGCAAGTTGCAAAACAATAAGAAGCCATCAAATATTAGTGGGGCTTGAAAAGTTCGGATAGCCTTTAAATAGCAGGTGTGTCTCGCCCACAAGCAAAAGCAGGAAGCTAGCCAAGTGTGGGGATGTGATTGGGATTGGGAAGGCAGGCACTGGACAGGAAGGAGCTGAAAATGATCATATCTCCAGTCAGCTGATACATCTATGTCTCTTCCTGGAGAGAGAGAAGAAGAAAACAACTTTCCATGGAAATTGCCTATTGCCTGCCTATAAGCCTAAGTCTCGGCACCGAAACTGTGAGCCAGCTAACTGATGAGGAAATTACGTAGCATAGGACAGGTTTCCAATGTGTCAGACACTACTGCCAATGGCCCATGAGAAATTGTTCAGAGATTCATGGACAGATATTTACATTTTGGATAGTTTTGTGCTTACTGAAATGTGCCTTAGAAAAATACACACTCAGTAACACCAATTGACAAATACGGTTGCTTAGAATAAGACTAGGGTAGATATTTAAGTAAAGTTGTAAGTACATGACCAAAATGTCATGAAGGGGAACAGCAGTTCCGGAGATAATTGTGTTGTGTAGGAATTAAAAGAACAGGTAGTTTAGGCCACTGCTCTGCCTCTCACTGGCTGAGGGACTCTGGGCAAGTCAGTTAACCTCTCCGAGCTTCAGTTTCCCTATGTGTAGTGTTAGGTGGCCTGTCGAGTTCTTGGAAGCCAGAGAAGACTGAAAATGCTGATCTTGCCAAAGGAGCTGCAAAGATGCTCTTATACCACCAGTTGTCTGAGACCAGTTTGGCTGTTATTTATACAACATTGAAGAGACATAATGTCAATGAAAGCACATTCACAAAAGCTAGTTGGTAGTTCCTAGCTACTCATTAAGAAGCCAGGAGAATTTAATAATGACTCATCAGTACAGGGTGGAGTGGGAAAACACATATTCCTCAGACCTTTCACATTCTGCCCCTGTCATCTTTATCATGAGATAGTCCGCAAGATGGGGCAGGAGGGTGGGTGGGTCATGGTCACAAGCAAACATATTAGCCTGAGGCAGATTATTCCCCAAAGCAAAACATTTTAGAGCAGCATAGCAGTTACAGACATGGGCTATGGCAACTGAGATTTGGGTTTGGATCTGTGTCTCACTTAGTGATTACAATGTTATCAGGAACTGAAATAATTGAAACTGACAGAACTCTAGGAAGGCTCAGTTGCCCCATCTATAAAATGTAGATGGTCATACCTACCCTGTAATACAGTACTTTTCTAAACTGTGAGTGGAGACCATGTTTGTTTTTGCTTATCATGACTGGACCTCAACAAATGTTTTCTGAATGAATGAATGAATGAATGAGAGGCAGTGGAGGTAATATTAGGTAATGCCCAATCTAGAGCTCTGGATACATGGCAATGGTAATGGGCGTTAATAATTATCATGGACATCTGTTGTGGTGACGCCAAAACCGTGGGCTTCTGGAGTGAAGCAGGTATGTGGGCGTAAGTCATCATCTTGTCATGTCCTCAGTCCTGACCATAGTGATTGGCTTGGAGATGAGCCAATGGCCCAATCATAGCAGTGAGATGTTGGCTAGGAGTTCTGGAAATAGACCATCAACTTTTCCTTTTAAGAAGTGAATCAGAGTGAACATAGGAGGTAGGACTGTTGCAGCCATTCCATGAGTATGTGGAGCCTGACAAAAGAGCCAGCACTGAGGGACAGATCACTGGGAAATGGAGAGAGACATCAAGGTTCCTGCTGACATCCTTTGTGCCTTGTATCCGGCAAAAGGTAAAGTCATATCTACTCTGGTCTGTTTGATTACATAAGCTTTACTGAAAGCTTCTTGTTTGTTTCACTGTTCATAGCAATTTGAGTTATGTTAGTTGCAACAAAAAGAATCTGGATATAGCAATATTGTTATCATCATCATAAATAAAGTAATAAAAAAAACTAGGATTGTATGTCTGCAAATCAACAACTTAACATTTTTAGTTTTGCTTAGGCAAAATTTGAAGGAGACCTTAAGTTTCCACTTAAGACAGAACATAGCTGGGACAGCTGGGTGGCTCAGTCAGTTAAGCATCTACCTTCAGCTCAGGCCATGATTCCAGAGTCCTGGGATCCAGTCCCACATCTGGCTCCTTGTTCAGCAGGGAGCTTGCTTCTCCCCCTGCCCCTCAGAGCTTATATGCATGTATGCCCTCTCTCTCTGTCTCTCTGACAAATAAATACATAAAATCTTAAAAAAAAAAAAAAAAGACAGAACACAGCCACCTCTTTCTTTAGTGGCTCATATTGGTTTTTTCCTAATGTTCTGGAGAGTGGGGATACAGCTAACACAGATGTTTACAAAGGGAAGTGCACACAGTATGCTTTTCTTTTAAATCCCATAAAACATCCTGTATCCTGGCAGAAATAGTTCAGCCACCCTCTTCTCTGGCAGTGATTGCTTTCAACGAAATACCACTATAATTTTCTCTCTTCCCAGTTGATCGGTGTGGGACCACCTCCTCAAATCACAAGTGAATTACTCCTGAAAGTAGCATCTGGGCCCACAATTAAATTCGTTCACACATCAGAGGCTGCCCATTACTGGACATTGGACACATGGTATAATTTGAGAGTTAATCAACCGATACCTTGAAAATGAGTTTGAAGCATCAAGGAGAAAGGCGACTCCAAATTTTCCTCTTCTCCACTTGAGGGGTTTAGGTACAGGTAATGTCCTATGATCTAAGAACTTGAGAACTATTTCTATGGTATCCATTTGTATCCCCCCAAAAGAATAGCAGTAACTTGCTTTTAAAATTCATTTGCAGTGATTATATGATGCAATTGACAATGATGGGAATGTAAAATCACCCAATAAGTATCTAATGAGCCCCATTTAAAAAAAAATTTTTTTTTTTTTAGAATTCACTAGAATTCATTTTTTTTGATGATTCACATCAAAAAGAAGGAAGGCACAAAGAAGAATGAAACATGGTTTCTGCCTTCCAAGAGCTTAAGTCTAGGAGAATAAAACTCAGTGATGGGAAGGCCAGTTGAACTACAATGCGGGCATATAACTATTCCTAATAAAATTCTAAAGAGTGAGTTAAGTTCATAGGTTCTGGAATCCAACAGGTATGGATCCAACTCTTGCATTTGCTTGGGACAGCCCATCCAATGGCTCCTCAACTTTAGTTTTCTCATATGGAAAATGGGTGAGCAGTAATACCAAATGTACATCACTCCCTGATGATGAAAATAGCTTACACATAGAGCACACTTTAATATCATGCTGGGCACAAAGAGAACACTCACCATATTTTATAGTTTTTATGATTTTTAAGAACATTCAGCATTACTACTGGGTGGTAGGTTAAAAGAGTCAAAATAAATATCTTTTGTTTTAAGTAAACATTTTGCACTGACTTCGGTTTGCATTACAACAAAATGCAGCAAGAATTTGACAACTATGAAGCTTACATAGTGGCATTTATTGCAAAAGCACAGTGCTCTATCTATACTCTCTTGATAAAAGAGAAGCCCCAGGTGAAAAGCACAGAAGAAATAAAGAAAGTTTAAGAGAAAAGTTTCTTTATCAACTAAACGAACAGCTCTACTGACTAATTTCCCAGTCACCCACAGAAAAGACAGAAAATAAAACTGTTAACATAAGGTCTGAGCTGTTCAGAATTATGTTCTATTCCACAATGTTTTTGAAAATTAATAATGAAAATAACAGCATCTAAGAGTTATTAGGCATTCACTAGGTGCTAGGCCTATTGTTACATGTCTGCTATATATTAATAAGTAATAATAATGTTGATAGCTGGTAACATTTGATGGTTTTTATGTACAGGCACATACTTTATCCTCTTTAAAGAGTTGTGACAACAACTCTCTGTGCTAGATTTTCTTTTCCTAGTTTTCAGATGAGAAATCTAAAATTTCCTGAAGTTAAATAGCTTGGTCTAAGTCCATGTAGATGGTAAGTGGCAGAACAGGAATTCCCTAGACCTAGGTCTTATTTGCTATACTATACTGGGGAACAAGGAGGGGATATAAATGTTTAATATGATGTTTATCAGTCTTTTAAAATCATTTTCAACATGAGACACTCAACTCTCACTCCCATAGGCATATGTAGACACAGTGGTTGAACACCACTCAGAAAGAACATCTGAATATGCATGAGAGTGACTTTTGTCCTGGAAAGTCTTTCATTCTAGTTGGGTTTATAAAGACAAAGTCACTCACAAGTGCTGTACCTTGTGACGCCATCTGCCAACGTGTGCCATAACTCATGATTGAGAGTCACTAGTCCAAGCTGAAAACTGAAGAGTATCATAGGAGAGTCAAGGCGCCTCTTCCAAATCCACAACCCTGTCACCTCCACCCAGCTGTCTCCTTTTGGGTCCCCACCCCTTGCCGAGTAATCTTTCTTCACAACCGGTAGTCGAGTGGGATTGGTATGCCCAGTCCTCTTTGAGGATGTGGCAATGAGTGAGCGAGGAATACAATGAAAAGAGATGAAGTAGTTTCCCAGAAGCGACATACACTAGCTAAAAAAATACAGCAAGGAACCCTCTCCAGATTACTGGAAGATTTTAGACCATGGTCATGGTTCTCTCCCCAGCTGCTCCCCAAGAAAACCTATCTTTGGAGAATCATTATGCTTTTAGAGTAAGGCACATTTGAGAAGGAAGAGAGAATATGAGTTGAACCACAGGCACTCCAACAGGCCCGTTATTTATTTTATGGCCATACTTTAGTGAGACTGGAAGCCTTCATCTCATTTCTCAACTCCTTCCTTTCCGCTCTACTTCCCAGTACTCTTGGGGTTTTATTATTTTAAGAGTTTAATGCTGGTCCACTTAAATTGGGAAGGCTGGGCAACTCACTCAGCAGAATGCTTTTATAATTTTAGTCACAAAGTGATATAACAATTGAAAGCCAGACATGCTTTAGTTTCCAAATGCTGTGATTTCCTCTTCCCAAATGATTCCAGAATACACTATCAGAGGAATATGTTACGTATCAATTCACCCAAGGAGTTATCCTCCCATAGGTAGTGAACTTGAGTGGTCAGGAGTTTGTCAATGACCAATCCCTCCTATGCAAGAACCAACAACCTGGACAATGAAAACTACATTTAAAATAAAAAGATGCAGAAGATGTCAGAAAAAATTTTTCCCCACATCCTGGTTGAAGCTTTGATATTAATTCTATGCAAACTATATAACAGACATTCAACCAACATTTGTCTTTTGACTGTTCAAAGAATGATGCCAGGCACTTGGGGGGAATTCAAAAGAAATGGGAAGCGAAGGTCATTTCCTCAAAGAATGTTTACTCTAATTGGAGAGAAGAGATGTGGAGACAGCACTCATTAGACAAGTACGTTTCAAAGCAAGCTGCTTATAGTTAAATAGCAATTAGGTAACAGAGACAAGTTGGAAAAAGGAGCTATCCATGTGGGCTAGAGTGAGGAGGAAAGTGCCTACTGGAAGGAAAACATGCAAGATTTTAACAGAAACAAAGGATGATCAGGAAAGGAGCTTCTGGTCAAGAATAAAATTGAATAAATAGTATCATATTATCAAATAATATTTTGTAAAGCACTCATCACTCTCCTCTGACCTGTTCAACAGGGCCTGGGGGTTGGGAGGGAGTCTGAGAAGGGCCATTTTGCCCACTATACAGAAATAGTGGAGAAATCCAGTGATTTCTGCAGAGTTCCATACCGAATTAAACACATTCCCTGAGCTCAACTGAGCTACGATTTCCTCTTAAACCACCAGCTTAAACAAATGGAAGGAAATTAGCCCCTTTTTACACCCCTGGGCAGAACATGTGCTGAGAGTGGGTAAATGCCAGAAATTGAAGATATTATGTTTAATGAAAAATAACAGTATATTTTAATGGTACTTCTAATTATCTTGATTTTTCAAATGAGAACATAGGCTCAAAGAGATTGAGCCACCTGTCTCATGTGGTGAAGTAGGAGCTCCAAATGAGGGTTATCCAGTTCTAAAGTCCAGGTTCTTAATCACTTCTATCAGGTGCTCCGAGGGAGGTGAGGATCAGTAATGCCAGGATCACCTTGGAAGGCAAGGTCCCAGGCCCAGCCCAAACTTACAGAATCAGAAACTTCAGGGGTGGGGCCTCATAATCTGTGTTTATAAAAACCCTCTATGCAATTCCAATGCAGGCTCAAGTTGGGGGACTAGTGCTTAGACCACTTCTCTGACTATTGAGCTTAAATGGGATTCCGTGCAAATAGCAAGAGTAAAGAAGAAAACTCTTTTAAACCAAACACCCATGGGAAGACTTCTGAATATCTCTCAACAGCTGATGAGTCTGCACCAGCTAGAGTCTACAAATGGAGCTGCTATTTGTGGCTGAAGGCACAGGTTAGACACAGAGACCAACTTCTGGGATGATGCTCTCCAGGGTAATGGTGGCCAGGCAAAGGCTCCAAGCCCAGCTCTGCTATCAACCAGCACTGTGACCTTGGACAAGTCTTTGGGCGCTTGGAGCCCTCATTTGCTCATTTCCTCCAGAGGACCATTGGGTTCCACAATTTGCATTATCCCTTCCTGCTCTAAAACCCTTGTCTCTAAGGCAATTGTTGCAGAGCCAGGACAGAATTAGGTGCTGTATTGAGTGGCGGCCTAAGAAGCCAGGAAGAGAAGATGACTCAGAAGACTTAAAGGAATCAGGAAGCTTGCTTATTGAAGACGGTGAGGGTGGAAGCTAGGAACGGTTCAGACAAGAGGTTGAGGAGAGACAGTGCACTCTAGATGTGAGAGTTGGAAATCAGGGTTGGGGGGGCGGTGGGTGGGAGGGGAAAGGAGTCAGATGTGCTTGTGAGATTAACCTGAGTGTTGGGTTGAGTACTATAGAGACAACTGAGCAAAACTCTCAGGGAGTTTTCACCTTGACGTTGAAGGGGAGCCATCAAAGGCACTGACAATTGTTTTTCCCTTAACCTAGCCCAGAGTTTCTCAGGTAGGGGCAATTTTGTCCCATAGGAGACATTTGGCAACGTCTAGAGCTGTTTCTGGTTGTTTCAACTGGGTGTATATGGGGGCGGGGTACTCCTAGCATCTAGTAAGGAGAGACCAGGGATTCTGGGATGCTGCCAAACATCCTACAATTCACAGGCCACCTCCTGCCTCCACAACAAGGGATTAAATGGCCCAAAAGATCAACAGTGCCTAGGTTGAAAACCCCTTGCACAGCAGAGGAGCCCTGACCAGATGGATATATAATAACTAGGTTATTAGATAACCAGAAGCAGTAGATAATGACTACCATGTTACTACATGGGGTTCTGAGCACCTTCCAGGCCTGGTCTCAAAGCAACCCTCTGTGCTTACTTTTTTTTTTAAATACTTTATTTTTTAGAACAGTTTTAGTTTCACAGTAAAATAGAGCATAAAGTACAGATTTTCAATATATCCCTTGCCTCACATACGCAGAGCTTTTCCCATTATCTGGGCTCACTTTTAGTAGCTTTTTCCCTGTAAGAAACAGGGACTTACAGAGCCTCCAATACTCAGCTAGCAAGGTACAGCACTGGAATTTGGATTGGGATCAGCAGAATTTGAAAGCCAGTGCTCCTATGCATGGCCTGGTTCTTTCCACAGCTCTGATGCCTTCCTTTTTGTGTTAACCTGTCAGCTCTGCTGGGAGCCCCTGAGGCAAAAAGGGGCAGGCCCATTCTGTTTCCCAGGATCCAGGACCCTTGAATTCAGAGCCCCTTCATCTACTCCAGACTCTCACTATTATTTAATAGGATGGATCAAGAAGCTAAGGCATTGGAAACAGACCTTAAAAAAACAAGTGTGTGAAAACAGTCTACACAAAAGTATTGTTTTCCAGGCACTTCAATGCCTCTGCGGCCTTTGCTCGTTCTTTCCAGAGGAGTCCTGGGTATCAGCTGATAGGAGAGGTGAACCATGAAAAATGCTGGGTTCCAGTCAAAGTAATTCCATTAGGAGCAGAAATGGCTTGCTGAAACACCAGGAAGGGAAATCATTTGCAGCATACCAACAGCTGGGCCCATATGACATCACTTGCCAAAATCAAAGGAAATGAGCTAATCAGATATGCATAAAAGCTCTTTTTGTTTGCTTGCTTAGAAAGTTACAATTTGCTTTCAAGCTAGAGGTGAAAAAAAAATCTCTTTGAAAAATTTTGGCCCTGATATTTTGCTTCTTTAAATTGTTTTCAGTTATTGGAGCTGACATGAAAATAAAATGCTTGAAATGTTCTCAGGTCACTGCATATTAGGAGGAATTACCACAGGAATGTTATTTTCACAGATTCCTGCCAGACATTTGATGGTCCTCAGCCCCATGCCCTCATCCTCAATGGAAAAAAAAAGGAGGGAAAAGTTACCCATTTGTCTTTGTACACTACACCCCTTCACATTTTGACCTCCTTCTGTTTCACTGCAAGCTCATCCAGTCCTATGATTGAGTAAATGCATATTAAATTAAGGGGAGAAGGCTAGGGATAAAATAGAATTAAACAGCATTAAATAAAGGAAGCCAAAGGCAAGGAATTCAAAGTGATCTATCTGATAAGGGCAAAGAGGGAAATCCTGCCATTCCCCAAGGATGGAAGCAAGAGATGGTGCCAGGCAGGCCTTGGGTTTTGGAATATTAGTACAGGCAGCAAGAACACACAAGAAATAGGAGCCTTTGAGTTCTAGTAAAACCCATCTTCTGTTTCTGCTGGCCTCTCTGGCCTCTCATCACAGTCCTAGGCTGGGAAAGCAGAGCAGGCTATGATTGTCACAGGCAGTGACCCGGCTCAGTTCTCACCTAGGAGCTATGTGAAGCCTCTCAAAAAGGAAGGCTATCAAGGCCAATAAAGTGCAAAGGTGCCTTAAGGGAGTCAGGGTCTCAAGTTATAGGGTGGATGGGGCAGGGTTCAGTTAGTGCGAGCATGCCCTTCCACTGAAGTCATCCCAGAACCACCTGAGCTAGCCAGGCTGGGAGAGAGGTCAGCTGCCAGGCCTACTCTGGTCCCCACAGTGGTGACGATTTACCATAGGGCCTGGACGGCCACCTGAAAGTGCTGGGGCCCATGAGGCATCTGTGCTCTGGTGGCCCTCACAGGCTCAGACACTCAGGGTGGCGGGGAGGCTCCACAAAGCAGAGGCCCTCTCCGCGCCTGCTAACCTGAGGCCTCTATTTAAGCCACTCCTAGGAAAAGGGAGATTTTAGGTCATCCTAGTGCAAAAATAACTTTACAGTTCCTGTTTTCTTCTCTGTTAAGAATATTTCCTTTATTTATTTTTTTTGGTGAAAAAAGGAAATAAGACCTTCTCTATAAAATGACTCTCTGGAAGACAATGTCTTTCTCTACAAATGACCAACAAAAAAACAAACAACTCAATTAAAAAGCAGGCGGAGGACTTGAGTAGACATTTCTCCAAAGAAAATACACAAATGGCCAATAAGTACATGAAAAGGCACCTCACATTACTAATCATTAGGGAAATGCAAATCAAAACCACAATGAGATACTACTTCACCCATTAAGATGGCTACCATCAAAGAAACAGAAAATAACTAGGGTGTGTGAGAATGCGGAGAAATTAGAGTCCTTGTGATCTGTTGGTGGGGGTGTTCAATGTGTAGCTACTGTGGAAAACAGAAGAGCAGTTCCCTTAAAAAATTGAAAGCAGAATTACCATATGATCCAGAAATTCCATTTCTTCTATATCCCCCAAATAATTGGAAACAGGGTGTCAAGGAGATATCTGTACACTCATGTTCATAGTGGCTTGCTTTATAATAGCTAAAACATGCAAGCAACACAAGTGTCTTCAAGCCGATGAGTGGATAAATAAAATGTAGTATATACATATGATAGAATATTCTTCAGTCTTACAAGGAAAGAAGAAATTTTCTCACATACTACAACATGGTTGACTCTTGAGGACAGTATGCTAAGTGAAATAAGCCAGTCACAAAAATACAAATACTAGATGATTCCACTTACCTGAGGTACCTGACGTAGTCAAATTCAGAGAGACAGGAAGTAGAATGGAAATAGACAGGAAGTTGTCAGGTGCTGTGGGGAGGAGAGAAATGGGTACAGAGTTTCAGTTTTGCAAGATAAAATAAGTTCTGGAGATGGATGGTTACACAACACTGTGAAAATGGACTTAATATCACTAAACTGTACACGCAAAAATGGCTGAGTGGTTGCCTCAGGAGTTGGAGTCCATTACTGTCCCCATTTTAGAAACAGGAAAACTGATACATGGAGATGAAGTCAACTTGTCTTGGACACAAAGCTAATGGTTGGCAGGGTGAGGATGCAAAGCCAGGCAGGCGGGCCCTGGAGGAGTCATGCTCTATAACCACTGAGCCACACTATGAAATTAGAATTAATGCCGAAGATTTGGTGGAAAGTCTACACTGGCATACTTTGATAAAATGACACAGTTAGTGATAGAATGGGATGATACTCAAGAAAGTATTGTCTTTTGAAAACAGAGAAGCCTATCTATTTGCTTAGCTGGATTTGTTCTCAGACAGTTCAACTTATTTTTTTATTTTCTTCTAAAAAGTTGTTAAATACTCAGGCTGCTATGTTGAGTGGCTCTAAAAGCTGTTTGAGTCATGGATGGTGAAAGTTGGGTGTTGATCAAAGATGCCATGTTACTCTCTGTGGCCCAGGAACTGTATTTCAGGGTGGGTTTGAGGCTCTTTACAGAGCCCAGCAGCATCTGACTAAGCTGGGGCTTTTCCCTGTGCCCTGTCAGCACCAATGAAATGGTAATGTAAATAGGACCCCTCGCCAGGCCAGGATCCAGAATGGCTCCCTCCCAGAGTTGGTGTAAAGGACTCCAGAGAAGGAAGTGGTTGGGACTCCCCGAAAGCCTCCAAGCAGTGCGCCACTGAGCCAGCTCTCTCCCGGGGTGGGCTCAGTCTGCACAGGAGGCAGAACCCTCAGGGTCCCACACATTCAGTGGAGATCTTTCGGTTTTGCATTCGATTCTGTACCGTAATTCTAATGCACGCTGGATTTGGGGACCAAGTGCTCTAGATTAAAGGAAAGAACAAAAGGAAAATCTATTTGCAGATGTCTGGGTGTTTAAACATTCTGCCTTTAGGGCAGTCATTGAATCCCTTGCTAGGATGCAGGGTGAATGGAGAATTCTGGAGTTTCTGATTGCCTTAAGGGTTTAATTTTGCTTCACTCTATTTTAATATTTGGCACATATAACCTAAATGTATAGCAATGGATTTGTTTGTGATTGTGAGCTGTAGTGTGTGTGTGTGTGTGTGTGTGTGTGTGTGTGTGTGTGTGATGAGGAGGCTGTGGGCTTAGGTTGCAAAATCAGCTCATAAGTGTTTTCGTCTCACTTTGCTTAGGTAAGTCTACTGAGGCCTTCAGACAAAGGGTCTGAAGTTCAGCAAACAAATCTGACCTGAAAGTAACATGAATTCCTCACTCGTATTTCTTGGAGCGAAGGGACTACTTGTTACACACCTGTTAGAGCACAGTAATGAGAGTGGGCACCGGACCCAGAACGCCTGGGTGCAAAGACCTGTGCTGTCACTTACTAGATGAGTAGCTTGGAACAAATTGTTTAATGTGGTTAAAGTAAGGATTCATTTAGGATAGAACTACTGTACAGGATTGTTGGGGGATTAAAATAAAAGGAAATGGAGGAAAGGTGCTTAGAACACTGCCAAGTACATGGTAAGTGGTCGATAAATCTTAATTCAAGAATTTATAATCTCATTTCCTCTTGTTCTCTGCAAGCTGTGCAACACTTCTAAACCTTACCCCAAATTCCTTCTCTAGTCCTTTGACTCCTCCCCCTCTTGCTGCTTCCCTATCTACAAAGCCAAAGAAACCATTTTAAAGAGGGGGAAAAAAAAAGGTCAGGAAGAGATTATGAACCAGAACTCTGGATCTGATGGGAAGATGTCTAGGAAAACGTACTTTTTCTTCATACACACATGAGACGCTGCACTCATCTCATTATCTTCACCACTGTCAGAAGCAAGTTCCGAATAGCAATCAAGAATAGGAGCTTTGAAATCGAAAAAAAGCCTTTGGGTTTGAATTCTTGCTTTGCTGAGAGCACAGCAAGGTTCTGAAGTTGACAGAATCTCAGTTGCCTCTTCTCTAAAGCGTTATTGGGGATGCCCTCCCCATCGGGTTATGAGGAGGTTTAAAGTCATGAATACTACAATGTGTGGACCTACCGGAAGTAGTTGGGAGTAACTGCAAATCATAGTTATATGTTTTGGTAGTTCCACCAGGAGCTGAGACAGGATGGGAAGAGAACATCAAGGTAGAGACTGTCCAGCCCTATCCTGGGCTTCTAGAAAACCTACTTTCAGCTTTATCCCTCACACTGCAGCCCCTAGAACTTTAATTTTTAACCTATCGACCCTTGCTGTTTTACCAAGAGTCGAAGAATCCACCTTTTTCCTAAAAGCTAAGAAAGAGGGGAAAAACAAATCCTAATTTACAGGTTGTCCTTCTCTGGGCATACCAAAAACCCCTCAGAGGGCCCCCTCAGAGGACAGGGAATGGGGTGGGGGCTCAAAAGCGGAGCGGAGGGGGTGTGGGTCCCCAGGCCTCTACAGCAGGCCGTCTTCCAAGTCTAATTGCAGCACATTCTTGAGATCTGCCGTCATTCATTGAGCCATGATGCAAATGCCTCAGCATTATGGGTGGAGAGGAGTTTGCGTATCTATGAAAGACACACAAAAACATATGCTGACCCCTTCAAACCTATGACCATATTCTAAGTGGAGCCAAACTAAATGAAATCAAGGTCTCTGTCCAGCATTTGAGAGCCAGTGAAAATAGGAACTCAGTGTTTCTCTAAATTCACAGAGTATATTACCTTAGTCATAAAATTGGGGACTTTCAAATCTAATTTGTTCAGCACTAGTGCTGTTGAAGGCTGGGCAGGGTTCCAAAAGAAATCACCTCCACGCAAACAGAGATCAGCAGCTCTCCACTGGAGACATATGGGAATGATTCCCTATAATCTCCAGTAATTGTGGCTGCATTACATTCAAATCCTGTTTTCAATTTTCTTAAACTTCTAGACTGATTGTGTTATTAAATCATGCTGGCTGATGTGTTTAATAAGGACCTATTAAATGTTTATAAAATTAGGGAAATAAATATGGGCTTTTAGTTGGATTGCCCAATGGATCTGGTAACCTATTGTTAAAATAACAGCCCTGCTGTTAAAACTGGGTCTCCTGGCTACATACGTTGGTCCTCTCTTTAAAACACCATCCCAACATGCAAGCAGAGCTGTTTATTCTAACACTCCATTTGCAAAAGAATTTGGCTCCCCCTGTTCCCTTCCACCCCACAAAGAAAGGCGTATGTTCAAAGAAGACAAACTAAATGCAAGATGTGGTGTCTTGGCTGACAAGAAATGTCGCCTCACTTCCACTGAAGTCGTGATTATGCTGATTTCCAGAGAAGACCCAGAGAGACCAGTTTTGTGTTGTCGTTACTGTTTGAGCCTTCACCGGGCCTAGTGTCAAGCTGGAAATCGCCCTAAAGTTCTCCAAGGCCTTCAGCAGGAAGGTAGGATCAGTCTGTAGAGGGGGAAGGAAAACTTGGCTAGGGTTCATACAGCAGGGAGAGACAATGAATAAAATCCATTTTGAAGCAGAGGGGCTTACTTGGGACTGATTCCCCCATCGAATCTCGGTGATCACAGATGATTTGAGTAGAGTTCCCCGTGACATGGCTCAGATGAGTTCGGTAGCCTCTGCCTCCTTGGCATTTGAATGCAAAGACTAGAAATGCCTGCAGAAGAGATCCAGGCACGACGGGCTCCTGCCTTCTTAAGACAGAAGGTGCATAGTCCCCAGGACTGTGGGCTGCCGGGCAGGGGAATTTGCATCCGGCTCTGTATTCAGGGCTGATTTGACCTGGGAAAAGTATTTCCTTATCTCCGGTATGGAGATGTCAACAGTATCCACCTCTAGGGGTTATCATACAGATTAAATAAGACTAATGGATGTCAACTGTGGTGTTCTGGCCCATGGTAAGGGCCCAAACAGTGGTTACCCAGAAAATGAGAAGTGAAGAAGTGGAGGTCATGGTCCCAACTGTGATATCTTTAAAGTGCTAAAAATAATTACTGTACTATGTTAAAAATAAATATTAATACAATATTAACCGTCTGAGTGTGCTCCTAAGTGTGGCATTAAACGCAATATTGCACGACTCTCGTCCAAAGCAATTCCCTAACACGGACACAAAACCATAACTTCAGTCCTCCCTGCCAAAACACTCTCGGCCACCTGGCCTTAAACCACAGTTTCCTACACCCTCGACCACAGCTCCAGTAATTCTGTTATCTTCAAGGCAAATGCAAACCCCACTTTCTCGGACGAATTAACCTTTGAGTTTCCCCTAAGGAGGAGGAGGGCAATTAAACAATCTTTCTGGCACTTAAAACAAAACAAAACAACAAACCACATCATTATCTAGGTATAAACACACCCCCTTAAAATATCCTAACAAGTGTGTACCAGCTTCCCCCACTCGCCCACTGCGGCCACCCCCCATTCCAGAATATTGTAAAGCGATGTGAGAGCTGGCCTGGTTCACATTAGGGGCTCTGAAAGGTTGGAGGAGAATTGGATAGAAGGTTAATATTTGGCAGAACCTTGTAAATGACCTGATTGTTATTTTATATTGCCTACAGTCTCCAAATCACTGCTGCTTGCCAGAAAGGCCCCAAGTGTGGCCAGGTAGTTACACACAGCAGTGTCACAAGCCAGCTCCGTGGAGGGACGCACTTACTGTGTGTGTGTGTGTGTGTGTGTGTGTTTTCCGTGAGTGCACAAGCACCCGCTGTCTTTCCTTACACCCAGCCAAAATATAGCAGAGACCCAGCACAGCAATTATTTTTACGGATTTTTTTTTGTCTGCCCTCAGGGGACCTTCTCCCAGTTTAATTGTCTAAGGGGATTGTTTCCTTGTGGGATTTTATTTCAAAATGTTCCTGTTAAAATTTCTTTCTGAGGGGGAAGGAAAGAGAGGCCAGATTTTTTTTTTCTTTTTAAATCTTAAACACATAAACCCACAATCACATCAAAATTCACCAAACTGTGTATCCTGGAATTAATAGAGGTGTTTCATGATGCATAGATTTTTAAATTATTTGTCTAAAGATATGTTTAGAATTGATTATATTAAAGGTGTATAAATCTTGGGTTCCCTGCCCCCACTCCCGCGCCTTGGAAATGAATTCGAGCAAACCAACTGAATTTTAACTTAAGACAAACAGGGGGCGAGATCATTTGTCTCCAGTTATACACGAAATAGCTTATAATAGCGGATGCTGAGTTCATGAAGTCTATGTTCGACCCCCTTTGATATAAATTCCATCATCAGCTCACAAAGAAATTGTATTTATGCATAAGACAGTGCTCTCTAACATGAACTCCTATAAATTATGAGAACAGAAAATCCAAATTTATAAGATGCCATTTCTGGATTTATTTTTAATGCTCTCTCCTGCATATTACCAAACAAATGCCACATTAGCAGAGCATGAAAGGCTTTTTACTGGCATAAGCTATAGCCATGAAATTCACAGCACAGGCTGAGGGATAAGAGACTGTGAATGAAGAAGCAAAGGGAAAGTAGGAAAGGGACCCGTGCTTCTGAGTGCTTGGGAGGTCCAAAGTCCTGCTATTTGCTTTAGTATAGACAAGCCAGTTATTTTCCTTTGAAGGAAGGTGCCTGTCTTGATCCATTAATTATAGTAAGCATAGGTGATTATTTTTGTTTCCTAAGAAATAAGAGTTGTATTTCCCTTCTAAACACCACCCAGTAGGGTCAGACGCAATTCTCCTCTGCATCTTTCAGTAATTCATTCAACTATTCATTTATTCATTTTCTTCATCAAGTTTTTTTTTTAAGATTTTATTTATTTATTTTGACAGAGAGAGAGAGATCACAAGTAGGCAGAGAGGCAGGCAGAGAGAAAGGGGGAAGCAGGCTCCCCGCTGAGCAGAAAGCCCGATCTGGGGCTCAGTCCCAGATCCCGAGATCATGACCTGAGCCAAAGGCAGAGGCTTTAACCCACTGAGCCACCCAGGTGCCCCATTCATCAAGTATTTATCAACTGTTTAATATGTATCAACCGTTCATCTAAGGAACTGAGGACAAGGAATCTAGGAAGAAGAGCAATACAGGGTAAGAGTGCGCAAGCTCTGGAGTCCAAAGAAATAATAATAATAATAATAATAATAATAATAATAGCTAACATTTATTGAATGTCTACTTAGTGCCTAGCACTATTCTAAATTTTTACATGTGGTAACTCATTTAACCTCCTCACATCTCTATGAAGCTAGACACTTTTACTTATTTTGACAGTGAGAAAACTGAAGTTAAAAGTAAGTTCTCATAGTTAGTAAGGAATCGAACCGGCATTTTTTAACCCATGGCTTCAAGGCCAGGAGATTTAATCACTATGTTGAGAGGAGCAGGTGTCCCTAAATCAATCAGTCAACCAACCAATCAATCAATCATCAGTCTTCCAGCGCTGCTCTTCATTGGCCAAGTGACCTTGGCCAAGTTGGTTAACCACTTAGAGCCTCAGTTTCCCTAACTACAAAATGAAGGTAATAATAGTACCTGCTTCACATCGTGAAATCAAAGATTAAGGGAAGAGCTGTATGTGCACAGCACTACAATAGTCCCTGGCACAGGAGTGTGTATTGGTGTTGGCTCTTAATATTTATTATCATCATTATTTGATAAATCTCTCCCTCATTACATACAAAGGACACTTTAAGACATCAGGATTTGATTCTTTCATGGAATCTGTTTGAGGAAGGGCCAGATTCAAACAGTTATCAACCAGTAGAGATATGAACAAGGTCACCGGACTGGTCCAAGGCAAACCGCCAGAACAGTCAAGTAAAAATCACTACAGCCATTTTGTAGTTCAAGAGAGGTTTGGGGGTTGTAGGTGGGCGGGATTCAGTGGTGACCTCTGAGGTCAGGCGACAACCCAAGTCTCGGTGTGTAACATGTTGTCCCCTTGCTCCCCAGTTATTAGTCTCTCTTCAGGAAAGGCTTGAAGCAATGCCTCTGAGTACTTAAGATTTTTGATTCTGTCCTCTTTTTAAAAAAACCCCAAGATCACGAGGGCAGGATGTTAAAATATCAAAATGCACAAGAACACTCAAATGGCAACTATTCAGTAACACCTCATTCTGTCCGAGATGTGGACACCAACCCTCTTGGGTCTCTGTCTTCAGAAATCAACTATTGTTTGTTGATTGTCTTATCTTCTATCTTAGGCAGAGTTCCTGGTGGCAAGCGACAGAAACTAAACAGGGCTGACTTGTGCAAAAAAAAAATAATAATAATTTATCAGGAGGATATAGGGTAAAATGCCGGGGAAACCAAGCTCAGAAACTTCTAGCCTGGAAGATGAACCTGCCACAAAATGGTGTGAGCAGAACAGCGCTCCCTTCGGCACCGAGCACTCTGTCTGGGACTTGGCTATCTGGACCAGGTGGTCTTGGGGATCATCCTTCTTCTGCATTCCTGGAAACTACATTTTGCTGTGCTCACCATCATTGCCAAAGACTTTTCTACAGTTCCTGCATCTTTGCAGCTCTATCCTCAGGTACGAAACCAGGAGTAGATACATATGATTGACCAAGCTTAAGTGCATGCCTTCGCTGACAGGGGAGTCTTGAAAGCAAGTTTCTGGCATTGTTAGATTCCGTAGATGGAAAAAGATTTGGCCTGTCTCTAAATCTCCTAAAGTGAAGGGATTGCAAAATAACAGGGAAAAGGTTTAGCTGCTACCAGCCAAAAGTAATGACAAAGTTTACTCCATCCTTCCAGTTTGAAGAGTGATTCTCTAGGGATGATTTTGCCTGCCCGCCCCTTGGGGACATTTATAAGATCTGGAGACATTTTTGACTGTCACATCTGGGAGCGGTGTCTAACAATCATCTAGTGGGTAGAGGGATGAATTCTCTACCATGAGTAGGACAGCCTCCTCCTAACCCAAAACAAAGGATTAAATGGACCAAAATGTTAATAGTGTCAAGATGGAGAGACCCTTGTTAGACTGAAAGCTCCATGTGGATAGGGAGCCTCTCTGGGTTTTTTCAGTTATGTACGGCAACCATCAAGGGAAGGGCTCTATATGTTGAGTAAATAAACAAAAGAAGGTGCATTAATAGCCATCCTTGATTGTCCACTAGTTTTAGTAGCAAAGGGACCAACCGATTGTTATTTCTTTTAGTTTCTGACTTCTTCCCAGCCACCATGGCTTCTATTGTGTGGCTGTCTGTGAAACAGAAACCTGATATGTGTTTGTCAAATGAATGAACTTAGGGTAAAATCCAGAATCTAAACAATGCTTACAAAGCCCTCAGTGATCTGGCTTTCTTTAAACTTTTCAGCTTCTTCTCCTACTACCTTCCCCCCTCCTCACACTGCTCCTACGATATTGCCTTCCTTGTTATTCTTCCCATATGTCAGCCATGCTCCTTTTCCCTCTGTCTGGAAAGTTCTCTGTCCTCCCCACTTCCCAGAGAGCTGCAAAGCTCAATCTCTCACCTCCAACAAATCTTTTCTGAAGTAATCTCTTTCCAATTAAGTTTACCCTGAGCAATGGTACACCTACAACCCAAACCTTGGCATTCTTGATAATTTTTCACTGCTCCTTGCATTGTACATAGCTTTATATATAATTGATATGTATTTGTTATCTAACAACTTAATATACGATAGTTGGTGTGTATATATAATTGAGATATAATTCGTATACAAAGAATTGTACATAATGAGTAAGTTCAATTTTATGAATTTGGACATGTTCAAATACCTGTGACGCCAACGCCATAATTCAGGTAATAGACATATTTTATTATCTCCAAAAGTTTCCTTGTATCCCTTTGGTTTTGGTTGGTTGTTTGTTTGGGTTTTAGCATGAGATCTATCCTTTCAACAAATTTTGAAATGCACAATACTGTATGAGTTACAGGAAATATATGGCAGAATCTCTGAAACGTACTCATTTTGTATTACTGAAACCTTATACCCATTGAACAAGTACACTGCTCTCTTACTTCCTACTGCTATTATCACTTTTAGCATACTACAGAATTTACTAATATGTTATGTTTACATCTTATTATCTATCTTTCCCACACCTAGACTGGCACTTTGTGTATATCTTGTCCACGATATATACTTAGTGCCTAGAATGGTGTCTGATGCATAGTAGATGCTCAATAAATGTTTGATGAATGAACAAACAACTAAATCAACTCGAAGACATGGGACAGGTTGAAAATACAAATAGTACTTCCAAAAGACTTTTTAAAGTTCACAGAATGACAGATCCATGATGGCGCAACAGATGCACAGGGCTTCTGCGTGTTTGACAATGTTTAAGGCTGGTCCTGGAAACAAGGCATGCACTGTCAAGGGCAGCTTCCTAAAGCTACTGCATATCAGGCAGGGTCCCAGGGGCTCCAAAAATAGCCTCTACGTCTCACCAGTCTATGAGGGAAATATTAGTATCCAAATCTTACAAATGAGGAAATGGGGCTCAGAGAGATCAAGTAGCTTTTCTAAGGGCAACAGAGCTGGAAAGTAACAAAGCCAGGACAGTGATGTGGGTTTTTCTGATTCCAGAGCTCATGACCTTGAACCCTACCTGGAAGAGCTTTGAGCCTGGCCTGGTGGGGCAGTTCTCATGCTAGTTCTCTAGAGCCTGCATATGGAGTAAAGAATTTCCAGGTTAAAAGGCAAAGAAGGAAGTGAAGCCATAGTCTCACCACACAAGGGTTCTCTCCAAACCATCATTTAATTTTCTGGCTACTTAATAATAATATACCAATATCCTGTGTATACTTAATGATTTCATGTTAGCCATCAGAATGGTACCTCTTTAAAACCTACTGCACTCTTTAGACCTGAACACTTGTCCTTATTTTACAGATAAGGAAACTGAGGCCTCAAAGGATACAATGACTTGAACCAACATGGGCAGGAGTGGAATTCAGTGTTATACTGAGATGTTACACATCTATACTCCTGTATAGATGTCGGTATATGTGCCTGCTTGTGGGTATAGGAGTGTGCATGTGTGTGTGTATGTGTGCACGGCCCACATGCTAACGTCAAGAACACTTATTGACCACCGCCGGCCCTTAGGTTCTCTGCATACTCCAGACACATCTGGAATCAAGAAGAGATAAGAAGGTTCTGAATGAGATGAGTCTGGATATCTGGTCTCTAGACTTGACCTTTCCACCTTCCTCACTTATCAAAAGAGGAGTTTGGTCACGTGATCCCCAAAGTAGCATAACTCTCTCATACTAACATGAGCCCTGAGTTTCTGCAGGTGCTGTTCTCTTCCTGCAGTGTGTTTGTTTGTTGGCGTGTGTGTGTTCTCTCCCTTTAACCAGACAATTCGCATTCATCCTTAATGTCCTGGCTTGAACCTAACTTCCTCCAGAGGGTTCTGCTCTCTCAGAGGGCCCTGAACTTGCCTTTCATGGCATTTAGCACAGCAGCTTGAAAGTGTCCTTTTATTTGTACGTTGTTTGATTAAAGCCTATCTCTCTGGGCTGTCACTTCCAAGGAAATAGGAGCACTGTGATTTCCCTCACTGCCCTGCACCCAGGGCCGAGCCCTGAAACATATGAGTTGCTCCATCATTTGGTGTTGATTGAATGAATGTGAGATAGGACCTGGGCTTGAGCTTGGTTTCTACTAATAGGAATTTGTGACAAATAGCACCTTTTACAGCAACCATTCTCTCTTCCTAGAAATGTTTTAAGATTAACCATATGTACTTTCGACTTTTGACTAACTGTTTTAATGCTTCAAGTGGACTGAAAAATTTACATCTGTAAGATTTTTTGTGAATCTGCGACATAAATATCCGATTACTTGGATTTTTTCATTCCACGGCAGCCTTGCTTTTCTTTCATTACCTGAGCTGTATAAGATGGGGCCAAAAGCTCTTGGGATGATTTTAAAAATTAAGAATGCTTATCCAGATGAACTGAGTGAAACTTCACCTTACAAGCTTTCTTGCAAGTGTCCATCTTTAAAGCCACTTTAAGTAACCACGTGGTAAACTTCATCTCATGACCTTAGGATTCTCTGTTCTAAACCAAAGTATTCTACCCAGTTTGGCCACTTTCTTTCTTCATTACACTTAATGCCAGATGACTTCCACTCCAATTCAAAAGTTAAATCTATACTACAAGAATGAAGACTGACTGCCATCAAAACTTCTCAAAATATCTTTGGGACTTGAGTGTTCTGGTAAAGGCAGCCTCACTGAGATAAATATACAGCCTTTCAGGGCGATCACTTGAAACGTGCTAGTGTTTATATGGTTTGTTTTTTAGGTCAACCAGATTGCTTTATGTGGTCATAACTCAAAATTTCTTCCAGTTAAAACTAGTTTTTACATAGCTGTTTTCATAGTATTTGATTAAACTTCTTGATATTACTCACGGAAGATGAAATAGCAATTAATGCTATTTATTGATGTATTCTTTTAGCTCACTAGGCTGTAATGTCAGAAGAGTAGAGATCACATCTCTCATAGGGCTGTTATATCCTCAACAACAAGCACAGTGCATAGAAACAACACATACAAAATGGTGCCAACACATTCTAGATTGTCCAAGACAGTCTTCATTTACTCTGGCGTATCCTGGTACAATCTTTCATAGCATCCACTTACTCTTCAAAATGCCATAGTATGAGGGATAAGTTATATAGCAACAAATATTTTTGACTGTATCAGGGATAAAAAAAATGGAGGGATAACTAAACAAATGAGACCCACATCTCTCATACATGATGTGATGAAGCTGATAAGCGGGATCTCTGTAAACAAAGCAGATAAGCCCTAATTTGTAGTGTGTGCTGATTTCTGTGGTGTAAATACTCTCACTATGCCTGATTCTGAGCCAATGTATCACCGATTGGCGGGGTCAGGAAGAGTTGTGTGAGCTGGTCTGAGCTGGCTTCAGCATACCAGCGTTCTAGTCATTCTAAGTCATTGGTGTAGAGTGGAAATACCAAATTGAAAATGGATGTGTGGTTTGTTCTAGGGATGATAGGAAGTAAAATGTGACAACTGGGTACTGGTCCATCAGAGTGGATGCTGGTCTAATCACTGCAGGCATGAACTGTAAATGAAGAGGATAGCCAACCAGAGCATCCTGGTCCTGGCCCCATGGGGACTGAAGCCACCACATTGACCTCATCTGCCCTGCATACTCACTTCCCAAACTTACTGACTTAGTTTGTCAAAGGCAGGCCAAGGACAATAGCAATATGACTTCCAGGTCCTGTAACAATCTTTTGGTGTTTCCCGGAATTTTGAACAGAGCGGACTAGTCCTCCCCTGTGTGTGGTGTACTCTCCAAAGCTGTGAGTGGATCACAAAGCATCACAGATCCATGCTGGGAACTCCTGCTGGCCTGCCCTACTGGAGAATATTCCACAGTTTCTCTGTTACCTTGATGTGGAATTGAACTATAGAGGAGTTAGACAACATAAGCTAAAAGTATTCTCAACCTCCCTTTGATTTAGGTAGGAAAAAAAATTTTTTTAAGATAAAATAAAACATACTCCCAGGCCATCAAGACCACAGTTCTTAGAAGATATGGGCAAACTTTCAATTCTGCCAAGAAATAGATAAGTGCTCTAGGAGATGAGCACAGACAAACTGTTAGAGGAAAATGAGGACAAATCAAAACTCTTCCTTGGCATCTGTCTCAGTCCATTTGGGTTACTATAAAGAATAGCACAAGTTGAATGGCTTATAAGCACGGAAATTTATTTCTTACAGTTCTCAAGCTGAGAAGTCCAAGACCAAGGCACCAGCAGATTCAGTGTCTGATGAGAGCCTGATGCCTGACTTGTAGACAACTCTCTTCTTGCCATATTCTCACAAGGTGAAAGAGGTGAGAAAGCTCTCTGGGTCTCTTTTATAAGGGCACTAATCCCATTCATGAAGGTTCCACCCTCATGACCTAATCGCCTCCCAAAGGCCTTACCTCTAAAGATCATCAAATTAGAAATTAGCTTTCAACATAGGAATTTGGGGTGGACACAAACATTCAGTCTATGGCAGCATCTTGAAGGGTAATGGGAAGAAGCTGAGTGACATTGCTGCTTTGATGCTGAAATGCATCCCACTTTCAGAGAACAAAGTTGAGCAAGCTATGTTCTTGAAGGTTGTCAGGCTTCTTAGATAATTGATTCCTGGCAGCCACTGTCTTCGTACAACGATTAGGACATGTCTAGCAGATAGGAGGAGCTAGATGAAGGTGTTGCCACCTTGGAGAAGATCTATATGTAACTGGAATTGGCTGCCACCTACATTATAGGATCTGAAGGCATTGAAAGCTCCCAAATCACATAGTTCTGACTTCATGGGTGTGTGACCTGTGCAGTTACACAGGATCCCTACACCTGGACAGGCCTCAGCTTAGATTTGATGTTGTTGCCATCTTGAAATTCTCAGTAACTTTCAAACAAGAGATCCAGGATTTTTATTTTGCACCAGGCACTGCGAATTAATTTGTATCTTTCTAAAGGGCCAATAAAGGAGATAAGGTTTTCATTTTTCAAACTGTATATCCTAGAGACAGTAGAATTGCCATCAACATGTGTCACAAGCCACCAAGGGATGAAAGGAAGAACAACAGAAGTATGCATAACTTAATCAGCAGGGATCACAGGTCCCTTCACCTGTTAGCAAAAATACATCTTATCAGAACAATCAATCCATCATAACTAATCAGAAGGCATAGTTGGGAAGAGGTAATAGTGGGGAACAGAAAAAGTGGGGCAGCACAGAGAAGGAGTAGCTTGTGGAGGGAAGCTGAAAATACAAAATAGAGAAGCAAAGACCGATTTCCTAAATTTGCAAATGTTGTTTCTACCTTGGCATCCAGAATCCCCTGAATATGCTTCTTTCTCTTTCTCCTTTGCCTTTCTCCTCCCTCCCTTGAGTCTTTTACATAATCATCAATAAACCTTTATGGTAGACAATGAAACACATAATAAGAGAGATAATGGTAAAGTACTCTGTAAGTTCAGAAGAGGGAGACATCACTCCTAGTGTGTGGGAAGATACATTTGGAGGAGTCAGCACTGTCGCTGGTCCTTGGGAGACAGGAGTGACTTGGATACAAGGTGATAGAAAGGTTTTCTAAGGAGAGAGGACAGTGGGAACAAAGGCATGAAATGAGAAAGCCTGGGGGTGATTATAAAGAACAGTGCATTGCTTTGTTCGGCTGGAGCACAAGGTTCATGACGGGGAGCAGTGGGAGGTAGAGCTTTCATTTCTCCCTCTATTGATTCTTTTCCTAAATATTTCAGATGAACAGAAGCCACAGTTTAGAGAAGGGCATGCTTAGCCAAGTAACTGGTCTTTAGCGACTGGTCTTATTTCTACCTTGTGCTGTGACATACTGCAAATTACCAATTTGGAAAACGTATCTGTCAAGACAGACTTGGTTATACTGTAACAATAAACATGAAATCCCTAATTTCAGTGGCTTAAAAATGTTAACAAAGGTTTCTTTCTCGTTACATGCTCTACGTCCACAGCAGATGAGCTGGAACCTCTGCTCTGCTCTATGCTGTCCTCGCTCAGGGACTCAAACTGAGAAGACCCTACCATCTGGAGCCTTGCTGATTGCTCTGGAAGGGGGCAGAAGAGCAAACCACACACTAGCCCTTAGAGGCTTTTATACAAAGGAGGTCCATGTCAGCTCCACTCACATTTCATTGGCTAATGCGTCTTATGACCACACCCAACTTGAAGAAGTCAGAGAAAACGCAATCCTATCATATGCTTGGAAAAGAAATATTGGAAATATTTAACGAATGTCACTAATGAATACCACAGAGAATCTCAAGACGACTTGTTCCAAGTCACCCAAACTCTTGCTTCAGTCTATGTATTACATGATTGGATGACTAGCTTTTACAGTCTCATATTTTGGTGTTTGGCAATTAAAATGGATAGATTTATCTATATGACTGAAGCTTTTTAACTAATTTCTTTTAAAACTTCTTGCCAAAATTTTTTTTTTCAAATTCGAGTTACCTGAGAACTGAAGACATTCTGATCATTCTAGCCCTACTTTATTTCTCATACAGATGTCTCCAGCCTGGACTACATGATCAAGTATTACTTATGTATTTTCTGGAATTTTCTCTAGTTTGGGGATGAAAGAGGCATCACCACTTTCGTCTCCTTTTTCCAAGACAGGCATCCTAATCGATCACGGTCCTCTTCTCCATAGAACCAGATTTTAACTCTTGTCAGTAGTGTTCCAACTGATCAGAGTTTTAAGTGAAATAAAACCAAGTTATCATTGGTTTATTAAATATTATCTAAAAACCCAGACTACTTTCTAAGGTATCAGTAGGATATTATTGGGAAGGACTTAATTTTTTTCACATATATATTGATCTGTTGGTTCTCACATTTATTCAGCAAGTATTTACTGAGAAACTACTATATGCCAGGTACTGTTCTAGGCACTAGGGATACTGGTGGATGTGATAAACCTGGTTCCTCCCCCAGTGGACTAATGTTCTAATACTGAGTATATCGATGAGTTGGTGTGCACAGGTATGGGAGCACGAGACAGAAGGAAACTGTATTGGAAAGTAGAAACTTTCAATTTGAAGTGAATGGAACTTCAAAGGCCAGAGGAGGACTTAAAACCTGGGTGTTCCATGGGGTAAAGCCAGAGAAGAAAAAAAAAAAAAAAAAAAAAACCTCTAGTAGCAGTAACAAAAACTGTTCTGATGAAGTTCCAAAAGTTCATTTTCACAAAACAAACAAACAAACAAAACTGCCCTCATTCACCCTAGAGCTCAAATCCATTGATTAACACTTACTTACCTATTTGCTAAGACTTGATTGGTTATCCTTCCCAGAGGTAACTCTTTTTACAGATTCCTTCATTTGCTCATTTATTTGCTTGTTCATTTGTGTCAGACAATAGGTGACTCCAGAGCAGGTGGAACATAAGATAAAAAGCCTATCTTCCAGGAGTGTCCAGGCTCAAGTTTAGGGGTTTGGACAGGGCCAGGGGAGGCTGACCAACAAGGAAATAAATATAAGACAGAGCAATGGTAAAGATTCTGGTGCCACAGAAGAGGGGGTGACCATTTTTGGCTGTACAGGGATGGCTTTGAAGAGTGCTGGAGGAAAGTGAGTGGAATTTTCCTTGAGGAAGAGGGAGTCAAGGACAGTTTGAGCTGACAGGGGTACAGCAGGATAGAAAGAAACAGACTGGAGAGAGTCTAAGGAATGTGACAGGAGTCACTAGCTTTGAAATGTTGAGGACAAGAAGATGAGGTTGGGAAGATTGAGGAGGAAGTCATGGCAATAAATGAAATGCTTCGGATGGGGTTCTGAGGACGAGCTGTGGGAGCCTGTGAGGTTCTCCTGACCCCCGTGACGCCAACACCCAGGTTGCTACTTACTCCATCTGCACACAGAACCGTCCAGATGCTGAGGGTGCACTTGCTTCCTTCGCTCTGCTCTTCAAGCCAGTCTTCCTCCTTGCTTTACAGCCCTCTGTCTGAAATGCAAAAGAAATGCAAAAGAATGTGACCTTTGCAAAAGAACGGTATTGAGAAGGGCACGTATTGCATGGAGCACTGGGTGTGGTGCATGAACAATCAATCTTGTAACACCGAAAAAATAAAATAAACATATTGGGGGGGGGGGATTAATTAATTAATTAATTTAAGAAAAAAAAACCCTGACTGCCTTGAAGGATATGCTCTCAGTTGGTGGTATGAAAAGTTTTACCTTTTTAAACGTGAGCTAACAGACCTCCACGGTGCCAGAACACCTGTGTCCCCGGGTCATTTGTGGTTGGAAGCCCAGAGCTGGAAATGTATAGAACTTCACCTTTTTATCACCGTGAGGAGTTGGACTTGACCTTGAGCCATGTCATCTTCAAGTCTTTTCAAGTGGTTTCGTGCCGTGGATGCTAAAGCCTGTACTTGTGTGTTACTCTTTGTAGGTGCAGAGACCCCTGGAACTACCTCAGGACACAGTGGGGTTTCCTTATAACGAGGCTGTCTGTAGCACGTGCCTACTTCATTTCTCCCCCTTTCTTTGGGGACTGACTTTCCTTATTTTCAGGTTCACCTGCGTGGTGGAGCAATACTGTGTAATCACTATAACACTTCTTCTTCTTTGTTGCGCAGAGACACTCTGTTTCCCTGCCTCTCTTGTAGTTATGTTTGCATCACCTCATTTCATCCAGGCCAGTGGAATGCAAATGGAAATGATGTAAGACCTGACCCTTAAAAACATCCCTTGTGATCCTCCAGTTCTCTCTCCTCCTGC
This sequence comes from Nasua narica, assembly GCA_028533885.1. Classification (NCBI taxonomy): domain Eukaryota; kingdom Metazoa; phylum Chordata; class Mammalia; order Carnivora; family Procyonidae; genus Nasua; species Nasua narica. The sequence goes on from CM052809.1 coordinate 94,752,971, forward strand.
CACGACATCCTGGAGGCCATGTGTTTGCGTAGCATTCCTACATGCGTGAATGGGAAATACACCCTCATAGTGTTGAGCCACTGAGATTTGGGGTTTCTCTGTTGTGGTAGGTGGCACTCATTTCCCGAACGCTACCTGGAGGAAAATCTGATGCTCCCCAGCCGGTAGGATTCTATTTCCTTTGTTCAAGAAACCAGCTCCACTGAGACCTTCATCTTAATTCTACTTTCCTAAGGGAGGGAGTCTTCCATTAGCTGAAGGCAGCGCAGAAAGCCCATTGCAAAAATATCGTTTCTCCCACAAGAAGCATGTGGATTGAGGGGGTGAGAGAGTCAGTTCCTGCAAATGGAAGATTTTACGTAGGTGGGCCTCACAAACAAGTCAGTAGATAGCTCTGCTTAGAATCTTCCCAATATACTTGCAGGGGCATTAGGAGAGAGAGCCCTATACTGAGCATTTTTACAAGGTTCTAAGCTCCACTCTGCCAGCATTGGCCTCTGAATCTTTCCTGTTAAGACTGAGATGTAAGCAGAGTTCAAAGGAACCACTCCTTTCAGAAGGTCCTTCACCCCATCCCAGGATCTCTGTCGGGTTGTCAGGGGAGCTTCTAGCTGTGAAAGGGCCAAACTGGGAATCAAACCATGAAGCTGCAAGTCATTTTCCATAAGCCACTGAACAGCTGTCAGATGTTAATGAATTTGACTCAGTACCACCCAGGAGCTGGATTTTGTGGACAAGAAGTGAAAAGCTTCCAAGTCTATGACATAGCTGGTCACACCCTCTGTTCCTTGGAGAGGAGGTTAATCTTCTGAGGGAGGATGAAGGCTTTCCACCAGAGTATCCTTGGCCACTGGGGCAGAGGCACCGTCCATCCCTCAGTGCTGTTCTGTAAATGCCTCCTGCCTGTGCGGCTGTGATGCTTTGTAAAGACAAATGAGTGACAAGTGAGTGCATCAGCCTCTGCTGACAGCTGCCTAAAATGAGGCAAGCAGCTCTGATTTGCATGCGGTTCATTTACACGTAGAATAACCCTCCAACCCTTTTTGCATACCCTGGACTTAAATGTCAACCATGGAGAGGGTGGTGGGAGTGGATGGTAGCTTAAATACATGTGGGGGGGGGCGGGGAGCTCCTGGGTGGCTCAATCGTTTAAACATCCGACTCTTGGTTTAAGCTCAGGTCATGATCTCAGGGTCTTGAGGTCAAGACTCTCATTGGGCTTTTGCTTAGTGGGGAGTCTGCTTCCCCTCTCCCTCTGCTCCTCCCCCTGCTTGCATACTCTCTCTCTCTCTCTCTCTCTCTCTCGCAAATAAATAAGATACAATCTTTAAAAACAAAACCAACGTGTGTGTGTGTGTGTGTAACGTGTGTGTGTGTGCGTGTGTAACGTGTGTGTGTGTGTTTATTTATTTATTTTTTTACAAGAGGGAGGAGTTGGTAGCTGGCAAGACCAGAAAAGCTCTTTGAGAAACCAGTGGCTACTCCAGGAAGGGAGGGGCAGACTGGTTTAGAGCAGGGAGATTTGCTGGAGGGAGTGAATAGAGCCTCTCCTGGGAGGACCAGGACCAGACCATAATGCAACATGGAGTCAGATGAGAGATGGGTGGTTGCCAATAACCAGGCTGTTTCCACTTCCAAAACATAGGTAGAACCCATCCAGTCTCCACATCCATTGCCACCTCTTTCAGGCCACCAGGGTTATTGTGACAATCTCCTGACTAGTCTTCTTACTTTCCTTTCTGCCCACTTCTAATCCATTTTTCACTAGCAGCCAATTAATTTATTTAAAATTGGAGCATGAGCCTCCTTGCCTGAAGTTCTCGCAAGACTTAGAAGAAAGCCCGTTTATTATTGCAGCCATGATCGGACTGACCCTTGCTTGCCTCCTTATCCTTGTGTCTTGTTCCATTCTCGCTCTCGCTCTCTCTCCTTCCCTCCCTTTCTCGTTTTCTCTCTCTCTCTCACCACCCTCCAACCTCACTGGTCTCCCTTCAGTTCCTTGAAGTCACTAAATGCATTCCCTTCGCTGGGCTAGAGCACAGACTGTGCTTCCTCTCGCGTGTCTCATCTCCTCCTGCCTCACTCCTCCACTTGACCTTCAACACCACCTCCTCAGGACAGGGGTTTGGTCTTAACTCTGTCCCTTACCAACACTGAGGCCTCAGGGAGGTGGCCTCCTCTCCAAGCCTTCAGGTCCTTCCTGGTCATGGGGCTAAGCATGGTAGTCCCCTGCCCCCCATTACACTCGGTGTGAGGACCACACTGTTCAGGAAACATTCCTCAGCGGGTGCCTGGCACATAGCAAAATGCTCAAAAAATGTGACTTGCTCTTATTAATAATATTCAGAGTATTGCTCTTATTATTATGTAGTTCCATTTAGTCAAGACCCCAAATCCTCCCTGGAGAAGACTGAACAGGCCTTTCTCATGGTGTGTATATGTATTTTTTTTTATATATATTATCATGGTGCTACATAACCCCAGCCTTCTGTTCCATTCCTTTTACACCAGACAGCATTTTACCACAAAGAGCGGCTGTTGTTTCTCTAACGGCAGTCACACACTTAATGCTTCAATTTCCACATTTTATTTTATATGTAATTTAAAGCCCATGGTGCCTTAATTGTAAAATAGGCCTTATTAAAATAATAGCTTGAAAACCAGTGGGGCTCCCTGTGCCGAGCAATGAGGGTTTTTAGCTTAACGGCTGTTTACTAGGATTTAAAAAGAGACACAACCCAAATAAAGCTGTAAAGACATTTCCAGCGTGAGTGATGGGCCGAGGACCAGCTGATAATTAAGCTCCCCCTCCCCCTCACGTTTTTTTTTTTCTTTTGGTTGCTGTCTGGAGCTTTCCTTAGAAATCCAAAGCACACCCTTTGCTGCTTTTATGATTGATGAGGCGGTGAGGATACTTCAGTACGAGTAAGCAACGTGGTGCTTTGATTAATGATGCTGGTGGGACTCCCAGAAGACCAGACAGAATAACACTGTTAGCAGGAAGACAGCTAAAGCTGCTGAGAGGGACAGCAGCAGCCAAGCTTGTGTAGACGGTAAAGCCATCCATAGGTAGGCAGGGTCTTTAATTCAGCCCAAACCCAACCTCTCCTCCTAAAGGGCCAGAAGCCAGAGAAGAGGGGACTGGATGGCATGATTTCCCATGGAATCCACAAAATTGGCGAAGTCAGGTTCCCTGGAAATCTCAGAGTATGAGACACACATGAGCTGGTAGGAATCTCAGGCTCTATCATAGTCATGATGGATTTTTCAGTGTGATCTTTCTCAGACAGCAACATTCAGATGAAAAGATTTTATAGTATAAGAAAAATAATAGCTTCTGTCTCTTGAACACTGACTTGGACTTACACTGAATCCTCACAATAACCACGAGGTGGGTATTACTATTATTCATCTTACTTTATTGCTAAGGAGACCTGGATTCAGGAAGACTTTATATAGTACAGGTCCACACAGCTCTTGAACTCTGAGCCAGGACTCAAATCCAAGATGGCCCCATGTCTAAGCCTATGTTCTTGACCACTTTTCAATCTTGGGCTTCCAAGAAGAGACAGGGGTTATAGGAAGACATCTGATCAGGTTTCAGAACATCTAAATTTTAGGGGCTTCTTCTGCTGTTCACTGTGTGACCTTGGGTGAGATGCTTACCTCTCTGTGTTCAAGTGACCTTGACAAGGAAATAGATAGGTTCTCCCTCACTCACAAGGTTTTTGTAAGTATCAAATAAATTAACATTTACAAATGCTTTTTGCAAAATAAGAACCCCAACAGACTACTTATTGTAGCAAAACTGTCAAGTGAACCCACATAGAAAAGGCAAATCAACATTGAAAGAGCCAAGCAAATTAAGATGCCTGGTTCCAAAGGAACCCAATATAATTTTCCAACTCTTAGATGTATGACTTTGGGTAGGTCACAAGAACTCTCTGAATCTCAATTTTCTATCCTGTAAGATCAGGTAATACCCCTCTCTCAGTATTACTGTGAGAATTCCATGCCATTATTCCCACACTGCCTGGCAACGTGTCCCCAATTGTTAGCTGGCGTTATTATTTCTTTCCCTTTAAGCCACAGTCCACTCCTCATTACCCAGTCAGGTGGGGCTGTGCCTGACTTTCCGGCTGTCTCTCTGAACCTTTGTGGTGTTATAGACTGAAAAAGGAAATATGAGTCAAAGAGTGCCCCGAGGCTCCAACACTGTGGTTTTGAAAGTCAATACGCCTGTCGATAGCAGAACTCCTGGCCTCTCCAGGGACTGCCCATGCCAGTGCTGCTGAGCTCCACAAGCCCTGCACAGAGAAGCTTCGGGATGCTGAGAGACGCTGCCGGGAGAAAGGGTTGCGTCATTGGGAGGCCAGAGCATTCGCAGCCTCCCATCGTAACAGGGATTTGAGCGCAAGCGAGCCAGACAGTCCCTGCCCGCCGCCCCCCCAGCCACCCCCCCCCCCGCCCCGCCACACCCATGCAGTGGCTGCAAGTGCCACCCGTCACGTGCGCATGGTCCTTCACACTACACGAAGCGTTCTCACATCCCACATGCTGGACAGTGAGTGGAAAAACCAGGGAAAGCCATAGAGGGCTCGCTCTGGATCGACTTGGACCCACACTGCAAAGCCAGAGTGCAAAGACGAGTGCCAGCTCTCACAGAATGTGAAACCAGACAGCCCTGGGGTTTGAGTCACGCTGCTGCCATTTCTGAGTTCCGGGATCTGGGGCGAGTTCCTTAACTTCTCAAAGATCCTTCCCTTCTGTAGGGAAGCAGCTAAATACAGTGGTGCAGAAGGCAGCTCTCACATCAGAAGGCCTGGGTTCCAGTTGGGGGTCGGCTTCCACTACACTGTGTGTTCTCTGATAATGTGTACTGCTTTCACTGGCTATAAAATAAGAGGTCTGCTGTGAGGATGAAATGAAGTTAAAAATATATGTAACGTCCTTAGTACTAAGGGCTAAATAAGCCTTAGTTGCTGTTTTGGTCAGGATGAATCAAGCTCTGATCCAGTGAAAAATAAACCTCGAGAGCACAATTGATCGCCGTAAGAAAAGTTTATTTCTCACTCGGGTGTGGGGAGGGATTTCTTCTCTAGCAAGCAACTCGGGGATCTGGGACCTTTCCCTCTGCGGACACTGCCCTGTCCATGTGTGGCTTTGAAGTTTACCATGGCAGAGGAAAAGGAGACGAAGGAGGCACACGGCTCTCACCTGCCCCGCGGACGAGGCTCGCAGCGTGCCCACTCACGGAGCTTCCGCGGGGGCTGGTTCTAGGGCCCCGGTCTCACTGCGCGGGAAGCCCGCGGTACTGTCAATTAGGCTAAGTGCCTAAATCACATTGTCGTTGTAAAAAGATTAAATGACACTATGTATGGAATGCTTAGCACACTTCTTGGCTCATGGTTAGTGCCTGTTGTGCGCTCTGGTGATGGTTATTACTTTTGACTCAGTGCCCGTCTGGCTTGATTTAGTGCAATTCTGACTTGGATTAAACCACTGGTCATTTCTGCTCAGGGTCCATTGTCGGTACCAGATTCTCTTGGGAATCATGTCTTTCTCTCACCTTTCTCAATGTGTCCCTACCTGTCCTCAGCCTTTTTCGCCCTTCCAGCGCTCCCAGGGTGTGCAGCACCCTCAAGGAGACCCTGAGTTTATTGCTACTTCTTATTGTGGCAGGAACAGCTTCAATGTTACACAACAATGTTTGATATTCAAAGTGCTCTCATCATATTGATTGTGACACTGTGCCAATTCCTACAGGAGGATTTGATGGAGTGCCCACCATCTGCCAGGAACTGGATCAGGCATTAATGCTCACAATGACCCTGGGAGGTCAGTCAGAATTCTCAGCCTTGTTTCCTATGAGCAAACTGAAGCTCGGAGAAGGGACTGCCACACAGCCTGTATGAGATGAGGGTTGACTCAACTCAGGATGACTCCCTATGAAGGTCCTCCCAGGGTGGGCGCTATTCACTTCTGTGTATTTTCAGAATTGGTTACACACACTGTGGGACTTTTCTAAGCCTTCTTTAGGTCTCTTTCCTCAATAACTTAAACTTGAAAAATTTATTAGTTTGAGCTAAACCCCTGAAGAAAACAATGGCCTGACATATCATTCTTCTCTGGGACATTATATGGCCAAAGATGCACTGTCTTAGCCCAGAGCCTGCCGACCACTAATAGTGGAAGTCAAGCACTCATCCAGGCACTGTGAACACCATTCTGAGACAGGGACAGATACTGAGCAGTGTCCCTGAGTCAAAGAGTGTAAGTAGCACACTTCCATCCAAACTGGGAATCAAACCATGAAGCTGCAAGTCATTTTCCATAAGCCACTGAACAGCTGTCAGCTGTTAATGAATTTGACTCAATATCACACAGGAGCTGGATTTTGTGGACAAGAAGTGAAAAGCTTTTCTTAAGGAGGTCCCCAGGGCCTTCACATATCAATATGGCATCTCAGAGTCTAATGCAAAGATAGAAGAGGAGAAGGCCCATCAGGCAGCACCCTGCTTCTACCAGAGAAATTTCACTGTTGCATTTTCCACACTGGGTTTTCTTATACATACTTTGTTTGAAAATATGTTTCCTACTGTATGGGAGAGAGAAGAAGAAAGTAAAAAAAAATTCGTAAAAAGGACTGAAAACTATAGTTTTAGTACCATGGTCTCCATTTTTAAGGACTAGACATTAAGGTCCAGGAGATGAAAAGATTTGTCTAATGATCAAAGAGTTCTAGGTGCCAGATTGTGGTTTTGAGCAGGACTTGGCAACTCTTTTCTGTAAAGGGCAAGACAGTAAATATATTTCAGTCTTTGCGGACACGCAATCTCTTCACAACTACTCAACTCGGCCATTGTAGGGAGAAACTGCCACAGACAACGCATAAACACATGAACATGGCTGTGTTCCAATGAACTTTATTTACAGAACAAGCTGAGGACTGGATTTGGCCCTCAGGCCATAGTTTGTGGACCCCTGGTTTAAAACAAAGGATTCTTGACTATTTAGCACTTTTTTTTTTTTTTTTACAAAAACAAAACTTCTTCCTTAATGATGAATTGTACACCCCTGTTGTTTTCTTAATGTTGAGGGAAAATTGAAGATCAAAGTTGGGAGTGCATGAGGATTTTATAAAACAAAGCATGGGGAAACAATAAAATAGATGTTAGACATGTTAGCCTGGTTGGGGGCAGAGCTCCCATGATAGGGAATAAAAGGGATTCATAAATAAGTGATTTAAAGAAAAAGCCTTGCCCTGATGATGGTATTAATGTGTCATGAACTGAGAAGTGTGACTAACTCAACTCTCTTCAATCAAGGTCCAAAATAAATTAATATATTTTGATGATGGAAGTGACGGTTGTGCAACATTGTAAATGTTCTAAATGCCACGGAATTGTGGCCACTAAATGCCTTAAAGTGGTCAATTTTATATTATATGAATTTCACCTCAAAAAATTTCAAAAATAAATTAATAGTTAAAGTAAATAACAAAAAAAAAATGTGAAAATGAAATGGCATGGTTCTATGTGATTGAGCCTTCACCTTGCTTCAGGCCCTGGGGCTTTCCCTAGATGGGTGAGGAAATCTTCTGCTATGCCAGGTGGTGGCATGACACGGTTTTTTATTTTCCTGACTTGGTGTCACATAGATCTGTTCTTATTCCTAGCTTCTTTGGCCTGCCATTTCCTCACCAGTAAACTGTAGGCCAGCATGTGTACCACTTAGGGGTGATATGGCCATTACATGAAATTCTGATATAAACAGTTAAATATAAGAAGTGTTCAATAAATGGAGCTTTTAATATAGTTCTTTTTTTTTTTTTTTTTTTGAACTGGGAGAGTAGGAGTTAGCCGTTTTAAAGGATAGTGGAAAGAATAGTGTTCTAGTAAAAGGAATAGCATATGGAAAGTCCTGATAGGCTCCAGGAAAAGAGGAAGCTTATTCCACTCAAATGGAGGGTGGTGAAATATGGAAGCTACAGAGAAAATCACAGAATGGATTGTGAAGGACCTGGTAAACAGAGTTTATTGGTTTGGTTTTTAATCAGTGATGAACAAGGTGGCTTATTTTTAAAGGGTCATTACAGCATTAATATAGAAGCAGAGGGAGGAAAGTCAGTGAGAAGGGTATAACACAGGAAAGAGGTGAGAGGGACTGAACATGGATGAAGTAAGGGGCAAAGAGGAGTAAGAGTTGAGGATGTTGCCCAGGTTGCTACCTTGGACTCCAGAGAGATGGCGACAGCTATCAGTAAGATAGGAACGCAGGAGAAAGAACAGGTTTATGGGGGAAGATGATGAGCTCAGATTCAGAACATTACATCTGAAAGATCCTAATGTCTTTATTTTTGAGAAAACTTTGGCTTTCATCTCTTTTACATTCATTCATTCATTCATTTATTCATTTATTCATTCGTTTAGTCATTTGTTCATCATTTATGGAGCTCTTTGTATGTTATGGGCAGTATAAATATATTCACTAAGCTAAATTTCATAGCTTAAAACAACAAACATTTATTATCTAATACTTCCTATGGGCCAGGAATTCAAAGAATTATCTGGGTCATTTTGGCTCAGGATCCCTAAGGAGGTTGCTATAAGACATGGACTAGGGTTACAATCATCTGAAGGCTTGACTGGTGCTGGTGGACCTGTTTCCAGCATGAAATAGTCACATGGCTATTGGCAAAAGGCACTGGTTCTTGCCAAGTGGGCCTCTGTATAGTGTTCTCATGAGGCAAACACTGGCTTCCCCCCGAGCAAATGATCACACAGAGAGAGAAAGTCAAGAGATTTAGTTCTTCAAATAAAATACTGTCAGTTCCACCTTATTCTGAGAAACAAACCACTAAGTCCACACTCAAAGGGAAGGTGTTGCATTAGAGCATGAATACCAGGAGGTAGGGATTATTGGGAACCATACTGCAGGCTACAACAGTGCCTTAGCATGAGCTCTGGGGATAAAGTGATGAGCTCAAGAGCCATCTAACATGTAGTCTAGCAGGAGAGACAGATATATATCAAATTGTTAGGCACATAAAATATAACAGCCTAGTAGGATAAGACAATGAAAGAAAAGATATAGTAAGTTATGAGAGGTATGTAACTGGAGCACTCAAGAGGGAATGGAGGAACAGGAATTCATTCGTGAGGAAATCACACTTTTGTTGAGGCTTAAATAATGTGTACTAGTTAACGTTAGATCAAAAGACGATGGTTGCCACAAAATGTTAAGCATAGTGTTACAGTATGACCCAGCAATTCCACTACTAGGTATATATCCAGGAGATAAAAACATATATCCACATGTGAATGGAAGCATGTACGTGAATGCTCATAGTAGCATTATTCGTGACAGCCAAAAAGGGGAACAACTCAAATGTCCATCAACTGATGAATGGAAAAACAAAATGTGGTATATCCCTATAACGAAATATTATTTGACAATAAGAAAGAACAAAATATTGACACCTAGTACAATGTGGATGCACCTTAAAAACATTATGATAAGTATGAAATGTCCACAGTAAGAGACAGACTAGAATCACAAAGTAAATCAGTGATTGCCTAAAACTGGAGGTGGAGAGAGATTGGGGGGAAATGGGAAGCAATTCTTAGTGGGCAGGGCATTCCCTTTTGGGGTGATAAAAAATGTAAAATAGGGGTGCCTGGGTGGCTCAGTTGGTTAAGCATCTGCCTTTGGCTCAGGTCATGGTCCCAGCCCCACCTTGGGCTCCCTGCTCAGAGGGGAGTAGTCTTACATCTCCCTCTGCCTCCCCCCACCCCATACTCATGCTCTCTCTCTCCTTCGCTCTCTCTCTCAAATAAATTAATAAAATATTTTTTTTATGTTGTAAAATACATTGTGGTGATGTTTGTACAAATCTGTGCCTATATTAGAAACCACTGAATTGTACACTTTAAATGGGTGAATCTATTATATATGAATTTTTTCTCAATAAAGATGTTAAAAAAAAATGGCCAGAAAGGCACTGCAGCAGAGAGTAACAGTAGTACAAGAAAACACAGCGTGCAGCAGAAACTCAGTGTGTCTGGAGCATGGAGAGGGAGGGGAGAAGTATCAGATGAATCAGGGATCAGCCCCTATAGGACTTAGTGACTCAAGAAAGGATATTGGTCTTTATCGTTAGAGCCTTGGGGAGCCACTGAAAGCTTTTAAGCAGGGAGTCACATGATCATATTGAAAATTTTCAAATTTTATATAATGAGTACTTAATATATTAAAGTCAATATTTACATTGTGAAAAGATTAAAAGGAGAGGCAGAGGTACCGAAAGTCTTATTTTTCATCATTCTCCCCTGAGGAATGTGTGTCCCTAGGCTTTGGGGTGGTGCTCGAGCCCTTTGTCATTACGAGTGTCCCGCTTGTTCTCATGGGCTTTTCATCCACTCCTTGTGTCGGAAATGGCTCCATATCACTCCACGTGGGGGACAGGTAGATGCGGCCACCCTCAGGTGCTGACCCCATGTTCCCACATTACAGAGTCCCCGGGATGCAGGGCTTCACTGAGCTCTTTATCCTCCTCCAGATGGCGGAGTGAAAGAAATATCTGGTAAAATGTTAATTTCACCTCATTTAATGCGGTTTACATAGGTGTGGTGCAGTTGAGGCCTCTATAGGAAAAGCTGATTTCAAGTTCTGGCACAATGATTAGCTGATTCACAAAAGATGTGAGTCTCCGTTTCTTCCCTGCACATCTGTCCTGTCTGCTTTTAATTTGGAAGCACCAGTTTTAATTTAGCGGCAGGACTGTAAACTCCATTTCTGTGAACACAGAATGACATACTTTGTGGAACGGGGGCCTCTCGCCAAGATCTGACTCTTAAGTAATTGATGGCTAGTGAGTCGCTGAGAAACGCTCCAATGCGAACACTTTCCATGGCAAAAACCCTGTCATATCAGCTGGATTGCAACTGAGCCTTCTGGGCCACTGCCCATCCAAATACAGGCCATGTCTTGAACCGTGGCCTCTGGAGCCCAAAGGGAGCCTCCAGCTTCATTCTAAACATCGAAGTTCTGTCCAACCTATTGCTTCCCTGTGTCCCTCGTACTGTGTTGGAAGCTATGGCCCAATGCACAGATTTCCTCATCTCTGGAAGTCGACCATATCAGGAAGGAGGCTTCAGTGTGTTAGGGGTTGTTTTGTTCTGGTGAAAAGGACACTCTTTTCATCACATTTGAAAACCAATTTTTAAAAATCTCACTCACATCCAATGTTTTGTGTGTGTGACAGAGAAAAAACAGGCCTGGAGTTACATCACCCCTGTGGTTTAAGAAATCTTTTTCACAATATGTACACTGTTTTAGGACTGGGATTTTTGGAAAGGGAGGAAAAGGGTAAAGCAAGAGGGACAGAGAAACAAGGCAGAAACATAAATCGTCCTCCAAGTAAGATGGGATGGATAAGCAAAGGGAATAAAATAGGCAAAACTTCCCTGAGTTTGGAATCCTCTAAACAGACAGATCGCTGCTACAAAACTCAACTCTGCCTGGTTTTTTTTTTAATTAAAAAACTTTATTTAAATCTATTTTTCTTAGGTCACCATTAAATACCTATCACTTAGCATGGTGCCTGGCATACCTACTTACCTGGCATACCTACTTAGCATACCTACTTCTGAATGTGCAAGCGAAGAAATGAGTACTAGCTGAGCACTTGCCATATGCCCAGCACTGTCGTGGGTCACAAGGCTGGGGAACCCCAGCTAAAGGGGCTTATGGGGCAGTCAGGTGTAGGACAATGGTAAGGGGCCATGCCTTGGAGTTAGCTAGCCCTAAGTCTGAGCTTAAGTTCTCTGCCACTTGCTAGTTGTGTGGACTGGGGGAAAATTATAGGAACTGCCTAATTCTGAGTTTCCTGAAACGGAAATGGGGACAATAATAGGACCATATCATGTGATTGCTGGGAGGATTAATTGAGGTAAAGGGTAGAAGGTGCTTACAAAAATGCCAGGAACATAGCAAATGCTCAGTAATAGTCATATATTACCCAGCTATTATATAGTTTGGAAATGGCACATGGCAGCTACACACAATAATTCTTGCCTTGGCTCTCCCCAAAATGTTCTTGAATTGCTACCTTCATTTCACATCCAGTTGGTTGCCAACTCCTTTCCAAAGCCATAGTGAGACGGGTCTTGCACTCTTGTTGGTTTTACTTAAGTGTGAAGAGTCCCATTGTCCTGAAACTAACGAGGGTTTTGTGAAAATCGCTCCTCCAGGAGGACAGTGGCACTCAGCTCCAGACAAACAAAAGAACATCCCAGATGGTTTGCTAAGTGTTTTAGGTTTCACCAAGCATGTTTTCCTCTAATTTTAAGTTCCCTGTGTATTTGAGGTGAAATGTGATCAACAAGTCCCTGGTCAAGTAAGTTTTGCTTGACTAGAAGGAAATACAGAAAGAATATGGGAGAATGCCAATGTCAGCAGTGAGAGAGAATGCGGTATCTCAGGAGTGTGAGTACGTGTGTGCACCCACAGAGCAGGGTCTGGACGAGGAGGAGGAGAGGAAAACACCCCCGACCCTCCTTTCCCGAGCATCACTCATGTACTCACTTCACCACTCCATGTTTACTGAGCCCTCACCAACCCCACCTGGTAGTAGGCACTATAGGTCAAATGTGATCTTTGTTTTACTTGAGTTAGACTGGGGGTCAACAAACTTCCTTTGTAAAAGCCCAGGTTGTACATGTTTTTGGCTTTGTGGGATCCATGGTCTGTGTTGCAATTACTGAACTCTTATATGGTATCATGAAACAACCCATAGATAATACATAAACAAAAGGGCAGGGTTGTGTAGTCCTAACGAAACATTAAACAACAACAACAAAAACCATATGGACCAAATTTACCCTGTGGGCCATAGAATGCTGGTCTCTGGATTAGTTTATATGAGGGAGAATAAGCCACCCTGAGATAGACTCTCAAGGACTAGATAACTCATGACTCATGAAGGGGTGGGCCCCAACTAAACAGCAGTTCAGGAAGAAGTGGATTCAAATCCCAGTACCATCAATTATTAGCTGTGTGATTTAAGACAAGTTATTGAACCTCTATAAGCCTTGACTTGCTCATCTGTTACATGGATATAATAATACTACTAATCTTATATAGTAATTTTTTTTAAGATTTTACTTATTTATTTGACAGAGAGAGAGAAAGAAATCACAAGTGGGCAGAGAGGCAGGCAGAGAGGGGGGAGAAGCAGGCTCCCCACCAAGCAGAGAGCCCGATACAAGGCTTAATCTCAGGACCCTGAGATCAAGACCTGAGCAGAAGGCAGAGGCTTTAACCCACTGAGCCACTCAGGTGCCCCTCTAATCTTATATAGTATTATAATAGCATTACTAGTAAACATTATTAATTAATATTTAATCTTGGCATCAAACGAGGCATGCTATATAAAGATTCCATGTAACGTCTGGCGTCTGGTAAAAGCTACTATCCAGAGTGGATAAAGCACACATTTTGGAGACTGTGGTCCTCAAGGCCTATTCTGTCTGTCTTCTAGACCAGGAGCTTCAACCTTTCTCTGTAAAGGGCTAGTAATAAATATTTAAGGCTTTGTAGGCGACATATAGTTTCTGTCACATATTATTTTGGCTTCTGTTTTAATTTTACAATTAATTTAAAAATGTAAAAATCATTCTATCATTCTTAGCTTTGTACATTGTACATTGTACATGTACAAAAGACATGTACTTAGACATTGTACAAAACCAGGCCGTGGGCCACATTTGGCCTGAAGGCCATAGTTTGATGTCTTCTGCTCTAGACCACAGCTGTCCAGAGAAACAGAGTGTGAGCCATATTTGTGAGGTACGTATATCATTTTAAATTTTCGGGCGCCTGGGTGGTGCAGTTGGTTGAGCGACTGCCTTCGGCTCAGGTCATGATCCCGGAGGCCCAGGATCGAGTCCCACATCGGGCTCCCAGCTTCAAGAGGAGTCCGCTTCTCACTCTGACCTTCTCCCTTCTCATGCTCTCTCTCTCTCTCTCTAATAAATAAATTAAAAAAAAAACTTTAAATTTTCTAGTAGCCACATTAGAAAAAGTAAAAAAAAATTTTTTAAGTAAATTTCAATAATATATTTTGTTTGGCTCATTTAAAATATCATTTCAGTAAGTAATTGATCAATATGATACGTGGCTTTATTTTCCTTTTTTCTTTTCATAGTAAGTCTTTGAAATCTGTGCATACATTATATTGACACTATCTCAGGTGCTCAAAAGTCACACGTGACTGGTGATTCCTGAGTTGTCCAGGGCAGCCATGGATCTCAAAATAATAGCATTTAATAATAGCATATAAGCATATAATAATAGCATATTATAATAGCATTTGCCTTTTAGGGTCACCAGGAAGATTTAATGAGATGATACATGGAAGGCACACAGCGCTCTGGTTGGCATAGGGTGATATTGAAATGCCCCTGATCGTGACTAGTAAGAAGCACTGTGCATTGCGATCATGGTAATGATTATTTGAGGGGACACTCTGTATCTATTTCTTTCTTCTGGGGAAAAAATTGTCCATCCTGATGAACAGAGGCCTTTCCCCAGGACCCTTCTCCTCAGGTTTGCCTTATCATTTCTTCCAGGGGCACAAAAAGATTCTGGCTGTTCCTCTGAAATGGCAGCTTCCCTGAAACCCAGGCCATAGGCAAGAGACTTGGCAATGGAGCTCGGAGTTGAAGGACTGAGCCACACCCACAGCCTTTCTGGGACCCTGTGATGGTGAGCACAGCCAGCCTTTTTGAACACAGGCTCCTGGACCAGCGCTCCAGGCAAGTCCCCGGCTCCCTCTAATAACATGGGTTGTGTGTCTCTGTTTCCCCTCTATCCTCTACCATTTCTAATTTTAGTTCCTTTTTAGCCATGTTGATGCTCTGCCAGCATTCCCTACAGGTTGGCCCAAGGAGCAGAGCCATAGGTTTTTAGGGAGAGGTTTTTTGAGAAGCTTAGGAAGTCTTGTCCTTGTGCCAGACATTCTGCGGCTGCGGCTCTGTCCCCTAAAAAGCTAGGAATTGCTGAACATCCTCCTCTGACCTGATGCTTGTGTAGTCAAAAGTAGGGCAATCCAGTTTGTGCTTCTCATGGTAGGATGTTCATCTGACTCTTAGTGGGAAAGGATTTCCAGATACAAAGAGCAACCCAGGTTTCCGGGAAAAGCCAAATCAGACGGAGTGGGAAGAATGTTTCTCGACTTAATACAGCAAAAATTCTTTCTGCTTGAGGTCATCTAGTATAACTTCCTTGAAGAGGTGGTTTTTATATTGAACAACTCCAGGTCAGGGGTGGAATGACATCACTCACTCATGAAACCCAATCTTAGGCAAAAAGTCCCTCACTTAGCATTTTAAAGAACAGGATCTTTGGAACCCAATCCTTGCTCTGCCACTTACCAGCTGTGTGACCTTGAATTAATTACTTAACCTCTCTGAGCCTCAGTTTCCTCATCTTTAAATGTGGATAAACATATGCTGGATTGGTTTACAACCATAAAATGGACTGTGGGTAGGACTCAATTAGCTGCCATTGTTGGGCAGATTTAATTAGCGCAAAGCGTGGCATATAAAAGACACAAATAAAGTGTCTTCACTTTTCTCAAGTGAAGGGGCTGGCTACTTTGACCAACCTCCTTTCTTTTCTCTAGAATGCTGTGCCCAGAGCTCCCTCTTGCATCTAGGAAAGTCCAAAATGCTGCCTTGGCCAGGAACCTTCGCCCAAGGTGAGTGGTGAATAGAGACTAATAGTCCAAGGAGCTTCACTGGGAAGTAGTGGAGAAAACCAAATGTATCCCCCTTTGTTATTTGACTTATTTTCTGAACAGAAGAGCCCTCCCCCATTCTGCCCTGCATGCCCCAAGTTAGCCCCCAAGTCTCTGACAGAGGCATTCACATGTTTAGGGTACCAAAGTTTGTAACTCCTATCACGAAATACCTTAGCACTTAAGCAGGTGTAATAGTACTGATCTTCAGGAAACAAAAGGATTTTCTGAACCTCTCTGAGATTCACTAATACTGTTATTTGAAACTGAACACTTGGGGAAAGGAATGTACACATTGACTTCCTTTGTAACATTCATACATTTGGTCTAATCTTGATGTGAAAAATTGCAACTGAGTTCTATGAATGCAAATTTTACCTCACCAATTCTCGTACTCTATCAAAAAGGACAGCATTTGTCACAATTATCATTACTTTCATTACTATTGAAAATGAGAGTAAAAACTTAATATTAATGAACCGATGTATTGCCTTCCATGCTATAACAAAGCTTTGATAAAGCCCAGAGAGGTGTGGTTAAGTGTCCAACTTATGATTTCGGCTCAGGTCATATCTCATGGGTTGTGGGATTGTGTCCTGCGTCAGGCTCCATGCCCGGCGGGGAGTCTGCTTGAGATTTTTCTCTCTCTCTCCTATCCCCCTGTCCTTCCTCCCATTCTCTCATGTGTTCTCTCTATCTAAAATAATAATAATAATAATAATAATAATAATAATAATAAATCCTAAAAATAAGCCTTTGAATTAACAAGCACTTTAAGTAGAATTTAAGGAATATAATACTGTTCGGACTCTTCTCTACTTCTAAAATTCCCTTTATTCTAGCCTAAGGGTTGGCAATTTTTTACTGTAAAATGCCAGACATTAATTATTTTAGTCTTGGCAGGCTATCTGGTTGTCGTAGTGGTGACAAACTCTCTTAGATGATACATAAACTAATGGGCATGGTTGTGTTTCAATAAAACTTTATTTACAAAAACACGGAACAGGTTGGATCTGGCATGTGGGGCCAGTTGGCTGACCCTTTCTCTAGTCAAACAAACAAATAGCGAAAAAAAAAATCTCTGAAAAAAATCTAAACAAATTTATTTCCATTATCTCCATGTAAGGTAAATTCATGATGATAATAATGTGGGAAGAGTGATGATAATAATGTGGCCTAGATGTGAAAAGATTAAATAGATTAAATAGCCCTCCAGTGAATGAGCCAGTTTCTTTCTTTTCTTTCTTTCTTTTTTTTTTTTTTTTAGGTAACATCAATATGAACGTTTCAAAATCAGAATGGGAGAAATCAGGAAGGCTATAACTGAACTGAATAAAAGACAGAAAGTAGTGTTAGCTTATTTATCCAATTAATTCATTCAATACAAATTTATTGGAAGTCTATGGGACATCAGACATTAAAAAAAAATGTACTTTTACTCATCAGTGACCAGGCAGTAAGAGAGGTTTTTGGTTTTGTTTTGGTTTTGTTTGTTTTAAGACATTCTCAATACTCCTAAAATCAGACTATGAAAAAAATTCTCTGTCCTGTTCAGGCGAAAAACATAATAGCAATTCTAATCCTGGCTTTCCATAATGAGAGCCCTGAAGTATACATGGGGATAATTAAAACCAAAAAAAATTAAAAATAATAAAAAAGCTGGTTATATTAATGTTGTAACTTGGGCACTGACACCATATGACATAATTGGAGCTCGCCTCCAAGCTTCATCTGAATCCAGCATTCTAAAGCCCTTTCGTAACATCCAAGAACATCTGCTCTAAAGAGGAGCTCTACACCCAGGCAGGCAGGAAGAATAGTACAGAAGGGTGTGTTTTCCTTAAAGTGCAATAATATGTTATGAAAGTATCAAATATCTACTGTTGTTACAATAATTATATAAACACTGGCTAAAAGATTGGAGGAATAAAGATATATCAGTTAAAAAAACTCACAGAGAAGTGGCATTAGATTTTGAGATCCATTACTTTTCTAAGGTTGGAGTTGAGCAAATTTGAAAGGAATGAAGATGATCCTGGTGATGTTTTCATTATTATTTCTTTTCCTTCAAGACTTCCTCACTTCAAGCAAGAATTATTTATTAACAAGTGGAAATCATTACTTTGGGATTTTATTCATCATAACATTATATGGAAAAAAATAGGCTTCCAAAGCTGACTGAATGTCATCATGTGCTTTCCCCACTTTTTCTAAATTGAGCTCATCCATAAATTTTTAGAAATAGCATCTTTAAAACCCACCAACAAATTTTCCATGGCAGAGAATGCCCTTCTTGTTCTGACACAACTGTTTGAAGATTTTTCTATGCTCTTCCCCATTGAGAGAGAGAGAGAGAGTGAGAGAGAGAAAGACACACACAGAGAGAAGGACAAAGAGAGAGAAGAGAGAGGAAAACGGTGAGAAAACACTCTGAGACATGGAATTAGTTTACCCAAAACTTCTTCAAAATTGCATTTTTTTGTAAATTCATACAGTCTCTAGAGGACAGAGCAAGATGTATTTCTTCAAAGTGTTGAAGCCCGTCCTGAATGTGGTTGATATACTGCATATGTGTGTCCAAATATGTCATGTCAATCGCTGTGTGCCTGGCTCCCTCTCCAAGGTTAATGAGACAAACTGGACTCTTGGAGAGGGGGCTATCTCTTTAGCACTAGTCAACATGGCCAATTTTTAATGTTGAAAAGTTCAGAAGATATAAATTGGTTTGCAGTGCCTGGATCCTCTCAATGGAAGGGCTTATCAGTGGAAGTTAAAATGGCAGCTGATTCCTCCGCCTTTGGAGACATGTCTTGAAAGAAGTTGCTGTGGCCAATGTCAAAGAGGTTACTGCTTATGTTTTCTTCTAGGATTTTGATAGATTCCTGCCTCATGTTGAGGTCTTTTTCGAGTTTATCTTGTGTATGGTGTAAGAGAATGGTCAAGTTTCACTCTTCTATACATAGCTGTCCAATTTTACTAGCACCATTTATTGAAGAGACTGTCTTTTTCCCACTGGGTATTTTTTCCTGCTTTGTCAAAGATTATTTGACAATAGAGTTGTGGGTCCATATCTGGGCTCTCTACTCTGTTCCATTGATCTATGTGTCTGTTTTTGTGCCAGTGCCATGATATCTTGGTGATCACAGCTCTGTAGTAAAGCTTGAAATCAGGCAATGGAGGCAACCCACAGAATGGGAAAAGATATTTGCAATTGACACTACAGACAAAGGGCTGATATCCAAGATCTATAAAGAACTCTTCAAACTCAACACTCAAAAAAACAGATAATCACATCAAAAAATGGGCAGAAAACATGAACAGACACTTCTCCAAAGAAGACATACAAATGGCTAACAGACACATGAAAAAATGTTCATCATCATTAGCCATCAGGGAGATTCAAATCAAAACCACAATGAGATACCACCTTACACCAGTTAGTATGGCCAAAATTAAAAATACAGTAAACAACAAGTGTTGGATAGGATGTGGAGAAAGGGGAACCCTCTTACACTGTTGGTGGAAATGCAAGTTGGTATGGCCACTTTGGAAAACAGTGTGGAGATTCCTTAAGAAATTAAAAATAGAGCTGCCCTATGACCCTGTAATTGCACTACTGGGTATTTGCCCCAAAGATACAGATGTAGTGAAAAGAAGGGCCATATATACCCAAAGTTCATAGCAGCAATGACCACAGTCACCAAACTGTGGAAAGAGCCAAGATGCCCTTCAACAGATGAATGGATAAAGATATGGTCCATATATGCAATGGAATATTATGCCTCCATCAAAAAGGATGAATACCCAACTTTTGTATCAACATGGGTGGGACTGGAGGAGATTATACTGAGTGAAATAAGTATAATGTGAAAAATAAGTGAAATGTATGGTTGAGAGAGTCAATTATCACATGGTTTCACTTACTTGTGGAGCATAAGGAATAACATGGAGGACATTAGGAGAAGGAAAAAGAAAAGTGAATTGGGGGAAATTGGAGGGGGAGACGAAACATGAGAGACTGTGGACTCTGAGAAACAAACTGAAGATTTTGGAGAGGAGAGGGTGGGGGTTAGGTAAGCCTGGTGATGGGTATTAAGGAGGGGATGTATTGCATGGAACACTGGGTGTGGTGCATAAACAATGAATTTTGGAACACTGAAAAAATAAATAAAATTTAAAAATTAAAAATTAAAATTTCAAAATTTCAACAAAATAAAATGGCAGCTGAAAATTCCAATTTCTTTCCTTTCTTCCCCCAGTGTTTTTTTGTAAGGATTGTTCAAGGACGCTGAGGGATGAGCCACAGTAACATAAAAAGTGTTAACTATCTTGAAAACAAATGCATTAGGTCTTGGCTTATGCATCAAATTTACTAGTGCATACATTCCTAAATTTCAAACATGTTCATCTCACTTGTATAATTTTCGTCAAATTCATGTATCACTTGACTATTATTTACTTAATATTTTTCTTTAAAATGCTTCTTTTTTCCCCACTTAGGTAAACTTGCATAGAAATAAAACTTTATATTACTGCTACTAATGGAAAAACATTACCACCTGCCTTTATGGAGTTTACCACAAAAACACATGAGCAAGGAAAACTAAACCATGCTATTAAAATCTAGCTATATATTTGCCTGTTCAAAGCTCCATCTTGAGCTCTCTCTTTAAGGGAGATTAACAAATGTTAAAGAAGTACTCAGACATGCTAGCACCGAAGACTTGCTTCTTACAGAATTGGAGTGACTGAGAATTGAGAAAGGATTAACTATCTTACTATGTTGTTCAACATCACTTAATGCCCATTTCCTAAAGCGAACCCCTGAACATCTACACATGGCTCTCATCTCATCAGCTAGGCATCCCACAATTTGGGAACCTTGTTAGCAATCTCAATGCTTTTAAACACCTTTTTTAGGCTTCAGAAAGTGCTTCCATATATGATGTTCTATTTGATTTTCATGATAACTTGTGATGTTGACAGAACCATAATTATGACTTTTATTCTATTGGAAACAGAAGTACAAAACAAGATATTTCCAGTTTCACATAGCAAGTCAGTGGTAAAGCCCTCTCTAGAAATTGGGATTTTTTTAAAATACATTTTGATGGTTATTGATAAATTCTCCCTTATATCTTTTAAATGAATTGTGAAGCTCCTATCAAGTTTTGGGTTTTTTTTTTTTTTAAATCACCTTTTCCCCTTAAACTAAAGATATTTAAAAACAAAACTCATTGACTCAACAGTCAATCTTCTGTGTTCATCAATGCAAAGGTTACAATGGCCCTCCAAATTCTTCTCTTTTCAGCATTTTACACAGAAATGGAAATTTAAAAATGAGCAGCTATTAACCATTGGGAGCAGCAGCATTTAGGCCTTTGGACTCCTCCCTGAGTCTAGTGGTTTTCAAAGGTGACTTTCACAAATGGTAGTATTTCTCATCCATGTACCACAGAAAATTAGCTCCTGCCACTGGGAAAGACTGAAATGTATGGTTCTTGGGTATACAGTATATATTACAGGGCAATAATCTGGTTGCAGGGTTGGATTTTATGAAATTCCCTGAGGTCTCCAAGCTTTGATTCACATTATGTCTCTACTGCAATAGCAATTCAACCATTTGGAGCCTGGTTGGTTTTTATTTACTGGAACGAGTGCTGAACAAACTGATCGATCACCAATCCAATTTGGTTATCTTGTATTACTGAAATAATTCTGCCAAGTAAAATAACCAATCCTAGTTATGATGATGGTAGAATTGGAGTGCTTACAGAGCAGAGGAGATGAACCGTTAACTTGATCAGCTGTATAAACAAAGTTTCTGACCAGTGGAAAATGTTAGTCAATATCCAAGGCACAGGAAGGGCTTCAGATGAAAAATCAGAGAGGCTGCTAATGGATTATAACATGTCTCTAGACCCAGAGGGGAAGACAGACAGAAGGCTCCTTCTCACAGTTAGTTAAAGGATCAGTAAAAGCCTTTGAGTCCGATGTGGCATCAGGCTGAAACGTGAAGGAGGGCATGCATGAGGGTGAGGTATTTTCTGTCTATCCAGCTCCTGAAACTGTTGATTCTGAGTCTGAGTCATTATGTTAGAAAGATGTGTTCTTTACTGCTGGAGCCATATCAGATTTAGCAAGGAAAGTACAAAATGTAATAAACATGTAATAAACATCTCTCTGAATCCTGTTATTTTAGAGATGCCCAAAAATTGTGAGGACTTGAGTAGTTCTTACAAAGTTATTCACGTTATACATACCAATCTAATTCAGTTGGAAAATTCGACAAATCTGAATGATTCTACAGAAGGCTATATATAGTTTCGGAGTAAGTTCTGTTATGAAAATACCAGGTTTATTTGACAATACACATTTAGCTTATATGTGGGTAAACCTATGTATTTAATGACAAATGATTTATAGACAAGACTGTAAGCTCTTTGAGAGTAGGAGCTCTGTCTCTCTCTTCTTCGTGTCACCAAATCTCACAGTCCCATGACATGATAGTCAATTTGATGAATTTGTATTTAATCAATTTGTATATAATGAATGATACAGTGGATTACATATTAGCTGACAAATCTTTCTTCAGCCCTCTTGTCCAAAGAACTAAATTAAGAGATGAACTAGACGTCAAATAATGGCCTCACAGTAGGTGTGAAGATTAGTGTGACAGAAAAGTTACTACAATCAATCACTTCCAAGTTGAGCCCATGAGCTAGCCCTGAGCCCACATAACTCAGACTTGGCATGTGTTATTCAAATTTCTTTAAAAACTCAATTTTGTAGCAAAGCTTTAATTTAAAGAACTTTTATTATTTACTCCAAAGAGTCTGAATATGTGATGAAACAACTGCAAATACTTTTAAAATTAAAAACTTAAATTAAGAAAAATAAAAATAAAAACCTAAATTAAAAAATATTTTTAAACATATTTTTGACCCTCAATAGCACACACGTAGGACAACTATCCCCCCAAACCTGTCTCTCCCTCCTTTTCTTTTCCAAACATTCTTACAGATACACAGGTAATGTAGCTCTTCTACCCTTGACCCACTCTTGCTTTTCATGATATCATTTAAATCAGTTCCTTCTTTCATTTTACTAACTAGTTTCTCAACAATAGAAAAATATTCTGGAAGCTAACTTGGCAATAAATAATCCTTTCCTGCTCAGAAAAAGTGGGGAAAAGGCAAAATTGTGTCTCATGCATAAATAATTTTTGTCCTTCTAACACAAGTAATATGCCTAATTGCATCCCGGGGGTTTCTGGGGCCCAAAATTGCATGAATAGCCATGCAGCCTGAAACTTCATGATGTTCTGGTTTCAGCAAATCATGACGGGCACACATGTGCATACCACTCAGTTACTGAGTCACAACTTTCTGTTTTGACATAAGAAGTAGCAGAGACAGGAGGATCAGCAGTAGGAAAAAGGCCTGGAGAATGGACCGTGCAAATGGGGCGCTCTCTCTGGACCACAGAACCTTTTCCTGAATCTCCCAAAAGAGCTTACATGAGGCTACAGCAGACTTGCTTTGGGCATATGCCTTCCTGTCCTATGTCCTGTGTCCTCATTCTAGGCTTGGGATTTTAACACATCTACTCTGGCTCTTTCCCTAGCACTAAAAAAAACACAAAGAACAGAAATTACTAAAGCTCGTGCTGTAGGAGATTTAAACATTATTACTCTCCATTCTCATTTTTCAGTTTAAAATCTCCATTTGCTGTATGATCTTAAAGACTGATGAAAGAAAGGAAGCTGCAACATTATTTTAGTTTTCCCTGACTCTTGTTTTCCTCTGACAATAAATCTGGGTGCTGTGAGTTCTGATTTGTGTTTGCTCTGGCTGGGTACAGATGATGCTGATCTATCTAGAATTATTTCCTTTAAGAAAAGGGTTTTTTTTTTTTTTGCCTCCCCTTGCCCCCACCCCCCCCCCCCCCGGCCTGGAGAACAGGTGTCAGTGTCTGAAGACACTTCTGGTTGTTACAATGGGGAGGCAATGTTACTGGCATCTTGTGGGTTAGAGCTCAGGAAACATCCTAAACATCCCATGATGCACAAGGGTGCCCTGCCCCCAACAGAGAATGATCCTACCTCCAATGTCAATAGTGACAGTAGGTGGAGAAATCCTGCCTTAACAATACTAGATTCAGTAGCATCATGTGTATACTTTCTGAGCTCTGGGTACAGCCATGCATGCTTCATGGGCAGAAACAGACTCTATTTTCAGCTATTATAGAGGGGTTACCTCTAATAAGCAAGTTTTTCTTAAGGTTTCCAAGTCAATCGGAGTTTTTCTTGTCTGCTATTAGTGCCTGAAATTTCTACCATTGGTCACTCCTTTCATATATGAAACCCTTTATAAAATTTCAGTAAGCCACTCATTTATTCACACATAATATATTTATTCAATTCTTACCACGTGCTGGTCAGTGCTATTCAGGAGGGATCACCTATCCTAATGTGAACTCATTTGCCTCACCAGCCATTATAAAAGCAACCATCTCTGAAGTTAAACAACGTAACAAGTTAAACGACTGAAGCCTATGCCATGTCTCCTTCTGGACCATACTCAGTGTGCCAAGACCCTTGGAATTACCTGTCCGAGTGACTCTGAACCCACCTTCAATACCTGAGCAGGTGTCTTCTGGCCTGTTGTCTTGTGGGGAAAATGTGCAGACCTATGCATCACAAGGCCTGAGCAGGGGAAGCTGCTGGGGTAATGGACTCAGAGCAGGCTGTCTAGAGTGGACATGGGGCCCCTCACAGTGTGGAAGAGCACTGGGTGTGTGAAGACAAGAGAGGGGAATGGGAGACCAGGCACCAAGGGTCAAGTCTTGCTTTCCCATGGTCTGATGCTAATTCTGAGGAGTCTGAGAATTCTAAAGTAGAACATAAGATGTTATAAGGATCTGTGTGTCAAATTGGGAGGGGAAAGGATTTTATTCAACAGTTAGCTGGGGTTATAACTTAAATATTTGGTCATAAGGTACATGGATCTTCATTTTAACAGTTGCTCCAAGTAGAGGATAGACTTGATTTGAGGAGGGAAAAAAGCACTGTCTATTTTCTCTGTGCAGAGCTCCTCAGGATTCAGGGCATACCTCTCCCAGGTGGAATCACTGACTGCTCTAGAAACCTCAGTTTCAGCTGCTCCCCAAAAAGACTGCCAATGTCTTGTGGACTTTATTTTACGTGGCCTCAATGACAAGTCAGCCCATCTTAAACTTACTGGCATCTTCGTGTGATGGGGCAACAGATAAACAAATAGAAAATTATGTTTCCATAATTACTTTGCCAAGTCAGAGCTAACAGAAGGAAAGAACCAGAGGACAGACAAAAAGCTTGTACCTGACATAGAACAGGGAAAGGAGAGAGGTTCAGAGAATAGATGCTACTTTGGGAAGGGGGTGTTCTCAGCAGCTAGGCAGACAAAGCTGGACATTTAAGGAAAGGGGACAGGAAGTAGAGAGAAGGCTTTGAAGGAAGGATGGGCCCCAAAAGAAAAGAAAAAGAGGGGGAAAGGGGAAAAAGTCTAACTACCTTTCTTTTCTTCCCATTCTGCGCATTGTTTCAGAGGGTTGTAAAAAGAGAACATTTAATTTCTGGTTCCATTCAGCGGCAGCTTTGACACTGTGCAGGCTCCAGAACCTGACCCCTGAGAAATGGGGTCCTCCTCCTTGTCCCAATTCTCTCCTGAGATGCTGAAAATGGGGTAGAACCTAAGAGGATATTCTGCTTGCCTCCTATATGGCAAACATCCCCAGGACTTCTCTCCTGTCTTTCCTTGCAGGAAGAGGCACTGACTTAGTTCCAAGGAGAGGGTTACAGACAGTGGTTCCCGCAGACCCTGTTCTTTGTCACTCCGGTGGAAGGTTCTGGCCAGAGGGCCAAGGGAGGAGAGGCGGGAGTGAGGGCCTCTGTTTAAAGTGAACAAAGGCCTAGTTTCCAGATACTTGGGGACTTCTTCTCTAGGAGCAAGACAATGCCCAGAGGCTGGCAATTACTGGAGCAGTGTTGAACCTACACGCACTCCATGGAGTTACTCACTGGGGCTCCCAGCCCCCAGTGAAGTGCTGGGAGCCAATTCCACAGCCAGCCAAAGGCAAGACTTGGCTGCCTGTGTGATTAATTGCCTTTGTTTCCTCACAAAGGGAGCACACCCGCTACAATAGGGCAGTAGAAGGGGAGGGGAGTGGCCTCCCCTTCCTCCCTCAAGTCCAGGGTGTGCCTGGGAAGGAGCTTCGGTGCTTAGCTCCAAAAAAAGGTATTTTTCCAAGAGAAAATTATACAGCTCAGAAAGTTAGTCATTAATGTAATGGTCTGAATCTACAATGAGAAAAAGATTGAAGCTGACATGATTTTTATCTTTGATATTATAGCTTCTGAAGTTGAGAAGTAATTACGTATGTTAATATTACATCCATTCGATATTCAGTGAATTTTTTTTTTACAACTCTTTCTTAATTAATCTTCCCTCTTTCCCCCCTTTCTGTTCACAGTGACGGCAAACAGTCCTGAAACGGATCAGGGCTGATGCGAAAAGAACATAGCGAGGCATCAGAAAGATCTAGGTTTGAATTTAGACCGATGTTTACAGTAGGCATTCAGTAAGTAAATGATAGAAGTAATAACCAGTGCCTTTTGAAAACGCAATGTTGTAGCAGGCACTGAGTGAAGGTTTCACACACACACATTATTTCATGGGATCCTCACAACACCTTGTGAGATATGAATGGTCAGCGTAGAGGCTGAGCTCCTACCTGGAGCTGCTTATGCACAGCAGACGGTCCCCGAGGATCCCGCCACCTTTCCGCCCAGTACTTTGGGAGCTTGTGGTAAAGAGGGAGGTGGGGGTGTGGGGCCTTGGGGGTGGAAAGAGTAACTTTCACTGCCTCAAATCATACTCGATCACACACACCTTCTATCTTAACAGGCTGGGGCTACCACATATTCCAGACTTCTCCCCTACCTATAACCCCCCAAGGACCGAGTAACTGAAAGCATCAGAAAAGCAATAACAAATCTCACTCTGCTCTTCCCTCCTCAGCAGAGGCCAGGAGTCCCAGAGTGCTGGAGAGAATTACAAAAGCAAAGAAGCCACAGCCACTGCCCTTCAGCTTAAAATACAGACACATTAAAGAGACACCATGTGCAAAGCACAAAGAACCAGGCCACTGTCCTCACTGTTTCAATTCTCCAGCAGACCTGGGGCCCTGAGATACTGATGGCTGAATCTCCTGTTGCTGGAGGATCTTTGAGCGTCTGCCCTTTGATATTTGACAATAAGAATAAAGTTATGAAGATAGATTACATGTATATGTGATTCCCAGTACAGGGTCCAGAAGTCACTTAATATCGTCATTATTCCTGTCATTCTTATTGGGTCTTCAAGTTGAAGAGGATTTGGATAAATGGAGAAGGGGAACTTCAGGGAGATGGAGCAGAGGAAGTAAAGGCTTATAAGCATAAGTGTTTGTTATAGGAAGGATACCTATGGCAACTGCCTGATTCCATTATTTAGTTAATTTGTCACGGCATCCAACAAATGTTTATTGGCTACCTAGTATACTCCAGACCTTGTGCTAAGCTGTGAACGGAGAGATGAAACAAGAGTCCCACACTCAAAAGGTGTAATAATCCTGGGAAGACAGACCTTACATAAATTCAACAAATTAATGTGTGGTTACAAATTGCAAGTGATAAGGGCCATGAAGGGACATAACTTGGGTCTATGTGAAAATGACAAGAGAGCAATTTATAATGGGTGTGCATTCAGGTAGGTCAAGGATGACATTCCTGAGCAGGAGTCTTAGGAGCTGAAAGCTGAAGGGAGAGTAAGAGTCAGTGAGGCAATGAATTGGGAGAAGAGTGTTCGAGGCCTATGCAAAGTTGCTATGCAAAGTTGCTAGGTCAGAAAAGTCAGGTCACTGGAGGATGGGGAAGGGATAGACAGCCTCTGCTTGACTCTCAGCAGGCTCTGGCACCAAACAATGCCTATCACCTTCTCCTTTCTTAGTTGAGCTTCCCACCCCTTGCACCCCCTTATGTCACACACCAGGGCTCTGTGGATTTGGCTTCTCTTCCCTGCAGATGAAAAGCGCCTTAAGAGGCTCGTGGTCTTTCACATACTTTGGGGGCCAGACAAAACATGAACTCCCTAAGATAGATGTTGATTTCTCTACTCACTTTGTATAATTGCAAACTGCAGAAAGCATGGTGCAGGAGGGGTTCCCTTTAGGTTTCTGCAGACCCACTGCTGGTTCTGACCAACTTGGCTTGGCACTGGAGAAGGCTTATCTGCATTGGTATTGATCTTTAATTGCCAGCACTGGTCATTACTGCCTCTTGCTCTCCTTTCTGTGGCTTATTAGAAGGAAGCAGACATGTCCAGCGGACAAGGGAGGGAAATAATTACAATGTTTCAATACCTTCTCAACAGCCCATACAGGGCAACAGTCACTTTCCAAATTATCTATTTGTAAACGTGGATTTTCTTTATAAACAATTGGGAGACAATCTCTCTCCCTCTTTCTCTCTCTCTCTTACTTTTTGGAAAATGCTTTAAAGGATTATATAACTCCCAAATCCTTACAATCGATGGGTAGAGGGTCAGAGGCTTAAGCGACAGTCTCTTGTGAATGGTCAGGAGAGGAGTTGTAACATGTGGTAGGGTGATGAAGGGTGCCCGTGCCCTCTGCAGGAGCTGGGTGAGGAGGGCACAGTGGGGAGGCCCTCCAGGGCAAGGGGAACCACTAGGATCGCAAACATGTAACGTTTGACCGCTCAAATACATCTTTAGCACTTGTATTTTCATTACATAAGCGACGCTTGAATATACCCAATTTTAAAAGGTCTGGATAAAGCCAGGAATAGTCAAAGTAAATTGTGAAATTATCTCCCTTCCTGCTCCACTCCCATTATGCCTACTCCTCACCTGGGAGAATCATAGTCTGTGCCTCTTTATGCATGTTCATACCTATGTATGTACATACACATGTATGTCATGAATACAAATGTCCCTTTCTCTGTTGAAATCTCTGGGAGAGTACTAGGTCCATGGAGAATGCTCACGTGCTTTCTCACAGCTACCTGGAATAGAGGTGTCCCTACAGTGCTGAGTACACTACTGGGATCAGACTCGGGCAGAGACAAGGACAGGGTCAGGGGGAGGAGGCCGGGCTTTGCCAGCGAGAGCCAAGAATTCATGTTTTTTATATCTATCTTGAGATATAAAGATGTATTTTATTCCATCTTTATTAGACCAAGCTATATTAACTAACAACAGCTCCATTTTAGTTGGTAAGCTAAGAGCTTTGTATACACTATTCTTTAAACATTTACAAACACCCTACAAAGTAGGGAGTATTATTAGTCCCATCTCATAGACAGCGAAACTGAGGTTCGTTTCAGAAATTAAGGAAGCTCCCGGAAGTCATGCAGCTAGTCAGCAATGGGGACATTAGTCTCAGGTAAGACTTACTAATTCTGATGTCCATGCCTTTACCATTACACTTTATCCCTATAATCTATAATCACATCCAGGTCATGGGAGTTTTTTGTTTGTTTGTTTTTAAGTGGCTTTTCACTTTGATCCCTAAAAACTATTTTGAGCAGGTGTGAACCCTGTCTGCCTAGAGCCACAAACCTGACTGGTTTATTCCCCTTGCCCACAAGGCCCGCAGTCCTTTGCTTTCTGCCAACTCTGAGTACTCGGACAGCAGGCCTGCCGGCCCCCTGACCCCGGTGACTCCGCAGGGAGGTGTCTAGACAGCTAGCAAGCACCAGGCCGGCGGCTTCCTCATTGGGAAAGGTGATCTGAGATGAGACGGTGGCGGTCAGCATGTAGACCAGGAGGTAAGGTGCCATGCAAATGCAGTTATTGGAAACTGCACTCATTAGAATACTGTAATTGGTTCCCGCAGGGCATTCGAGGTTAGTGACACAGAGGAGACAGAAGAGGAGGGGCCGAGAGGGAGTGCACTGTATGGATTGTGTTTTCTTTTTTACCTTTTCTCCTCCAGGAGGGAGCTTCAACTAGCCTCCCGCACAGTCAGGCTCCCTGTGTGGCAGAAAGGAAGCCTCGCACTCACCGTTCCTTGCCTTGCTCCCTTCCCTCTTGCTCTCATCCACCCTTCCTCAGGAGCCTGCCTGTGGGCCTCATCCCACCTCTTTTGCCACAGGAGAAAGCTACTGATTAGCAAACTGACAGAAAGGTGTTGGAACTTAATATGCCACCCCTCACAGACTGAATGAGGCAAATATGATTTTTCAAAGAACTTCACTTAGAAGGCAGTGCTTAGCCCAAAGTCATAGGGACCAAACGGGGGGATCTGCAGGTATCAGTGAAATGGCAAGTCATCACCTAGATAATGGATAACACTTTCTGCCACCCACACACAAAGTTGGGCATTGCCGTCAGGGTGCCAGAATGTTCCCACTTACTTGTTGGGGTGAAGAAAGGAGGGGAGGTATCTCCCGACTCTGAGGGTTGGATTCTTTTTTTTTGAACAGCCATACTACCAGTAGGTCAACATAAAAGGTGATCTTCTTTCTTTCTTTTTTTTTTTTTAATGATTTTTTATTTATTTATTTATTAGAGAGAGAGAGAGACTGAGAATGAGAGGGGAGAAGGTCAGAGGGAGAAGCAGACTTCCCGCAGAGCCGGGAGTCCGATATGGGACTCGATCCCGGGACTCCGGGATCATGACCTGAGCCGAAGGCAGTCGCTTAACCAACTGAGCCACCCAGGCGCCCCAAAAGGTGATCTTCTGATGCTAACTTTAGTCCTCCCAGGATATCTAACCCTGCCTTTCTGAAAAATTTAATGGAGGGAATTATGGTTTTTATACTCAGAAGCCAGGAAATTTCTGAGGAGCTGAAAATGTTTACCTCTTGATGTGGGTGTGGTTCCATGGTTTTGGGGCACAGTAAAAATTTCTCAAGTCATACACTTAAGATTAGTATACGTAACATTTTGCATATATCTCAATTTTACAAAGTAAAAAATAAATATCTGTTCACTGCCAAAAACATTAGTTCTCCAAATCTTATCTGTACACCAATATTTTCCTGAAACTATTGCTGATGATGGTCTATCTCTTCTCTCTGCTAGCTAAATCGTGGGTTTTATTAAGGGCCGAGTAAAGACAAGCTTTCTAAAGAAAATCTAACCTTGATTGCCCAAACCACATTGATCCATGCTTTCTGAACTCCTTACAGGACCTACTATCAGAACTGGGGTCAGGTCTAGGGTTATCAGATCTGAGGTTTACACAATATGGGGAACTCTTTATAAGATAAAGAAAACAAAATTACAAATACAAATCAGGTTACAAAATTAGATTACAAAAAGGAGATTGGAAATTTCAGGCCCCCTTTTCCTCGGGAGTTCTTTAAGCAATTTATCAGCAGCGTTCATATAAAAAATAAAAAGCTACCTGTCTGCAACTCAGCTTCAGATCTGTATCTAGAACTCTCATCAGCTCCCGACCACCCCCAGAATGCACAAGGGTCAGGCAAGTGAGAGGAACTCTCTGAAGCTCAGGCTTCATCACTCTGCAATAAATCTGGTCCAGGTCAGCACATACATGTGGGTATTTCCCTTCAGCCCTGTCTGAGTAGAAACTTCTGTTGTGCACACACAGTCAGCCACCCTGGGGGACTGTAAAATCCTGCAGGGCAAAACCACAGTCTCACGCTGCTTTCAAGACTTTCAGAGTGCCCGTGTCAGTGTCTTTTTTGGACAGGGCTCTTCGTACTGTTGAAGTAAATGTCTGGGAGGAGGGAAAGGGACTCCCAAAGACAGGTGGTGGTGATAATGGGGAATGAGAAGTCATTAGTTGGATTAAGTGGATTCTTTCCATGCTCCCACCGTCCAGGCCCTGACTATTTGCCCAGCCGTACACTGAACCAAACATCTTTTAAAAATGGGTTTGACTGAAAATTAACCTCAGGCCATATGGAAAGTAAGAGATGGTCTAGCTTGGCTCAGACAGGTAAAGGCATTTCCCTAGGCTGCCTTCCCTCCTGCATGTCATGAAGGACTCCACAGAGGAGAAGGAAGAAGAGAGAAAATAATGGAGAGAGAGAAGGAAGAAGAAGCGGGAGAAAGAAGATGAGGAAGAAAGGAAGGGCCTTATAAAAACAAAAAAGTCGGAGATTAATGGAAAAAGAATACTTAATAAAGCTCTCTTGGGCTCATACTCTTTTTTTTTCTTTCTTCCCTTTTTTTTTTTCTTTTTTGAGGCTGCTGTATTAAATTAAAGTCATACATAGGTTTCAAAGGAAATCACATTTCTGCAGTCTGGTGAGCCCACCTGACAATGCACGCTAACAGAATTGTAAATGTAAAGGGTAATGCTTGTCAGTGCCTGACAGTTCTAAATGGCCTTTTAGTTCAGTACGCAGAGCTGTCATAAAAAAACATAAAAATGCATATGCAGACAGCTGAAACTGCTATGCACATCATTATCTGCAAATGGTATAAGTATCCTGAACAAAAGGCCTTCCAGTTTAAGGACATGCATAAGACATTTCTCTGCCTCCAGCTTTAAAACAAAGTGCTGTCAAGAAAACAAGATTCCCAGTGCCAGAACTGAGGTTTTTCTGTCAGTCAGTGAGGTGCTACATTTGTACATATTTTTCTGACCCTGCATATGAGAAGAGCATTCTTAACAGATGTGTATTTAACTTCTGGCAGCTACATCTGTTTCTTCGGCACCTTCCTTCTTATTTCTTTATCATTGTTCTAACAGATCGCTGAGAGGGGTATCTCATTGTGTACCTACTCATCCTACCCTATCTTTGCTTCTTTCTTCTCATTTCTTTTATGTCTTCTTTAAAACATTTCTTCCTTCCTTCCTTCCTTCCTCCCTCCCTTCCTTTCTTCCTTCTAACCTCCCCGCTTCCTTCCTTCTTTCTTTTCTTTCTCTTTCCTTCTTTCTTTCTTTCTCTTTCTTTTCTTTTTTCTTTCTTTCTTTTTTTCTCTCTCTTTCTTTCTCCCCTCCTTCCTTTTTTCCTTTCTTCCTTCCATCCCTCCCTCCCTGCTCCTTCCTTCCTTCCTTCCTTCCTTCCTTCCTTCCTTCCTTCCTTCCTTCTTTCCTTCCTTCCTTCTTTGCTCTCTCTCTCTCCCTTCCTCTCTCTCTCTCTCTCTCTCTCTCTCTTTCTTTCTTCTTCTCCCTTGTCATTCGAGAAAGCCAAAGGTGTTCAAGCTTGGGACTGTGGTGACCAAATTGGTGGAAGTATTTGTCTTTCCTTCCCTAAACAGTGATATTGTCTTCCTTGAAGATTGCAAGTTGCCTGAGGGTAAAAAGTTTTTTTTAACATAATCATTCTGAAACCCAGTTGCATGTCAGAATCCCATGAAGAACTTTGCAAAATTTTCATTTCCTAAATCTCCCCAAATGACCGCCTAAATCAGAGTCTCTAGGGTTGGGGCCAGGTATTTGTATTTTTAACAAACATCCTGGTGGTTACCATTTTTTCATTCATTCAAGCGTGCATCGGACCGGCATTTACTGGGCATCCACCCTCTGGGCATGTTCTCGTGGATGGAAAGACAAACTCCCTGACTCCTAACAGCTTGCATTCTGTTCAGTGAGATAGGCCAAAAACCACATAAATAAATATATAAATATGTTTGGTACAGAGAGTGGCAAATATCTGAAGAACAAGAAACGGGTAATGGAGGGGAGAGTGGCATGAACCAGGGTGAACAATTCATGTGTGGAGATCGGGTAGCTCTTCTTGAGGAGCTGACAGAGGATCTGAGAACTGAATGGTGAGGAGTCAGCCGTGAGAAGTTTTGAGGGAGAACATTACCTCATTTGATTCTTTCAACAGAAAAGTTTTACTGAAGCAGCCAAACTGAGGTTTATACCTCTTTGCCAAGTGAGATGCAGGCCAATCAAGCCCACACCTCACCCCTGTTTCCACAACTATCCAAATCCTGCCCGAACTTTGGGGTCATCCTGAAATATAAACTTTCCCTCCATCATCTAAGAGACATCCATCAATTCATCTGTCCAATGTCTGTCCATCCAATGTGTATGAAAGCTATATTCCAATACAGGTGTGTGTAGGACATTCTACAATAAGTTCCCTAATTGGGTTCAGTTTAACTCCATTACTTCTTAAGTCTCAGAATGTAAACCACAAAAACTACTTCTAATCAGGTTGCATACGTTGCTAAGCCCAACTAAGACTCTAGTCTTGGGCTAGGGGCCATATTTTATGACTTCACTGTTTCTGGCTCACTGAGGACACTCTTCTATCTTTTTCATGAGCTTTTGAGTGTTAAGTTGAAGCTGTAAAATCTCCAGATGAATTTCTAGGAGAGACAATGACCTTTAATAACGACTTTCCCCCAATGACCAAAGACCACTCCATTGTTGGAGATCAATTGATGTGCAGGACTTGGAAGACAATACAGCCAACTGTCTGAAAAGGTGGGCCTTGAAGTAAGAGATCCAGCTATGTAAAGAGATCTCACCAGCTATGAGAGCAGACAAATCATGAAGCCTTGGTTCACTCAACTTAAAAATGGTGATAATAATAGGACTTACATGAGACCATTATTATGAAGATCAAATAAAATAAAGTATGTATGATGCTTAATACACTGTGGCACCCACTAGGTACTTATTAAATGCTATTAATTATATTTATTATGATTATTACTTTTCATGCACTATTAGGGTAAGACACTGCATGTGACAAACTGAACCAAGCATCAGAGTTCTGGACATTGCTGTTGTCCCTTACCTTGAAAGATATAGAAAGTTCAGTCTCTCCCAGAGCCAACATGCCCAGTTACCCTCTGGAGCCCTCTCTAAGGAAGGCATCATTGTTTATACAACGCTTTCCTACTCTATTTTCTTCTAATAGAACTTAGGTCTTCTAGCTATTATAAAAAATAATGCTCTCCTGCTCCATCTCCTGGGGTTTCACTCTTGCTAAGAGCAATTGCTTTTTATTGAATGTGCAATTTTGTTGCTTTGGAAAATATAGTGATTAATGAGACCCTGTGACCAAGGTTAGTTGGGACAGGCTTGGACTGGTTAGCATCGTGTCCTTACTTTTCACAGTACCGAAGTTGGCTACAGTAGGAACTGCATTATCAATGCCATTAGTAACTTTTTAGAAGGGCTATAGTTAATAAAAAGAACTACTTTGTTGTGTATAATTATAAAAAGATTCGGAAGTGAAGTAACCTAAGAGGTCTAAGTTGGTGGAATATATAGCAAAGATAATTTTTTAAAAGATTGATTCATTTATTTTAGAGAGAGAGGGAAGGCACAAGTGGGAGGGGCAGAGGAAGATGGAGAGAGAATGTCAAGCAGACTCCACACTGAGCGCACAGCTGGACACAGGGCTCGATCTCATGACCCTGAGATCACAACCTGAGCCGAAACCAAAAGTCAGATGCTTAACCAACTGGGCCACCCAGGTAACCCTATAGTAAATATAATTTTTAATTGCAGAAAGGGAAGAAAAATTAACAAAATAAATAGGAATTTATAAAATTTACCATATAGTGGGATGAGTTCATATGAGAAATTTTCATAATTAAAACATCGTGAAAAATGTTTAAATTATATATAACTTAAATTATATATAAAACATATGTGTATGTATATATACATATTTTATATACATATAAAACCTATATAATGTGTGTGTATGTATGCATATACACACACACACACATACATACATATTATTTTTAGAGTTAAAAAGGACATCAAGAGTCATCAGTATAATCTTTGTAGGGAGAAGTCCATCCCACAGGATTCCCATAGCTGGTCTGAATTAATTACCTCACTATCTACAGAGGCAGTCTTATTGGAAAAATTCTACACTTTAATCTGACACCTAAATCTACCTCCTGGTAAATTTCACCCTGGTTTTTTTAGAACAATGAAGAACAAGACTATCTCATTTTTTTCATAAAATGTTCAATTTGAAAAGAGCGTTAGAGATCTCATTACTGAGGCTTCCCATTTTGCAGTTAAGAAAACTGAGTGCTTCTTTTTCTACAGGCTTCCCCTCCCAGTGATAAAGAGTCGACATTTTCCTTAGAGTATGAGCAGGGCTTGAAGTGTTTGTGAATTCCAATTATTCAGCTGTCAGAATTCCAAGTTGCAACTCAGAGGACAGGTTTGGGATACAGCAATAAAAAGTCATTCTTTATAACAGCATATCAATAGGCTCCTCAAGTTTTCTGCATCTGAAAATTCTGTAAGCACGTACTTAGGGAAATACTTGCTAACATGTTCAATGGAACCAAATCAATGGCAGAATCAAGTGGCATGCCAACAGAGACCCTCCCCTAGGTCGACCACGATAATTTTCACTTGAATAGTATTGGAGTATACAACGTGACTGCACATATTAGGCTTCACAATTAATGTAGGTATAATGACTTGCCCAAAGCCCAAATTACGATGGAATTCATGACCACTAATTCAAAACCTCTAATTGCTCAAAAAGTTTAAAATGTGTCAGAATTAATATTTAGTATGCAGTCCACCAGTTTTTCCAAAAGGAAATTCTGCAAAAACTCGACTAAAATTCAGATCAACTTGATTTGTGTTCCATGGTCTCTTAACGTGGTAATATCATTTTTAAAAAAGGGAATAAATTAGTCTTGTCTGCTTCCTTCTTTGTGAATCCATGTTTGCTCTTATAATTCACCACATTCTTTGCTCAGGCTCCAAAGCTCCTCTAGTCAACAGCATGTTCTAGAATTTTGGTCGAGTGTGGTTAACATTAAGTTCCTATCTATAGTTCCCAGAATCTGCTGTTTAAAAAAATCATTAAAATGTTTATTTGCCTTTAGCATTCTGACATGGATCTCATTCCTAAAACAGCCTCAAAGATTATAAACAGCTTTGCTTAACAACATAATATGGGATCCATGTCCATAGTCCACACCCACACCCACAGTGAAATCCTGCCCCCTCCTCCCTTCCCTAGCAGTCTGGGGAGAAATAAATTTCTCTTCTCACACAGAAAACTTCAACCATCTGTCATTTTCCTTTTCACCTGCCAATTTCCTTTTCACCTTCTTCTTCCTCTTGGTGCCCCAAATGTGAGCCTGTGAGACAAGTCCTTCCATTTATTGAAGAGTCTGTGGTGAGACAGACTCCACCACAGGGCCAGCCCCCATCCGGTTTTGAAGTAGCAAGTACAAAATGCAGACACAAGAACTATGTACAGAGTGGCGAGTTCTGGTCTCAGCGGCAGTATTAATATTGCACTTGAGAAGTTCATTGAACCATTTTCTCCTGCTGTTAATCTCGACATTACAGCCAAGACTACATTCCCCCCTGAATTCAGAGGATGGTTGAGAAAAATCAACAGAAGGAAATGCTAAAGAAAAAAAAATATATATATAAAATTCCTCTTTGTTGTATAAGGTTAAAATAATTCAGCTTCAGAGTTCAGGCTGCGGCCTGGGCTGTGCCCACTGGCCTTGCCCCTTCTCTGCCTTGATTTTGGCATCCTTGCCTTCATTTGGCTCTCTCTCCTATTCCCAGCGTCAGTCAGCTCCCACCCTTCCAACCCCAGAACTTCCCCAATTACTGGTCCCTCAGCCCAATGCACTGCCCTGTGCATTCTCAGCAAGATGATTACTGACTAATTGGGTAAAGGATCCACACCTATGAGGAAATGGGTCATAATGTGTTCTCTTTCCAGGCAACAAAATAGCAATCCCTGGACCACCGTGGAAGTCACGTTCCTAACAATTACCCGGATTGGCAAAACCATGCTTAGCAATGTCAGGGTCTTCTAACAAAGGGAGATTGGGAGGCAGTGGCATTACAAATTAGTGTTTTAATACATATTTTGAAACACAAAAAAGAAAAGATGCTAGAATGTGTCCATGTCAGACTACATTTCTTTATGTTTATAACCTGCTTCTAATATCTTCTTACTTGAGTGTTTAGCAAATCAGATTTTCCCTCTAGTTTTCTATTAGACAAAATCTAGATTTTCTAAAATTATGGTCACCAGTTGAAAGCCTGTCTATTGAATCTGGCCCAAGATTTTTTTCTCACATAGTGTTCTAAACATTTTCATTTTGAATGCATTTAGACAGAACTAACTGCCACAGTCTCCACCACTTTCTATTTACCAATCCTAACACTTGTGTATTTTCATAAAGAATAGAGACTAAGAATCAGAAAGTCTAGTTCAACTAAGGCATAAATTTAAAGTACAATGTTGTTCCAGTTCTCTTATGTGCTAGCATTATGAACCTGGTCTCGTCCCTTCTCTCTGGGCCTCAGTTTCTTCTGAGTGAATAGCATCAGCGTCTCTCCCAGATTGAGGTGGGGGTCACATAGAATAATGTATATGAATGTAATTCATGTATTGCAAACTATCCCATAAATGTATGGTGTCTAAGTAACAGCCCCTGTCCGGCACAAGACAAGCCTCCCTCCTTACACACTTATTTAGATACCCTGCATCCTTCCACCATCTGCCAACAAAACTTCCTAAGTTGAAGAAATACAGTAGAAGACAAAGGGTCATTTACCTTGGTAGTTAATGTTGTATATGGATTCTGTTTATATAGGACTATCTACAATTTTTCAGTCTAAAAATTACTCTGCACAGTTGCTTAATGGCCCTTTTATCTTCTCTTTAATCACATCTAGGACTTCTCACCATTCCCCCATTAAAGTTCCCATTTGTCTCTTTGATCATCCTCCTGATCCTTATTTGTATGCAGAACTGTACATGACACATACTATGTTTCTGGGCTAGCTGATAGCAATTGAGGCCAAATGTACCAAAGAGCCAAGCGAAAGACAGAAAAATCTTATTATTCCAACTACATAGAACATACATGGGACATGTGTACATATATACATGTATATGCTCGAACATTTAACATATATATTTAAATACTTAGGGATAGAACAACAATAAAAATGGCACTTGCATTGCTATGTTGAAGGCACTATCACTAGACTATCACTGAAGCAACTTCCTGATCTGGCTTAAGGAGCTTTAAAAAATACACACAGATACCAGGACTCTAACACCGGAGATTCTGATGTAATTCGTCAGGGTGGTGGCTCAGGACAGGTTGTTCCAAAGACTCTTCAGGCCCAAGTGAGTCTAGTGAGTTGCCAGTACTGAGAGCACCACAATAGGGACGAATCTTGGAACCAGTCTTGTTTTGTACGCAGCTGAGTCTTGCCATGCTTTGCTCAATGACAATCTTTCTTGTTTTAAACAGAGACATTTCCCCCTGGCATCACAGTATTCAGTCTGCTCCCTCTAAAAATTCTGCTCCCAGAAATCAGCCTTAGAGAAATACAGCCCTGATGTGTAAAGACAAAGATCCAAGGAGACACTGTGAGTAATAGTGAATGATGGGAAGCAATCCAAATGTTCACCAATGTAGGGTCAGTTTAATAATAATAATAATAATAATAAGGCACAATCAATACAACAAAATGTTATATATGCCTTGAAAAGAATGGCCTGAGTTTAGAAGTCTTCTCTGACAGAAAAAAATACCCAGAATACATTTTTTAAGTGAAAAAAGCAAGTTTTAGGATAGTATGCATAAAGATACATTTTTTTGTACCAAACTCTCACCCTCAAATGAGATGACTAATACAAACTGTAGAATCTCAGCATGTGGATCTTGAATTAATAGAGAAAAATTCTGCTCAGACAAACATCAAACTATGTAATGATTACACGTGGGAGTGAGATGAGATGGGTGGGGGGAAAGGGAGGCTTCTACTTTTCACTTTATATTCCTCTTTATTATTTAAATGCTTATAAACAGACTGTATTGTGTTTGTAATTTTTAAAAGAGAGGAAAATTATTTGCCAGTGACACCCACTCCCTCACACACACTGCCTTCCAAATGTTAATCTGGCTGTTTAAGAAAAAAAAAAAAGAAATGATGGACACTATCCTGGCTGCACTTCTCTGCGGATCAAAAACACCCTGCATCTTTTCCATTCAGCATTCCACTAACGTGTAACAGAGCCAAGTCCTATGTGTGGGAAAGTGTGTCTTTGTGTGTGTGGATCCCGTTGTAGTTACAACAGCCCCTCCCTTTGGTAACAATTTAACACCCACATGCATCCTCAGGAAGGTCAAAAGGGAAAGGCAAGAATAAAAAAAACATGTTTTAGAAATGTGAACTAGCTCCCACTTCCAAAATTCTTTCCCCCACATTAAAAAACGACATCATGCATGTTTCCATGAGTGTCTGGTGGCTTTAATGAAACGAGTGGCGGTATCGTCCATAGAAGTGGGAAGCTGGCAGCAGGGTCTTCCTCGGAAATGAGGCGCGGCGCTGGGAATGACACTGGATTTTACAACATAAATTTAAAAGTCATCATGCTTAATTCTGTGTCCTTTTCATAATTCATACAGGAGTCTTGTGGCCATTTTGAAATGTTAGAGTGCTAGGGAAAGAAAAGTCATGGAATATCCATATTCATGGAAAATCAGGACCTTCTTCGTCGACTAAAAGAAATCAAGATTCCATTCACAAAAGACAAAGTAGGTAATTTCCCGTAATTTTATATTTGAAACTTCAACTTGAATCTTCAGTAGGTTCAGTGGCAAAGCATGAATTTTATTATCATCCGCATGTTTTAAGGTGTCTCAAGCAAGAGAAACAAACTGGGGGGATTTGTGACGATATTTCAGAGGTATTTCTGAATGTGCTATGGTGCTTTTCATTAGCTGTTTTGATCCATCGCTCTCCCTCTGAAGGAATGAATGAACAAGTAAAATACAATACAGTCTTTTACAATATACAGCCTAGCTTCAGAATCCTTGGACAAGGGAGATTTTATACTAGCTTTACCCTCAAATCCCTCTGTGATGTCAAACATATTACTAAAACTTTCTGTGCCATAGTGTTACCACCCTCTAAAACATGAATGAAAATACCTGCCCATCTGAAAGGGCTGATAAGTGAGAGGATACACAATAAGGGATGCTTAAAAGTTAAGGGACAACTAATAGAGGCAACATAGTGTAAATAGAAATGATAGAAACTAAAATTGAACTATGTCAGGTAACTTCCACAAGCTTGTTTTTTCCTCTGTAAAATGAGATGATTGCTTAATAATGAACTCAACAAATATTTAGTGCCCCCACGTGCCAGGTACCATTTTAGTGCTTGGAAGGATCATTTCCGCCTACTCACAGGGATGCCATGGTATCAATAAAGCAACGTCCATCAAATACCATGAAGTGTGGTATCCTCTTACGAGATTATTAGTCACATATTTTTCTTTTGTTTAGAATAAAATTTTACTGAGCACCTGCAATGTTAAAAGTAATGAATCAGATGAATCCTGCCTCTGAGAACTTCAAGTCGACTGTGGTTGCTGAGCATACAGAGAGCATTAGAATTGTCTTTAAAAAGTAAAATGACACAAGCAATATGACAACCCAGCTTCCTCAGTGACCCTAGAGGGTGTGTGGCTCAGGAAGGGTTCCTGTGGGGGACTGGCTTGGGCTGAGCTGATGCTGCTGTGGAGGTGTCCTCAGCACCCCCAGTACTGCATCTTTTCAACAGGTGTTTACTGAGCCCTGACTATGTGCCAGGCCCGAGGCCATACACTGTCCTGGGATATATTCTCCAAGGAAACACACATGGTTCTTGCTCATATGGAATTTAGCCTTCATACAGTTTCTCCCAGTGCTTCCAAGCTTCTTACTTGGATATACAAAATATTAGTCCTCAAGATGGGCTGGACCCAGTGGCATGCTGATAAACTAGCTTCGGGAGGGGAGGGAGGGAAGAGGCCTTGATTTGTAACATTTGCCAATTCCCGTGGTGTAAATACTCCCACTGTTGGTGATTTTAACTACCAATGGTTTGACAAAAGCTTGAATAATTTCTGAATACTTTAATCATTAGTTTTCATGGGCTGCTATGAGCCTGCTTTAGCATACTGTTGGAGACCAAAAGGTTTTGTTTCCTCTTTAGCCTAAGAAATGGCAACATTTGTTAGATTCTTAATGACTACCCACCAAATGGCCCCTAATTCCAGTCTAAATTCTTCCTCAGGCATCTACAAAGTCCTTCCAGGATTTCTTCCAAAACCCACAGGTCAATAACCAGGGTGATTAGAGGCTGGCTTCTCACCCTGCAATCAGAAACTCCCCCTAGGCTAGAGTGTTCTTCAGAATGCTGAAAGACCATCTTATGAAACAAAAGCTTAAGATTCAAATACAAAACAAAAACAAACAAACAAACGGATTTAGGGGCGCCTGGCTGGCTCAGTTGGTAGAGCATGTGACTCTTGATCTGGGATGGGGGGCTTGATCGTGTTGGGTGTAGCGCTTACTTAAACAAACAAACAAACAAATTTGTACTTGACCCTTTCAACCTTATGGGGTGAATTCTAAGTTTAAAAAAAAGAAACTCAACTGGATAGAAAATAATGTCGTAGTAGGAAAGAAAAAAACAAAGTAAAGAAAGAGAAAGACCCCATCCGTATTTCACTTTGTAA
Source organism: Nasua narica (assembly GCA_028533885.1). Classification (NCBI taxonomy): domain Eukaryota; kingdom Metazoa; phylum Chordata; class Mammalia; order Carnivora; family Procyonidae; genus Nasua; species Nasua narica. The sequence continues at coordinate 94,795,297 of CM052809.1, forward strand.
ACACTCTCCCCACACAGAACACATGTTAGTTCAAGGGAACAAACTTTCCATATGTGTTGGGTGGAGCCCGGAGGTCCTTACTTAAATAGAAAGCTATTTACTATTTTATAAAATACTCCATGCAAAAGTACATGCTCAGTTAAACTTTGTTTAACACCAAGGGCAATGGTCAAGTATTTGTGGAGAAGCTACATAGGCAAGACAGTGCCCCTTTAGAAGTACAAAATAAATTCTCCGTTGTCCAGAAGTTTGCTTCTGGTTGGACTGAGGTTATGTATACTTACAAAAGGGTGGCCTGAGGGAGCAAAATTAGGCACGCCACAGACTAATAGTTTTCAAGTGATGTTGGGGAAGGCAGATGAGATTCAAACACCTCTGTTTCCCAGGCTGTTCACTATCTGGTCTACCTCCGGGTCCCTTCCTCGCACTCTGCACTGCGGTCATAGTAAACGTCTCTCAATTGCTCAAGAAAGGCATGTTCTCTTCTCTCTGTGGGCCTTCACATACTCTGTTTCTTCTTCTTCTTCTTCTTCTTCTTCTTCTTCTTCTTCTTCTTCTTCTTCTTCTTCTTTTAAAGATTTTATTTATTTATTTGACAGAGAGACCAAGATCACAAATAGGCAGAGAGGCAGGCAGAGAGAGGGGGAAGTAGGCCCCCTGCTGAGCAGGGAGCCCTATGCGGAGTTCGATCCCAGGACCCCAAGATCATGACCTGAGCTGAAGGCAGAGACTTTAACCCACTGAGCCACCCAGGCGTCCCTGTTTCTTCTTCTTAAAAGAGGTCTAGCTGCACACCATTCCCCTCTCCCCATACGATCTGTGTGTAGCTATCTTGGATTCATACTTTAGATCCTAAGCTAAGCACTGCTTTTTTGTTTCATTTGTTCCAAAAAGACTTTTCTGACCAGACAATCTGTGTTTGTTGTTCCTCCTTTGGACTTCAAGGTTCTGTGTGAGTTCTATCATCCCAGGCTATGTATCACACCTAATTCTAATTTCCTATTTACCTGCTTATCCTCTGCGAGAGCTCATTTGTCCCATATACTGTGGTAAATATTTTGCATGAAATATTTCACTTGAGGCAATCTTTTTAATATTGCTATTTTGCAGGAGAGGGAACTGAGGCTCAAAGAAGTATAATTATCTGTGATAACACTTCTAGTATATCAGTCAAGGTTCTTGGTTGCAGAACACAGAGGCCATTAGAGATGGTTCAAGCAGAAAAGTTTGTAAAAGATATGTAGCTTCTAGAAGCTCCCAGAGGGCTAGAGCTTTGGTATGGAGGTTACAGAGAATCTGCATACTACTAACTCGATACAGACACTCCCAGGAGAAAGGCCCACTTGCACCATTGCCTGCATTGGCCATCAATCAGTATATCTGACACTAGTGACTGGATACTGGAAATGGTACCACAGCAGTCTGAGAAAGAAAGAAGCTTCTTTCACAATGAATATCTGCTCTCCCTAAACATAATCACTACCTCCCATTGCTCAGGGCTGCCTCCAAGTCTTGTGTGCATGCCCTACCTGCAACAGAGTCTAGGCAATGCCATTTTTAGCTTCTCAGCCTCTATAATAAGAATGTCAAACTGGCAGGGCATTGAAATGGGCACTGAGTGCACCATCTTACAGTAAGAGCTATTTGCTTTACCCAAGCATGGAGGAGCTAGAATTTCAACCTTGCCTTCAACGTCCATGAATGGAATTGCTACCCTACTCCCTGTGGGTAGATGTCTGTGTGGGACTTGGTGGCTCTTGGTCCCCTCAGGCCCACAGATCTCGGGATGTGTGGTTTGTCCAGGCTTATTAGCAGAGAAACACTTAGGATTTAGATCTTTGGATTCCTCTCAGCTTCCTTTTGTCTTTCCAGTGGATAAACACTGGAAAGACAAATATGAAGTGAAGAGGAATAATACTACTGAATAATATGAAGTGAAGAGGAAGGAGCCATCACCCTGGGCTCAGGTAGCCAGAAGTGGCCCTGAGGAGACATAGAGCACAGTCTCCAGAAATGGCTAGAATGAAATGAATCGAGGTCAGTGATAGTGGTTATCATACATTGGTTAGGCATCTGACATTTATAAACTCTGGTTTTCTCAGCAACCCTGCAAGGGAAACAGTATTTACCCTATATTTTAAATGATGGAGGCTTGGCTTTAAGGTGAAGATACCTGATCAAGTTTACACAGACATAAGTGCCAGAGACAGAGCTCGAAGGCAGATCTCTCTGCTGTCGAAACTGTGCTTTTCGAGGTGTTGATAATGACAAAGGGCACAGGTTCTAGAGTCAGACTCAAGGATTCAAATCCCAACTTATTAGTTAGATGGCCTCGGTGGACTCATTTAAGCTTACCAGGCCTTGATTGCCTCATTTATAAAATAAAGCTATTTGGAGCTACCCAATGGGGTTATTGAGACCATCAAAAGAGGAAAGCTTATATGAAGTGTTTGGCCTTAGCCCGGCTAAATAAGACATTAGCTGCTGGTATTACTATTGTTGCTAGGCTATCATTATTTATTATTATGACCCTGTGCCATTGCCTTTCTGAAGAATGATATCCTAGGAGGGAAAACTGTACGTTGACTAAAAATGCCAGGCACGCGCATTTGCATGGCACATTCACGGGGCCACGAGCTCCTCCCTCTTCCTGGAGTGAAGAGCTCCAGCAAGGGAGTAGTGGGTGAGAAGGCTGCAGATGGATGCAGAGCTGCACTGCGCCGAAAGCTTTGAATTCCCTAGGAGATGGGCTCAATTGGGCCCTGGCAGAGACCTGCCTTGGGGGTGGTAGTCACAGAACTATTCCCAGCCGCTGTGCTTCACATCCTCACCCCAACACAAAAGGGAAGGATGAGTGACACCTCAAACAACTTTGGAGAGTCTAACAACAATTTTCAACTTCAAACAGGCCACACATAAAAGTTGAAGACTTTTGCTACAAACCCAACCACTGGGAAATCACTGCCTGGCTGACATTAATTCCCCAGTTACTGTGAAGCCGTTACTGGAAATGCAACTTTTTTTTTTTTTTTTTTTATTCCATGTCCTTTAACATTTCAATCTAGGGCATGGGCAATGTGGAGCAAATCCAGGTCACGTCCTGCTTTAATCCCCAAAGTGAGTATCAGTGTTAACTCCACAAGGAATTAAGGCCCAGGGGTGAGCGCAGGGAGAGATGCAGGGTAATAAGAAATCATTCAGACCCTACTGGAATTGGCTGTCTCTATGTCAGTCTCAATATACAACGGGTCACTCTGATCACCGCTGGTATTGTTTGTTTTTTTTTAATTTTTAATCCCACATTACATTTTTATAGCATTTTGGAGTCTGTAAAGCTGATCTAGGTATGTTGTCTTCTTTGATTTCACTTGATTTATGAGGACTGAACAAGTTCAGTTTCGGAATCACAGGGTTAGGACTAGCAGGAACCCCAGTGATCATTCCAGGTTTGTTTTGGGATCAGCCATCAGGAGAAAGTGTCGACCATGGCTTCACTGCCAGGCAATGACAGATAGGATAGCTTCCAGATCACCAGACTTCTGGATTTAAAAATTGAAAACATTCATTGAGTATTATTGCAACGGTATGTGGCCTTGGGACTTGGGTAAAAGTAAAATCCTGGTTTTAGAGATTCCAATCTCGTGGGAAAATAATCAGCTCCTTAGGCAATTTTATTGGTAGAGACATATACAGAGGAGGTACAGTTAAGTAAAGCTTGAGATAGAAATATCTATGCTCAGGTTTTCAAACTAACACGGAAGTGTTCAGGGGCCACCTACTTTTAGTGTTTTGGATTAAACATGGCATAGGCCCATTGTTGAAAATAATTCATGCAAAGTAGAAAAGTACAAAGAAAAAAGTAAGATTTACTTTGATATCACTACTCAGAGATAACACAATGTTAAAGCCCTGTTTAACATCCTTCCAGATACCTCTCTAGCTGTCTGGTTCTGCATACTTATAAATATGGCTACAGCTCTAGATATATATATTCATACATGCCATCATACATTGCATACTGATTTGTAAACTCATTTCTTATTTTACAGTGTGACATGGACAAATGTTAATAGCAATAAAAGTAGAATTACTACATCATTTTAAAAAGTTGAATGCTATTTCACAGTAGGGATACACCATACTTAACCAGTACCCTATGATGGTCATTTCAGTGGTGTGTAATTCTTTGTCATTATAAACACTGATGTGATGTGGGACCTTATGTGTGCATCTTGCAAGCTTAGCAGAATTTCTCCTTAGGATAAATTCCCAGAAATGGGATTGCTCTGCATAGCCTACACTGCTGATTTGATACTAACTGCCAAGTTGCCTGAGGAGTTACTTTCCAAATTTTAGGTCCTAGACATCCAGTTGTGGTAGAGCCTTCCCTACCCTTCAGCTCACTGTTAGCTCCCCAGATTCTGCAAGAAAGGCCAGGGTAGGGGAAATGTTGGGCAAGAAGCACAACTAACCTGTGCCTGGCTCTGTGAGGTTCTCTATGCACATTATCTTGTGCAAGCCACACATTATTCTTAAGAAGTTGGTATCATCCTGTCTATATACGAAGGCTTGGAAGCTCAGAAGCTGAGTGAATTTCTCAAGAAGAGAAGCTCAGCATTGGAACTTGAACAATCACGAGGCCACAATTGCCCTGGGCCCCTAGAGGATGAGTAATAAGAGTAGGGCCAAGAGGCCAAGCTTTATCTACTTTGAATATTGCCCTCAATGCCCCAGCTCCTTTGTCCTATTCCTAACACTCTATAGAAACCAGTGCTAAGGATGGATGCGGTGCCAACCCTCTCTCCAATAAATGTCCCTCCCTCCAATAAATGATAAATGTCGGCACCTGCTCGGGGCTCCTAAGATTGGCCTTTATCTTTCCCACAGGGCTGGCTTTTTCATGAGTTGAAGTCTGAGAAACAAGTGAGTTTTCCACTTCTCTGAGATCTTAAAATAGGAAACATCAGCCAGAAGCTATGAGAGGAAGCCAGCCAAGGTGTATGCTTGCTGGAAATAAAACTGGTAGGCCCTTCAGGGCAAGGGGGAATGGACTCAGGGGCATTTCTTCACCATCTGTTTCAGACTCCAATGTGTCTTGATAGATGGGTTTTGCTTATTACTCATTACTCACCTCATCTTTCTCCCTGAGCTCTGTTCCTTGAAATATGGTTCTCTCATTTGAATAGCAATGACTAAGTGCATTGGAACTTACTTAAATGCATTCTAAAAACATTAAATTGGGAACACACAATTCAGCAATGCACCGATTGCCAAACTCTAGTAAAAGTTGAAGTGATTAAAACAATTTAATGCATGAAACACGCATTCAGGAAGGCAAAGAGAAAGAGTAAGTTTTTCCAGTGCAATGTCAGCCCGGTGATATTTCGGAAGAAGTGGGTGGAGGCCATTGCCAAGAGAAAGTGAAATAATTGATGAAGACCCAAAGGAAAATGCCCTTGATCTTGAAGTTATTACTTTATTTCTGAAATACCTTAAAAGTCAATGACAGACTATAAAGTCAGAAAGTCAATTATTTTTTCCCCCCTTGGATACAATTCTAATACGTGCATATAAACATGCCAGGCAGTCCTTTAGAAAAACAACAACAACAACAACAACTATAACTTTGGGTCTGGGTCATGTTTTCATACAGCCTTATTATTCCTGTTATGAAGTGGACACTCAGGTATTTGGCCCGGGATTTTTATCCACACCCAGGTGACTGGGTGATTTATAACTTGCTATCCACATTCTTCTCATAGCTGTTTGGTCAATTTTAAAGCCTCAGACTAGGATTGATGTTTACTCTATCAGGAAAAGAAACACACACACACACACACACACACACATACACACACACATACACACACACACACACACACACACACACATACACACACACACACACACACACACACACACACACACACACACACACAGAGCAAATTCAGGTCATAGACTAACCACTATCTCAAGTGTCTCTGCCCTGGAAGCAGATTCTAATTAAAACTTCCACCCTCCCTTCTTTTCATTCTTCCTTCCTTTCTGTCTCCCTCTCTTTCCCCTTCCCTTTCTCCTTTCTTCTTTCTTCCTTTCTTCTTAGCTTCCTTCCTTTTCTTATTTTTTGTCTTTTCCTTTTCCTCGCGCCCCTCCCTTTCCCTTCTCTTTCTCCTCCTCTCTCTTCTTTTTGATATCCATGATTGGGTAAATAAATGATTTCATCTTGCCTTATTCCAACTGATTTCATCCTCTTTGGTTTTGGAAGTAGTGCTGAGCATCTTAGGAGAAAATGTTTCCTGTGTGACAACTGATCCTGATACTTCCTGCTTCTTGTTAAGCTAGAACAAGTAACCAGGGAGCATCAAAAAGTAGAAAAATGAAATTGAAATCTTTTGCATTTCTCTAAACAGAAAAAAATCCATCTGTTTATTCATAAATAAGTAACTATTATTAAGCTCCTCTGACAATAGGCCTTGTTCCTCATTTTGGGGCTACAGCAATGGATAAGAGAGGGATGATTCCTGACTTCACTGAGCTTAGAGTCCAGTTGATCAATATTTACCTTGAGAAACAATGCTGTGCATTGCAGGCATTTATTTCTCTACGTATGTTATCATGGGCCTCATAGGAATTAACATCATCTCTAGCTGAGGAGGTAGACTTTGATTGGCTTAAATCAATTCATATAACCTCATCTCTAGCGTTACAGCTATAGTATCCCTACAGTATTGGGGATGAGTACACAAACTGTTGTTCCAGTAAGACTGAGGGATCTTTTAATGATTAAGGAAAAAGAACTGACTACCCCCTCTTTCCCTTCAATGCTCTCCACCTCACCCTTGTTGCGCATGAATGAGAAAGCAATCTACTATTTTGGGGCCACTAAGTGGGCCAGACCTATGGGAACATGGAAAGCAAACTGGAGAACAGAAGGAAATCAGATCCTTGTAGTATCAGTAAGCCACTAGATCAAACCCTACCTGAAACTTCTTGAGTTCCAACTATATCCTTTATCTATGTGCCAGTTTCACCTGGATATTCTACTACTTAGAGATGAAAGAAGACTAATGCACACAGCAATGTCTTATTTACTCAATAACTTCAAGAAATAAGGTGCTCTACTCACACAAATATTCCACCTGACTGAAGCTGGACACACTGTATATCAAATCTATTTGATTTAAGCTGTTTTTGATGGGAATTGTTATAAATTATATTATACACTTCAGCATCTTAAGAATTATACTGAATAGAGGATGTGAAAAGTGCTCTTATAATCCTAAATATCTCCTCCATGTTCCCAAAGTACTCCAACACCCTCACAAACTATTAGTTGGATTGGGTCATTGTCCACATGCCAAATTTATCTGAATATTGTGCCTTTTTTAAAGGCTTTTTTTTTTTTTGTAGTTTTGCAGTTATAATTCTAGCTTCCAGCTTCCTCTCAGTGTAAAGATCACCATGCCAGCCTCCAATAGTTATTTTTTTCATGTAACTTAATGCTGATAAACCTATTATAAGCTAGGAAACCAAATTACCAAATCTGCTAGAATTATTTGTAAAATGAGAGTGAAAGGACACTAAATAAATGCCTTGGATTGGGAGGAGCAAGTCTTCTGTGAATCACAGGTTCCTAATCCTGTTGGTGGAACTCTAAGTTTGCCTGCGAGAAACCTCGGAAGCCCCACAGAGGGGATAAGGAGTCAATTTAGCTGTGGGGTCCTGGAACCTCCAAATCTTGCTTCATCTCCATTTTTGTCTCCATATTTATCTCTTATAAAATAGAGAATTAGGGTTCTAGAAAAGTTTTTACTTGAAAAAAAGGAATCAATTCTTTAAGAAGAAAAATGAAAACTCTTCCTCTATACCATTTATACGATAGAATACCAGTTTACCAATCTACTTGTTCTTTTCAGGTAAAATATATTCCACTATGGATAAACTCTCAGATGTGGAACCTTGTCTGCATGGTGTCAATGAATGCAAGAGATAGAAGGATTGCAATCACTGCCTTGTAGACTCCAAAGGCTTAATTTAGTTTTACAAACGTTGTTTATTCAAATCTCACTTCAACAAAATTCATCTTTGCAAGGTCAACGTTTTACCAGGTTCCATGAAATCTAAGATGGCATCAATTTTAAGAGACACTATTATTGTACGTAGCAAGAAGAAAGAAACGACTGCAATGAGACCATAAACGACACAGGCCTTTTATGCACCACTTCACATGCAACAGCTCTGCGCAGTCTTTGGCCCATTTCTGTCTTGCTTTATGCCCCAGAATTCCTCTAACACTGCAGTGTGTGATGCCTGCACTTGGTGCTGGCATATCTGCAATGAAAATTATGGACAGGTCCTGCCCTGTGGGGCAACCTGCAACCAGCTAGACACAATATCCAAAGGCAGATGGTTCTGAGCCAAATTTTATAAGGCTCTTCAGAGAAGGTGCAGGATGAATTACTCATTGCCTACAGCCATGGCTATGTGATAACACTACTTTGCATTGGCATTCCCTCCTGCCCTGTTCATACACTCACTGCTGGTCCTGGAAACCCATTCCCAAATTAAACTGACCTGCATGCCGTTGCTACAAGCAGTAAGTCTCAGGAAGGTGCTATGAATAGTAAGACACATCGTGAATTCAGTTGTGAAAATATTTGTATCTTAGAATCATGAGATATGGTAATCTATGAGAATAAGACACAGATTTGTTAAACAAATTGATATCAAAAAGAGCACCTCGCTCCAAAATAAATATACAAATTTAATAAGCCTGCAATTTTTTAAAAATTTATTTATTTGTTTGTTTGTTTGTGTGTTTGTTTATGCATATGGTTCTGCTTCAGTGCCTAGTGTTCTGCGTCTCTATCTACAGTCCTGGGCAATATTCCCTGCTGAGCCCAATAAGGATGCTTTGCTACTGTAAACTCCTCAGCCATCCAAGAGAAATTGAATTATGTTTACTTCACTCTCTGCAGAAAGGCAGAAAAGTACTTTAGGGACTTTCACAATATTTCTTCAAACTTGCTTCCATGTGGCTTAATAAATGGCACCTCCATCCATCCAAGGATTCATAAAAGAAACTGGAAATCCTCATTAATACCTCTTTCCAAGCCATGATACTCAATTCATTAACATGTTGAACCTGTCTCTTTAAAATTTCTCAAATCTGTATATTTCGCCCTATGTTTGCTACTACCATTTATTTCTCCTTCCATGCCATTATTATCTTTTACTTAGACATTCATTGTATCTGAACTGGTTCCCACTTTCACTTTATCTGCTTCAATCCATTTCCCATACTATTCCTTCCTTCCTTCCTTCCTTCCTTCCTTCCTTCCATCCATCCATCCATCCATTCATCCTCCACCTTTTATCAACTATTTATTCAATGTCTATGTGCTAGACACTGTGTTAGGGTTTGAGAATTCAGTGTTATACAAAACAAATATCATCTTTGTCCTCATGAGTCTTATAGACAAGTTTGAGAATCAGAGTATTCATCACATCATGTGCCCTCCTTAATGCCCATCACCTGCACTGGGTGTTATACACAACTACTGAATCATTGAACACTACATCAAGAATTAATGATGTATTATATGTTGGCTATTGAATTTAAATTAAAAAGAAGAAAGAAAATAAACATGGGAAAATTGGAGTACAAAAAAAAAAAAAACACACACACCATAATTCTGAACATTTTTCTCCTTTTCTTTGGTGATACCTAATTGCTCTCCAAATATGCTCCAAAATCCTTAGCAAGCTTTATAAGGTTCCTCATGATCTGGCCTATGATTTCTTGCCTTTAATCTCATCTTGCTATACCTCCCACCCTGAATCTCCCTACCACATGCACACATTATTTGGACTCTAGATACTCTGGCTTTCTATCAGGTCCTATGGCACCAAACTCTTTCCTATCTCAGATCATCAGACTTCCTCCTGTCCCCCTGGAATATTCTTCTCTTTCCTTTTTCCCTCATTAACTCTAATCCCCTTCATTGGGAAAGTCTTCCATGAAAACTATACTATAGTGAATCCAACACTTTTAAAAGCTCACTCTTAAAAGCATTACTCTTTTAAGAGTAATGCTACCATACGCATTAAATATTTAATAAACATAATTTTTAAAAATGTAATGTCTATGTTCTTTATTAGACTGTAAGCCTATGGATAGCAGGGCCTTGCCCTTCATTGTATACCCAATGATTAGATCAGTGCTTTTCATACAGAAAATGCTCCAAAATACTTGTTAAATGAGTCTTAGAAAGGTCTTGTATGATACTGAGGTAAAAAAAATATATTAAGCAATGATTCAGAAGGCCAAGTATCTCCACTTTATCCTTATCTTTGTGGGCTACATTTCTTTCACTTGTAAAATAAGTAGATACCTGCAGAGATCTAAACGCCTTAGATTTTTAACTTTCAATGTCTGTAACATAGAGGATTTAACAATTTAAGGATTAAACCTCCAAAATCTGTTTTTCACAGCTACCTGAATTTCAAGGATGCTGGCATGTCATAGCCCTCCTGTTAAAATGTACCTGGTATATTTTAGGTAATCCAAATTGAAAGTATTTAACATGCAAGCAGAATCTTGCTTTAATTGTGCTATGTAACATGTCAACAAATATATAATCAGTTGAAAAATATACTTGAGCAAATAAAACCGAATTTTTGTGGTAGATTCTGAAAAGTAGCTTGAAAGAAATAGTACAGAAATTTAAAGACCATCTCTAAGTTAAAATGATAGAATTTCAAATCATTTTATTTCAGGTTTTTATAACTGAATCTTTCAATAATTTGAGCTAATAATTTATCGAGCAATTGCTATGTTCCAATAAAATATTCTATTTAATATAAATATGGTGAAATTAACTTTGCTTTGTTAGTGTTTCATGATGCATCTTTTCCTATCTGTTTACTTGCAACCCAGCTGCAACTTTATATTTAACTTGTATCTCTTATAAATGGCATATAGATAAGGGTTTTCAAAACACTCAATTTTGTGAATAGTTTTTAATTCATTTACCTTGATTGTGATTACTAACACTTCCTGGCTTTCTGTTTTCTCTTTTTCACATTTATTCTTTATTTCTTTATTCCCGCTTTCCTGCCTCTTTGTGTTCCTCAAGTTTTTTTATTTAATATTTTCTCCTCTATTAACTTTCTAGTTATATATTCTTATATTTTATTTTTAGCAATTATACTAGAAATTTCAATATGCAACCCTTACTCTAAAAGTCTATGTTAATTCTTTTACCACTTCCTAAGTAACAAAAGGAACATTTTAGCTTCACAACATTTTTTTTTTGCTCTTTCACTCTTTGTGCTATTTTTGACCTATTTTTTACTCCTATAATGTTATAAACTCTGTAAGACTGTTTTATTATAGCTTCAAACAGTTCATAATTATTTACATTCACTTGTCTTTTTATCCTATCTGGTGTTTTTTTATTTCTTTCTGCTTCCATTAGGGATCATTTACCTTCAGCCTGAAGATTTTCCTAAAATATTTCTTGGAATGTCTATTTGCTTGCAATGGATTCTCTCATATTTGGCTTATCTAAAAAGGTCTTTCTCATTCACTATTGAAGAATATTTTTGCTGCATATAGTGGTATAGATTGGCAGTTCCCCCTCTCGTCACTTTAATGATGTTATTCCATTGTCTTCTGACCCCAATAGCAATAATTAAAAGTTAGTTATTTGAATTTTTTGTTTTTGAAGGTAATGGGTCTTCTCCTTCTGGTTGTCTTTAAGACATTTTGTCTTTTAAATTTTAATTGCTTGAATAAAATGTGACTATGTAGTTCATTGCTTTTATCTTAAAGTTTATTGAGCTTCCTGAATCTGTGGGTTAACAGTTTTTCATCAGTTTTTGGATATTCTTGACTCTTATCTACTCAAACATTTCCTTCTGCCTCAATGTTTTCTTTTCTCTCTTTCTGAAACTTTAACTGCAGGTTTTGTATCTTTTGATTGCTTTCCATATTCCTCTTGTTCATTCTATTCTTTTTTTTCTTTGTGCCTTAACTTGGATATTGTCCATTGACTAGTTGTGAATTTACTAATTAAATCTTTTACTATCTTAGACAGCTATTTGAATATTTGTGTTTTGCGATACTAAGATGTCCATTTGATCCTTTTTATATACTATAATTATTAGCTGAAATTCTAAAATTTTCCATCTTTTTATGTATTTGTCAATTTTCCCACTATTTTCCTCAGATGCTAATCATAGTAATTTTAAACTCCTTACACATATACTCCAATACCTAAGTTTCTGCAGGTCTGTTTCTATTTGTTTTTTCCTGATTATTGCTCACATTTTCCTGCTCCTCTTGTGTCTAGTAAATTTTATTCTGTTTCTTTTTATTTTATTTCTGAACATTGAGATAAAAGAACCATAAGGTCTCCATATAATACTTTCTACCAGTAGGAGTTTCCCCTTTCCCATTAGATGATACAGTGAGGAGCTGATCACTATAATCCCATCAACTATTGGTAGGATTGTGATTGGATTTCAGTTTTAGTAAGAGTCATTACATCTTGGTTCCTCAGGCGTAGCCCTCCCAGGCTTTTGATTATCTTCATTTCCTCAACTCTGAAAATGTAAGCTTTACATATTTTGGATTCTGTTCTCTAGTTTCATACTTTTTGCAAGTTAAATATTTGGCAAATGTCTTGAGGAAGAGATTGGTTGTGTATTTAGGTTCCTCACTCTAGTGGGACTTTTTTCCCCCTAAACCCTTAGGGGTGACCAATTCATTCTGGTTTTCCTGGAACTCTCTTGGTTTAAAAACTTAAAGTCTACATTCTGGGAGCCCCCTGAGTCCCAGAAAAACTACAACTGGCCACACTTAACGTGCACTGCAAGACTGTGGGTGTTTTTACTTTTCCTTTCTCACCCGGGCACTCAGTCTCCTATACCCTCCTAGAACTCAGCAAATTTCCCTTATGTTTGGGGCTCTTCTATTTTCTGGTTTATCATATCAGTTCTTGACTGCCAAAACCTTTGCTGATTTATCTTTCCTATATAAAATCCCTCGATTTGGTTCAAGTCCAATTCTTAGGCCAATCCTAGTATTTGCAAATGTTTCCAATTAAGAAAACTACCAGAAACCATTGAATTTCCTCTTCAGGGATCTTCCTCCTCTGCAATTTTAATTTAGTTCCCATTGCTTTGTTCCTATAGCTCTCTTTTGTTTTTTAAAAGTGTATTTTTGTAAACTGGTTATTACAATAGGAGTTTTTGCCTGCCATATCCTATTACAGCCAACCTTAAAGCACAAGTCCATAGATTATGACTCTTAATAGGTAAACTTTGTGAGGTAGTTGCTGTTATTACTTCCACTTTATGAAGAGATCAGGGAGGTTAAATGAATTTCACAAGATCATGTAGCTTGTAAGAGAATCCAAACTAAGACTGTCAAGTCCAGTGCTTTTATTCTATAAATTATAATATCCTTTTAAAAACTGGGAAACTGAGGTTTAGAAAACTTGATTTGCCCAAGGTCTCAATGGAAGTTTGAGACAGAGCAAGGCTTAGACCCCAGTGCGGCTGACTTTTGGTCCAGGGCTCATTTCAGAGTCACATAAGAGGACATCGAGCATCACACATACATAAAGAAACTGGTACTACTCTAGATATAGGTATTATATAAAGGAAAATACATGCAATGAAATTCATACATCATTAATTGTCAGCCTGTATGTGCAGAACCTCACGAATTTATACTGTGTATACACTGTCACATTTTATCCAAGGGCTGATATCACATAAATATAACTTCAAGAAAAATTCTGTTAAAAATGTATGTTTTTTTTTTTTAGAAATATCAATAAATAAAATATAGTTTTCAAATATGCTAGCTGCAGTGGCTTTTTAACAAGTGGAGTTGCCTTTCCTCATAAAAAAACACAGGGGAGGTGGAGCTCTTTTAAAGCAAAGTTACTAAGAATGCTGATTTGAAACGGTAGTAGGAAGTAGGCGAGAATCTAAAGGGATTCTTTAAAAATCTTGTTTCTTTCAATTAGGCTGGTCTGGTTCCTTTCCTGAGAGTCTCTTTGTCCCTCCAATAAAAAAAAAAATATCACCATAGTGACTGAGGAAATAACTCCCTTTTTGTGGAGGTAGAGAAAGACAATGCCAAAATGATGGAATTTGAGTAAGAACAGAAAATAATCACTTGCTTCGAAATAACTCTCCTGGTTTGGCTTGTTATGTTCTCTGAAGAGTCCACTATTAGGCCTTTTCCTTTGGACTAATGCCTGATACGGGTAGAGTTCCTGTTAAAATGGAAATATTTCCTGCAGTCTGTACATGAATAGGGATTTACTGTACAGCAGAGACCAAGTTAGAGGGTCCTAGAGGGAGATCCTGATGAACCAAAGCACAGTGTTGCCAACCAAGGCAACACTATTAGGGTCTTAAAAAACAGGGTTGACTGATTCTGCCCTCCTTCCTCTCCCAGAATCCATTTGTCCTAGTGTGATCCCCAAAGGAACATTTAGTATCAGATAGCTCTTCTATATGATTTATGGCACCCCACAGCCCATCTACACAAGAATTACAGGAGTGGTTCACATTACTTGTTTAGATTGGCTATAATCATGCAGTGTGTTAGGAATGCAAGGTTGGAATATGATAAGGCCATCTAGTTAGTGTCACAAAGTCACACTTGGCCATCTATTCATTTCTTCAGCAAGTATTTATGGAATACAAATTACATGACAGGTATTGTTTTAGGAGTTTAGAATATAGTGATGAAAATGACAGGCAAGAGTAATTTCCAGAAGTTCCTATAACTAGGAATGGTAGAGAATGCATGTTGGCCAGAAAAAAAAAATACATACAAACAAACAAAATATTATAAACAAAATAAACATATCTACTAATATCCAATCTGTCACAGATTTTCTCTGAATTCTATGATATCCTCAGAGCATATCTAAAACCTCAGCAAAGAAGTGAATAGTGCTTTGCATGCCTAAAACTACTAGCATTCATCCAAATCAATGCATTCTAACGTCCCTGTTTCTCCAAGGAAATCCCAAATAACCTCAGCAGCTGTATTCAGGCAGAAGGAACCTGGCTGCCTATTCCCAGGTATGTGCCATTCAATCTCTATCTTAACATGGTTCCAATGCTGTGCTCATTAGTAAGTCAATAAATAAGTAAAAAATGGGGGGTGAGAGGGGGGAGCAATATGCAGGGAGAAAGAAGCAAGTTGCAGAGGTTCAAGAAAAGAAAATGCAGGGGTGCCTGGGTGGCTCAGTGGGTTAAAGCCTCTGCCTTTCAGCTCAGGTCAAGATCTCAGGGTCCTGGGATTGAGCCCCGCGTCAGGCTTTCTGCTCAGTGGGGAGCCTGCTTCCCTCTCTCTCTGCCTGCCTCTCTGCCTACTTGGATTCTCTCTCCTCTCTGTCAAATAAATAAATAAAAAATCTTTAAGAAAAGAAAAGAAAATGCAAGCAATTGAGGCAGAACAGTGTGTAGTACTTGATCAATTATTGGGCATTCAGAAGCCTCTGTGACCTTTGAGAAAATTCACCAAATTTCTAATCTTCAGAGATATGCAATACACTGACTTCCTTTCATAAGACATGTGTAAAGGTCAAGACATTCTCTAAGCTCATAACAGAAGGGACCCTTCCTCCCTGCTGGTCACTTCTCATGAGAACTAACCAGCCGCCATCAAAGATCAGCTCGAGCATGTCCTTCCACATCATGGAGACTGCTGGGAGGTGCTGAATTTCATTTCCTTCTGTTTTTATGCCTTCTGAGTGTGGCTCTCCATTTGTGTAGAGCCAATGAGTGGTAAATATCAAGTCCTTGACTTTCACAGACCTATGGGACCAGTGTAGAAAAAATAAAAGGTCTTTCTACAGTTTTATGCTCCTTTCCTAAGCTGACCTCTCCTCTCTGTTTAGAGTGCTATTGCTTAGTATACCGAGAAGTAATAAAACACGGGAGAGCACAGTGCAAGGTGAAGATGCCATACCTCCACATTGGGGTGTGTTTTGAAATGGTTCCATGAGACTCAGAATCAGCCTCAAACCTCAAACCTGAGTTCCCTTGCTCTTCTGCTGCTGCTTAAATTTTCACCCTAGCATTTTGTAAAAGGGCTTGATTTTCCCTAGGAGTAGTACATAGTACAGCAGTTTATACTGCAGTCTCCAGCATCAAATTTGTTCAGCTGAAGTCCCAACTTAACAATTTACCAAGTGGGTGATCTTGGGGAAATCACCTTAGTATGCTTCAGTTTCTTCATCTATAAAATGGAAACGAATAATAATGCCTATCTCAAACAAACAGTTGTTTCAAAGATTAAATGGGAATGAGCTTTCAAATTCTTTGCACAGTGCCTCGCAAATAGTAAACACTAAGGCATGTTTGCCATTGTAGTTACAGACGTGCATATGCACACACATAGCTCTATCCTGTAGAAGAGAAGCTCAAGAATTTTGATCAAGAACTTGAGTAATACACTCTACACAAGTATATATGCATATATGTATATGTGTATATGAATACACACATACATATATTTTTTAACTCAAGTCCTTGACTTCATTCCCTAGCCATGACTCACCACTGTGAGGTGCTTACCCTGCCTCACCGCTGTGCACCAAACATGGCATGGCCCTAGGACAAGGTCACCACTGGCATCTCAACCAAAGAAAGTCAGCTGAACTCGGAAGCAACGGATCTATGAATTTCTCTTCTGCTTCTAAATTTCTGAGTCTTTTGTCTGTTGGATTATCCCTTATTTTATCTAATTTATTTAATTTGTCGCTAGCTTGGGCATTTGTTTCTCTCTTCCAGAACTTGGTGTGGTGTCTCCTTTAATGATAACACATATTCTTTCCTGCTGACCCTCCACATACCCTCCACATACCCACATTCTATACCTAGCGCTCAATCATACATTCCCGGAAACAACCTTCCCTCAAGTCCACTGGGGTTCTGTGTCTGCTAAGTGTCTGGCAAAATGGCCCCCCATGGGCTCTCTTCTTTGCCTGAGCTCTGTTCTCCACAGTCCCTTTGCTTCCTCCCTTGGTGTTTTTCCCACGGGATCCCAGGCTTCTCTCTATGTGTACATCCGTCACCAACTTTTTTGGTCTCACAATTGTTCTGTCTTTTCTCAGTAAACTTGTGGTTTATTATAAAATTAGCGTTCCTTAAGCCCACAAGCATGAATGTTCATGTGAACACCCACATATCCAGTCACACACACACAACTTCACTTTGGAAGACAACTAGGTATAACATGTATTGATTAAGAAAAGAATCCCAAACTGGTTTTTTTTTTTCTTTCTGTGCCGTTGAAGATACACATAGGTGAAGCCAAATCAGAGAGTGGTGACTTTAACATTTATTTTGATCATAGACTACGAGACTTTGCATATAATTTCAGTGGTGGTGGGTGAGTTTGGGTTTCATATGTCTTTGGACCATAGATTGAGAACCACGGCTATATAGAGATGCATTAGGGGCTATAGGGGTACCTGGAGGGCTCAGTCAGTTAAGCATCTGCCTTCAGCTCAGGTCATGATCTCAGGGTCCTGGGATCAAGCCCCACATTGGGCTCCCTGCTCACCAGGGAATCTGCTTCTTCCTCTACCCCTCCCCACTTGTGTTCAATGCTCACTCTCTCATTCTCTGTCAAATAAATAAAATCTTAAAAAAGAGAGAGAGAGAGATGCATTAGGTGCTATAGTAAGTAAATAGCTAAGTAAGCAAACAAATAAGTACATAAATAAATGATAGCATATATCAAGTCCCCACCATATAATACAATATTTTGGATTTTCTCACTATCCCTGGAAGTTAGCTCTTACTGTTTCCATCTTGCAAATAAAGAAACTAAACAGAAAATTAAAGAAATTAAACAATTGATCTAAAGCCATTCATCTGGCAAATAACAGAGCTGGGATTGGTCTAAAGCCTGGCCTTTCCCTCTGGTCCATTCTACAGGTTCCGGGTTGGCACTATCAACTATCCAAGCCCACTGTATATTGAATGGCTTCACAGTAAGGTCCCTGAGCATTTATAGAGTTGATTTAAATTACAAGCCTTAGTTTAATGCCACAAGGATGACTAAAATTAGCTGCAGATGGTTCCCCTACTAGCTGTAGTCATTAGCTCTGACATGCCACTCAGATCAGAGTTGTATGTTGTCTCCAGAGCATCTTAGACAATGCAATTCCCATGCATCGAAACCTCCACATAATTTACGCAGGAACAGCCCTGCATCTTGGTTTGAGTTTTCCATAGACTTGTCTCAATAGAGTTGGAAGGCTTTGATGCAGTGCTTAATTTTCAATGCCTATTGTCTTTTTTAAAAAGAGCATGCCGAGTGTAGCCCGACACGTCTTTGAAGTTGTCATAATGTCAGCGTTCTGACATGTAATGACCATAGGATTTGCCTTCCAGTTTTAACTATTTCTACTTGAGGAAGGAAATTTACACAGTGGGAAAATATGTGGCCCTTTGCTTTGTTCCCTTTCCTTCTGGGGGAGAGTTATTCGTGTGTGTCTTGAATACAGTAAGAAATAGCACACACTACTATCAGGATGTTCTCGGAAACATTATCTGGAGCTTTTATTCTCATAGCTGGATTCCACTGTAAATCTCACGTGGCAGGAGTAAACTATTAATAGGATTCCAACATTTTTTTTTTCTAGTAGACCCCTGAGAAGTCTCCTTTGCCATGTGAGTGAAGGGCAGATTGGATCTTGACACGACACATTGATTTAGTTTCCAAAACAGTAACTTTACTAAATAAATCATTTCAGCGCTTGATTGTTATTTATACATGCAAATCTGGTTTTCATTTGTTGGACTCGGACAGGAGGAAAGCTAATAATGTCATCAAAAACTGAATATTTTCCATTTTGGAAAGGGCATAAAGTTCATAATCGTGACCTGAACTCTGCCATGGGCGGGTAAACCAAACGCCTCCCTAATATGTATTACAGACACACAGCACTGAGATAGGAGGACTCTGGGGAGTTTGCAAGCGTGAGTCTCAACTGAGGCCGATGACGACTTGGCCTTCCTCCTAACATCATGTTATTTGTTTCTAGTGGTGATACACTGAGAGGAAGAAAGTGGGAAAAGGTGAGAACAAAGACAGAGAGTTTAAAATCTTGGGCATTTATAGTAACATGAACTGAACTTCAAAATAAATTAGAGGAATTTGTAAATTGGGTTCCCCTCACAGCAGAAAAACCTGATTTATATCTGGAAGAGTTTCCAATGTCATAAGCAGGGATATAAGAGCTCTGGGAAGAAACATCTATCTCTAATAGTTCCCACACTGTCATGAAATCCACCAATAATCCCTTATTTTAAAAACTGTCCTCTCCTTTATATTGCTCTTTTAATGTGCAAATAAAATAGCCAGTTCCATACATCTTCGGTGATAGGATACGTTCTTTGTCCATTTCATTCCCTTTGATCCATCTTATCTTAATTTTGGTAAGAAGGAGGTTGTTTAACATAATAATGCATCATTTAGGGGCGCCTGGGTGGCTCAGTAGGTTAAAGCCTCTGCCTTTAGCTCAAGTCATGATCTCAGGGTGCTGGGATTGAGCCCAGCATCAGGTTCTCTGCTCAGCAGGGAGACTGCTTCCCCCTCTCCCTCTGCCTGCCTCTCTGCCTACTTGTGATCTCTCTCTCTCCCTCTCTCTCTGTCAAATAAATAAATAAAATCTTTAAAAAAAAATAATGCATCATTGGTGCTATGAGGGAGCAAGAGAGAAGCTTATGAGTTTCTTGGTACCCAGTCACTGCTCAGATACTCTGAAAATCCAGAGCAAACGAGGCTTGTTAGCTCAAAGAAGAAAGATACTAATTAGAAATGACTGTCTTTATGACAAGGGGTACTGGGATATGGCTGGGAACCTGGGAGAGTGTAAAAAGGATGGAGAGATGGAAACAGAACAAAGAAAAATACTAAGGGGCCCACAAGGTCAACTTGAAAGAAGTAGGAAAGATACATTTGCACCCCCCTCTGAATTTCAAACAAATGTGTAATTGGCTGTACTTTGTGTCTTTGTATCTTTCAGGTTGGTGCTTAGTATCTTTGTATCTTTCCTGTTGGTGGACACCCCCTACATGCCTTCCAGCTGTTATAGGGTGTGAAAGCAGTGTTGCTTTTGGTAGCAGGTGGCTTTTCTTCCCAGACAGTTCTCACCTCATAGGCTAAATCCCAGAGAAGAGAGAGAGGGAAAAAAAAGAAGAGCCATACAGTGGTGTTTGAGGGAAGCAGACATTCCTTGTCTGAATCAAACTTTGCCTCACGGCTGGCCTCATCTAAAAATTCGAGCGAAGATCATTCTTTTTCAAAAAAAAAAAAAAAAAAAAAAGCTATAGTTTTTCCTCCTCTTGGAGAAGTTCTTGGTGGGCTGATGCCAGGCTTTTCAGGCAACTTCCCACCTTTAGAAAATCCATCAGACATCAGACTGTGTGACTGCAGCTCCCAGTGCTCACAAACCTAGGTCTGTGAGGCGATAGTTACGTGGTCCCTGCCTCAAGAGCTTTTGGGTTTTACAGGCAACTGAAGAAGGCAGGGTAACTTTTGTATCAAGACCAAAGATAGCAAATACTTGGGGACTCTCTTTGGCAGTGAGATTTGGGACTTCAGAGCACTGTCCTCTTATCTTCCTTGCATTTGTGGGGTCTTTTTTTTTTTTTTTCTGGATTTTATATTGCTACTTTCAGTTTAATTTGTTCCAGTTCTAAGAGGATTATGCTTTTAGTACCATCCTTGTGATGATTAATGTGTACTAATTGTTTTACCTTTGAATCAGGACTCTTTGGAGCTGTCTAGGCAAAATCTCCCTTTTGTAAAAGGCAGGGCTGATGAGCAGGAATCCCAGGGGGACCCCTGCACTGCTTCAGGTTGATGTAAGGAGAGAGATTAAAGAAAGTGCGGAAAGTAGCTTCCTTTTTGATTGCGCCCCAATGGAAATCGTGTTGTCCCACACATTGTATTAACTATTCTGGTGGCTTAAAAAATAGAATCAGTCTGAGCAGTTAAAGAGGCCCTAATGAGAACTCTTACAGCTATGGGGGTTGCTTTTGTCATATTAGAAAAGCAAGGCTGTGATTTGTCACTAATTTTCATTCCTGTTGCCTGGCTCAGCCAAGAGACCAGTGGCCTAATGAGAATGTAAATCAAATCTCTGTCCACGGATTCTCAGGTGGGTGAGGACTACGAAGGCATAAGAAGGAAAAGGCCTGAGGATGATGACAGTGGAAGAATAACACAGCCCGAGATGTCCCTTGCTAGGAATAAACCTCAGGATCAACTTTTTGAAGCTTTTGTTCGAGCTTCAAATCCCTGCAGACATTAAGTGGCAAATAGTCTGAATTTTTAGAAGGCATATTTAAATTTATTTCAAAGACCTTCAAGTATCATTCCACAAGCATTTCCTAAAATTGCCCCCCACCTTCATGTAAACTGCTACCATTGAATAAAAGGGAGAAAAGAAGGAAGAAAGGAAGACAAGGGGAGAGAAAGGAAGAAAGGCAAAAATGAGCAATTTTGCAATTTCAAAAGGTTCTCTTTTAGCGGCATAATTACAATTTTAGTTGTCACTCAGACAGGTTGAATGACATATTCTAGCCAGTTGCTTTTGAAGCTGGCAGCATGTCAGGACTACCTGGGGAACTTTGTGAAAGGTAAAGGTCCCTGGGCTCCAAACCCATACCCCATTTCCTACCCACTCTCACCTTCCAATATAGGCATAGCATAGGGCCCAGGAATTTTTTTATTTGCTTTCATTTTTTTAAAGGACCCTTGGTAATTTCTAATAGAGAGTGGTCTAAGGGGTAGATAACCAGTGGAAAGGCCGAATCATCTTCAAATACATTCAGCTCAATGAGCGGGTTCTAAGACCTGCTGCGGTATGCCTATGGTGGACTTGGCAGTAGATATGAAAGAAGCAGAAAGAAAAGTTGACAAGGTCTTCCTGCTTGGCTCTCTTCACCATCAAGGAAAAAATATTTCTAAAATATTCCCATGGAAATCATGGAAGCTGTGGAAGAAGCAAAGAATATCTCAGATGTATCTGTGGTTCTCTTAACTTAGATATTTTAATCGTGGGGGAAAATGCCATTCACAAGACAAAGCTAGATGCATTGTATATTGATTTGCTGGGAAAAGTAGGGGCCTGTGAACTTCGTCTGGCAAAATACGCACTAAAGCAAATTTTGAGAGTAGACAGAGTAGACAGAGGCCAGAAAGTAGGGTGACCAAATTGTCCTAGCTTTCCTGGGACTTCCTCTGTTTTAAAATGAGAAACTGGAGCTGTCCTGGTTTTAAAACCGAAAGTCTCACACCCTGGAAAGTCCCTTAGTCTCAAGTACATCAAGAGAGTTGGTCACCCTACAGAAGACCACCCAGCTCAGCATGGTAAAAAATGGGTCATCTCGTGGGGCGCCTGGGTGGCTCAGTGGGTTAAAGCCTCTGCCTTCAGCTCAGGTCATGATCTCAGAGTCCTGGGATCCAGCCCCGCATTGGGCTCTCTGCTCGGCAGGGAGCCTGCTTCTCCCTCTCTCTCTGCCTACTTGGGATCTCTCTCTCTCTGTCAAATAAATAAATAAAATCTTTAAAAAGTTTTTTTTAAAAAATGGCTCATTCCTGTGACACAACCAGTCAATTCACCCCACCAATCTTCTGTGTTGACCTTGTGCCACGATTAGCTGATTGTGGTTTTCATGCCACTGACTGATCAGCACAGAACAAATGGTCAGATACCTCAAGGAGAGCTAACTCGCTGAAAAGTCCCAGAAGCCCTAGGCCAGAGCTCGCATGTTGCCCCTTCTCGCTGTATGGTCTCAGGCATCATCAATGGGCTGAAATTCCACCCTCTGACATAATATTAGTTCAAACATGTAAGCTCTGACGTTCTAACTTTATAATATACATGAAAGCACATTGTAAGTTTGAAAGCTTCACACAAATGATTAACTGGACACAGATCAGAAAGCCAACACCATAGTAGAAGGAGAACCTTCTAATAGAACAGAAGGAGTACAGTTTGTAAGTTGAATAGACCAGGACTGCAGGCCCAGAACATAAACAAATAGCAAGGTTTCCTTAAACATATTCCTGGAGCTGGTATCCTCCTTGGTTTAAAAAGTCCTAATTTTGGTCAGGTGGCTCTGGGTCCAGCCTGAGGGGACAAATCACATTTGGACTAAGTCAACCATGGGACCCCTACTACGCTTTCCTAGAGACTGGTGTAGTTATGTCATGTTATCCGTAGCCAGAGAAACACAGGAACGGACCGCTGCTTGGGGTGAGTTTACGGGGCCTAATAAAAGTGTTAGTAGCCCAAGTGGAAAGCCTCTTTGCCTCTCCTTCTGCCCCCTTGCTTTGTAAATTGTTCCATGAGAATGCAGTGATGACTGTGGCTACCATCTTGAACCAAGAAGAGAGACAATGCTGAGGATCACAAAATGAGGGGTAGAAAGGGTCTGGGTCCTTGATAACAGGATTAGGTAGTTGACCATGATCACCCCTGGATTTATTTCTAGGTGAGATAATAAATATCCTAATCTTTAAAGCATGGCTACTGAAAATGCCAATCATACAATAGTGCCATTCTATGGCTATTTATTACTGGTTCATGTTAAGTACAGAATTTGAGAGCACTTATAAATTTCATAGCAGTTTGATGGAGTGATTTTATTTCTATGAATCTAACAAAAGACTTTTGAACATATATACACACACACACACACACACACACACATATATGTGTATATATTTCATCTTCTGTTAATTCATTTTATCGTATTTTACAAAAGTATCAATCCATAATATATGAGAAATTAGAGGAAGAAGTGAACTAGTTATTTGTCTCAGATAGTTTGAGAAGCATTGCTTGAAGCCAGGTTTCAGAAAATTGTGAAGGCCAATTTAGTCCAATGCCCTTTTTTTATACATAAGGTTTTATTGGAATACAATCACACCTTTGTTTTCATATTATCTATGGATATGTCCATTCTACAAGGTTGGAGTTAGTCCATCTTGACAGAGACCCTCTAGCTTATGGAGTCTAAAGTTTTTACTATCTGGGGTGCCTGGCTGGCTTAGTTGGAAGAGCATACAACTCTTGATCTCAGGGTCGTGAGTTTAAGCCCTATGTTGGGTATAGAAATTAAATAAACAAACTTTTTTAAAAAGCTATAAAACATTTACTATCTGGCTCTTTACAGAAAGAGTTTGTAAGTCCTTGCTTCAACATTCTCAGTTGTATATTCTCCTAGTTTCAGTTGAAGTAATTCTAACTTACATATACAGTTGACCTTGAATAGTAACATGGGGTTGGGTGCTGATCTCCCACCCAGTCAAAAAACTAGATATAACTTTTGACTGGCCTCAAACTTTACTGATAGCCTACTGTTGACCGGAAGCCTTGCCCATAACAGAAACACCTGATTAACACATAGTTTGTATGTGTATTATGTACTGTATTCTTACAATAACACTAGATAGAGAAAAGAAGATTTTATTAAGAAAATCATAAGGAAGAGAAAATGCATTTATAGTACTATACTGTATTCATTGAAAAAAATCCACATATAAGTGGACTCATGTAGTTTAAAACCATAGTGTTTGTCAACCAGTAGTTAATTAACTTCTCAGTTAATGTGCTCATCTCTAAAATGGAATAAAAATCACATTGACCTGCTGAGAGTATTGAATGAAATAATACATGTAAGGTTCTCAGGAAGGTGTGTACCTTATAATAAGCATATAACATGTAAAAGTTCTCTTGTTTCCCTGACATCACTCTGATTAAAAAGCTGCTGCATCAAAGGTTGAGTAAGAATTTCTATTTACAAATTGTGGGATTGATACTCATTGATATTCACGATCACTCTCTACCGCCGGTTGGGAAAACTTCATCAACAGCTAGCAAGTTTGACCCAGTGGTTAAGAATAGTACATGGACCATAACCAACAACCAGGTTTTAGGGATAGATTACAAGCCTCTTTAATATCACCTGGCTCAAGATTCTGAGGACCTAGCATAATAAAAAACCTTCTAAGCAAAGAGGAAAATGGGTGGAGAGCTCCATTTTTACTTTTTAATATTTAATGGAGGATGATTCCCCATGTTCCCATGTGCTGTATTTCAAGCCTACACATTCTTGAACTCTTACTGGTAACAGAAAACTAATGTGATTTTTTTTTTTCTTTTTAGGAAAGCTAACAATGATTTCAGAAGTGTGTGTTTGTTATCAGATTTAGGGCACTTGTCACATTTTGGCCTGAAGGCAAGCCAAGGGAGGGTTTGAAAAAATATCCAAGAAACGTCTTCATTGCTCTTTCTCTCTTCTAATTAAAATGCAGTTCGCTTTACAGATTCCAGAGCATTTTGGATTTGTGGTTGCAAGCATGAGGTCATTTTTCCTGCCTATATGACCACAGTGCATTTTTAAAGTCTTTAGTGTTTGGTAACAACAGACAAATAACTGGAAACCTGAGATCTGAGCTGGAGTTCTTTCCAGAGTGTTCCCATCATTCCTCAGCATGGGGTAAAAACGAGTCCACCTCACTGGGCTTGTGCCAGGATCCCTGGACGCCCTGCACTATGATCCTGAAGTGTTGCCCCCACCCCCAAAAAGGCCAGCCAACTAGGCAAGACAAAGGTGAAGAATGTGGCTCTGGGTTCTCTTGGGTCAGAATCTGCATTCTGGTCTGTCAACCTTGCCAGTGATGTACAGCAAGTGAGTGCCTTAACCTCTGTTGCAAAAAGAGCAATATTTTGCAGGGTGATTGTGAAGATCAAGTAAGATTAAATATAAAATGCTTAACACAGTCCCTGGGATATAGGAAAGTGGAGTGAACCTCTTTAGCGCCCCTTTTCTTATTTGTAGCTGTTCATCCTTCTTGGCCCAAGAATCTCAGGGGACGCTGGGACTACCCCCAAGTTT
Source organism: Nasua narica (assembly GCA_028533885.1). Taxonomy (NCBI): domain Eukaryota; kingdom Metazoa; phylum Chordata; class Mammalia; order Carnivora; family Procyonidae; genus Nasua; species Nasua narica. The sequence goes on from CM052809.1 coordinate 94,821,262, forward strand.
CAGGCATGGTTCTGGTTTGGCTAACTAATCATTATAATTAGATGTCAGTGATTGGCTCAAACCTCCAGATTTCTGAAAAACCAGCCAATCAGGCCAATCAGCACATGTTATTCTTCTAGGGAAAAGCATAGGACCCATGTTGGTCCATTAAGACTGGTTAGGAGAGACATTTTTCCTCTCCTTGCTAGATGTGAGTAGAGAAGCCCCTATCGTCAGCATTCATCTTGTGACCACAAAGGAGGCCACTCTGAGAAAGCAGGCATACAGAATAGGGAGACTCAAGAATATCAGCTGGAGCTCTGATTGTATCCCTCTTATAATCCCTCCTTTCCTTGGATTACCTGTTAAAGGAGGCAATAGTTTACACTGGCTGGAGTCAGGTTTTGGTTACATGCAATAAAATCATCTAACTCATAAGACTTCAGTAAGTATTGGCTATGATCTGTCAGACTTTGCCCAGTAAACTACCCTGCTGTGGATCCCAAGAAACTTGGGGGAGAATTAGGGAATGATCCAATTTTATGACCTCTATCTATTGAGCAACTAATGTAAGCTTGGCATTTCAACATGCATATATTCTCTCTCTGGACCCTCCCTATAACTTTATGAAATTGTTATATTACTATGAGTAAACTGAGGCACAGAGAGATGAAGTGATTTCATTAGGTTGAACAGCCAACATTTAGCAAAGTCGAGATTCAAACCCAGGTCTGTCTGGATCCATTGTCTGTGTTTCTGCCATGACATCCCTCCTGCTACCTCCTATGCCGCCTCCCTCTGCCGAGATCTTGCAAAATCACCCTCTTCACCAGAACTAAGCCATATCTGCATGAGGGGTTGGGAGACAGAGGCTGCAGGCTATGCTTCTCTCCATTGTCAGGCAAGTATTAAGTGCCTCCTGAGGCATAAGGTAACAGAGAGGAGCCCTTGCTTTAAAACGAAACAAAACAAACAGGAAACCTTTGGAGAGGTTCATCTACAACATCAGATAAATTAGGAGATGTATTCAAATTCTCCCAGAAGTCTCTACCCAAAAGAGAAAAAAAAAAAAAAAATAAGAGGAAGAAGATAAACAGTTAACACTTACAGTGACTTAAGGAGAGAGCCTTCTAATTAAAGGCTCCCAGCTGGAAAAGCAACCCGGTTGTCCCCTAGGCGTGCACACTTAGGCTCACCCCTTTGCCCTGGACCAGTAGTTCTAACTTTAGCATGTACCAGAGTTATCTGGAAGACTTCTCACAACACAGATTGCTGACCCCCACCCCAGAGTTCCTGGTACAGCAGGTAGGAGGTGGGGTCAGAGAATTCACTTCTCCAACAAGTTCCCAGACGATACTGCTGCTGGTGGTCTGGGGACTGCACTTTGAGAACCGCTGGCCAAGGTTAGCTGTGTTGTGCGTATAGAAACCAATACCTGGTCAGCCTCTCTTCTGCACTGACCTTCATGAGGCTGCTGAATGGCCGCCTCATTCCTGGTGGCCAATTGCCTGCAGATTCAATGCTTGAATCTTTCTGTTCATTCCTCTCAAGCCTCGGGCTCTGACTGAGTAACAGCATAATAGGCCATCCCTCTGAAAGTTGGATCTTCCTTGGCTCTCCTGCATCCTCCCCAGGTCAGAGATGGTGTCCTTGATTCCCAATCCCTGCCGCCAACAATTTGACTCTGCTGATGCCAGCAACAGGCTGGCCCCTTTATTTAAAATGGTGACACCGGCATCAACAATGTTAAGAGCTTCTGCTTCCTGACTGCTAGTTAAGTCTTCTGTGGCTGCTGTCAGGCTCCACTCCACATCTATTAGCGGTCACCTGCGACCCCATCACCCCAGACTCCGTGACCCCTGGTCTGCCCGACTCTTTGGCAAGGTCCTCTCTGAGGTCACTCTCTCTGGCTGATCCCCTTAGTCTCAGGGTCCACCTGGGCCAAGGCCTGGTCCAGATAAAGAGGCTGATCTCTGAGATATTTGTCTATTAAAAAACTGCCTCGTTTATCAAAGGTTCTACTTCATTTCCAAAAAGCACAGTACACATTCGCTGCCATGCCAAGGACTGGACTGCCTTCCTTCGATGAATTAAGACTGCACACTTTTGGCTTACATTTATCTAGGAAATAACTTTGTTTCCCAAAGTGTGGGCCATGTGCCACCAGTGGTTTGTGGATGTTTTTATGTGGCACGATGACATGACATTACTTACACTGTATTACACAGTGAGAAAATTGCTTCCTTTTCAATTCTCTTTGAAACCAATTGACAGAGTCAGGGGGAAAGTCTCAGTTTGGTATTTGAGCATCTTTTTTATTCCATTTCTTGCTAATCTCTCTTTTTATGTAATGGAGAGGAGACCACAGGCTAAGCATTCCAGTAGACCACAATGATTATCAAGTATATAATAATACTGTTTTGCTACCACTATTTTTATGTATGCCTTCGACTTATGACAGGTAATACTGACATTCCATTTTTAATGGTGACTGAAAGTTCCATTTACAAGTAAATGTGTTTAAGAAAAAGAAGGTTTTTTTTAAACAAAAATATTATGTAAAGTAGGATATGGTGTCACATGACTGTGGCAAAAACCATTAGGGTTGTGTGACAGTGAATTTTACGTGTCTACTTGACTGGGCCACAAGGTACCCAGACATTTGATCAAGCATTACTTTGGGTGTGTCTGTGAGGATGTTTCTGGATTAGATTAACATTTGAATTGGTGGATTTAGTAAGTAGATTTCTCTCCCAAATGCGGGTGAGGCTCATCTAGTCAACTGAAGGCCTGAATGGAACAAAAGGGCTGAATAAGAGGGAACTCCTCTGGCCTGACTATTGAGCTGGGAACCTAGGTCTTCTCTGGCCTTCAGACTCACTGAGTCATCAGCTCTTCCTGGGTCCCCAGCTGCCAGCTTGCAGACTAAAACTTAGATGGTTGGAAATCTTGGTTCTCAGGCTTCGGGCCCCCCTGCATCTCCAGCTCGCCAGCCACAGATCCTGGGACTTCTTGGTCCTCATATTCACCCCAAATTCTTCATAATAAGTCAGAGATATATACACTGTTTCTTTGGAGAAACCCCCCTAACTCATGAATGGCAGAAACTTGGGAAATAATGATAACAGAAATGCATTGTGCTTTATACCAACCCGCAACGAGTAGGACAGATCTTGAATTATGTTTCTTTTCTCTTTCACCAATAGTGGGCACAAATTGCAAGGATAAATATTTTTTGAGAGCCTAATTAACAAAATTTACTTTTGAGAAGTAGCTGCTTCTCTATTGAGTGGTACCTTTGCAAAGAAGATTGTTGTCCTCAGCAAAGACCTGCTACCTCTTCCCTCTCGTCTTCTGTCAAGCCCCCTGTGGCTCCTCATACCCCCACCATGTTGGCCTTCCTCTAGTTCCTCAATATATCTTATCCCTTCTGCCCCTGGGCCTTGGCAAACACTGGTCTCTCTCTCTGGAATGCACTTCTCCTTTCCCACCTCTTCCCTTTACCCTTGACCAAGACAGCCATCACTTTAGATGTCTTCAGTGCTGCTTTTCTCAGAGAAGCCTTGCCTGACCTCCAGCCCAAGTGAGCATCCAGCCTTATGGCACCCCATCCTTCTCCTCTGAATCATTCTTCACAACTGTAATTAAATAACCATTTAGGTGTCGATTTATCCAGTGTCAGTCTCCCCTGCTGGACTGGAAGCTTGTGAGAGCAAGGAACTTGTGTCATCGCTGGTTCTCAATAAATATTTTTGTAAATTACTTGATCATGAACCATCATAGAGTGTTATGTAGGTACCAGGGACCTAAAATATACTTAAGTGACTAATTGGAAAGACTACAACCATTTGTATTCTTACAGAATGAAGTCAGGTACCTCTGACTACTAGCTATAATGAGTGACCCAAATTATCTGTGAATCAAGTGAATCAAATGACCCAAGCATGCAAACCTGGCCTTCCAAATACATTGGTTATAAAAAGAAGAGATTGGGAACATTGGTTGAAGCCAGATGTTCTGTGGGCTGGAGCTCATTGTCTTAACACTGCAGATTCCCATAACTAGAACTGTGTGTATTTGAGATGCTGGGACATAAGATCCAACTCAGAAAATATTTTGAAATAATGTTGTTCAATTACATAATCTTTGTTATGTTATTGAATTGAACACTCTCTTATATACACTATTATAAAAACATTATGCCTGGATCTCAAGTTCTGGAATATCCAATTACAATAGCTTTTTTCCACATTTGTATTCTCTTCATTTTATTTAATTGCCTTAACATTTTCAGCAGATTTATTGTATATGACAGTGAGCAACCTGAGCCTGTGTGAGAGCTAGCCTTGCTATTTCCTGCACCCCGCCCACCATCTCCCTAATATCACTCTGTCCTAATTTTTCAAATCCTTGCTAGCGTAGGCCCTAGCCCCTACTTGGAGTGTGGACTGTCAAAAAGGCACAGGGTTAGAAGAACTGCCCACTTGTGGACCCCATTTCTCCATCTCTGAATTGACTTGAACTTTGGCTGATATCAATTTGTCATCCCAACCTAAATCAATAAGTAACATGGAAAACACAAAATGCTCTCCATTTGCAAGATGCTCCATCAATGAATAAGTGAATAGTCACTGAGTGTTTAGCTTTGAGAACATGTGTCCTTGTAACAGGATGACTTTGGTTTACACGTGTATGTGTCTGTGTCTCCTGCTCCATTTTTGTCACCTGACTAGTACCTCGAGGACACATGGGCTAAAGAACCTTGATAAATACGCATGATTTTATGATTCATCTGCAGCTCCCCATATTCCATTGTGGACATCTTACCCAAGGCAGGATATTCGGGATTTAAGGCATGACCTTATCAAAGCTGTAAGTGGTAGAAACAAAGTGGCAAGGAGATCTGGGTAGTATGGAGACACACAGACCATCAGGACTCCTGCGTTAATGCACTGGGAGCACTTCATAATGGTTCCGGAACTCCAGACACTCCTTCCTCCTCGCCCACTTTGACTGGTCACCTGCTTGGGACTCTTTTCCAAGATGCACATTGTTCATAATAACTCTAACCATATACTGAGCACTTCTCATGTGACAGATACTATGCCCAGTGTTTTAACCCTCATTTCCATGAATCCTCCCAATATCTATATGAGGTAGACGTTCTTAGTCTTTTCATTTTACGGATTTGGAAACTGAGACCTGAAGAGATGAATTAACTAGTAATTTCAGAAATGAAATAGAAATTTTTTTAACCCAAGTCAAGGCACTTAACCATTGTGTTTATATGGAATATTTAGCTACATTCTGTTCTCGTTTAGGGCACTGAATCTGTGCTGTGACCCTGAGACGGGTCACCCCTCTGCAACTGGGTGCAGTGGTTTTCTTAGAAACTTTGAAATGTGCACAGTTGTTTTGAGAAGTGTTTTGATAGAGTAATTCAGAAGTGTGTTTTGGGGAAAAAACGGAGTGATCAGATGCTGAATGGAAAAGATTGTGTTAAAAGGTGAAGGCACCTAAAGTTGCCTGTTTTCAAGGGAGAGGGGGCATTAAGAGGAGTGCAGGCAGAGAGCTTCCTGCTGGAGGCTAATTGGCAGTCTCTCTGGAAGGGTGCCGGAAGTGTGATCTTGTCTCCAGCCAGGGGTATTGATTTTAATACTAATGGAGATTTGAACTGGACCTCGAGCAATTTGCAGAAGTTCCTCTCCCTGGTCGGGAAGCCATGGACATGGCATTCAGGAGAGCTTGGGGTACTATCAGTAGTTGTGGAGCCCCTCGTTCTGCTAGCCTGTCACCATAGTGCTTCTCAACAACTTTTCACTCTCCACTCTCGCACATGGAAGCATCATCCTGTTATAGAGAAGTGCCTTTACAGCTGAAATTACCGACGCGGCCCATTATGTTTATCAAGACAAAAAAAAAAGGCTGCAGTTTGTCCCAGTTGCCTGAAGAACAGCTTTCTTGCAAATGGATGGTACTGAGCCATGTCTATTTTTTTCCCTCCCCTCTTAAAAATTAAGTTCATGCAGGAATACCCTTCACGACAAGATTTCAGAAAAGAAAAAAAAAAACAAAAAACATGGCACTTGGCAGGACAAAAGGTCAGAGCATTCCAGAACACTGAGATTTCCACATAGCTGCATTTTGAGGTTGCATTTCAAAGCTCCCGCCACATGTGCTCCTTTCTCACAGCTGAGGGTATGAGGGGGAGATCGATAATCCCCAAGGGAAGGTTTTTCAGAGATGAATTCACACCAAACAGGAATGGGATTGGAAAAAGGGAAAAGCAGGCTGATTCCACTGACAACAGCTAATTGTTGTGACTAATTCAGCTTTTGGAAGGTAGAACTCCATGGAGTATGTGAGCTGCAACATGGTTCCTGTTTTAATTAGCGGCACCACGGGGAGAAGATGGGCTTATAATTGAGTAGTTTGCTGATCGGTCAACTTCAACCCATAATCAGACATGCTGAGAAGTGGACATTAACCGGGAGCTTTGACTAGCAGGAAGTCGGCCCCGTTAGCATGGCTGGTGTCAAATCAGGTTGTTGTCTTTTTTCTAAATTCTTTTGGATGTCAAACAAAATATTTTCTAGATTCTGCTTCACTCCCTCTCCGTCTACCTACCTTTCTGTTCCAATTTTTCTTAGCGAAGCTCTGCTCAGGCATACTAACATAAGTCAGTGGATTGACACTTCCACTATGCTTCTTTCCCTCCAAGCTACAACGCTTAACATTTGTTGTTGGGCTTTCTCTTCCAAGCCGACACCGCAACTATCACAATACCCAATCTCCTCCCTTCCTGAGTGCACTTCAATATTTGTTTTGAGAAATTATCTCTCGCCCACCCTTTGGAATCTTGATCAGACTCTAAGTTAAGAGCTATGCTTTCCCTACTTTTCCTGTCACGCCCATCTCACCAAGAGAGAACGAGGTTTATGGTCCAAATTAGGCCATTTTGATTCTCTTTTCCAAGACTTTAAATCTTGAGAAAAATTGCAGAAAAGTGAAATAGTTGAAACTAAATATTCTAGGGACAAACTATGATGAGATTGTTCGTGTTTTTGTTGTTACCTAGATCCCTAAGCCTTTAGATTTCTGTTTCATAGTCTATTTCTCGAGCCAAAACCCATGAGCCCTCCACTTTCCTGTTATATTCCTTTCTGCTTAAATTAAGCGAAGGACGTTTCTGTTGCCTGCAATGGAGTAACTTCCAACGAGAGGGTGTCTGAGAGAAAGCATCCTAATGTACAGCTTGGTGTTCTTTCTCTACCTTCCTTTTCCTGCTCCCAGTAGGAGAAGTTGTAGAAGGAAAACAAATCATACTCACAGTATATGAGAGGATAAATAAATAAATGAGGGGGAAAAAAATGAAGCCTTATTACTAATGAGTCTGGGTTTAGGGCCTGGCGTGAGTATCTTCATCCCAGATGTTCTCATGGGATCTCCTTGGAAGCTGCCTTCCCATGGGATTCTCCGTGAAGTTTGGAACATGAGAGTGATTTGTCTGGCTCTTCTTCCTGCTCGATTATCTGACAGGGGCCCCCACACTCGCTCATGCCCTCAACTATTTGAGGTTGACGGCTCAGACAACATAAATGTCATACGGCATCTAGTGCAGGAAGGAGAAGTGCTACCTACCCTCCGTTTCCCGGCCATATTCTGGGCATGGTTTGTATTAGCCTGCCTTCAAGAAGGCAAGTCTTGGCATGCCTTGGGCTGGGTGTGCTGCACATGTGTGTGTACTGTGTTGCCAAGCTACCCCAGGAACAACACATCCTTGCTGCACTCATCGCCTGCCCAGGGTGTCCCTGGTGCCTCTGTTGGGGGAAAAATAGCCACCTGGCCTTGTGGACACTCTAATGGCTTTTCACCTTCAGGGACAAATCAGGCCTCTGGCTTCAGTGCGAGTTTAAGGTTTAGCAGGGTCAGCAGCCACAATTCCCACCCTATAGATCCCAAACTGTGTGCTCAGAATTCAAAGCAGTGAGCTGAAGCATGTCCCTAGCTGACTAGGATTTATACCTCTCAACGGTGATGAACGTAAAAGTGCAAACACTGTACATACAGAGGGAGTTCACCCTGGCTAGATAGGGGCCGGGGGCCTGGGGTGGAGGGGAGGAAATCCGCAAAATCAGGTCAGCTTCAAGTGGACCGGCTTGGCCAACACACTTTCACAACCACATCAATTCAGGGCTTTCGCGGGGCTGCTTTCCTTTCAGCCCAATCCACTAAGGAGTTGCTTGCGAGTTCTGTGGATTTTCTGCACAATTACAGATTATTGCCATGGCAACAGCAGAAACATGTGACAGTTTTGCTACCTCAGAGACCAGGAACAGCCACTCACAGGCACCACACATCATCTTGTAATGGGACTCTGTGCCGTTGGCCTCACATTGTTTTAAGGCTAATCACCGCTTTTTCACAGATGGAGTTTTTCCCCCACCCACTCTATTTTCATGATCTCTTAAAACAGTTTGGATTTGCTCTAAAGCAGTTCCACATTTGCCTGTGTTTATTTGGTCATAAAAAAGGTATTATTCGGGGGGTTGGTGGAAGGGGAAAAGAAGGGTAAAACTTGATGAGTGGAGGCAGATGGGAGGCGATCGGCGGAGGAGAAACGACTTTGCTAGCAGATGGTTTCCTTGCCACCGTGTCACTGAGTTGAAACCCATGACAGTCCTGGGATCCTGGGTCGGCCACCTACAAGGCCACCCTGGGAACGAATAAAACTCACTTTCTTTCAGATGAGCTCAACTCCTCTGCCCATTTGGTAGGCACCATGAGAAACGGGGCCATTGATAATTAAGTTAGAGATGTGATTGAGAAGGGGGACCAGGTAATATTTTCTCTCTGGCAAAACAATCAATTTATATCTCAGAAACTTGTTCGCATGGCCAAACCCCAGCTTCCTTCTGCCAAGCATTCCCCCCTTAATTTTTTAACCTCTGGGCATTTCAAGGAAAATTGAATCCACATGTTTTCAGATTCATTTGCAAATGCAGTTTACTCAGAGCCCTTTGATGACCAGTGTGCCCTTTGAGTGTTTTTATAAGCTTAAACTTATTTTCCCCCCAAGCTTCTTGCTTCTGAACCGGGAAGTGGCATTTGAAGTTTGAGGCAGAGTTCAGAAACAATCATTTTCTAAAGCAGTTACCAGGTTCTTGTGTGTCTTTCTGGACCCTGGTAAAGCTAAGAAAAGGTTTTCACATAGTGCATAAGAATAATTGAGGGTAACTTACTGTTTTTACAACTGAAAAGCAGATCTGATATGGATGCGATCCAAATCCTCAATCACATGGCTTCCCCAACTTCCTTTATTACTGATGACATTTGTATGGACACAGATGCTTTCTTTCCCAGGGATGTGTCTCCACCTGCAACATAATTCCTTGATTGGAATAATGCTTCAGAGGCAGAGTTGGAAGTTTAGACTCTTCACCCCTGCCCTTGATGAAATTGCAGAAAACAATCTTTGTTTATTATAAGGCAATCATAGCTGCTAAGTTGAAAGGACCCTTATACTATGGAGCCTAGGTTTTAGGAATGACGTGGGTATTCTTTTCTGACTTAGCCATATGACCCAAAGCAAAATTCTAACTTCCAGAAAGGTGGGAGTGTTGTATGTATGTGTTCTAGATATTATGAAAAAATACTTAATAAGGGAGAAGAGTAGTTGGGAAAGATCTACAGAGCAGGGAAAATGTCTCTAGGCCTAGGATTTTTCTGAGCTATCAAGTTTCCTTTGAGGATGTTCGGATGGATTCCACCTACATTCCAGAACACTTTCGTTAATGAGGAATTGGTCTGAGGAGTTCTCTGGATAAATATTTGTGAGCAAATAACATTTTTCCAGGAAGCTCATTTAATATAGTGTCTATTTTTTCTTCCTTCTTTATTTCCTTTCACCAGACTTATGATCCCAGAGAAAGTTGCATTAAATTCTCATGCCCTATTTTTAACTTTCATCTGGACTTCCTTTTTTTTTTCCCTCCTTTAAGCATGAGAATCAAGCAAATAACAACCCTTTGTATTGCATCCAATGGAAGGTCATAAGCTCAGGGAATTTTCTTAAGTTCCCGGGAGAAGTAAGGCCATAAAAAATTCGTGCGCATGGCCTTCGTTCTGTGCCATTTTGGCTGTCAATTCTGCTAAGTATTTTCACTCCCATTCTACAGACAAAAGCAGATACAGCAATTGTTTCAGTTTTGGTAGAGAAACTGCCTGTAAATTTACAGCTTTGCTTCACCCTTGGCCCACCCAAATCAAAAGGCTTAAGAAAACAATAGAGCTTGCTGGCCTTGCTGTGGCCAGCCAGAGCCTACAGCAGAGAGAATCAACAGACACAACATTAGATTGCTCTTTGTTTTCAAAGTACTGCATTCTCCCCCCACCCCCCCCGCCCCATTCCCCCCAGAACATGTTCCTTGGAGTTTATTGCAGAGAAGAGGAGAAGAAGGAGAGGAAAACACAAGGTTGTTGGTACCTTACCGTCAGTTACAGTGAGGCCTCAAACTCTAATGTCCACAGGGGAGGACACCTGTCCTTTCTCAGCTCAAGTCACGGACAGTAGCTACTCAACTCAAGCTGACTTTTGCCATATTAGATGACAAGCTCAGGGCAGACACATTTTTTTTTAAGGAAAGTCATAAATTTATATTTTAGATGAAATCTCCCGATTTTAAAATATTGGGACTATTTTTAAAGCTATAAAAATGTATGGTGGACTAAAAACACTAGATATGTGGGAGAGTTTATGCCTCTTCTAGGTGCCGGACAAGCTCAATGGAGCAGCCAAATAGGTGGAAATGCAATGAACACCATTGATTTCCTGGCCATTTTTGAAATTCCTAGTCTTAGTGTCCAACTGTGATGGAAGGTCGTAAGTCAGAGGAAGCTGTAGCCACAGTGTTCAAGATGTAGGGACAAGAATGGGAAATGAGTAGGGGAAAGTGACAGGATGTAACTAGCATCCTTTTCATGATCTCCATTTTAACTTGGACAATTCATTCCTATATTCGGTCAATAATAATCAATGAGTATCCTCCATGAATCAACACCATATTGGACATTAGCTTTGTGGTGGTGTACAAGTTAGTCATCACTGCTATCTTCACAGAGCAACACCAGTCGGGGGTGGGGAGGGGCATAGACATCAATCGAATAATCACAGAAATGAATGTAAACTGCCCAACATAATACATCTTCCAAAGAAGAGGTATGGGCTATGATAATATATAGTAGAGGATTTGATCTGCTCGGGACAGTGGAGAGGAGAATAGGTTGACTAATGGCCATAAGTAGGAGTTACCCAGGCCCAGGAGGAGGTAGCCAGTTGTTCAGCAGAAGCCACAGCCCTGTTATAAGCAGCCAACAAAGACCCCATGGCAGAAGGGATCAACACAAGATTATGAAAGCTAGTGTGGCTGGAATGCAGAAAGCATACAGAAGTGGGCAGAACCCAACCTTGCAGGGCTTCCTAAGTGGTGTTAAGGACTTGTGACTGATCCTAGATCCCAGCAAATGCAATTGAGTGCTTTCAAGCAGAGGGTTACAGGATCAGGATTACACTTTGAAAAGATCATTCTGGTTACAGAGTGGAGGGAAAAGTATAGGCAGGGAGACAAATCATTAAGTTGCGCTGGTCCAGGAGAAATGACAGCAGTTTGGATAGGGTGGTGAGTGGAATTCTAGAGTGAAGTGAATGAATTAGGGAGAGAGTATGTAAATCTAAATGAGAGGACTTGGTGGTGCACGTGATAATTTTATGTGTCACGTTTGCTAGGCTTAGAACCCAGTAAAATAATTAAGCACTAATCTAGGTGTTGCTGTGAGGATATTTTGTAGATGTGGTTACCATCTAGAATCAGTTGAGTTTACCACCAGATAATGTGGGTGAGCACTATCTAATCAGTCAGAGACCTTAAGGAAAAAATTGAGACTTTCCAGAGAAGAAAAACATGTGCTGTTAAGACTGTACCATCAATTCCTGCCTGAGTTTCTAGTCTGCGGACCTGCCTTATAGATTTCAGACTTGCTGGTTCCATCATCATGTGAGCCAGCTCCTGGTTCTATTTCTCTGGAGAACCCCGATATGGTGCTTGTGACAGACTCTCCATGCCATTCCTGAGATAGTCTTGTTCCTTCCAGAAAAGGATCGGATGCAAATTATATCAAATCCACCTCTACAAAGAAATGACGTGCTGTTGCACACACATTTCTACAATATGAGTAATGGTGGAATACAGAAATATTTCTTTAGAAGAAGTCCAGGAGTTTGATTGAGAGAAGAGGGAGAACCAAACCCTTTAAAAGGAAATTTGGAAAGACCACAAATCGTACAAAAGATGCAAGAAGTTTTTCTTTGGCAAACAGGTTCTTTCATCCCAAAGCTTTCTGGGTCTTGAAGGAGAAGAGTAACATGTAAAAGCAAATGCTATTTCATATGGACAACTGCTTGAGCCTCCAATTGGCTGAGGTTGGCACTGGCTACAGCTGAGCTGTGTTTTCCCAGGTCCTGGACAGAGGGACTTCATAGGGCTGGATGAGGATGAGGTCCTGGGTGAGAAAGGCTGAGGAAGCTGATACTCAGCACCAAGTAAATCAGTCCAGAGAGTCCAGAGGAAGAGCAATAATGTGGTAGCCTCCAGTTTCCATTACTGTGAGCCCTTTAACCCCTGGAGCCAAACAAAAAAGTAAATAAAGTCCCAGAATAGAACTGGTTTTAAAAATAAAAAAGGAAAAGCTCTCATTTCTTCTTCTGCCTTCCATTCCTCCTTCCCCCTTCCCTTCTGTGACTCAGATTTTGATCCAAGCCTTGTCGGGATGCAGGCAAATTTGCTACCTACATGAGCTGACAATGTTGGGAAAGAATCTGAATTCTTTGGTGCTCCGCTAAGCAGCCCTTTCAACATGGTAGACTGGTGAGCCTCTTGCTAGATCATTGCATTCTGGTAATCCAGCAGGTTGTTAAGGGAAAAGGAAGAGAAAAAATAAAGGCAGGGATGGGTTCAACATGAAGCCACTTCCCTCAGAGAGTATCAAGGGAGAGAGGGGCAAGGAACTGGTGGATACAGCTTGGCCAGTGTTTGCTTGATCTTTTTTTCCTTTTGGATCAATAAAATAGAACAGAGATCATAGAGGCAAAAGACCTCATCCAGACTCTGAATCCCTCTAATGTCTATCAGATAGATAAGGAAGCAGGCTCAGTCCCTTGATACAGTATGCAGGCTATCAGGAAGTCAATTAAATTCAGTGTCTCAGTTTCTCCCTCTATAGAAAAAAAAAAGAATGAAAATTTCCATACATTGAAGCCACAGGAGGCAATAAAATTATAATGTTGGAAGTGATTTCAGTTCAATTATGTGAACCCCCGGGACACTTGGGTGGCTCAGTAGGTTAAGCATCTGCTTTCAGCTCAGGTCATGATCCCAGGATTCTGGGATCAAGTCCCATATATGCTCCTTGCTCAGCAGGGAGCCTGCTTCTCCCTTTGCCTGTCACTCCCCCTGCTTTGTGCTCTCTCTCTCTGACAAACAAATAAATAAAATCTTAAAATATATATATATGTATATACACACACACACACACACACACACATACATATACTCTCACCTGATGGAGGAATCCTCTCTCCCTCACCTCCTCTGACCACTGGTCACACAAATGTTCCTTTTAACATGCTCACACTGGTACAGGGTGGATGGAAGGCACCTAGCCCAGAGCTCATCCGTTCTACTGTCATGAAACTCTCGGTTTTGCAAACTTATTTTCTATAGAATAGAGCCAAAAATTCTCTTCAGTAAGATCTACTGAGGAGGGGAGAAGCACTCTTGGTGGTTCTTAGCTCCAACATGGTTTATTACAAGAGTTGTCAATGTACTGGGCATCTCCTGTTATCAAAAACCCTGTCTTCTAATACAACTTGCCAAGAAATAATCCATCAAGTATAACTATATAGAGAGATAAATGTACATATATATGCCATAAACTCACACATAAAATATCTCAGGAGCAAAGTGAAAGCATAAAACCAGCTGGCAGAAATGGCCCGACTTAAACAGGGCATTAAGTGGTATTAACAGACTAGTTCTAGAAATGATCAGAAATTCCCAGTCGGATCAAAGATTGATATCAAAGACTCAGAGATACCTCAAGGCCAGCATCTCTGGAGAGGATTGGAGCTGATTGGAACTGAAGCTCTCTATCTCTTCCCTGTGCATTTGAGTGAACACTTTAAATCTCCAAAGATTGAACTATAAAGAGAAATTAGTTTATTAATAATTCACAGACTTCAAGAAAAAAAATGTCAAAAGCATATGCTCAGGAACAAAGCTGATTTTATTTTTCCTGTTTAGAATAGAGCTATCTGTAGAGAACTTGAAGTGCCAGGCTCAAAAATTGAATTTGGTCTTTTTCTTTTTTTTCTTGTCTTCATGTTTTTAAAGAAATGTTTCTAATAAAATATATGTGAGCGTTTAGTCTGATTTCCCTCTGCATACTTCAAGTTTTTCAAATCCTATGAGGTTTGGGGGGAGTGTCAAGAGCAGAATACTTTATTCAAGACTTTAATAGTTTGAGATATTTTCATGGCAAAGTTATTAGCCAAGAATACTTAATTGAAGTTTTCGAATTCAAGGCAAGATACTCAAGAATGGGTGTAAAAGAAAGAAAGGTTAATAAAAATCTGGATTTAAAATGAGTCAACGAAATCGACTAAATGATCAAAATCATTCTCTGAGAGGAACCTCTCCTTAATATGGGGAGAGGGGCACATTTTTCAGAAGTCTACTAAACTGAGATGTCCTTGAAGGCAAGAATTCTGCCTCATTTCTCTTGGCATCTCTAGGTTCAGTCGTGAGCCAGCTAACTAAACTGCCTCAGTTTCCCCAATGTGGCTGACAACAGGTTGGCATGAAGAAACACAGATGGGAATGAGATAAGAACATCTCATTTCTTCCTGGACAAGTTAGCATTCTTGCATAAAATGGCCTTGACCTTCCTCAAAAGAAAAGCTATGTTCTGGTAGAAGTGCATGTGCTTACTACTTCCTGCCCCCTCATGCCTCCTCTGAGACATCATTCCTGCAATTCCTGCAAACCATTCCTCTCTGTTTTGCAAAATTTCCCCATCCAGTAGATCATTGCCATCAGCTTTGAAATGATCTCTCACCTTAATAAAATCCTTGACCCCAATACTCTTACTCCTATAACCATTTTTGACTTTACTGTAAAAAAAAAACCCATCTAAAAAAATTACCATATATTATTATTTTATTTCCTAATATCTTGTTCCTTCTTGAACCCATTCTAATCAAGTTCCTGTTTCCACTACTCCACTGAAATAAATAATCTGTCATTATCCGAGATTATAATATATATTTATGCTTTGATTTGTTAATCATCCAATTTCCTTATTAAAATATAATCTCAAGATTTGTTTTTTCTCATTATTGAACATTATTTTTCATTACTATATCCTCAGCACAGGACTAACACATAGTAGGTTTAAAAAAATTGATTGTATAAGTGAATGGATTAAAAAGAGATCATGTTCTTTTATATGAAGTCCATTCCAGCCATAGTCCCTGTGATGGATAAACAGTGTGTTAAAAGATAAAACCATGGCCAAATCTCTCTTTGAACAGTCACTCTTTGAGAAATGACTGCTGGAGAAATTCTCCTCTTTGGAAATAGAAATTCAGACTCAAAAAGCTCGTCATGGAGGACAATGTAAGTGTATAGTGGACAGTAAATAAATGTTAAATGGGTGTCCTTGTAGTATATGACAATAAACTGATATACTGCAATAGCATTTTTTTGTTAAGTAGTATACTTTGACACAAAGAGAATGCATCTTGGAGCTTAGCTGAGTTGCTTTAAATGTATAGCCAACTGAAGGAACAGCCCCAGGCTTTGTACTTTAGGGTAATGGTGAAGCAGTTGACTGTTCTCAGCATGGAAACACTTCTTAGGATCATTAGATTAATTATTAATCTTTTGTGATAACAGTCCTTTGAATCCAATTTTGATTTCTTATCTTTTTTGCTTTAGGTCAAGGATGGCAAATAAAATTTATCTCATTTGCCAAATCTGATTGAGTCACTCATCAAATATTTAATTCAATAAGTATTTATTGCATTCCTATAAGTAAAAGGCAATGTTCTAGGTGCAGGGAGTAAAATGGCGAACAGACAAAAGTCCTGGCATAATGGAGTTTACATTCTAATGGTTGGTGGTTGCTGGATTAGCAGTAAAGATTCTGTCATCTATTAACAATGTCTGCCACGAGTGCAGAGAAGAGTGTGGTAGCACCAATGCTAGCCTGGAATTTTTTGTTCTGATTTTAGATTTTATTTAGCTTTCTAGCTCAAGCCACCCATCTCTAGAAATGACTTAACCCTCATATGGGCTCAGCCATACTACAGGCTGTAAGTCTAAAAGTGACTGCTAATTAGAGCAAAAGTAAGGACCAACTTTGTGGCTTTTCATCAAATCAGTATTTACTGCTAAGCTCAGCTTGACATTTTACTTGGTCCCAATAACTATTTTCTTGCTTAATTCTTTATGATTAGCTCATGGCCTTATGCCCTAAAGCTATCTTTATATCTACCTCTCAGTTTCCATGTTGGCTCCCCTGTTTGTCCACTTATTTATTCATTCACCCATGCAAGAAATATTTACTCAGCAGTTACTATATGCCAGGTACTGCTCTAGGCAGCTGGAAGGGAGTGCTGGAAAGAACAGATACACTCCCTGTTCTCAAAGAAATTTATTTTCTAGAAGTAAGCTGGAAATAAACAAATTCATGAGGAAATTCCAGATAATCTATGTGACTGAGTAATAATAGGATAATTTAGGTAGAATGATTGGGAGAGCATGATCTTAGGAGGTGATACTGAAGATGGAATCCGAAGAATGAAAAGAAGCCAAACGTAGGAGGGTGGGGCATCTGGTATGGTAAGTCCAAAGGTCCTGAGGCAGAAACCAGCAGTGGTCTGTTCCAAAATCATAATGGCTGGAGAATAATGAACGAGGGGAGGATAGTGGGAAGCTGGGATAGATAAACAGGAAAGAACTAGATCAGGGAAATTTCTAGAATGTGGTATGGATAACATTTGCCAAACTTCCTGGAATTTTTGCTCATTTCCTACTGCTAGACTTTACAGGTACCACCATCAGCTATCTCCTAATGTTTCTAGCCAGTGGCACCTGGGATCAAACAGGTAACAATAGCCCATGACAATAACTCAGCACTGAGAACTCCCTGTCTCCGGCCTCATCCTTGTGAGTCTGCTCAGGAGCTTGTGCTATGCATGTTCTGGTCTAACCCACTTCCAACTAAACTTGTGAATATTCGATTGCTCAAAGCTGTCTTTGCCCCTCACTCTTATCAGGCTTCCAGATTTCACCAGATTAAAACCGTCAGCTGCAAGGAAAAGGAATGCCTAAAGAGGATTTGTTTCTGACAATCACCTGCAGCACTTGGTGACAAAGCAGCCTCAGTTCTAAAGTGGTCCCAAAGCAAGGGCCCCAGGGGCAGTGCTACAGCAAGGCACTAATTACTCTTTCTGAGAAATTGCCTATTTCAGTGATCTAGTGCCCAAGGGTATTGACTATCAAAACTCAGCTCAAAGAGGCTTCTTAACAGGGATAGCTTATTCAGTGACTTAAGGGCTCTGTGCTAAAACCCCTGCCCCCAAATTATTCTCACCACTTGTCATTTGGCCTAATATTCTATTGTTATAGAGTCCATCCTTTCGTTCTTTAAGATTTTCCGGTTTATTAAATAGAAATATTCTCAGAAGAGTCAACACATTAAGCCATTGCTAATTTTGCCTCAGTTTCCTCTCTTGCTCCAAACTGTCTTGTGAAGCTACCTACTCCACATCTTCAATTCCTGCTGTCATCTGAACTCCTGACACCCTATCCACCTAGTCATTTTTAACTTACAGTTTTGCCAAGACCTGGTGCTGTATATTTAAATATTATTCCCAAAGTATAGGTGAGAAAAATCTAAGCTGTGAATTTGATTCTTTAACTCTTCAGTGATAGCTAAGTCAGGACTCTGCGAGTTTAGTTTCAATATCAATTATCAACCATATAAATGAGATAAGGCAGATGAACGAATGACCAGAGAGTACCAAGGATTTTTAAACAGAGCTACTCTGTTTCTCTAATAGCATGGATGTGCTAAAATCATAAATAGCAAGCTAGATCCAGATACTTTATATCTCCTACGCAGTATCTCAAATGATTGCTTTTAACACTGGCTTCAGTGCAGAAGGTGGAAAGATCTGCCACAGAACCCTAATAGACTAAATCTTTAAAAGAGTGTTTTTTGTTTTTGTTTTTTGTGCTGGTCTTCATTGCATAAGTGATCTGGAAAGAGTGTGTTAGAATTCCTTATGGTTTCTACGATGATCCGAAGTTGCCATAACACTAAAGAGAGAACAATATAGATTAACACGGAGATGGAAAGAATCTAAACCCACTCCTTGAAGTAGCTGACCAATAAAGAGGATCTTAAAAATGAACTATTGGGACTTCATCAAGATCAAAAGCTTTTGCACAGCAAAGGAAACAGTCAACAAAACCAAAAGACAACTGACAGAATGGGAAAAGATATTTGCAAATGACATATCAGATAAAGGGCTAATATCCAAAATCTATAAAGAACTTCTTAAACTCAACACCCAAAGAACAAATAATCCAATCAAGAAATGGGCAGGAGACTTGAACCGACAGTTTTGCAAAGAAGACATACAAATGGCCAGCAGACACATGAAAAAGTGCTCAACATCACTCAGCATCAGAGAAATACAAATCAAAACCACAGTGAGATACCACCTCACACCAGTCAGAACGGCTAAAATTAACAGGTCAGGAAATGACAGGTGTTGGCGAGGATGCGGAGAAAGGAGAACCCTCCTACACTGTTGGTGGGAATGCAGGCTGGTGCAGCCACTCTGGAAAACAGTATGGAGGTTCCTCAAAAAGTTGAAAATAGAGCTACCCTGTGACCCAGCAACCACACTACTGGGTATTTACCCTAAAGAAATAAATGTAGTGATCCGAAGGGGTACGTGCACCCGAACGTTTATAGCAGCAATGTCCACAATAGCCAAACTATGGAAAGAGCCTCGGTGTCCATCAGCAGATGAATGGATAAAGAAGATGTGGTGTATATATACAATAGAATACTATGCAGCCATCAAAAAACCCCCCGAAATCTTGCCATTTGCAACGACGTGGATGGAACTAGAGGGTATCATGCTAAGTGAAATAAGTCAATCAGAGAAAGACAATTATATGATCTCTCTGATATGTAGAATTTGAGAGGCAGGGTGGGGAGTCGTAAGGGGTAGGGAGGGAAAAAATGAAACAGGGTGGGATCAGGAGGGACACAAAGCATAAGAGACTCTTAATCTCAGGAAACAAATTGAGAGTTGCTGAGGGGTAGGGATAGGGTGGCTGGGTCATGGATACTGGGGAAGGTATGTGCTATGGTGAGTGCTGTGAAATGTATAAGCCTGATAATTCACAGACCTATACCCCTGGGGCAAATACACATTATATGTTAATTTTTTTAAAAAAGGCTCTTAAATCAATGGAATGATATGTAATTCCAATATGAAAGCTAATTCTGGTATTTCTGAATTAAAAAAAAAAATGTAAAAAGACCAAGATAAAAGCATGGAGGTAAAAAAAGATAGGAGAAAAACATGCAAAACAGGAATCTGTGCAGATGATGACAAGATTGTGAAGGCCTCTTCGGCAGCTAAAAGGTCAGATATTTACGAATTTTTACATATTAAAAATTGATACTAGCATGACCTCATTAAAGAGCTAATATTAGTAGAAGAGGATAGGTCTGTGTCAGAAACAATACCCAATTCCCAGCACATGGTACCTGGCTTAGTCAACTTTTGTCAACCTCAACAAAACACTAGCACAGGCAGGATACAGACTGTCATTCCCAATTAACACAACCTCTGGTTTGTCTATGTTTAGTGTCAAGAAATTATGACACATCCACAAAGAGACGGCCATTAGATACCAGTGTTCCATTCACACTTGTCTCCCATACATCCGGACCTGATCACTTGTTAATGTTACCACCCCAGTTTTGGTCATATTTTTCACATTTTTTTTCATATAATGCCAGCATGGCCATCTTTGTAAGCAAACAAGGGAGATGACGCACTACCTCGTTTCCCTAACGAAAAGGCATAAAGTTGGCCAGAGTAAAAGGAAACACACCAAAAAGCATGCATTCTCTGGTGATCCAAAAACATGATCCTGGCCAACACCCAACACTGAAGGGATCTCAAGGATGAGCTTGGCTTTCCATATGGCTCTGTGTTGACTCCCAAAGTCCTCTGCCCACAGAAAGTCCTTGTCAGCCAGCAAGTGATTACTCAGCAGTGGGCTGTGCAGGACACATACCAAGACGATTGTTCGTTTATCTCCCTTACAAATAAACTAAGCCAGAATGGTCCTGGGGCTTCACATATGAAGACCATCAAGCACTGAAATGAAGCTTATATTCCGACAAGCTCCTCTTTTTCTATTTTTTATCTCTTTAGCAACCAGAACTGGATCAGTTCCCAAAGTTCAGCACAGTTTTCCGAGTTTACAGGCATTCCATAGTTCCTAAGGAACAGAGTATAAAAATCTGGTAGAGTGAACCAAACTAATAAAACCGAGAATGCAAAATACCACCACCGCTCCCCTTACATTGATTCTAGCAATTGGGGGTTTTCCAGGTCCATTAACAGAAGTGTGTTATCATTTTTTACCAGAGGTCAGTGTTAAAAGTCCCCTTGCTGCTTCAGACCTACGCTTAGAAATTTGAAAGATGGGGAGATTTGGCTTTGCTCATCCTATTTAATTTGCACTATGCCTGGATCTGTCAGGTTCTAAAGAAAGATACAGCCCAGGAGATTTGGGAACTTCCTAATGTGAGTCAAGTTGGCAGCCCGCACACTTGGCTTCCACTGATTACAGCTTCAGTTTCTGACCCCCAGGAGGCCAAACCAGCAAGAGGGAAGTGTGTATAGTAAATGTTGAGACCTAGGTCCATAATGAAAGTGCCCCCCTTTCATTATGCTGGTTCCTGTCTTCTGGCAAAGTCCACTTTTTAGAGCCAATGCCTTCCCTACGGCATGGAATTGAAGAGAAATATAAAAAACCCACTTCAACCCAAATGCCCAACAATAGGACAATTGTCTAAAACAATGTGGCCTCCATAAGACTGAGTATTGGCAGCACCTAGAAATCATTTTTTGGGATATTATTTAATTACATGGGAAAATGCTCAAAATGCTAAATTAGAAAGTGGAATACAATACTGTAATTATAGCATAGTCACAAAAAAAGTACAAAACAGTTATGCGTGTATAGTGAGATTTGATTTAAATTGAATTTTCTAATATTTTTTACATGAGATGGGATAATAATTATTAATATGTGTGTGGCAGGGGAACTCCAACCTTTCATCCATCCCTGCTGAGAAAGACCTGAAGCTGAACTGAAGCTACGTAGACAGATGATCTCTGAAAATGTACTTGGAGCCACAACAGAACTACCTTCCCATGGTGGAAAAAGCAAGGAGACTGGGAAGCTGCTGGGTGGAGCCATCATCACTGGGATGAATGTTCTGTCAGAGAGGGGGCTGGAGGGAGATGGGGAGGTGAAAGAGAAAAGAGGGATAGGGAGAAAAATGGAGACCCTGAACGTTCTCTGGTACCAGAGAAGAAATAATAAGAAGAAGACATTTAAGTAAGAGTTCCCATGTTGTAAGTTCTTCAGTGGCTTTCCACATATGACAGAAATGTAGGTGAAGATGGTTATTTCTGGCTGGATCACTGATACTTCTTTAAGTATGACCCTGCTCTGTGGAAGGGGATATCACAACTTCGTAAGAGTGATGCATGTTTTCCAAAATTTCCACAATGTATAAATTTTCCTTATATTCAATAGAACAAGTAAATCAGAAATAAAAGCTGAATTCTCCCAACAATTTACATGGCTAATGAACCATGGCTACTCTCCTTGGCTACAGCAAGTTACAATGTGTCTTTACCTTCCAATCGCAAAGCAAAAGTGACAATTAGTTATTTTTTAATCAATTAATTAACTCAATAAATATTTATTGAGTATTACCTCTGTGCTAGACACAGTGAAGCACACTTGACATATAGTATTAAGCAAACCAGCCATGGCTCCTGACCTTAAGAAGAGTCAGAATGGAAGAAAGAGGCTAAAAGAGCATCGTTAGGACCATCTGGGTAGGGCTCCAAACCAGCACTTGTTAATGCAAATCCCTTCCCTGAAGGTTCCTTGAAAAATAAGAGACAAAGCCAAGGTATAAAGTCAATTCTTAATTAAGCATTGTTATGAATCAATTTTAGTGTGGACCCAGTGGCAGATAAAAAAAAAAAAATTCAAAAAAGGAGAAAAGCAAAAATTCAAGACAGTTCTCCTGAAGGATAGAGTTCTTGTGATGCAATGCCAGAAAGTGGAGGGTTGGTGAGGTGAACTGCGTGTGGGGAAAGAATCCCAGCCTTCTAGGCTATGTAATTTGGAGGCTATTAAAATCCTCTCACCCTTTCTTTTAATGCATTTGTTGCTGAGGAGCAGTTGCCCAGAGTTTGTCAGTAACAGCTCAGCATATGCAGAAAATCAATCCCAAACAAAGTTCAAAGAAATCCTTTCAAAGCTCTGTTCGAGGTGACAAATGGTTGCTAATGAGCGATGGAGGCCCTCTCCTCATTTGACTGACAGGTGAAAGGATAGCTGACTGGGGAAGGACCACCTGCTCACTCCTGGCCCAATTAAGACCTCCAACTGTTTACAGTAACATGAGATTCACATTAATTGATTCCCCTTCTTAATCTGCCCCAGAAAAAAAATCCAATGTGAGATGGAAACTCTGAGGAATGATCATAAAATAAACTGAAATGGATTGTTTCGATATTTCCATAGCCCTAAGCTACCAATGGCTCCTCTCTCTTCAACCACAGTTCTCCCTACTTGCCTTTGAACTGTGCCCACTACCACCTACCCAACCACCTTCTACAGAGAGAGAGACATGCCAGAGTTTGATTCAATTCCTGCCAGTTTTCTATCCTAACTGATGCAGATTAGCTAATGCACTTGATGGGTGCTTACAGCTCCTACAGAGCACCAAAGTTCTTGCCCCAGACAAAATCATGGCCATGAAATTGATGGTGAACTTCTCAGACATTCTTCTGTTGGATTTGAGCAGACATCCTTAACGCAGATAAGAACACTTCCTCGTGTTTTATGTTTCCAAAACTCCACATCTGGGTCTGGATAGAATTTGTTATTTTTTTACATTGTATTTAAAATCAGATTGGCTTTGCATTTCCCTATTTTTCTCCTTTATGAAGGACTTTCTTGGTTGTTGGGAATGACTACTTATATCCACCAAAAGAAATGCACAAAAATACTCACGATAGCCTCATTTATGATCGTCCAAACTGTAAACAACCCAAATATCTATTAAAAATAAAATTAGCCAATAAATTATGGCACAGTCATACAAAAAAATAAAACACAGCAATGGAAAAATAATAAACTTCTGTTTTTTGCAAAAACATAAAGAAATCACAAGGACAAATTGTTGAATGGAAAAAACAAAACAAAACAAACAAACAAAAACAAAACAAAACAAAAACCCATCCAGACAGGAGAGTAATTACCTGAGGGAACTGACTGGGAGGAGGCCTGAAGAAACCCCACTAAGGTACTAGAAATTTTCTGTATCTTGATCTGAATCTGTTTACTCAAATGCATACACATATAAAAATTCATTGAGCTAAAATTTGTTCACTTTACTGAATGTAAAGTGCACCTTAAGAAATGTAGCAACAAAACAAATTTTGCTGTTTCACAGTTTACTGGGGCCTGGGTGGGGATGGGAGAATTCACTAAAACAATCTTGTTTGAGGACCATGAACTTGCTTTGACTGGCAAATGTAGTGGGATTCTTCAGTAGAGGAGTAGTAATGACAATAACAACAACAGCAATAAACTGTGTTTCAATGATCTTTACAGTATAAGAGTGAAGTAGAAACCATGTGAATATTTATTCATTTTTATTCCATAATTTATATACATAGTTTCAGGAAGACTAAAAGGTTTACAGTAAACTGAATAACGACCCCCAAAGATACCTATATCCTTATCACTGGAACCTGTGAATGTTACTTTACATGACAAGAAGGACATTTCAGATGTGATTAAATGAAGGATCATAAAATGAGGAGATTATCCTGGATTATCTGGGTAGCCCAATATAATCACAGGGGTCTTTACAAGAAGTAGGCAGACGGGAGATTTGACAGTAGGAGAGAAGAAAGCAATGTGACCATAGAAGCTGGGATTGGGCTGGTGTAGCCAGAAACCAAGAAATGCCTGCAGTCTCTAGAAGCAGAGGAGGCAAGGAATGAACTTACCCCGGAGCCTCCAGAAGGAACAACCCTGTTGACACTTTGCTTTACCCTCATAAGACTCATTTTTGACTTTTTTCCTTCAGAACTCTAAGAGAATAAATTTATACTGTTTTCAGCCAAATTTATGGTAATGTGTTATAGTAGCAATAGGAACCTGATACACTGCCGGTGTAGCTACTTGACCTTCAATCCTTTAAGTTCAAATTCAAGCTGCTTCCACCCTTCTACCACACCAAGCACATGACACAGAGCAAGCCAGAAACCAAAGTCCTAAAGGTGGAGCAATAGGGTATGGGATCAGCATGGAGAGGAAGCTCAGTGGACTCCACCTTGTCATCTTCATGCTCCCTTTGGGCATAATCACAACCTTCCAGGTAAGAGTTGGTAAAATAGTCTTGCTACTAAAACCCAGCTTTCAAGCTGTGTAAGAAGTTGACGAAAGAGCTGTCAAAATGCTTTCAGTGAGTGTCATTCCTAGATGGGTCTAGAAACCTCCTGGGCAACACGGCCACATATTTTTATTGAGTTATGTCTATGGCCTACAACTCAAACACTAAAGTCAATTTTCCAGCTGTGGTTTGAGTTATCTGGCTTGGCCACCTATGAGGATCCAATTTTCCAGTGGAATGTCAAGTCTCTCAGACACTCTGTGGTAATTGGGGTATTTTATTTATTTATTCACTCACTCATTCAATACTTACTGAACTGTTACTCTGTGCCAGATAAACAGGAAGTAGAAGGAAATTGGAAAAACTGGGTTCCTACTCTCAGAAACTGCTTACAGTCTGCTGAGATGTTTCTAGAGATTGTGGCTGAAGGGATAAAAAAAAAAAAAAGAAAAAAACAGTAATCTGAGAGCCACTGATCCTCTAAAGTAAACCATTTCTCACAGAGACATTGGGTAACACTAAAAGTCAGTGTGTTACGGGTAACAACTTGGTCTTATGTGTTATGTGTTAACTCGTAATTGCCTCAGGGAAGTGCTCAATAATATGTAATGAGGGGGTGGGAAGGAAGGGAGGAATGGAAGAAGGGAAGAAGGTGGGGGCAGGCTGGGGAAGTTCTGGGCAGGCCTCTACCACACACACTACTGTCACATTGGTCTCCTAGTTTCCTACTGTTCTTCTGCCAATCTGTGATCTTGAGACTGAGGGTCACATTTTATTCATTTCTGTAACCCCAACACCCAGCACTTAATAAAAATAATTTTGGATCAATGAATAATTCACAAGACACTGGGAGATAATTCCAAACTAAGCAGCCACTCAACCTACTTGACCTTCTTGTAGCCCTGTGGTCCAGGTCAGCTCCTACTACTCTTACCAAGCACTGCCTCACCCCTGGGACTACGGAATACATGAATATTAGCTTTAGATCAGCAGACAAGCATGTCCTGTGGCCAAAGTAGATAGGGTGTAAAAGAAAAACAATGAATGAATGAGAATAATCTCGCCCCAGGTAAATACAGCATCACTTGGTCATTTTCAATTGCCAGCATAAATATTTATGGGGGAGAGGTCAGATCACAAAACCAATGAGAAGGTAGTGATGAATTCTGTTTCTTTCTAGTTTCAGAACAGAGAAAAGAAACCCTGGATCCCTGGGATGCCCTACATCATTTAAAAGAATTAATCATCTCACACCAGACGGAGACCAACAGTGAGGTTCGTTGAGGGAAGTTTGGAAACCTGAGGAAAACAAGGTTTTCCAGCTGCCACTGCGTTTCTGAGTTTCTCAGAGGAGCTCTCAGCTCTGTTTATCTGCTTCCCATCTCCTTGTGCGTGATTTTTCAAGCTCTTCACTGTGAACGGGGGACTGACTAGGAGGTGCGAATTTCCCATCACTTTCTCCTCTCAGGAGAAATTGGAAATATGTCCTCTTGAAGCCGCCTGAACATTTCTTTAGCTGGAAGATTAACTGCCTCGCTGCTACAGCGTGTGTTCAGTGGGTGAGTGGCAGGCTCCTCTTCCCTTGCCCCAGCTCTCCTGTCATTTGTCAGCAAAGGATTCTGGGATGTGAGCGTGGAGAGGGGGGCTGGCATCGGCCTTGGTTGGCTCCCAAGACCTGTTCCTGGCCAGTAGCCTCTCAGAACAGAGGAGTCCCAGCCAGGCCCTGCAGCAGCCTGGGCAAGGTAAATAAGGGTTTGGCCTTCAGGTAGTGTGGGAATCATATCTGCAGGTTTGCATTTTCCATCATTAAAAACTTCACAAGACTATTGGCCAAGATATAAAACAAAGCCACAACTGTTTCTCTAGCCCAGAGACAAGAATGGTCACCTGCGTTTGCTTGAAAGAGGAGCCAGGATTGCCCTGAGCAAGCTCTTAGAAGCATATTTTCTTTGCAGCCACCAGAGTGGCTCCAATAGCTTCCCCTTACTCTTCCCTCAGAGTAGAAGCCAGGTATGACAGTCAACTCTGGCTGATCCTGTGACTTCAGGGATGCTTCCTCTGATACCCAGAGGCTCAGTCCCTCACTTCTTCAGGCTTCTGCTCAAACTTCCCTTTGTCTGTGGCCTCTCCCATCATCTCATCCAAAATAGGATAGCACCTAAACTATCTAAATATCTAAAAATATCTCACTTTCGGGCTCTCTTTTCCAGCTTTCCTTACTTTCACAGCATTTAGCATCACATGATACATTGTGTACTTTTTGTTTGTTTGTTTATTGTCTGTTTTCACCCACTAACTAGACTGTAATCTACTAGAATACAGGGACTTAGTTCTCTTTGGGTCACTTATGTATGTATCCGGGTACCGTGAACTGTCTTTGGCGCGTAGTTGATGCTAAAAGTATTTTGTTGAACAACTGAATGAATGAATACATGGCTCTTTTGGACCAAGATTCTTATTTTCACAAGGAACTTCTGTTGAGAACCAGACTATCCTGTGCACACTGATATAGAAAAGACAGAAATGGACCTGAAATGCACTTAGTTCTTAATAACCCATTTTAAACCTAGCACCCATGAACCTCATTCTTGTTAGCCTTTCATATCATCAGTCATCAGGAACATTTATTGGTTTGCTAGAACATGCAGGCAGTAGGCAGTAGGCTTGGTGTGACTAGAGAAATGATGGACAGTCCCTGCTCTCAGGGGACTGAAAGCCTGGCAGGAAAGACAAAAATTGAAACAAGCAATAGCAATGAGCCCTCTGGAGGGTTATGATGGAGGAGTACTGGATGCTACGGGGACACGATGTCTGAGGCCTACCTGCTCCAGGGCCTATCCTCTTCTAAAAAATCATAAAATAACTGTCCTCTCTGAGTACTGATAGTCAGTTTTCCATGAATACAAAGTAGTGCTCACTTCAAACAAAACCAGTCTTTATGATAGGCCTTGAGAAGTGCCATGGAGTCAAGAATGTTGAGATTGATAGCAGGCCAATTTGAGGGAAGAAAGCTGGAAATGGTTGTTTCCTCAACTAGCAGTGTGTGCTGACGACATGCTAGTAGTCTCCCCTTCTCTTTCTGTCTTTCTCTCAGTCTTATTCTCCACATATGCCCACATTTGTGAACACATGTATAGGCTCTCTGAATTCTCACAACAATCCTCCTGAGGTAGATGCAAAAGGCTCCACTTTAAAAGCAAAGGGATTGAAGTTCAGAGAGGTTTTGTAACTTGTTCAGTGATACAGCCAGCGAGTGGCTATCCTGAGATTCCAAGTCAACTGTAAATGGCTCTCAGAGTAGGTCTTTCCAGGTTCCTCCAATCTTATTCCCTAGGCTTGAACTTTTGCTGTCATTGTGGTAGGTCCCGTCCTCCTGCCTGCCAGTACCTAGCCTTAAGGGTTCTGCGTATGGTGAATGTCGCTTATAATCCCCATGTGCTGACGATGTGTTGGTCTTACAGGGAAACAAGCTCTGCCAGTTAAACGGGGCAGGGAGAAGGTCAGAGGCATGTCCGTATAGGGAGAGCCACGGATTCTGGTCTGGTGAGGAATTAAGGCGGACTATCAGACTATCCTGGACACTCCACAGGGATTTCCTCTGGTGACTGGGGTGGAGAACGAAGAAAACAATGGACTCTTCTGTAAACTTCAGCACTGACTTTTTGGGTGACCTGGGCAAATCATTCAATGCCACGTACTTCCCTTTCTTCATGGGTAAGATGAGGCAGAAATAGTACTCAGCAGCCCAACACAGGGACAAAGATTCATATAAAAGTCAAGCTCCTAAAATGAAGCGACATAGGCACGAGCACAGGATTTTTTATTATTACAGGTAGAAGTCCATGGAGGGAAATGAAAAAGGGGAGGGCCTTTAAATTTTCTGTGACAGAATTCAGCTGCCCTCAACCATTACTGTCAGGCAAAATCTTGTACTCTATCCACTTCCTCCTATGAGGGAATAATCAGGAGTCTCCACCTGCAATGTCGCTTTCATTTGTCTTGGTATTTGCCATCTAAAGAGCTCACTTTGGAAACCAGAAACTAATAACAACAGCAATAACAATGATCATTAACCCTAAATTGTGAGGCATTCTGTAGGCTATAAGGACCTTCATACATACTGTTAATCCGAGCTTTGCAATTCAGTAACAAACTATTAGCTCCCCCATTTTACAGATGAGAAACTGAGGCTCGGAAAACTAGAAGCTTGACTTAATGATGAAGGCTCAAAAGCAGTTATTCTGACTCCTCATTCAGTGATCTTTCCACACACCTGAAGTCAATAATATGATGAGCCACATCATGTGTTAAACAGAATAGCCCCCAAAAAGTCCCAGTTGTGAAATAGTCACCTTGAGAACAAAACCTCTTCTACCCAGTGCTGTTACTCAATTAGTTTTCATTTTCAGAGACTTCATGACTTCTTTTATTTTCACAAAACTCCAGGATGAGTATGCCAGGACATCATTCATTTGAGTTCCCCTCCTTGTCAGTTGGGCTTGGAGTTGGGAATCATGTTCTTGGTATTTTTCTCCAGAAATGAAATTAACAGAGTCTGTCATAGACTTGGCTCTCTTTTCATGACTTTTGGATGGAAGAGAAACATTTGAACAGAGGTAAAGGAAGGAGCACCAAGGCACAAGGCACAAGGCACAAGCTTGGGGCCTGAAATGAAGGAATAGCCATTCCCAGATACCTGCAGTCAGTGCATTCAAAATCACACTGAGGACCTACACAGATCATCTGAGAAATTAACCCTCGAGCCAATTTACTGCACTGGTATTCCACTGGGATCCCTTTCAAACAGGTTGTCCTACGCTTCCAGAATAATTGATATCTGCAGCCATAACAATTTCCATTTGTACTTCTATTTGTTTGGATATTGAAAGATTTTCAGAAGGCTGTGAGAAGCAATCATGAGAAATAACTCCACTTAGTTTAATCTTAAAGAGTATCACTTTTGTGGGCTTATTATTTCTTTTCGAATTCCCAAGCACACTGACTGTCCATAGGCCATCATCCTGATACTCAGAGGTCACAAAGTCAACGCTTTAAATATGCAATGACAAATGATAATCTAATAGTGAACCGAGACCCAGAAATATTCTGTGTTGACCCCTGAATCACCAAAGGAAAATCCAACAATTGTCACTCTTGAGAAAGTAGATTTATTGTGTCCCATCCTTTGCATTGTCCATCCATTTGTGGTGTACATGCTCACTTTTCACTTATCACTACCATGAGTGTGAAACCTGTGCAAGTCACATTAGGCCCCACATTTAGAAGGCTCTCATTTTGTTGAATACCTTTCTGTTGCTGTCTTGAAATCCTTAACAATTTTTGAACTGAGGACTTCACATCTTCATTTGCACTGGCCCCTGCAAATTATGCAGCTGGTCCTGATCCCAGGAATGTAAGCTCCCGTGTCAGCTGAGATTCTTGTCTATTTTGTTCACAGATAGTCCCTAGAATGGTGCTTGGCACTGTTCTTAATAAATATTTGTTGAATGAATGAATGAGTAAATGAATGAACAGCATGATACTCAATTAATGAGACTCTCCCATTCCCAGGCCAATCCAGGGAACATAGTTGCTTTTATTTATCATTTCTGTGCCTTGAGTTCTGAGTCCAAACATTCCAAAGTTAGATTATAGGCCTAAATAATTGTTTAAGGATGGAGAGCTGGCAGGAAAGGGAGAAAGAACAGGCCCAAAGAGAGATACAGCCAAGCCTACTAAGAAACATTGCCCAAAGATGCTGAGAGAAGAGCCATGGTGTGGTCCTGAGCCAGAGGGCAGGGGGACCGACAAGTCCTGCCTCTCAATTCACCGGGGGGAATTTTCCCTAATGGAAGCCAGACTGCTGGGAGAGTTCTCTGACTTGTGAACTCAGACCTACTCCATTCCTCTCAAGTCTCCTAGGAGGAAAGCAGCCCAGCTGTAGGCCCGGACACACCCCAGGCCTGTCAATGGATTTCCCCGGCTGCTAAGTCGGAGACATTAAGCTCCAGCAGTGGGGCTGTGGATGCAAAAGCTACTCTCCTGAATTGTGCAGCCCTTGTTAGTGAAGACCAAGAAAGGAAAGAGAAACCGGGACCTGAGGAAGTCAATTCTACCCAGAGCTGCCTCATGGAAGCAGTGATAATTGGAGAACACATTAGCATTGTTCACACAGAGTGTACAAGACAATGCTAGTTCAGTAGAGAGTTTGACATGGTTGAAGCCAATTTTCATAGATTTTATCGGTCAACTTCGGTCTTTGAGGATTTAATTGCCATGTCGATACACCGTTGTTAGTTTTTTAAAAAATCTTACATGAACTTGATTTTTTAAGTTTTTATTTAAAATCCAGTTAACACACAGTATAATATTAGTTTCAAGTGTACATTATAGTGATTCAAAACTTCCGTATATCACCCAGTGCTCATCACAACAAGTACCCTCCTTAATCCCCATCACTTATTTCACCCATTCCCCTGGCCCACCTCCCCTCTGATAACCATCAGTTTGTTCTCTATAGTTAAGAGTCTGTTTCTCGGTTTGCCCCTTTTCATTTTTTTCCCTTTGCTCGTTTGTTTTATTTCTTAAATTCCACATATGAGTGAAATCCACATACGGTATTTGTCTTTCTCTGACTGACTTATTTCACTTAACCTTATAGTCTCTAGGTCTATCCTTGCAAATAGTAAGATTTCATTCTTTTTTATAGCTGAGTAATATTCCGTGGCATATATCATTTTAAATATATCATATGTATATCATATATCTATTTTTAAAAGATTGATTTTCATTGATTTTCTGTTTGAGGCTATCATGGTAACAAGTAGATCTCTTCCTATGAAGTCTTTCATGATTAATCCTAGAGAAAGGGGGACACTGAAAAACAACCAATCTGGGCAATGGTTGTATTCCTGAGTCTCTATCACCCTTGCTATTTATTAGAAATGATAAGGAATGAACAGAAAATGAAGTTATCTGGGGTCTTTGGGGAAAGAAGATAACTTCAATCATAAGGAAAGACAAATAAGAAAAGTAAAGCCAGCAAATAGTAGTCCTCTGGATTACATGGAGAAAAAGCACAAAATGAGAAAGAGCAAAAAAATCTGCACAATATCCAAATTTCAGGCACTGCCAAAGTTTGCAAAATATCATTTCATTTAGAAATGCTATGATTTAATGGCAAAGGAGGACATTTTGTTGGAACGCCTAGCATAACAAACACTTTTCTCTCCACTTAACAGCACTCCCCTGGCTTCATCTTGTGGAGAAAATAATAATTTGGATGTTTTGAATTATAGCAGTAATACTAACGGCACTCTAGGCCCACCCAAATTCCCAGTGTTGAACGTGGTGTCAGGGCTCAGTAAGAATGCAGCAAGATTCCGGCAGGGAACTTGGTTTTAGGACATGATTCAGGGTTTGCTGCAGTCAGAAGGAGTGGGCAGAACTTTTTTGTAGGACTGTACCCTGTCGGTGCCCCTTTTGCTAGGGGACAGAGCTGTCTCCGCTGAGAAGTCCCAGGGCTTTGGACCATGAGCAAGACCCAGACGGAAGAACGTGAGTCTGAGCATCTGGAGGTCTTGGATCTGATCCTAGCTCTGCCACTAATCAGTCCAGTGACCTTGGGTAAAATTTCTATTCTCTTTGGGCCTCCCTCCCTCATTAGTACAATATTTGACTTTTAGAACTACAAAGACCCTTAGAAATCATCCAGGTCTGTATTTTCCAAACTTTGTTCATTTGCATTCTGCCTGCGTGATTTGTGCCTTTTCTATGTGCCACTTTTATGATTCATTACTTCCATAAATCTAATTTAAATCAGTATCACTTAAAATATACAGAAGGTAACTGTTAACTATAAAATTAAATTTAATACAAACAAATCCATATTATTAAATTCTAACCAGATAAGTATTACTCACCTAAGAAGACAATAGCAACAAAAACAAACATAACATGCAGTATTTACTGAGAACTTGGTATGTGCTGGGCCTTGTTCTGAATTCTTTACATACAATATTCATTTAATTATCACAACCCTATGATTAGTACCTATTTTTACCTTGTCACTCCCATTTTATAGATCAGACAACTGAGGCACAGAAAAATAACCTTGGAACCTACTCTCTCTTTGTTAAAATGCTGTGTTAGGATGCATGCATGCATGAATCTAAGACTTTCTCCTAACATCATAAAGATTAAAAGAGAATTTTAACAGAAATTAATGTCTTCATTATGATATTCAGTCTTATCTGATGCCATTAGTTTGTGCCACCCACTTAAAGTCACTCTATATGCCTTAGGTAATAGCTATTCCATAATTCTCATAGAGAATGATCTAGTCATAGAATAATTTGAGAAATGGAAGATTTTCCCACAGCCACACTATTTTGGAACTTTGTGATGTTGATCTCATTACTTCCACTGTTGGTATTTGTTCTTTTTTTCTCTACTCTGCCTAAATGATTCCTACTGATATTTCAAGGAGCACCTCATCAACAACTCTCCCTGACCTCCACCCAAACCCTGGGGGCCTTAGGTCATCCCCTCTTTGGTGTCCCCATTATATCCTACATACATTTCAGTTATAGGAACTGCCTCACACTTGTTGACCTCTACCTTTGACCAAACTGGTTCTTTGACATAGAGAGTAAAGCTTGTTCTGAGTAAGTCCATAAATCTATAAAAATTCCCACGCAAATATAAATTGAGTGAGTTAAAAAAATGATTTTGAAAAGAACTCATTACATAAAAATAAAACACTGAACACAAATGCTATGTTCTAAAAGTTCTTTTCGGGCAACTGCTTCATCATGGGTTAGAATAGACAAGACTTCTCAAAACAAAAATCCAATGACCTTGGATTGGAGAAGCTTTGCTCTCCTGGTTACTCTCCTAGGAGGTGCTCTTCTTTGCTTCCATGACCTGTATGGCATTCACAACTGGGGTCATCAGTCTTAAAAACCTTATATTTCAGTATGTGCTAATGCTTCTGAATGCTCATGAAGATGTCAGGGATGAACAGCTTCTGGGTGGCATGTTCCTAATCTTAGTCTTCAGCTAATGCTTGCTTCCATTTCCCCCTCCTCCTATCTTCCACCCTCTGCTCAATGATCTCTTGCTCTCCCATTTCAACCAGAGTGCTCTGAATTGCCTTAGACTCTGATCGACATTACCATCAAAAAGCTATCTTTGGGAGTTATTGTACTACCCAAAACACCAGCTTTGGTTGTTTCTGAGACAGTGATATTTAGGCCAAAAGGGTCTTGAAAGCAGAGCTCACAAGTTAAGCCACTATAGGTCTAGGATCACCTATAATTTGTTTATATGTCTCTCTCACTGACTTGATATGAAGTTCTTTGAAAGGAGGGACTGTGTCACAATATTTTGTGCATCCCAAAGTTTTTCAAGCATTATAGACATATTGAGTTATTCAATTAACTAATTAATTACTAGCCCAGTTAATGCAGCTCAATATTTTCCCAAAATTGGAACCCATGATCATGTAGCCACCACCTGAAGAGAGAGAGGGGGAAGGAAGAAGGGAGGGGAAAGACATGGAGAAAGAGAGAGAAAGAGAATGCTATTTAATGAGGTTTTGTTTTGTTTTTTTTTCTCCCCAAATATGTTTATTTTAATTTTTCAGTGTTACAAGATTGATTGTTCATGCACCACACCCAGTGCTCCATGCAATACGTGCCCTTCTTGATACCCACCATCAGGCTCACCCACCCCCCCACCCCCTCCCCTCCAAAACCCTCAGTTTGTTGCTCAGAGTCCACAGTCTCTCCTGGTTCATCACCCCCTCCGATTTCCCCCCATTCGCCCTTCCCTTCCTTCTCACGATGCCCTCCATGATTTTCTTTATACTCCACATGTAAGTGAGACCATAAGATAATTGACTCTCTCCGCTTGACTTATTTCACTCCGCATAATC
>CM052809.1:94856147-94903202 GCA_028533885.1 Nasua narica
TTCATCCGTTGAAGGGCATTTTGGTTCTTTCCACAGTTTGGCTATTGTGGCCATTGCAGCTATATCAATAGAGTTTGGATTACTCTAACCCTTAAAAAGTCTTTCCTTACATTGAATTGAAATTTTTCTCTCTGTGACTTCCACCAGCCATTCCTAATTCCATCCAATACAGTAGCATAACAAGAGTTGATGCCTCTTCAACTGAAGAGTTTTCATATGTCAGGAGATTGTGCCTATTTTTGGTTCTTTCATCCTTTTATTTTTTTTTTAAAGATTTTATTTATTTATTTATTTGACAGAGTGAGAGAGATCACAAGTAAACAGAGAGGCAGGCAGAGAGAGAGGGGGAAGCAGGCTCCCCGCTGAGCAGAGAGTCGATGTGGGGCTTGATCCCAGGACCCTGAGATCATGACCCGAGCCGAAGGCAGAGGCTTTAACCCACTGAGCCACCCAGGCGCCCCTCTTTCATCCTTTTAAACAACATCACTTTGTCCCTCAAACTTTATGATTCCCAGATCTCTTGCCATCCTGATAGAAGCCAGAGTAACCTGGATTCTGGATATAGTCCACCTGCTTTCAAATCTAGGCTCCATAACTCATTTTTGGTGTGATCTCCAAGTCTCAGTGTCCTCAAGTGTGGAATGGAAATTATTATTATAATAATAGCACCTCATGTGTCTATTGTGGGGACTAAATCAGATGATACATACAACATGCATGATACAGTGACAAACATTTAATAAACATTCAAAAATGTTAGATATTAATACTCCAGGTAGCAACTAACCAGAAGATCCAGCCCCAGGGGGCCCACAGCTCCCTTGGAATAGAATTATTTCTGTTAATAAAGCTTCATTGGTTTCAGTTTTAGAGCAGCCACATCCCCTGATGGCTCATCTTGGTCTTGTGGTCAATCAAAATCTTCAGCTCTCTTGCTCTGTCTCTCTTTCCCTCTCTCTCTCTTTAACATAAACTGCTGTCAAACCTACTCTCCCACATCTTATACTTTAAAAATCAATTTTCTGAAACTAAAAGTAGAACATATATTCATCCTTATTAAATTTTCTGCAGATCAGTTTGGCCTATCATTCTAACATGTCAAGATAAGTTTAAGTCTTGATTCTGTCATCTGACCTATTAGTCACCCTTCCCAACCCTGTGTCATCTCCAGATGTGATAATTATCTCTTTTCTCTTCACTGAGGTCACTGATAAAATCCTGAACAACTTCAAGGCCAACAACAGAGCCCTGTGGTACTGTTGACATTCTTTGGGCAGCAGGCCAACATTCTCATTTTATGGATGAAGAGAGTAAGATTCAGGAGGGCTAAATAATTTGCCCATCCTCATACAATAGAGCCAGTTGACTATTTCCCAAAGTGTATACCTAGGAAAACAGTCTCCTGAGGGATTTTCCTAATAAAAGGTTTCCATGGCCAGATAAGTTTGGAAAGCATGCATATTCTGTGTCCTTCTTGGAAATTTGCAATGCCCAAGAGCACACTGAAGATTTTGTGAACTCTTACAGTCAAGAATTCCATTATACTTGTTTAGTATAAACAGGATTATCCTTGTTTAGCCCCTCATTTCCCAAAAGTATTTGACCACAAAATCCTATTCTCAGGTATAGCTCTTATACCATAGAAACAGTGTCCCATAGTCAGCTATGAGCAGACACACTAGAATACTCCTGTTGTCATGAGATTAAGTTCTGAGATCCCATGTTCAGAGAGTTTTGTGACTTTCAAATGGAAAATAAGATGGGAAAGAATTTTGGAAAGGAAGAGTTAACAAATGGGCATGTAGTAAGATG
Source organism: Nasua narica (assembly GCA_028533885.1). Taxonomy (NCBI): domain Eukaryota; kingdom Metazoa; phylum Chordata; class Mammalia; order Carnivora; family Procyonidae; genus Nasua; species Nasua narica. Next base: position 94,857,960 of record CM052809.1, read on the forward strand.
AAGGCAGGAATCAATGTTGAGGGAACCCCTCCCCTGGCCTCTGTGTCTCCAAAGCTTGAGTGAAGAGAGGAGCCAGAGCTGAGTGTTCTGAGTAAGATCCCCAACTGCTGCCTCCTGCCCATGCCCATCACAGCCTTCCATCATGCTCTGCCTTGAAACCATCAGGGCTACTCTCATTATGCTTTTATCCCTGGTCATGTCAGTCATCCCAAGAAACCAGGGACTCCCGGGGGGTCGATTGCCAGTTTTTCAAAAGGAGTCCCTGATTTAAAGTTGCAATCCCTCCATCTGGCATCCCCTCCCCTTCCTTGCTTTATTTTTCTCCACAGCATTTACCACCATCCGAAATAATATATATTTCATTTTCTGGTCTATTTGTTTGTTTTGTTTATTGTCTGTATCCCTTTACTAGAGAATAAGCTCTATGCTGGCAAGGATATTTATTTTGTCCATTGCTTTATTCTCTGCACTTAGAATAGTATGTGGTTGATAGTTGGTGCTCAATAAATATGAAAATACTATTCAGCTCAAACCAGGGAGCCTAAGTGAAATATAGCCTCTCAAAGGGCAAGGATCACATCTTGGGTTTGCTTTGACTTATTTATGATGTGATACCATCTGCTGAGTGGGTCTTTATTACACTAGAAATGAATATTATTACTCAGATATCAATACACAAGGAGAGGCTATTAGTCTTGGAAACCACAGTCTCTCTCTTCTGGTGACCTCATCCACCAGGCCTTGCATGGGCACGACTCATAAATCCACAACACCACCTCTGACCCTCATCCATGCCATAGCCTACCTTTCCTGTTCTTTACTGGACATTTCTACTGCACTAGGCAGCTCAAACCTTTCAGTACCCTAGCCAGAAACATTATCCCCTCCCTGCCAAAAAAGAGTAAAGAAATAACAAAAAAACCTTCCTCAACTTTATTATTTAGGCATCTATTTATGTTGGTTGTACTAAAAAAATAAAAATAATTACAAAAGTTGACAAAAGCCATGACATTTTTTTCTGACTTCTCTTTCTTCCTTACAGTCTCTATAGCTGAAACGTCCCTGCCAGCTCTTCCCTCTGCCTCATGCCCACCCTACTATCAGGTTTCCATTATCTTTTTCCCGGGTAATTGAAATATTCCTCTCTGCTGCCTTGTTTCCAATGTCTTTCATTTCTAATCCAGTATTTTTCAAGTAGTGGACTGAGGCCATTAGTGGGTTATGAAATCATTTAGTGTGTCATAACCAGAATTTTAAAAATAAAACGAATAGAATAGAACAGAACAAAATAGAAGAGAATAGAATAGGAAAAAAAAATCACAGATTGTTTGTTTGTAAAATTTTTGCTGAAGGTGTGTGCATATGCCCTGAGCCATCATTCTGTAAATATATTGCTCACAATAGCTTCAAAGCCATCACTCTAATCTAATGTAGTCCAAACAGAGATTTAGGTGACATCACCCGCTACCTAAACCTTACAGGGACTTCATTGTGCCGTCTGAATGAAGTCTGAACAAATTTACCCAGCATTCAGTGATTTCCAAACTCAGGCTCTAGCCTCCCTTTGTAGCTTATTTTACAACACTTCCATACTTGTACCTAGAATGCCCATTGTGCTGGAATATTCATTATTTTTCAAACACGCCCTGAGATTCCTAATGACATGATCTTTCACATGCTGTTCTTTCTTCCGGAGCAGTGGTTTTCAACCAGGGGGGACGATTTTGCTCCCTGAGGACATTTGACATTGCCTGGAGACATTTCTGTTTTCATAACTGGGGAGGAGTGGGGTGCTATTGGCATCTAGTGGGTAGAGGACAGGGATACTGCTAAATATCCTAAAAATGAAGAGAATAGTCCTCCACAGCAAAGAATTATCAGGTCTCAAATGCCAGTACTAATTAAGGCTGAGAAAGCCTATTCCAGAGCAGAGAATCTCAAAAGGCATCTTAATCACTGGAGAAACTTATAAAACCTTCTGTTTGGGGCTCTGTAGATCTGAGGTGGGGCCCACAAATGTGCATTTCTAACAAGTTCCCCTGAGATACTGAAGGTGCTGGTCAGGGACCACAGAACCATCGTCTAGACTAAAAGGACCTCGGTTTTCACCAGGGCTTAACATTACCCAACTCAGGCTTTAGAGGCCACACTCTTCACAGAGCCTGCCTTGGTATCAGCTCAATTTCTTGAACTGCAGCATCTGGTCCCTTTCTTCAACGTCGCTCTCTCACTTCTGTCACTGCTCCCTGGAGTTTTCTCTCCCTTGTGCTTCATTCACCCAGCCACATGGAGCACGTGCTTCCTGGGCCAAGACTTACACTACACTCACCTTCCACTTCTTACTTCTCCAAAGCACTTTGGGCAGCCTCCCTGCCTGAACAAATTCTTCATCAGACAAAACACAACCATGCCAGTTGTCTGCAAGCCTCTTTCTGCCCGCTCACCCCTCCACATTGGGGATTATCAAAGTGTTAAGGAAAGCACTGGAGCATGAAAGGTTATATAAGTCCTTTTCAGGCACTTAGGTGGGAAACTGAGTAACCAAGGGACAAAATGACTGAAGTGACAAAAAACAATAAAAAGGGTAAAGGTCACCCATAAAGAGAATAAGTGCATTGCGACCTCATTTTTGTTCTTCACTATTTTGCCCAGAATCAGCACTGTCTACCACCTTCATGCTGGGCAGTGAAAAAGAACATGAAGAACAAAAGGAGAGATAAGTGACAACCATTCTCTTAGCACCTTGGAGATTTACGTGCATGATGAATGAAATAATTGCATTCTGAATGTGAGCTTTTACCTAGTCAATTTCCTGTACAGTTACAACTCCACTGTTATTTTCACTTGGATCCCCCATGTAGGACTTTTGCAAAATGCAATTTTGCTTTAATCATATCATCAAAACATACGATTTTTAAACATTCTGTTCTCCCCAAAAGAAGTGTCCCCACAGTGAATATTTCGAATCCCTGTTTAGCCAGGAAAAGACTGTCACACTTTAAGTGTCATGAGCAAGAATTTAATTTAGACCTAATAAGACAGTTATTTTATGTTAAATACCATATGGTTATTAAAAACATATTTATTGAGGTTTAACAAGTATGTCAAGACAAAACTCCATAAACAGCAGGAATTGCTAACAGGATGCAGTTATGGATTCTCAAATCAGGCAATGTATCTTATGAATGGATACACTTTATATTAGACCATTAAAAATAATAATAAAGAATCTCCAAGGGCCTCCATCTGGGAGGGCAAAAGGGACAGTGAATTTGTGTACTGCTTGTTCACCCCTGGAGACCTAGGATCAGTTCCTATTTGAGATGGTCATGAAAAATGAGCTTGGGGGTCTTCCCTTCATCCTCATTTGTGCTCTGTGCAAAGCCAACTGTATCATTTGGCATGATTGATGAGGGCCATTTATGGGAGCTCGCTGGGGGAGGGGGAGACAAGTTTAGGAGGAGTCACTTGGAATAAGTCAGAGGGAGAGGACTTGTGGAGACCTAGGCCAGGTTTCTGATGCTTAGCAATTCTCATTTCACTTGAAAGCTTTAAAATGTGTGTGCGAATATGTGTGTGTGTATGTGTATGTTTACATTCATGCAGTCACACATGCAGAATATCATATAGGAAGTGCTTAAGAACAGAGATAATCACCCCCAAAGTAGTAGGGTTTGCAAATACTGCTTTTTTACATCATGTACCAAGTGTGGTGCCCTCTAAACTTGCCACATTGCTTAAAAGAAAACCAGGCTGGAAGGAAGGAGCCTTCTCACCTTATGGCCCAGCTCTCCTCCAGCTGAAATGGCGGGGATCCACCAAGGCCTGTGTTTATGGCCTCATGTGCCGACGCTATGGCAATGCCCCTCAGACAATGGCGCCTGTTCAACAGGATGACTTCACAGGAGGCTGAGGCCAAGGCCCTTCAGATGGGCCATGAGTAAGAACCAGCAAAAACTAATATCCTTAACAGTTAGCAAACATGTCGAAGGAAATTATTCATAAATATCTGAAGAGCAGTGAGGGCCAAGTTTGGAGTGAGCAGCTGTTGGTCTCCAGGTTTCCCCCAGTGGATTAGCCCCTTCTTAAGACAGTCAATGTTCTGCTCGACTAAGATTTCAAACACCAAGCCCCAGAATTCCCTCAGCTGCTTTTCACACAAAAAGTTCCTGGATGCCTCCGTGTAATTCTGCAGGTATGCAGCCAGGTCTCTAGGTGGTGACCTACAAAAGATATTTGAGTGGAATATTCAGCTGTCTTTAGAGCCACGTTTGGAATTCTTTCCACGCGTCTCAGAGACTCACGCGTGTGCGTGTGTGTGTGTGTGTGTGCACGTGTGAAAGAGAGAGAGGTGGGGGGAGTGGGGAAGAGAAAATATAATCATCACGTCAGCACAATGAACAGACCCAACTGCATGAGGATAATTATGTTTTACAGTTTTGCTAAACACAAGAAAGTATTTTCTCAGGCCATTTAATTGAAACAACATCATGGGTTATACCTTCATTGTAATAAAACTCCACTGTGTGTCCAAGTGCCAGGGGATTTATTAACTTGCTCCGAGCTCTGAGAATCAGCAGGCAGGGTCAGACGCAGCTAGTGATGATGACATCATCGGTTTTGGCAGCTCTTTTCAACTGGTGTTGAGTGAGGTAATGTCCCCAAAATTAAAACTGACAGCAAGATTAATGATGATAGATTCACTGACTTTTTTCATGATTTAAATTGGTGTTCTGTTTCTTCCATTCTGGACAGCCAAGAGAGCTTCGTGCCATTAGCTTGGCATATCAGCAAAGCCAGATAACAGGAGCCCCTTCTCCCTGCCGCCTGGGGACAGGCTGGGACTTCGGGGCTGGAGGTGATTTAGATATGAAGCCAAAGGAAGGCACACCCTCGAGTCTTTCACAGAGATCAGCACAGTGAGGTACGCTACCTTTATCAGATCAGCAGAAACGTGCATTATGTTTGCTATTTTGGTGTAAGAAAGGCTATGTGCTCTGCGAGGGGTGGCTGTGTGCAAAGAATACCTCATCAAATCTTGTTACTGAGTCAGAATTTGCAATCCCTGGAACTGGAGCTGGGCCGACCTTGCCCTTTTACTTTCTGTACTGAAAAGATTTGCTGAAGATACTAGAATAGAAACATGAAGAAAATTCTAAGGCAGAAGATTAGAAGACGCATAAGCTGCATGGAAAAGATTCATTTGTGAGCCATCTTAGAGACCCTTGTACCCTAGAAACAACTATCATCTTCATTAACTAATTATTCTATCCCCACTCTACTGTAAACTTCTTAAAGGCAGAAATTAACTGTTTCCATCTTTGTAATTCCAACAACGACCACGGCAACATAGAGCAGGCACTAAAAAATATTTTTTGAATGTACATTACTTAAAGAAGATACCTTAAGGATTTCTCATAAGAAATTGAGACTTCTAACTAGGTTTATGAAGTATACTTTCAAATAATGAAAATACTTTTCTTTGAAAACATGGTCAAATTTATCATAATCACTAGTCCATGTGGACACATCTCACTGGTCTGAAATAATGTGGTTTACTGATTCAGAAAAAGGAAAAAAAGAATGAAAGAAAAGAAAAAAGGAAAAATCCAACATGACATATGATGATATAATAAAGTCATTCAGCAGGATGGCAAAATTGGAGAATGTCCTCAGTGTAATCTCATTGTGAGTGTGATGTTTTCTTCCAAAATGAAATCCATCTGTAGGTTCAGGGATTATCTCACAATCTTACTTAGAATTGATTCTGTTGGGAGTGGGGGGTTGCAGTTGGAAAGGAATATCCTGTCTTAAAAGAGGGAATGTAGGGCCCACTTGGCAGTGGGTGAGAATGTGGGAATTCATTGTGGCTCTTCCTGGTAAGTCCTATCTCTAAATAGAACATTCACTGTCTCCAGAATCAGGAGACATTGCAGATAGTCCTTGTCCCACCCGGAACTAGCTTAAACGTTTGGGTAAGTCTCTTCCCTGTCCTGGGGCCTCTGTTTCCCCACCGATCCACTGGTAAAATGAGTGAGTAAAGTCAACAAGCACTAAGGCCCTTTGCAGGCCAGTCATTCTCTGGTGCTAGAGGTTTAATTGCTCTTGAAAGGGGCATACCCAGATAGATCAAGGGGACTATATGTCATACTCCTTACTCCAGCTGTTCAAACAAAGTCAGCCCCCCACAAAGTTGAGGGTACTGGTTGGGATAAAAAGATAGGTTTCCCCCACCCTCTGTTCTTTCAGCAATCTAAGCTCCAAATATTTTTTCTAACAGGTTCCGACACTTTCTGACATTTCTCTTACCCTATTTCTCCATCATTTCTTTCTCTCCTCACCCAGATGTGTCATTCTCTTCACACAGAACATCAGATTGGGGGGGTGGAGGGTTTGGAAGGAGTGTCAGGTTTCACCGATGATAAGTATAGAGGATGAGACCCCCCTGATGGCCCTTTCGTCTCCACCTATGACATTTCTTTTTGGAAAGAATTACTATATTTGACACCTTTGGAGTGTTTATCCAGCTCACAATGGTCCCCTTTACTAGGCATTGCCCTCTGATCCACAAGCATAAGGCTGGGGCTTCAGCAACCAAATCCATATTAAATGAAGTCTACTTCGCTGGCCATGGCCACCCAGAACACAATGGGCAGCCGAACCACGCCGGGGAGTTGAGAAATCTTCATTGTTTGCAGGCTAGAATCCTCCCCACTCTGCAATACAATGCTTTTTGTGAATCACAACCCTAACTTTTCACCCTACTTAGCCTTATTTGGACAAGATGAAGACAGGTTAACATGAAGAGGGTGCCCACACACTGTGTGGAGTGAGAAGGGATAATACATAAAGTATGAACCAGTGAGGTTCAGTGAGGTTCCAGTTCAGTGAGGCAGGCTTTCAGAACCCCTGGGATGGGAGATTGAAATGTTGTCCCAGGATACCTAGCACTGGCTTTGCTTTTTTCAAGATGAGGAGGCAGCTTTGTTGATGAATTTGGTTCAGCAACCAGGAGAGTCCATTCTTTGTAAACAGTCCCCTATACCAGAAGTTCTTATCCCGGCTGTCCCTTAGAATCAATCACCTGGGTAGCATTCCTAAACTGCCAAACCTGAACTCGTATTCCAGAGATTTTGATCAGTTAGTCTGGGGGGGGGGGGGGAAGCATTGGAATATTTTTTTGAAAGCTACCCAAGTGATGCAGCCAAGGTCAGGAGCCACTTTCCTAAATTAAAGCCCTAGACTGTAAGCTCAAAATCTTCCATGGTGGTGATATAAGTCTGAATGTTAAAGGGCAGTGGTGGAACCAGAAGAGAGCATCCATCTTTCTTCTACAAGGTCCCTAGAGTTTCATAGAGTGTTGGTGACAGCTGTGTGCCCTGTAGAGGACCAAAAGGCTGAGGGAAAAGTCACATCAAAATATGCTATCTCTGCCTCTGCTCTGTGGTGCCACCTCCTCTCCACCGAGCCTTGCATCCCAGGCCAAAATTAGAAAATGTTTTTTTTCTACCAATCCAATAAACCTACCAATACTGCATCATTCAACTAGATGGAAATGCTACTGAGTGATTGCTAATTTATGTCCAATGATACAGGATGCAGGATGTCAATAGAAGTATGAACAAGAGAAGGTGGTTGATAGCACTGCGCGACTTCTGAAACCGTAATTTTAGTTGGAGTACCATGAGGTCGGTACTCTGCCCTAGTCTAAGGTTAAAGACTCAGTTTGCCACAGCAAATCTAGGGTGACCAACTATCCAGGTTTGTCCTGCTTTTAGTACTTAAAGTCCCTTGCTCCAGGAAATTCCTCAATCCTGGGAAAACAGTTGGTCACCATCTTTCTTGTCCAGATTTGCAAAGGACTGACCATGGAAGTCTCCTCTCCAAGTGAGAAACGTTTCACTGTTGGAGATGACTGCTCATCTCTATCAGTGCTAAGCATGCCTTTCATGCTGCCTGTTCCCAAACCTCTGACAAATGAGGGGTGACATTAGAGTGGAGGTAATTAAACTCTTCTGAAGCTGAACATTTTCCATCCAAAGCCCTGATAATAATAGAGGTCAGAGCTCAGATACTAAAATTTATTCCTAAAACTACCCAACCCAACTCAAGCCATTCAGATCTTCTCCCCAGGGGATTTGGAATTAGGACCTAGAAAGACTCTGTTAATCTCTTCTATTGACTGAGTGGTAACTTGCACACTGGGAGCTGTTGGCAGCCAGGTGCTGCAAAGGCAACTGTTGAAGAGAGAAGACCAGTTTGCAGTGAGAAAATGTTAAAAAGGTACCTAGGCAGAAGTAGAGAGGAGAGAAAAAGAAAGAAAGCTGCTTGGAGTTCTACATGTGTCACTATTTTTTTCTTCTATGCCCTTTCTGATTCCCATCAGAACTCCTATTCTTTAGTTTCATAAAATCCTCACACCCCCTTGTATTTTTCAGTTGCAAGCCTAGAAAAGTTCACCCAAATTGACTTAAGCAAGAAAGTTTATTGTTTCATATTAGTGAACAATGTGGGATATATTAGCTTCAGGCACTGCTTGATCAAGGTCTCAAGTAATGAACTGTTTCTCTTTCTCCATCATTCAGCTCTAGTCCCTAGTAGAACTTCCTCTCAGCTCTCTGGCAGGCTCACCCCCATACTCGTAAGATACCTCCCAGGATCTCCCGGCACTATTCCCTAAGTTTATTCTCAGTGGCAAAAGCAAGACCCTTTTAACAGGATTGCCAGTAAAAGTCTTTTGCTTCTCAGTGGCTCAAACTGGCCATACTTAGCCAATACCTGGGGTCTGGAAGAATGTGTTGCTCTGGCTGGCAGACTTGAATTACATGGCCAGGTTTATACCAAAGGAAAAGCCAGCTCTACTGAAGTCCATGGATTGCAAGGTGAAAGAGGTGATTTACCAGAAGACATTAATTTATGTAAGGTTGATAAATGGTTGGATAAAAAATAATAAGAGATATCCCTTATATTTATTAAAAAAAAATTTCTCCATGCGAGAATAAATAGGTTAGATTTAAAAGAATCCTAACAATTACAACAATACAGCCCACAGGCAGAGCACAAAATTTCAGAAATCCTCTCCCTCCCTATGATTTCAAATGGTCCTATCACAGAAGTAGACAGTAGGCCCACAGCCATATTGCTATTTTGTCCAAACAGAGGACAAAGCTACTCAGGAACAAAAATTTGTGTTTTTGAGCTGCTAAATACAGCAAAAATGACAGTATTACGAAAAGATCTTTTTCAAAAGTCTTTGTTGTACAAATAGAAAAGCCACATGTTTGTCCAGAATTAGCCTTCTTTAGCACTAGCTAAAACTTTGAAATGTGAGACTTTTTGAGAAGAGTTACTTCATTAATAACAATAATCATGAAATAAAGCATTAGCAACACAATGAATCTTTTCAATATCATAAACTTCAAAGCTTGTATTTGCTTTGTTTGTATTTGTAGGCAAACTGAATCTGTCTTCCTGCCTCTGTTATCACTGGGTCTAATCTGAAAAGACCCAATGAATATGCACAAACCAATCCATAGAAATAAAAAAACATCAAAACAGAGAACTTAGGGCTTTTGTTCCATCTATCAATCCTATGTCTCTTGATATTATGACTCCTTATTCTCTGTAGAAATTTAGACTTTAAAGCCCCATAGCTTGACTCCAGGGAAAACATCCAGAATTGTGTTCCCACTGCACCTTCCAACTTCAGCAAAACTCTCCTCTCCAGCAGCACAGAATCACTCACTGGTCCCAACGCATGTTCTGAGGTTCCCCATTCTGTGCCTTTTTTTTTTTTTTTTTTTTACATGCCCTACCTTTTCTGGAATGCCATTCTCCACCTTACTTAATAATATCCATCTTCCATGGGCCAATTCCAATGCCCTCTGCCATTAAGCCCTTCATAGGCTCTAGTTTGGAATTAATTCATCCTTCTACCTAAAAACCTTCAATGGCTTCCCACTGCACTGAGGAAAGAATTTTCATTCTCTAACTAAACTTATAAAGCCTTAAATGATCTCCCTGCCTATCTTCTCATCCCATCTCAAGTTATATTCTAGCCACCCAAGATCCTCTTCCCTTTCCAGGATTTCCTTAGTTTTCTCCAGTCGTAGGTCCTTCACACATTCTATTCCCTCTGCTTGGAATACTCTTCCTTTGGTTTTTCCTCAAAGCTCTCTCCTTCTCATTTGTGAGGCTTCAGCTGAAATGTTACTTCTTCAGAGATCCTACCCTGCCTAGCTAGAGCCACCATCTATCTTAACCTCATACTGCTACTCTCTACCAGAGAGATATGTTCCCTATCTTCCTATGCTTTTTCTGCTTGTATAATTATGTATTTATTTGTTTAAATGTTTAATGTTTCTCTTTACCACAAACTGTAATCTACAAGAGGTCAGGGACTTAATTAATTTCACTCATTCAACTTTAGATCTGGCATTTGGCATGGTGGCTCCACATTGGAGGAAATATTCAATAAAATGTGTGTATCATTCCCTTTTTTATACACTTATAACATAGTTATATCATAATCTGCTTTATATAATAGATGTTTATTTTAGTCTTGCATCTCATGCTTGACAAGATTTCGAGAGAAGGGTCGTGACTAAATGAGAACATACTTGCAGAGCACCAGGCCCAATCTAGATTCTCAATCAGCTGTTGTTTTCATAGGGTTGAACATCACAGACTTCAGAGCTGGTCAGTCTTGGGATTTCATAAGATCCCATCACTTTCCAACTCTGTAACCTTGGTCAAGTTTGCTCAGCTTCTCCAGGCCTAAGTCTCCTCATCTGTAAATTGTTAGTAGTAATACCTACTTTATAGGATGGTTATAAGTCCAGGAGCTGGCCTAGCACTCTCAGCTAGGCATGGTGTTCTCCTATTGAACATAAACAATATCACAGAGCATCAACCTCAGACAAGAACATTTTGGTGACCATGATGGATGAAGACAAAAATAAGACCAGTCCATAATCACATCTGAATAAAGTCAAAGCATGAACATGGCCCAAACCACAAAAATAACCACACTTGCCTCTTTACTGGTTAATAAGTGACTACTGCTTCTTAACCAATACAGCCTTAGCATTGTCTGGCATTCCCCACTTCCATATAAAACTTATTTAGAAACTTAACCTTTATCTAATCTCTCCTTCTAAATAAGATTTCCTTAGCTACCCAGAGGATTATCCCTATTTTCTGACAGCACCCATCCAGAGCCAAACCCTGCTTTCTTTTTTTTTTTTTTTTAAAGATTTTATTTATTTATTTGACAGAGAGAGAGAGAGATCACAAGTAGGCAGAGAGGCAGGCAGAGAGAGAGGGGGAAGCAGGCTCCCCGCCGAGCAGAGAGCCCGATGCGGGGCTCGATCCCAGGACCCTGAGATCATGACCCGAGCCGAAGGCAGAGGCCTTAACCCACTAAGCCACCCAGGTGCCCCCAAACCCTGCTTTCTTAAACCCTCTCCCAAATCACCTACCACAAGCCCAAATCCTACAGTAAGTTCTTTCTAATGCCCTCTTACTAAGATACTCCATGATTCCTCATGATGTACATTCTCTGCCACTGCAATGATTAATAAACCCAACTTGCTCAACTACAAGTTTGCTCCTAGTGGTCTTTGGCTGAAGGTCACTGATAATGGTAATAACGAGAACATCAGCCACCACTTACTGATCATTTACCAAACACCAGGGCCTCTTCGATGCGATTTACACGTGTTTACTTCCTCCATCCTTAAGCCAAATTTAGGATGCCGGCATGATTATTATCACTATACTATTTGAGGAAACTTAGCTTTAGAGAGGTTAAAGTTTTTTTCTGAAGTCAGATAGTTAATGAGTGGCGGAGCTGGTATATAAGCCAAAGCAGTCTGACCTTTACCCACTATTTGTTACTGAGCCCTCCTGGGGGCCTGTCACTGTGTCACTGAACAGAGACAGTACTGCAAGTTTAGGAAGATGATGAAGTCGCCACAATGTGGGAGGCACAGAGAACTCAGCATGTGAGAGAATTCCTTCAGTATGTTTCATTGGCAATGTACTGAACAGCACTGTGGGAGCTGTGGGAAAGAATACATCATAGTTCCTGACCTCAAGGAACTTACAAGCTAAAAGAGATGAGCCTTAAATGCACAAAAATTTAAATAACAATACAAGGTGCAATACAAAAAACACATTAAGACAGAAGAATGCATGGCTCAGGGCCAAATGAGGTGAGAGGCTGGTACTGAGAGAGAGCCCACCATGGTCTGCAGGCTCGACCCAGAGACTTTAACTCAACTCAAAACCAGACAGGAAATCGACTAGGGAGCTGCTTTGTTAGGAAGACAGACATGGAGAGAGAGAAAAAAGAACAAAGCTTTAATGGAAAAGAAGCTATTAAAATTATACTTACAGGATATACAGCTAAGTGACTTCAAAATTTTACTTCTTGGTAATTCGTTTTTGAGGAATTATAAAGCAGTCTCTAAAAGGGAGCCTTGTGGTTATTTCCAACGGACTCTGTATCAGGAACACGCAGGAAGAATATAAAGTTCATTGCTATTTGGGAGAAGTGAGTCCTGACCCTATCTGGACTCTCTTGCTCTGGGTAACACCCGGGATTGCGCCATTGCACTCTGGTGCCATAGAAAGACATTTAATGACAACTCTGCACACAATATCCTGGAAGTATTCTCAGCCACTAAGAGCCACGCTAAACTGGGGTTATTTCTGTAAGGGCATAGCCAAACTCTTGTAGTGTCTTGCAAGGATTTGTGGAATCTCCTAGCACTTTTAGACTTAGAAGAGATAGAGATCAAGTACTTTGTATCAAGTGCTTTCAAATGTCTGAGTAAAGGCTTTGATATCAACTTGGGCAATAACATTGGGCAAATTCTGAAACCTCTCATCTGCTAAAAGAATATGGTAACAGTGCTCAACTCATGAGGTAACCATGGGGTTATATGGCATATGCTTTCAAAGGACTTAAGGTGTCTAACATATAGAGTACATTCTTGGAATGTCTTAGTAATCAATATTACTGTCATAATATTCTCCATACTAAGTATATCTTAGAGACCTGGAAAGATGTAAAAGAAGCAGGAAATATAGTCTTCTTGGATACTCCTAAAGCCTCTGAATCAGGATTTATTCTTCCTAATTTGGGCAACTCTTTCAGTTTTTTAATTTAGTGACCATCCTATTTTGCATAGGTTCCAGAGCTCAACCACTTCAGTTTGACTCCTAGCTCACCACTTAAACTGTTTTTGACTCAGTTTATTTACAAAAGCAATGCGAATAATAATGGTTCCTACATCTTAGAACTGTTGCAGGGAGTCAAAGAAATAACATATACAGAACTCTGAAGACAGTGTCTGAGACATCATTGGCTCTCAATTAATGTTATTGTTTACCTTCATTATCATCTCTGCCATCATTTCACCACCATTAGGAATATTCCAGACTTTCCCTCTACCTCAAGAGATTCAAGCTCAATGATCTCCAACATGTCCCAGGCAACTCAACTTTTTGGTGCTTTATTTTAAAACACATCCTCTATTGACAAAGACAAAGCTTTGACCCCATTCTAAATTGCTGTGTGGGAATAGTGCACACTGCCAGCCATTCCTATATTATAACAAATGACCTACATTTGCAGGTTTGCTGGCTGAGGTCAGGGTTCTAGTCCTTAGGAAGAAGAAAAAGAAGAAAGAGAGGAGGAGGAAGAAGAGGGGGAAGAAGAGGGGGAAGAAGAATGAAGAAAAGAGCAGGGCTGGGGGATGGGGGTAAGGAGGGAGTGAGGGAGAGAGAAAAATAAAGAAGGAAGAGAAGGGAGAGTAGGTCAAGCTACTAGTGTCTGTTAGGACTGAAATCATAGTTGAATCCTGGCTGAGTTATTTGGGCAAATTATTTAACCTCACTTTTCACACCCAGTATCAGTGCTAGTGTCTCTTTCCGAAGAATTACATTGTGTTAAAAGAAAGAATACATGTGTGTACATAGTACTTATCACATATTATATACTTAGAGAATTGTAAGCATATTGTCATTACAGGTGTTCTCCATCCCATATGAAAAACAACTAGCCAGAGACCACAGCAGAATAAAGCATTACATCAGTTAAAAGATTCCACATTATTCTTTTATCCTCTTTCTTTTTCTAAAAATGTAATCTTGAGTTCAGAATGAAGAGGAGAGCACAACTGTGTTCTGTTTGGGGTTTGAGTGTGAAGACCACACCAGTGCAGTGGAAAAGGCCTTGGAGACAGTCAAGATTTGGATTCTAGTACTGGTACCAGTTACATTCACCTCTGGGTCTGAGTTCTAGTTCTTACAACTGTGAAATGAGTATTGGGGATAAAGATTGGACTACACCGTATTTAAAGTTCCCTCCAGCTGTAATTCTCTGGGATTCTAATCTAGAGCTAGTTAAACTAGTTCTTCTCAAAGAGTAGCTTATGTGGATTAGAATTACTGGGTTTTCAGTGAAAAATGTATATTCTGGGATTTCCACCTGGGCTTAGAGAAATCAGAATGCTGAGGGTAGAAGCAGAAAGTTAAGGCCAAGAATGAGTGTGTGTGTGTGTGTGTGTGTGTGTGTGTGTGTGTGTGACCTTAGAGATCCACTGCCCTGCACTGCAGAAGACATAGACTTTGGCGTAATAATGGAAATAAGAGAAGGGAAATGCAAGAGAAGCCTATGTCTGCTCAGGTAGATCACTATGAATTGAACAACATGTAGAACAAACTGGGCACTTAACCCATTAGGATTCCTGAAGATGCCAAGAAGAAATATTTATAGGTAGATTTTAACATAGTCTATAAAAAAGGAGGTTGATTCAAACATAAATTACCTACCACATCATTCTTTAACCTCTAAATCTTTCTCTAATGGCTTGAAAAGGCAGCTTATTAAAGCAAAGTGAGTGTTTAAGTACTATATATCTACTGGTTAGTTTATAAACATCTACAGAGGCAGACAAAGTTACTAAAACTGACAGGTTTGCTAATAAAAAAAAAAAAAGTTAAAAAAAAAAAAAAAGTAAGGAAATTTCAGCCTGGGGGAAAAGGCTTAAACATCCTGGGGTGTGATTTTCTTTCCTCCTCTTAGCTCTGCCTCCTAGGTTGGCTCCACTCTCTGAATTAATCTTTCCATAAGGTAGCAAGAGGATAGCCTGAAGTTCCAAGAATATATCACAATCAGCTAATGAGCCTAAAGGGGAAATTAAATGCCCCTAGCTAGGACCCGTGAGCAATTTGCTGAGGCTCTCATTGGACTAGCTTGAGTCACATGACTGCTCTAGAGCCAATAACTGTGGATTAAGGATTGACATGTGCTGACTGGCTGTTTATGTGATAGGCCCACTCCTGGATCCTGGGAGCAGGGTTCATCACACTCAAAACACACACAGGTTGAGGGGCACCTGGGTAGCTCAGTGGGCTAAGCCTCTGCCTTTGGCTCAAGTCATGATCTCAGGGTCTTGGGATCAAGCCCCGCATTGGGCTCTCTGCTCAGCAAGGAGCCTGCTGCCTCCCCTGTCTCTGCTTGCCTCTCTGCCTACTTGTGATCTCTGTCAAATAAATAAATAAAATCTTAAAAAAAAAAAAAAACACAAAAACAGATTGAGAATGGAACAACGTTGGTTTCCCCAAGCAGAATTAGGGTGATATAACTAGGAAAACAAAATGTTTTGTTTGCAAGATATCCCTTGCAAAATCTTGAGGTAGCAACTATCTTTTATGGGGTGAATGCACATATTTAAAACTGTGTGGTAAATAATGCCTCACCCAGTATGTATTTGTGTGCTGTGTATGTGCATGTTTTCTTTCTGTTATATGTATGATCCCGTACACACTTGTCACATACATAGGGTCTTAACGGTCATGGAATATTGGATGACAAATAGTGATGGAAAAAATGAATGAAGTTTTGATCATTGTTTAATTTGCTAAAAGAACTACTCTACCTAAGATTCTTCCTGCCTGTTGCCAACAGTGACAAAGTAGTTGTGATACTGCAAATATGCTTCTGAGAACCTTCTGCAGTTGTTGCAAAAATGGGGCTGAAAGCTCAAGGAATGTAATCACCAGGAAAACACTTTCTGTGTCTCTTTAGAATCCCTCTAAGAGACATCTTTGGGTTTTATCACCTCTGGAATCTTATTACCCATCATACTGGTCAATGTGTAACAGGTATTCAATGAATACTTATTAAATGAATATTTATATGAATGAATCAGTGAATGATTTCATTTTTAGAACTGTGTTTTATGCAGACACAGATTTTCTAGATTACTTAACTTGTGGGGTTATTTTATGGAACAGGATGGTCATTTAAAAAACATATTTTTTTTAAGTTGCATTAGTTTTTGCCCTTCTTCATCATTTATAAAGAAATAAGCCAAATTTTAGTACTTAACAAAATAAATTGACCAGGATATGGTAGAATATTTTTATTCAGAAAATGAATTTTATATTATTTCCAGATGCTAAAAAGTCTGGCACTATTCAACATTGCCTTCAATATAGGAGAGTAAAGATAATGAAAAGCAAAACTGGAGGGTAAGGGTACTCTGACTTTAATTAGCTATTTATTATATAAGAAATTGATTTAAAATTTACTCAACAATTAAAATCTCTCAAGCCAGATAGACATAAACAGAACGCTGAATTGAGAGTTCAGAAACATGTTTGGTTTTCAGATATATCAAGAGCTATATCTTATTCCTCAGAATTCTAGAAGAAGGAAATTGAACCCAATAAAATATCAATCATCATCCCTAATCAGGGTAGCTCTAATTGCATCAAAATTTGAAAGAAGGAGTCATGAAATATGCAAACTTTTCTCACAGTCACTAATATTTGCTTTTATTTTAAAAAGAAATCCTGTGCCATGAGCTACTTGAGCTATGACATCAAACTAAGAATGACAGGTATTCATTCCAGTTACTTAGTGCTGAATAAAGAAATAACCTCAAACTGAAAGGCATAAAGCAACTACCATCTTATTATGCTCACAAATACTGTGTGTCAAGAATTCAGACAAGGCACAGTGGGGATGTCTTAATCTCTGCCCAATGATGTCTGGGGTTGCAACTGGGATCATTCAAATACCTGATTAGAACAGCTGTGGACTAGAATTACCTGGAAACTTCATCATTCATATGTTGAAATCTAGCCTGGCATGACTCGAAGGCTGATCTCAGCCAGGATTACTGACCGGAGACCCAACACATGGCCACTCTATAAGTCTTGGGCTTTCTCATAGCACGGTAACGTCAAGGTAGTCAAACTTCTTACATGAAAGATGAAAGTTCTAAGAGTAGGTGTTTGAGTGAACACAGTGGAGTCTACATGACTTTTTATGATTTATCCTCAGAAATCACATCCCATTACTTCTGTTGTAATCTGTTGATTAAGTTATAAAGCCCACCCAGATCCAAAAGTTAACATAGAACCACTTCTCGAAAGGAAGAGTGTCAAAGAATTTATAGACACGTTTTGAAACTTCCATAACACAGAATTAAGAATGGGCTAAGTTTTCAGAAGAAACTCCAGGATATAATTTTGCTTCATAAATGGTTGCTGAATGCTTTTTCTGTGCTAAGTGTGGCTGGAAGACATAAAATGAGTAAGGAATACTCTCTGTCTTACCTTCATGAAACTTACAGTTTAAGAGTAAGAAGGTAATATAGACATTATTTATTTTAATACCTTCTCTGACTCCTGAGACCAATGAATATCTTTCTTCTGCCTAAATAGTTGAGAGTCAGCTTTTTGAAAGCTGAGAGTTACTATCTGGTAGGAACTGGCATGGGTTATGTTATGTAATACTCATCAAAACATTTTATGATACAAATACTGTTATTTATCTCCCTTTTACAGTTTCAACAGAACTTCTGAGAGGTTAAGTATTTCACCCAAAGTCACACAGCCAGTAAGGGACAGAACTCAGAAGCAGACCAAATTCTGCCTACCTCAGTATTTGATCTTTACCACAACCATTCCACTATCCTGGTCTTCTCTAGATCCAGATGGCTAACAAATGTGGTGTTCTCAAGAGAACATCTTTCAGCTCACCACATAATATTTCCATGTAGTTTCAACTCAAGATTTTTTGGGGGACCACGTTTTGCCTAGTCATAGATAGAAGACAAAAGTGGAAAATACAGAAGTCCCTCTCGAGACACCATCATCCATTTATCGCATCCTCAGTTTCAATTAAAATACTTCCTATCTCAAGCAAGAAAAAAATTCAACTCAGATGGACTTAAAAAATAACCAGAAATTGAGCCCTGTCAGGCAGGTTTCAGGGAGCTTAGAGTGTTATCATCAGGGATCTTTGCTCTTTAAATCTGATTGGCAAGATGGCATTTCCAGCCATTACTTAAGACAAAACATCCAGAAAAAGAAGAAAGACTATTTCTTCAAACCTCTCTTTCTTATGAAGAAGGAAACTTTTACCACAGGCCCCTCTGCAATCTTTCCCTCTTGTTTCATTGGGCAGGATTGGGTCATGTGCTTTTCTTGGAACCAGTCACAGAGAAGGGGTATTTGACTAATAAAAAACCAATTAGGCCCATCCCAAGAGCTGGAGATGGGGGTCACTTTTTTTTTTTTTTTTAAGATTTTATTGATTTATTTGAGAGAGAGAGAGAGCATGAGTGGGAAGTGGGGCACAAGGGGAGAGGGACAAGCAGACTCCCTACTGAGCAAGGAGCCCAATGCAGGGCTCCATTCAGTGCTCAATGCAGGGCTGGATCCCAGGACCATGGGATCATGACCTGAGCTGAAGGCGCAGTCTTAACCAACTGCGCCAATCCGGCACCAAGGGGGTCACCTTTTTAAGGGTGCAAGTCTTCATGTGATGAAGCCTGAACAAAGTCAGGCTTCCTCTAGAAAGGAGAAAATGGGAAAAGAAGAAAATGGGCTCATGATAGATGAGCAACAACTGTCTGCTACACCCTTCTCTGGTCTGCTATGGTGATTCAACCCATGTCACACAGTACTGTTCTTTGTCTTCTCTATTTGCTTCACGTAAGAGTAATTTCTTCATTCTTCCAATAAACTTTGAAAAATATAAATTTCTAAGATGGTGAAGCTCATTTCAGACCATGAGGTAAATTGTTAATCACTGGGATGAAAGACTGAGTTTTGGAAAAGGTGAATATAATTTGTCGAGGAGACAAGGCAATGCAAATATTCTTTAAGTGTATTCCATAGTATATAAACTCTAAAAGTGTGTGTGTATGTGTTTAAAGGAAATGGTAGATGGAAGTGGGAGAGAAAGTTCTATGCTTTAAAAAAAAGTCTGAAAATGATGCACACTCTTTCCCTATTTGACATAGTTATAGTAATAGTTATAGTGTGAATTAACATATTAAAAACTCTGAGAAATTCTGCAGCAGAGCAATCTAGTGTTTAATCTAGTATTCCCTATCTCTTTTTAGAATGGAACACTTCTGAGCAATTCTATTAAAATCCTGCAGAACACATATGCTATGATTACACTTTGAGATACACTAATAATACCTTCTCTTGACTTGTGACATAAGATTTCAATATTCTTAAATTAATACCAGGTATGGAGACATCAAGAGTATGATAGTTTTAAAATCCTACCACCAAATTATTTTTTTCTTGGAATTCAACTCAATTCAAATAATCCATGTCCAAATATGTAACCATGCTGTACATATACACATACATAATACATATGTTTATCTATTTATCTATCTATCTATCTATTAAACTTTGATTGAAACCAGTCCAGGGAAAGGAGTGAAAGGATGGGGTGGGGTAATGATTTCGATTTGCAGCATGCTGGGTTTTAGGTGTCTCTAGGATATTCAAGTGGAAAATTTGAACAAATATTAGGATATGGACATAAAACCTAGAATTTAGGAGATCTAGGTTTCAGTTCAAAAATGCTAGCGAGGGGCACCTGGGTGGCTCAGTTGGTTAAGCAACTGCCTTCAGCTCAGGTCATGATCACAGGGTCCTAGGATCGACCCCCATGTGAGGCTCCTTACTCAGCAGAAAGCCTGCTTTTCCCTCTCCCTCTGCCTGCTTGTGCTCACTCTCTCTCTCTCTCTCTCTGTCAAATAAATAAACAAAATACATCTTAAAAACCAGCCAAAAAAAAAAAAAAAAAACAGAAAGAAAGAAAATCCCTGCCTTAACTTTGTGGGTCACCTTTAAAAAAAATGCTAGAAGACATGCAATGAGGCTGAGACTGACTACGTGAAACAGTTAAAGAGGTAGGGTAGCATGTTAATTCATCTAGTGGAGATTTCAGGGTGCATAGCAGGAAGGGCTGAAAGAAAAGAGGGATGTTGGCCAGGCATAAAGCATGAAGCCAGAGTACATGAAAGGAGAGATAACAGAGGAGTTAACACATTCCAAGGTGGCTAAAGATTACAAGAGATGTGGGACATGTTAGGTCAAATCAACTGCAAGTTTTCCAAGGTAATGAGGCACCACATCCTCAGGTGGCCAGTGGAAGGTGGCAAGGGTTGTGCTAGTATAAGAAACACTACTTATTTCTATATGCCATCCACAACCTGAATAAATTGCTCACCAATGGGTACAGAGATCTTTCTGGGTCCTTTGTTGGTTGTCTCCTTACACATCAGCTCCTCTCTTCTCCATTCCAACACCTACAATTTCTCAAGGGAACCAACTCCACCTTGACCTCCAGAATTGGAAGACCAAGGTTAAATCAACTAGAGCACCCTATTTACCTGGCCACAGTGATTAATTCAGTTATAAATACGTAACTTAAGCTGGTCGGATAATAGCAGTTTTCTAGATTTTGCTGTGATCACTGGAACAAAAATTCTTATTCTTGTAGCATGTGACTAAGGAACAGAGAAGGCAGAAGCTGCCAGCGCCATCTTTAGAATATGAAAGGACACAATCTTAGGACTAAGATGTCACAGTGGAAGGTATACCATAAATACAGAGAGAAACAAGGACTCTGTTGACATTGTTTGGGTTGCTGGATCAGTCCTCAACTGAATCCTTACTCTGGACTTTTTCTTTTTCTTTTTCTTTTTCTCTTTCTTTCCTTTCCTTTCCTTTCCTTTCCTTTCCTTTCCTTTCCTTTCTTTCCTTTCCTTTCCTTTATTTATTTTTCAGAGTGAGAGAAAGAAAGAGACCACAAGCAGGGGGAGCAGCAGGCAGAGAGAGAAGGAGGCTCCCCTCTAAGCAAGGAGCCCAATGCTGGACTTGATCCCAGAATCCTGGGGTCATGACCTGAGCCAAAGGCAGACGCTTAACTGACTGAGCCACCCAGGCATCCCACTCTGGATTTTTCATATGCATAAACTAATAAAGTGCCCTTACTATTTAGGTCAAATTGAGTCAATATTTAATTAATTTCAACCAAAAATTAATTGAAATATGGTACAGAGAGATTCTAATTTCTGGTGGAGTCAGCTATATACTGACCTGATTACACAGATGTGGAAGGGAGACCCTGAGCTAGAGGCCCTGGGCATGCAGGATCCTCAGAGTGGTGGATTAGACTTTTGTCTTGATTTGCTTAGACCACTATCTCATGGTCAAGTCAAATTTTTAGAAAAGTTTGCATGACTCTAATTAGATATCAAATACCTTTGTCAGTTGAATGATGCATTTGAAAAAGTTCTTATAAGAAAGAGCAATAAGTCCTTAAAAATAGTAATTTGCCAGAGACTCAACATCAATCACTTGTTGCTATCATGAGCTATGCTTTCTTATTGGAGTCATATTCCGGATGAAGCTTATATTGAGCCACTGACATTTATGAACTTATTGCTTTGACATTTATAAACTTACTGCTTTTTGACATTTATAAACACATTGCTTATAAATTTGTTAATGAATTTATTAGTTAACAGAAATCTACTGCTCACTGAAGTAGCAAAATTTAACATCAAGGCTGACATCATTACACATAACCTATTTCCTCCATAAAGTAGAAGGTATATTCAGGGAGAATGCCAATTAGGATAAAAAACTATTTAGTGGGCCATTAAACATTCCTTTAAGGAAAGTGACAGCAGCACAAGCCCTAGCTCTAGCTTTCAATGAGTTTAGTACAATAAGTTGTTCTACCGGACCAGGAGTCATCAAATTTGATCTGTCTATGTAAACCTATCTATGTAAACTCTGTCCATGTGACCTGTCTATGTAAACAAAGTTTATTAGAACACTCATTCATCTACAAAAATCTATTGCTGCTTTCATACTATAATAGCAGATTTGAGTAGTTGTGAAAGAGACTGAATGGCCCATAAAGCCTACATTTACTACTTGTCTCTTTACAGAAAAAGCTTGTGGATCCCTGTGATTAGACTAGAGTGCCTTTAAGGTAAAACCAAATGATATTCATCTTTGAATAATAATCTTTGTATATTGGTTGCTTGTTATGTGTCAATCACTGTGTCACTGTGCTTATTGGTTTAAATCCTAAACTACTCGATGGATTAGGTATTCTCACCTTGGTTCTATAAAATTCAAAGAGGTAAAACAATTTTTTTGAGGATACACAGCCATTAAATCCCAGGCCTGTGATTCAAACCCAGATGGACCCATCTGACCTAAAGTTCATGCTCTACCACTGCACATCCAACATTGCCTCTCCATCCCTCTACATAGTTCTAGCTTCATAAAAGGAACTTGTTGTTTGATATTGAATCAAAATGGAATCAGAATTATTACTCTACAGATATTTCTTTACCTTATTTAAGCCTTAATAGATTATTTACCTGTCAGAGATACTCTCTTAATTAAGAATGAATGGTCTACAGAAAATCGACAAGAAGGAAGAATTATTTCCAACATAAAGGAAGAGTTTCATTTTCCCTTTTCCATATATAGGTTTTCTCTTCAGTTTTGGTCTTCAGTAGGAAGCACTAATGAATCAAGGAAGTTGACCAGAAGAAACAAATTGAATTGTTACTTGGATGATATACTTGATTTATGAAAGAGAGGTTGAAAACATCTACTATCACTTCAAATGGGATAACTTCCAATTTTCTTGCCACCTTTGTGCTATTACCTGAACCAACTGAAAATGCTCTATTGCTCTAGGTTCTATATAGGTCAAGACCCTGTTGTTACTAATAACTGATTAACAGTTGCAATGTTTCTTACCTGTTGCTACCCAGCATACAGACTGTTGAGTCATGGGGATCGCTGTATTATGGATTGCAACTACACCTCTCTCTTCTCACTTTCCTCATTCCGAGCTTTCTCAAACATGGTCTTTACAGATAAAGTGATTGCCTCTAACACAGACAAAATGCAAAGACAGAAAGTTGACCCAGGAATAGAGGCGCCTGGGTGGCTCAGTCATTAAACGCCTGCCTTCGGCTCAGGTCATGATCCCAGGGTCCTGGGATTGAACCCCATGTCAGGCTCTCTGCTCAGTGGCAAGCCTGTTTCTCCCTTTCCAACTCCCCCACCTTGTATTCTCTCTCTGTCAAACAAATAAATAAAATCTTCAAAAAAAAAAAAGGTTGACCCAGGAATGATAGGGTCATTCTCAAATTATATGACCAAAAAGAGGTAATTGTTGTTATGGGAAGAATGAAAAAAGAAATTTTTCTGACAGAGAATATTTTGGATTATATTTTGCTTATTATCATAGAGTATTTTTCTTTAGAAAAGTATAAAACTCAAAGCTAACAGCCTCAAAACCTCTAATGAATTTTTTAATGGAAACCACCATTCCATGTATACCACAGTTCCACTTCCCAAGGAAACCTTGTCGTGCCAGAAGCAAGAGTTGTTTTCTGTTATTAAGTATGCAGTGGTATTATCAGCAGTGCCTTGGAGAGTTATGGGTGCTACTGGACAAATGTTCTGGGAAGTAGATGGGAAAGATGGTTGCAGAGTTATCATGTTGGTGAGTGTCTTGGTGTTACTGTCAATCTCTGCCTAGTCCCGGCTAACGTATTGGTTCTTATCATTTTTTTCTTGTCTAAAGGCAGAAGTTAGTACTAGTGACTGCAAAGTTTTCAGTTCCCCAAACAAATCTTACTTCAGGGATTCATCTTAGAAACAATTTTCTTCAGCTGTCATTGTTCTCTTCTGGACAACTTCAAATAAGTCTGGCTGGGCTTTTCTCATCCATTTTAGGAAATGAAAACATTTTTCTAGTGAGGCAAAAGTTCCAGAAATTACGGTTTAGTTATCACATAAATAAAATTCCCCATCTTCTGTAGGTCTTTTGCAATAAGTTTAGCCAGCCTTGATTTCTTCTTTCTCCAGATGACCCAGCTCATTATTTCCTACATCTTTATTTCTCAAACTATTGTTCTTGGATCACCTCTATCACAACTACTCCTGGAGAAGTGTGTTGTAAATATGATCTCTAGACCTTATCTCAGTCATCCTGAATCATAATATCTGTGTTTCAGCTCAGGTATTCCTAACAAGCTTCCAGATGATACTTCCACTCACTGAAGATGAAAAATAATGGTTGTATTGCATCCATTTAGACAATAGGTGAGTCCCAAATTAGCCCTTTACATATCTGGTAGGTAGGAATGTTGCAATCAGATGAGCAAGTTGTGCCCAGCACAAGAGTATCCAGTCAAAGGGAAGAAGAATAAAATCAAGACGGGCACCTTGGAACAAGAGTATGCCCATCAGAGGAAGAGATTTTTTTTTCCAATTTGCACAAATGTCCTCTGTGCTAATTGGTTGCCTACAAGTTTAGATCTATCAGGAAGGGGCATCTTTTTCTAATTTATACAAGGGCATTCTGTGGGCTGGCAATGCCCTACTTGTAGGTCTAATTTATAGGGCTCACGGGAAAAGCATCATGTGGTAAGTTCTTTGTTCCCTCTCCCATGGTACCTCACACACCATTAAAACTCAATATTTGTAGAATCAAATTGGAAATGCTAATAACATATTAATGTTAGAGAAAGAAAGACAGTTTTATCACTCAAACAACAATAGTCTCCTTCATTTCTCTCCTCTCCTGAATTCAGCAAAATCAGCAGAATTTTCCATTGCAGACCACAAATTGAACATACAGTCTGTGTGGGGGGCAAAATGAAACTCTTCTCTTCCTTCCTAGTGGAAATAAAACTCTTTGGCAGTAATTCTTGGATTGTTTTCTTTGGAAATTGCATTCATGTGATTTTTCAAGATGTTTCCCGGGCTTTGTTGAAATTTGATCCATTTAACAAGAAACACATAACTCAATTCATGTTAAAATTCTCAGGGTTATTTAAGAATAATTATGAGTTGTCCATGTGTGCTAGAAAAACAGTCCAGACTTCCTTAAGAATGGGAAGATTATTTGTCTCTCTGGGGTAACGTTTCTCCCAATTAAGCATGCCTAATGCAAGAGTTTGCTCAAGAGGTGGCCCCCAAATTTTTACTGGAAAGTGGCAGTCTTCACTAGTTTCACCCTAAAGCCATTCTCAGAGGTGATTTATCATGTATGAACCAAGGATTTCTGAACTACAGAAGACAATAATATGAACTTGCCTACAGAGATTGAGACTTGGGCCAAACTCTGGGATGTAATGGTTGGATTTGCTCTAAAACACAAGTTTCCTGAGCTCCCTTTGTTGGGTAACCTTTCCCTCACTTTCACCCTTGCTTTTACTAACCCCTATAAGCCACAGTGAAATCAAACAAAGCCCTACAAATCTCCCTTGCACTTGCACAACTCCCCTAACACAGAAATGGACTCCCTGAGCATTCGCAGCCACTCACAGGTAGCAAAGGTGAAGTAAATGCAGACAGTGGGTCGCAGTACAGAGACCTGTCCTTTTGCTAGTGTTCACCCACCCTTTCTTACTTGATCCTCTTCTGGTTGGTTGCAAGTAATAGAAACCCATCAGGGAACTTAATTGTAAAAATATAGGAGTGTTTCACAGAACCTGAAGTCTCTAGGAAGAACTGGAGCTGGGAATTAGAGGCCATCAGGGACCTGGTGATATTTCCCCACCAGCTGTCATCTTTGTTTTTCCCACTCAGTGCATCCTATCCTTTTATCCTTGGTCTACACAGGGAGTACATTGTTCTTCAGTTTAAATTTCCTATTTAAGAGGCCAACCCAGACTTGCTTTTCTTCATCCCAATTCCAAATTCCTGAGGATGGGAGGCTGTTTCACTCATCTTGGATCTGGTAACTTTTCTGGTTCAACTGTTTATTGCAAGGAACAGAGTCAGGCTGAACCAATGTGAGTTCAAGGAGGTCATCCCTGAGTCCTGGATTATGGGAAGGTATGTCCCAGAAGAAGCAAACTGCTTGGAAAATCTAAAAGGGATCCTGTAGAATCCTTTCGCCTAAGCTCCTACAAACAAAGGAGAGCTTTAAGGTCATTTATCCCAAGTGCCCATCCATGGCAGGTATCTGTTCTACAACATTGCTAACAACAATCCTTCAGCCTTGCTTGAATACCCTCTAAAGATGGAGTTTCTTCCTTCTGAGGCAGTCAGCATTGTTAAATTTTTTTTTCTTAGGTTCCAGCAAGAATTCTTCCAGTAATGCCCACACATAGATACTAGTTCTAATCATTTAAGAATCATGAATCACTAACTTTGGAGTGAACTTGTGTACATATACATGTACATGAATGTGTACATAAAAACATTCATTTTTTAAATGATAAAACTGGAATATAGGCAAGAGGAAGGATGGTGTGAGAGAAGGAGCATGGGCTCTGATGATAATAGACAGTTTCCAAATAACTATCAACGGCTGTGCAACCTTCAATAAGCCATTGAATGTCTATTCCCTCAACTGTAAAATGGTCCTAGTGACATTAAAATGAAATAAAATAAAGTGCATAGAGCATTCATTTTAGTGTCTGGCATAGAGTTGAGGCTTAGTAAGTTTTAGCTGCCATTATTTTATTTTAGTATTACTTATATAAATACAATGAAATCATGTATTTTCTAAGCTCTATATCATTCTTCAACTGATGGTTCTCAATTTGAGATAGCTGTTTCTCAAAGATTGTTCATGCCAATGGGTAAAAGTAAGAATGACAGCATCAGAATGTTCTTTGTCCACAGCCTGGAACTTGTTTCTGGCAAGAAGGTTGGAGAAACATCCCAAGATCACCTGTCACAGGGGCAGATACCACTCTATTTGTTATTTAAACATGAAGCTGAAGGCTTCTTGCTGAAGCTGTAAAGATGGGGAGTGAGTGGAGAGCATTCTGTGTCTGTAATTTATAGAATTGAAATACAGAAGTTGACATTTTTAGGACTTTCATAATCTTTGCAAGTAAATAGTATAGCCAGAGCCAAAGTGTTCCGAGTCCACTGTTACCTCCTGGATTTAGTGTAAGGTGTGGAGAAAAAGGGAAAAGAAGCTGAAATAATTGGAACTACCTGGGGTCGCATCTGCTAAAAGCTTGCCCTGAAAAGCCAAAGAGAGCCAGAAGGTGTCAGGGAGCCTAATGCATGGGTAGAGCATGACTCTTCAGACTGAAGATGCCTTTGAAACAAGGGATACCAAGGAAGTAGTGAGCTAACACCTGTCTAAAAAAATTATCATTTCATTTCTTCCTACCTATGAATACTGAAGTGTGTCTAATATTTCTATACTAAAAATATATATAATATAGAGAATTTCTATATAGTACATAGAATTTCTCTATAGAAATTTACAGATATAGAAAAATATAGAATTTGTCTACATTATATGCAATATTTTATAGCAAATTCTGAATTTGACTACAAGCATAAACACAAATGTAAATATAAGACAGGCCCTACTTAAGCTTTTCCATCTACCTGATGAATAAGTGCAATTATTAGCTGCATTTTCTATTTAATTAGGAAAAAATACAATAGGAAATCAAACCAAGAAATAATAAACTTTCCTGTAATTTTAAGAAATAGATTCTTACATATATGGTCAATTAATTTTTTAGACAAGAGTACTAAGACCATTAAATGGGGAAAGGATAATCTTTTCAGCAAATGGTGCTGGGATAACTAGAGGTTCAGATGCAAAAGAATGAAGTTAGACCCTTATTTCACACAGCATACAAAAATTAACTCAAAACGGATCAAAGGCCTACTTAATGTAACAATTAAAAATGTAACACTCTTAGGAGAAAGGATAGAGAAAAATTTTCATGACCACGGATTTGGCAATGATTTCTTGCATATGAAACCAAAAGCACAGACAACAAAAGAAAAATAGATAAACTGAACTTCATCAAAATTAAAAAATGTTTGTGCAACAAGAGGATCTTATAGTGAAAACACAATCCACAGGATGGGAGAGAATATTTGCAAATCATATATCTGATAACAGATTAATACCCAGAATACAAAAAGAACTACAACCTAACAAGAACAACCAAATGAACAACCAATTCAAAAATAAATTAAATGTTAGGGTGCCTGGGTGTGCCGGTCAGTTAAGCATCTGACTCTTGATCGCAGCTCAGGTCTTGATCTCAGGGTCCTGAGTTCAAGCTCTGTGTTGGGCTCCACAGTATATGTGGAGCCTACATTTAAAAAAAAATAGACAAAATGTGGTATATACATACAATGTACTATGATCTAGTCATTAAAAGGAATGAAATTCTAATACATGCTACAAAATGGACAATTCTTGAAAACATTATGTAAAGCAAAATAAGCCATATACAAAAGGACAAATAACCTATGGTTCTACTTATATAAGGTATTTAAAATAGGCAAATTCATAGAGAAAGTATAATTGAAGTTACCAGGAATTGGGGGGGCGGGCAAAATGGGAGTTACAGTGCAGTGGGTACAGAGTTTTTGTTTGAGATGACATAAAAGTTTTGGAAATAGATAGTGGTGATGGCTAAAAAAATACAGTAAACTAAGACACTTCTGGAAGAAGGGAAGGGCATTCCAGGTATGGGGAATGAGATATGCAAAGCCATGAAGGTAAAGATGCCCACATGTCTGAGGACTCCAGTGAGGCTGCATCACTGGTTTATTGAGAAGAGAGTCTGGAGTCTAGGTCCTAGTTAGGAAGGGCTTTAAACATCAGTCAAAGAGAACCAATGGCTTGGAAATATACAACCTTTCTAGGCCCATCTTTACATGCCATGCTGTATTATCATTCTCCAAAGAAATAAAATCAGGAGGAAAATAGATATGTTATCTTTGCATATGTACACAAATACAACCTACTGGTTTTGTTTTATATATATAGAGAGAGAGACAGACAGACACAGAGAGACAAAGGGAGATAGAGACAAGAAGAGAGAAAAAGAGAGAGATTTATTATAAGGGATTGGCTTGGCTCCTACAAGTATTAGGGAAGGCAAGTCCCAAGATCTATAGGTTGGGTGTGCGAGCTTTTCCTGGGCTCAGGAAAGCCATGTGACCAGAAGGAAAAGAAGCAGAAAACTTGTGAACAGCTCTAAATCCTCCCACTGAAAGTTCTGCACCTGATTCCACCATGTGTGTGGGGTTTCCTTTCACCAATAAGCAGTTCTCCAACATCAGCTGAGTGTCTTACACTTCAATTCAATTCTGATACTATTTACTTGGAGATAGCCTCAGATTACACAGGTTAAGTAAGGGCTCAGTCCCACAAGACTGCCCCCACTTTGGATGTCAGTGGCAAGTCCAGGGTGTTACCCATACTTCTGACCAATTGGTTATAAATCAGAGGTTCCTACTACCTCTTCCTCGGGTTTGATTAATTTGCTAAAGTGGCTCACAGAACTTAGGAAACCCATTCACTCACTCAATTACCAGTTCATCATGAAGGGATATAATTCAGGGACAGTCAGATGGAAGAGATGCATATGGCAAGGTATGGGGAAAGGGCAAAGAGTTTCCATGGCCTCTTCAGGCCACTGTCACCAGATCTCCATGTGTTTACCAACCAGGAAGCTCTCCAAACGCAATCCCTTTGGGTTTTTATAGAGGCTTCATTACATAGGCATAATTGATTAAATAATTGACCATTGGTCATTAGTTAAACTTCCAGCCCCTCTCACCTCCCCAGAAATTAGGGGAGTGGGACTGAAAGTCTTAACCCTCTAATCATGTGGTTGGTTCTCCTGGCAACTGGCCACGATCCTTAAGAGCTTTCCAAAAGTCACCTCATTAACATAACAGAAGACACTTTTGTTGCTCTCATCCCTCAGGAAATTCCAGGGGTTTTAGAAGATCTCTGCCAGAAATGAGGATCAAGACCCAATATATATTTATTGTTATAAATCTCAATATCATAGCCATGTATGTTAATAAATGTATTACCCACCAAGGAAATACCTCCAAGCAGAGCGGTTGACCGTAAGTGGTTAAAAAAAAAAAAAAAACCAACAAAACAAAACAAAACAACAAAGTTAGAGCCACAGAGATTGAGAGAAACCTGAACAGTAAGAGATCTTAAGCAACATCCGGTGACCCCCTTCTGGAACAGGCACTATATCTTTCCTTACCATTTCTACATCATTTATAATAAAAATGAGTGAGAAACCATGACCGTGACTACGGAGTTTTCTTCCCAGAACTGTGCCTTATGTAGCTGCCTGTGCCAGTGGTGGTTCCAAATTTTCTGTAAAGGAGGGGCCTAGATGCATAAACCTAACAAGGACAAATGCTATAAGATTTGTCTTAAGACTGGATTTGCTTAACAAGTTTGTTGTTTTTACTTAGAACATATATTTATTTGGGATGGCTCGGGGTAGAGGAACTGCTGATAAACATCACAGGGAGATAAAAACCCTGTGAGCCCCCTCTTTGTGCATTGTCCCCAGCCCGTGACCATTGAAGGGAATAAAAAAATAAATAAATTGTGTGCTGCTCTGCCTCTTCAGACCACAAGACAGAAACTAGTAGCCTACCAGGGTGGCCAGCCATTCTGGTTTGCCTGGGACCGGGTGATTTTTCAAGATGAAGACTTTGGGTACTAAAACAAGGGCAGTCCTGGGCAAACCAAGATAGTTGATATCCAGCATATAGCCCTCACACATATTCCATTTTGTCATTTGGCGTTTTATTTCTTTTTAAAATTTGAGTTAGAATCATTTAAAAATCAGGTGTCCTAAAAGCACCCAGGTAAATACTCCTTTAACAATTCCGAGGATCTGGACATTCTGAGACCTATGTTGCCTCGGGGCAGCAAATAACCAGGGACAGGTGGTGGCAGCTCTCTCTGTAAGACAAACATGTGCCTTTCAGATCTTCACAGCTCCCACCCAGCTATTTTCACTCATTTATACTCCCTACCTGGATTTTGCAGCATTAAGCTGCACATCAGAAATACCTGAGTGGCCGATAGAATCCCAACATTTAGCTGCATCCCATACTAATTATATAAGACTTTCTGGGGCAAGACCCTGGCATCTATTTACATCCATCTTAATATATATATACATCTTATACAATTTGCATCTTCAGTGTACAGTTCAGTGACATTATATACATTCACATTGTTGTGCAACCACCATCAGCCTCCATATGCAGAAGTTTTTCATCATTACAAACTTAAGCTCTTGTACCCATTAAACAATAACTCCCCATTCCTCCTCCCTGCCCCCACCTCCCCACCAGCAGCCTTTGGGAACCACCGTTCTACTTTCTGTCTCTGTAAATTTGTCAATTCTAGGTATCGCATATAAGTGAAATCATAAAATATTTGTCCTTGTGTGTCTGGCTTATTTCACTTCACTGAATGATTTCCAAGTTCATCCGTATTGTGGCATGTACCAGAATTTCCTTTCTTTTTAAGACTGAATAATATTCCATTGTGTATATATATATAAATATACACATATATATATATATATACCATATTTTTATGTTTTGTTTATTCATCATCCATTGATGGATATATGGATTGTTTACACATTTTGGCTATGATGAATAACGCCGCTATGGACGTTGCTGTATGAGTATCTGTTTGAGTCCATGCTTTCAATTCTTTTGGGTATTTACCAAGGAGTAGAATTGCTGGATCATAGGATAATTGTATGTTTAATTGTGTCTGTATTTTTAAGTCCCCTAGGTGATTCTAGTGTACAGACAAGGTTGTAAACTTCTGCGTTAGAATTTGTAACCTCTGAAGAACCTTTACTTTCTCATTCCAGTATGAGGAGAGGGGCAGCAGGCAAGAAGCAAGTGGGCAGCTTAGCTGATGTAGCCACAAGACAATTAACAAAATTAAAAATGATTTTGAGAGTACACGGAAACTTTCTATCTTCTTACTCAAGCCTCAAAAAATTCTCTGCAGCCCTTTATTGGACATTTCTATCAGCCTTCCAGGAGAGCTATCTTCAAAGAATATTTTAAATTTCATTATATATACAGCTTTAAAATATTAATTCAATCTGTAGAATTTTATAAAAATGTACCAGATTGGAAAATGACACAAAAATAATATCCACTGGTTTTCTTTTATAATATCATACAACTAAAGTGACACATTTTGGAGCAGCATAGTTATTAAAATGCAGCCTTATGCTGGTATGAATGTCACTTATTTTTAAAAGGAAAGTAATTTTACATGATTTTCTCTCTTATTTTTTGTCCTGATGATAACGGGAGATCTGCGATTCAGGGACTCCATCAAATGGTCTTGTTCCTTCTACCATGCTACTTTAAATGAAGACTGAAAGCTTTTAGAACCCTTCTTCCCAGGGGAATTTATGAAATGTCAAAATGGTCACATCAGCCACTTGGCCTAGCCTGGGAATGAAGACTTAATTTGGTCATGGGAATAGCAGATAAATATTTCCTTGAAGTTCTTTCACCATCCTGGTCTTTCTCCTCTGAAAACATTCCATCATGCTGTATCATTGTCCAAAATGGAACACTCACTGAACTGAACCCAATTTATCAGGGATATCATTAAGGGCTCTTAGTGTCCCAAGTGGTAGAAAACTAAACTTATGTGACTGAACACTGAAGAGAGGTTGTGAGTTCATATTATCTAAAAGAAATTGGATGGGCTTCAGATGAAGCTTGATCCAGAAGTTCAGACAATGTCACCAAACTTTCAATTCTTCTCTTCTCTCTGTACTATAATCCAGCATTGGCTTCATCCTCAGGTAGCTGTCTAGCAGGTCTGGACTCTCCAGTTATGCTGGAGATACCTGAGTGGCCGATAGAATCCCAACATCTAGCTGCATCCCATGCTAATTATAAAAGACTTTTTGGGGCAAGACCCTGGCATCTATTTACACCCATCTTAATATATATATACATCTTATACAATTTGCATCTTCAATGTACAGTTCAGTGACATCATATACATTCACATCGTTGTGCAACCACCATCAGCCTCCATATGCAGAAGTTATGCTATTAAAAGACTAGTTCTGTATCTCTCATCTTTACAGCACATTGTCCAGAGAGAGCCATGAGGCTCTAGTAATGCTAGTAAGAGCCCATTCCTAAAGCTAGTAGAGGCACCAATCCTACCCAAATCTCATGGCTGGGAATGTGAAGGAGGTGCCTTCCCATAGAACATTCAGCATTCTGTTTCTAGGGAAAGGGAGGAATGCATTCTGAGCAGTAAAAAAACATGGGTCAACTATTCCGGATGTGTTCTGACCAATGCAGAGCAAGTGTGACTCTTATTTCCCTGAACAGTCGTAACTAACAGAACTTTCTGTGATCATGGAAATGTTCTATATCCATGCTAATACTGCAGCCACCTAAACACATGTGACTATTGAGTACATGAAATGTGGCTAATGGGACTGAGACATTGGGTTTTTACATTGTTTAAATTAAATTTAATTTAACTTAAATAGCCACACATGGCTAGGGGCTGCCATATTGTACAGTACAGTTCTAGAGACTTTTATTTCCATTAAAACAACTGAAGATCACATTTGTTTTTTGGCAGGCACCTACTATTATTTATAGTACATAATGGAGCTTATTATCAACAAAATTCCATAGCTTTTTTTTTTTAATTTATGAGTCCACTGAGTCATATTTTTGCCACTCTGTACATTTGCAATTAATAATTTAGACCTAAATGAAAGATTTTACATTTATGCCAGATTGAATTATTGGGGCATCCCCATCCTTTTTTTTTTTTTTTTTAAAGATTTTATTTATTTATTTGACACACAGAGAGAGAGATCACAAGCAGGCAGAAAGGCAGGCAGAGAGAGAGGGAGAAGCAGGCTTCCTGCTGAGCAAAGAGCCCGATGCAGGTCTCTATTCCAGGACCCTGAGATCATGACCTGAGCCGAAGGCAGAGACTTAACCCACTGAGCCACCCAGGTGCCCAAGGGGCATCCCCATCCTTAAAGAAATGTTTTATCCTGATAATTTTTTTCCATGATATTACTCGGTCTATCAACCTTATGTTGGGTCTCTGTCATGAAGGGAATCTACCCTACAGCAACACTTGTGTTTTTTATTTTTTTTAAATCTTGAGGGTTATAAATGGCTTTCAAGAGTCTGTGACACTTCTGAAATTACAAATAGATTTTTGTGTGTTGCTTCTTATGATTTTTTTTAAGGAAATAGCCCAATGCCTTTATTAAATTTTCTAAGGTTAAAATCAATAATCAAGAATTTGCATATTTGTACAAATTATTAAACCAAGGCAGAAATCTGTGGCCTGCTGTTAAAAATGGCCCTCCCGATTAATACCAGTGTTTTCCCCAGGCTCTGTGTCTAGTTCCCTAGACCAGAAAAATAGTGAGCTTTTTCCCGTTTTTGTTTTGTTTTTTTTTTTTAGCTTTAATTGCCGTGCCCTTTGCCAAAAGTGCTGCCCACTGCAAGGCAAAACCACGAAAATCAGAAACTTTAAGTTCTGACTTCAAAGTGAACTTCCAAAATTTCCCAATTCTTGTTCACTTAGGTCGGTGTTTTTGCATTTTGTCCATAGATTGTAGGGTTCTGTGTGAGAGGGTCACTCTTATAAATCATTATATATTATTCATTATCTTATTATCTCATTCTCATACACATGGCATTTAATTAACCAGACCTATACTAATAAACATTTAGAATTTTACCAATTTTTAAGGAGGGCATGTGATGAGCAGTGGGTATTTCAAAGACTGATGAATCACTGATATCTACCTCTAAAACTAATACTACATTATTATTAATTGAATTTAAGTAAAAATAAATAACTTTTTAAAAGAATTTTATCTATTCTTTTGGCAGTGCAATCACTGTTACAGAGAACATCCCTATTTGTGCCCCTCTGAGCACATGTCCAAGTAGATAATGAGAAGTGGAGTGTGGATTATGGAGTAGATACCTTAAGATAGTAATCCATGGTGGCTGAAAGTCTGGAAATATAAATAATATTTTATTATAAATTATATCATATCAATAAAACATTTTTTATATATTAATATACATAATAAACATTCAAAATTTATCACATGAATCAAATGTACCAAATATTTTCAGACATGGTGGCCACCATGTAGATACTACCAAAATGCTTCCTAAAATGTCTATGAGTGCTAAACGCCATGCCCTGGTAGAGTAACTAAGGAAACTCTGAATTTTCTTTCTGGAAGATTTGAAGAAAGGCATTTCTAACTGTAGTAGGTTCAAGATGGCCATCGAAAGCCATGAGGCCAAAGCAATTAGAGGCACATGGACAATGCCAAGTACTTGGCTTCCTTGGTGCTATAGCTCTCCTCTTAAAACGGGCTCCAAAAGTTAGGGTTGGCATCTCCTCCGCTTTGCCTTGTCTCATGCTGTGAAGCCATCGGGGAGACATTGTATTTGCACAACCCTGGAGCAAGGAAGTTTGCATAAATGAACACTACAAGAGCAAAGTGATGAAAAGGAGTCTGATCTCAGCTCTCCACCACCTAATGTATGCCAGCCCTGCTCTCAACAAATAGCAGACTTCCCAAAGAGCAAACGTTAAGGATTATTAAACCTTCATTTCTTAATTTCCATTTTGATTCAAAAATCACAGGAGGCTATGATCTGACTTTATGATTTCTTTTTTCCCATGCAGCTGGAATGGGGAATCTGACATTTATTAGCTGGTAAAAGTAGGGTTTTTCTTTATGGCATTAAATATTCTTTTTCATGATGGTGTTTTACTTCACAAATGGCAAATAGATCATGATGTGACCTGCGTAGAAATGTTTTCAAAGCAGGTTTGAGGATTTTGAAAAATTCCCCTTATTATGTAACAAGGTGAAATCCCACTATCTTGTTTGACACACTCTGCTGGCATCACCCATCATATTGGCAAGAGAAAGTTAACTGAACATGGGAAAAAATTTGGTGCTTCTACTTCATATTCAGCAAAGTTGTTTTTCTAGTGAATTCTAAGAACATAACAAAGATCTATTGCTATAAAGCTTTTTCATATTTCTTTTCAATCAGGGATTCAATTATAAAATACTTACTAAACATACATGTCATACTAATCATCAATCTAAACTCTGTGAGAAATACAAACATAAAGTATCCTTAGACCAGCTTACAGTAGGGTCCTACTTAGTTTCTTGCCCAGGATGGGTTCAGATGTCAGGCTCTTAATGTAGGTTCAAGTGATGGTATTAATATTAAAAAAAAAAATCCAGTTTCTACCTTCACAGAGTTTACAGTCTAGGGGAGAATGCAAATGTTAAATAAAAAATTACAGGTATGTAAATTCACAGCAAACTAGAAGTTCTAACCTTGCTTTATAACTTAAAAACAGTTGAACTCTTGTCCTTCCCTCCCCATCAGACAGCTAGCATCCAGTAAGAATGAGTTCCTTACTTTTCATTCCCCTTCCCCACTTTGTTTCATTCGTTCTCCTATCTTATTTCATTCTCCCTTCCATGTAATATTTATTTTTGGAGTGTCTCCTATGTGTCCAGCATTGTGTTAGAGCAGGAAATGTCAATGAAAGCAAGATAGAAAGCAAAATCATGTCCACTAGTGCCCTTCTCGGAGCACCTGATGGTCCTAGGGCAAGTTTTCCCTTCAGAACTCCTGCATGGTGAGTATGCCTTTTCCTTCTCTGACTGATCAGATTCTTAAGAATTCCCAGGACCATAAGTCAGAGGGTTGTCCCATGGCAAACAATTTACTGGAACTTGGAGATAGCTGGACAGTGTTTCCCAGGAATGAAGGCTGCCTAAATGGCCAAAGTTTATTAAAGCTCTCTGTACACAGCTTAAGACAGAGTTCACTCAACTGCCTCGGGTGGCTTTCACTCCATCTTAACTTCCAAGAACCACAGAGATGAAGTAAATGAGCCACAGGAATAGGGATTTCTTCCAGGCTGGAGATATTACAATCCTTCTCTGAATATAAGAGTTGGCTTAAAAGGGCAGCATTCACTATTGAGGGGATAACTCCGAAGAGGTCTTGCGGTTATAATGGTTTTATGATTATTTTGGACCTCTGCAAAGACTCCTGTGTTTGGGTAACTGATTCCATGCTGGAGAGATCACACAAACATTCCTTAACATTAGTCTGTGGCTTTGTTTGACAGAATTAAAAGAGCTCTGTGTCCATTCCAGTCCCCCGTCATACCCCAAAACTGTCATTCAGATGACTGTGGATTCTTTCAGAATTAACCTCTGGTTCTTCTGTATTTTTTTCTAAATCATGTATGTAAAAACAGACTGGGTAAAGTCTACACTGTGTTGAAAAAAGAAACTATTTAAGTCATACTACTACCCTCCAAAAACCTATAGATGAGAAAGCAATATGTTAGTTAAAATGCACACTATACATATACATATACATACAAATATACACACACATATAAACAAACAAATAAACAAGTTGTAAAAATAGCTACCCCTTTTCTTCCACTGTCAATTGTTCAGGAAATATTGCCCAAGCACCCATCCTTTAGGGGAAATCTATCTTATATGTTGAAAAGAAAATATTCTTAAATCAGGTCACAGTCTTCTAAGAGTCTTTGGATGAAGAGATGAGATCTGTTAATTAAAATACATAACACATACATATATACGTAGACACACACAAACAAGCAGGTTAGAAAAAATATCAAGGATGACAAAAAGGAACATATTCAACAAATATTTATGAAGTGCTAGGCATACTCTAGTGCCAATTCAGAGCTTTTATTGTAGTGAGGTACATAGACAATAAACAAGTAAATAATTTCAGATAAGAGGAAGTTCTGTGAAGAAAACACAAAGCAGAATGGGAAAGATAAAATCGTGGAAGTAGTGTTACATTTATAAAGAGCGTCGTCAGGAAAATGGTGATATTTGATGTTAGTCTATGTGAGAATAAATGCAGGAAGTACCTGTGAATCCAGATCGCGCAGAGCCCCGCAGATGACAGAAAAGACTTGGACATTCATTCTAAGTGGGCTAGAAGAGACATTTGGAGGGTCTTGAGCTGAGGACTGACGTGATCTAAGATGTGTCTCCTGTTAAGAACAGACCGCAAGGGCTAAGGGCTGAAGAAGGAGGCACGGTGGAAGGCTAATGATGGTGAGCACTGATGATGGCTTGGACCGGGGTGGCAATGGGGATGATAAGAAGTGAACGAATGATATAATCATCTTGAAGGCAGAATTAACAGAAATTGTCAATAGATTAGAAGTGATGTGTAAGAGAAGGAAAGAGGTTAAGGATGACTTCAGGGTTTCTGGCCTGAACAATTAGAAGAATCATTAGTTGAAATAATTACAAAAATGTTAACTTGTTAAGAGTATGGTTTTTCTTTTAAAGATTTTATTGACTTATTTATTTGATAGAGATAGAGAGAGAGCACAAGTAGGCAGGACAGCAGGCAGAGGGAGAGGGAGAAGCAGGCTCTCCAGTGAGGAGGGAGCCTGACTTGGGGCTCAATCCCAGGACCCCAGGATCGTGACCTGAGCCAAAGGCAGCCATTTAACCAACTGAGCCACCCAGGAGCCCCAAAAATGTTTTAATTGTAGTACAAAACCGTATGTTTCCACTAGAATGGCTAAAATTTAATACTGACAACATCAAATATTTGGGAGGGTGTAAAACAATTAGAATTCTCATGCATTGATGATGGCAGTGTAGAACGGTATAACTGCTTTGGAAATCAGTCCAGTACTCTCTCATGAAGTTAAACTTACACCTACTTATCACCCAGAAATTTATTCATAGGTATATAGCCAAGAGAAATAAAAACATATGCTTCAAAAGATGTATATAAGAATGTTCATAGCAGCTTTCCCTCTAATAGTCTTAGAATAGAGACAAGCCAAATTTCCATTGACAGGAGAATGTAAACAGTATGGTACATGGAGTATCACTCAGCAATTTAAAGGAATGAACCACTGCTGCACATAGCAACATGGATAAATCTCCAAAACATTTTTCTGAGCAAAATAATTTAAATACAAAATAAAATATATTGATTGGTTTCATTTAAATAAAGTTCTAGAACAGGAAAAGCTAATCTATGGTGATAACTTGAAAGAGTATGTGCTTCTGGGCTTGTGAGCTGGCAGGAGGGTTTTCTGAAATACAGCTTTCTGGAATGATTGAAACATTCTATATCCTGATAGGAATATGGTTTATATCAGTGAATGCATTTGTTAAAATTGATCAAACAGTACACCTAGGAGTATACTGCATTTCACTAAATAACTGTTAGACCTCAACTGAAAAATGTTTACATAAAAAGAAAAAAGTTAAATAATAAAGTATTTTAAAAATAAAAATATAGATACCCAAATGACACATACCACTATGTGTAAAAAACACACAACCTCATATATTTCTATCAATACAAATATGTATATGTATACAATTAAAAGCAGCATTTTTACGTTAAAAAGAATCTGACTTAGTAGCTTTTCCTGTCTGATTCAGCACTGATAATAACCAACAGTAGCATTACCTTGTTTACATGTTACGGCAGCCTTTATGAAGTGGTTTATTTTACTTGCCCCTTTTTACACACAAAGCAACTGAGTATTAGGAAGTAACGTGACTGGCCCACAGACATATCACGGTCTACCAGTAGAGTTGGAACTTAAATCCTTGTCCATATTCCTCCAGCTTGTACCTTCAAATACTGCATTACATTTTCCTCCACAGCAAGGCCACAGGCACTCTCTAAGAAAGCTTTAGATTTCTCTAGGACCTCAGACAATCTCTCCAGGTGCTGCCCCTGTGCCCCATCCTCGCTTTCGTCTGAGGCATCCAGTCTCCATCCTTTCACTTTACATCTGATTTCAACCTTCCTCCCCAGCTCCTACAGAGGGATGTTTCAGTTACAGTGTCTGCTTGGTCTTCGGTTTTATGTTTAGATATTGTCTTTTGGCTCTGATTTGACTGAACACTCTGAAGCCCTCAGGCTAGCCCTGCTCTACCAGCGCAAAATACCAGGCTCTCAGAACCCTCACCTAAGTCCAGATTTTCCAGGCTGGGCCTTTGGATAATTCCTCTCACCATCCAATGTGGAAATGTTGAACAAGACTTCAGGCTAAGTTTGTTTGATGAGGCTGGACATCACTTCCTTTCCACCAAGAAACTCTAATTTAATTTTTGAGCCATAGAATGGAGATAATTTTACTATTCATAAATACAAAATTCAAATGTGTTGAATATGAGGAAAACCAGTCCTTATCTACTGGAATTTTAAAAGTCTGACTTAAAGATTCTGAAAATTCAACTACTTTATGTTTTCCAAAATTGTAAAATGATTTCAAAAGGCTAGATCTGGCAAGACAGCAAGAGAAATAAGTAATAGGTTAGAATGTAAAACAAACAACCTTTCAGCAAACTATGCCTTTTAACCCAGGGAAATCCTCTGCTGCCTCAGAGAACACAGGTCAATGTATCGGTCTTGCACTTTATTAAATTATTAGTATTAAAAAATAACTCTGAGCAAGCAACAAAACACAGCACAGTGCTTTCTACAAATAAAATTTAATTTGCTATCTCAAGAGCTGCTGGCTTTTATCGCCAAAGGTTGGAGCATGATGTTTTCAGAAAGAAACTTTTTTTTTTTTTATCTAGTTTGGAGGAAACACGGCCAACATTAGTTCCAAATATTTTATTTCAAACATAAAGCATAGAACCAATACTAATAAACAACAGGCTCTTATGCCAACATTGGTGCATGTTTTTGTTATTGCATTATATTCCAGGAGAGTTATTTTGCATAATTAAATAGAAAAAAAAACCCTTGAACTTGGAATTATAAAACTGTCACCACAAACCAACAATTCCACTTGATCTGTATTAAGTCATTAAATTTATTGTAAAAAAAAAATGGAGAGAAAAAAATCTTTTCTTTGTAAATCATTAAAAATTCATGAGGGTTGAAAGCAGAGCAAACAGCCCATACATTTGCTTAGGGAACTACTGCAGAAGAAGGCACTGCAATTCAGAAGAGAAAATGAGCTTTTCTTGAAATCAGAATGGCTGGTTATCAAAATGACTACCATGTGGGCTATTGGAAAGAAAGGACTTATAAATTCTGAGAATGTAAATGTTTGTCCCACTATCCCAGATAAAGAATGTTTGGGATGGGGGGGAAGGGTGGACCAGTCACGGTCTAAGGAGTCTCACAGTTGAACAGTTCAAAAGAATGGGCTACCATGGGATCTGTAAGGGCAAGAAGATCCAGAAAATACAGGTTGAATTAGGACCTGGCTTCTGGACAAGAGTCAGCCCCATCTGCATCGCACTGTCCAACAGCTGAGACAATGGTTTTGTGACCAGTTATTTAGACATCAGAAGTTATATCAATTTATTCATTTGAAGGATTACCACAACTCCTGTGACAATCCATTCTGTCAACATTATGAGTTCTCTCTGAAAAGCTTTTTCTTAATGTGTTGTAACTGGGAGGCATTCATGAAATGGGCGGAAGTAGAGAGAAAGAGATCCAAATTGCCAGGAATGATATCCATTCAAACTAGTTCAGATAAAGTGTATCTTTACTGAAGGGAAAGTTAAGATTACCCAAAGATGGGAAACTGAGTTCAGTTCGACCACTTAGGATCTATATTAGAAAGTGGAACTGCCTCTCATGGAGTCACATTGAACCTTTTGGGAGAAGAAGCTACAAGGGAATACAGTACCTTTCTATTTACTCACCTATTTTCTCTAGTACTCACTGGATATCTGGTCTGTTTTTTCTTAATCTGTGCCAACTCTCCATTTTACTGATGGCTCTGCTGCCCCTCACTAATTTATTTGTGGTGTTAGACGCCATGGCCTAATGGTGGCCCCAAATTTACATGACCCTCCATCTCACCGACTGCCTCTTTCTTTTTTGATTCTTTTCTTTAAAAAAAAAAAAAAAAAACAGAATTACTGGTCTAGTTCAGGTCACATATTTATCCCTGATCCTATAAGTAATGGCCAGAGAAGTTGGTCAGCTTCCCAATCACCAGGGTGGGAACAGATTCTCTGAGAAGGGGATGAGGACACGGCAAGCATATTGACTATAACATCCACAATCATACAAGCAATACGATTAGCTCTTAAATAGTCAGGAAGTGAACCTACAGAACCTACAGAACAGGGTTGTATGTATATACCACTTAAATAATTGCCATAGTTCTCCAATTCTAAAATGAATATATTTTTCACATTTTAACATTTTTTTCAAAGTGAGATGTAGATTGCAATCAATCTGTACATTTAATGCAGTCTAATAGCTGCTATTAACTTGATGATGTATCATAAGTTCAAGTTTCTTCAAGAATTGAGGAAACATAGAAAGCATGATTCTTGTGGCTCACAGTTTTTTCAAAAGCTAAAAATCAAATCTTTTTCTATAAAATTACTATTAAGCACTATCTCCCTAATTGTTCTGTATTTGTCTCATTCTCGTTTGAAAGGTGACAATTTCATCATTTTAACAGGTAATTCTCCAATCCCATCATGTTACCCTGGCCTCTGATATTATGCCTAAATCACCTCTCTTTGGATTAACTCATTATTTCAATTAAAGTCCTTGGTATATGTCAAAGACATGCCCTTATTTGTGACAGAGTCATAAAAAATTGCTTTAATTCCTTCTATAAATCAGTTTCTCAATTCCATTCCCTTAATTATGTGTTTTTCTCTGGACTCTTTCCAATGTCTAGGTTTTTGGGTTTCTTTTTTTTATGTTTGTTTGTTTGTTTGTTTGTTTGTTTGTTTGTTTAACCTAGAAGTGTTTCTAAAACTTAAGTACAGGATGCCAGTATAGTCTGACAAAACTACCTTTCCTCTTTTGTGATTTTACCTTACAAACAGTTCCAAGTAATACCTTTCCCCTTGCCAGATGATTCAACGTAGAACTAAATTACTCTCAATTTAGTTCAAGAGAACTAAATTACTCTCAGCATGCTTACTTATAGGGCATTTGCCCACCAGTAAATCTGGCCATTTTGGGTTAGTTTTACACAGAAAATGAATCTTTTACTTTCTTTTCCAATGGAATTCCCTCTTATTATTTTCAAACACTTGAGTTACTTAGCCTGCTACTTAGCAACAGATACCACAAACTAGTATTATCGGGAAGTGGGATGATAAGATACAAAGACCACTCCTCCTCAATATAAGTTTTAGTTTAGGTTGTGACATGGACATACCATGTGGCTCTAAAAAAGGAGTTAATATTGCTGGTCTAGTAAATGGTTAAAAAGACAAGCAGGGCTAGGTGATTCCCAGCAGTCCTTCAGCTCTAACATTCTACATTATCATTTCTTAATGGCCTGGTTAAAGTTTTTCAGAGTGCTCATAGGCTCAAGATCCCACTAAATCCTGGACCCATACTTGTAATACCACGCCAACCCTGAATTCATTCCCCATATTCTACATTTTCAGGAAAAGACTATCCAGGTTCTATCAAAGTCCCATTCCCCACAAAATGTGC
This sequence comes from Nasua narica, assembly GCA_028533885.1. Lineage (NCBI taxonomy): Eukaryota > Metazoa > Chordata > Mammalia > Carnivora > Procyonidae > Nasua > Nasua narica. The sequence goes on from CM052809.1 coordinate 94,901,691, forward strand.
ATTCAACACACACAGATGTACATACACACATACACATCTTGCTTTGGAAGTGAAACTTTACAGAATCCAGTACTATAGGAGGTCAGCTCTTTATCTTTTTTTTTTTTCCTGATGGATATACACACAACAAAGAAATGATGTCCTCATTTTTCACTCTGATAAGAAGATTGCATACTGCCTTCCCTTCTGATAACCTAAAGAAGGAACTATTTGTCTGGAATGATTTATGCTATTTTCCGGTAATCTGGTTATAAAGCTGGTTAATACACCATAAATTTACCTTAATAGACCATGGCCTGCCCTTTGAATTCCTTTTCGTGCTTTTGTTTTCGGACATCACCCTTCAGGTTCAGTCCCCTTGAAATGCACCAGCCATACCTGGACTGAACAGTTTCTAATATGTGGCCTCCTCCCAGTTTTGATGTCTAGAACCCCATTTATCTGGCTTGTGGGTGCATTTCAGATCACAGTTCTGCTTGCTAAATGAAGAAATCATTGCCAAAAATTAAGCAGGCATGATACCAACTCTAATCTCTTAGGAGATATATCCTCCTGACCTGCTGATTCATGCAGTGTGTGTCATGCTTAAATTACAGGAGAAATCCCTTGCTGCCTTTTGTCAATAGTTATTTTTGCAAAGTCCTCATTACTTTCTAATTGACCAAATTTGTTTTCTTGATTTCTCTCATTAAACACAGGTTTAGAAGTAACTTCAATTGTGTGGCTTTTCTTTTTTTTTTTTTTTAAAGATTTTATTTCGTTATTTGACAGAGAGTGAGGGAGAATGAGAGAGAGAGCATAAGAAGGGGAAGCTCCAGGCAGAGGGAGAGGGAGAAGCAGGCTCCCTGCTGAGCAAGGAACTCAACATGGGGCTTGGATCCCAGGACGCTGGCATCATGACCTGAGCCTAAGGTAGGCACTTAACTGACTGAGTCACCCAGACACCCCTGTGTAGCTTTTCTAATAGCTTTCTTCCTCCAGGCCTTCCCTCATTCCTAAATAGGCCTTTATTCTACCTTCGGTACCTCTTTCTCTCTCTCCAGTCTACCTATCTAAGTCTAATAGATTTTGAAAAGTGACTAGTAGCTGGATATTTAGCTTTATAATCTTGGGTGTGAAGAACATTCTCCCCTCTCTGCTGCCCCAAGTAGTGTCTCCCCCTCCCCTAAGTGCACGGGATAACCTGCCTGGGTTAGCAGAAACCCAGCATTTCCATTTCCTGACTATGCTAAGATGAAGTCATGCTTAGTCTTTCTTGCCCAGTGGAACCAGAACTCCAATGTGCCTTCCTGAACCTAGACAACTCCCCTACTCCTGCAAAGTGCTGGTTGTTCAGGAAGGACCTATACCCTGTGGGGTTTCAGGTGCTCTCTCCTTGCTAGTGCAAATTTCTACTGAAGATCCAATAGGTCATCAATGCTACATTTGGTTTGCTCCAGGGTAGAACTTCCCTAGGCTCCCAAATTAGTTTGTATGTGTGTATGTGCATGTGTGTGTTTTAATTTATTAAAA
>CM052809.1:94903702-94930564 GCA_028533885.1 Nasua narica
AAAAAAAAAAAAAGAAAAAAAAAAGTACATATTTTAAAAGGGTGACATTTTTGGTTTTTGAATTATACCTCAATAACACTGTAATTTAAAAAAAGAAAAAAGAAACAAGTTGAGAGATTGAGTCTCTTCTTATGGAACAGTTTCTCAGTTTGAGTAAGTTCTGTGCAGTAGAGTGGGAAACTATGATGGGTCTTGAATGACCATGTACAAACAACTGAACAGTCACAGGATCAGATCTGCACTTATGATTTATTTATTCTAGAGATAGGAAGGCTTGTCAAGAGGCTGGTTTACAGGTTGCAATGTGTTAGAAGGCCACTGAAGGCCTTATGCTGTTGTTAGGATTTTTTTTCCCCCAAATATGTTTATTTTATTTTTTCAGTGTTACAAGATTCATTGTTCATGCACCACACCCAGTGCTCCCTGCAATATGTGCCCTTCTCAATACCCACCACTAGGCTCACCCAATCCCCTACTCCCTCCCCTCCAAACCCCTCAGTTTGTTGCTCAGAGTCCACACTATCTCATGGTTCATCGCCCCCTCCGATTTCCCCGCATTCATTCACCCTTCCCTTTCTTCTCACAATGCCCTCCATGACTGTTAGGATTTTAAATTAAGATAACATGAACAATGAATTTTGTAACACTGAAAAAATAAAATAAAAGTTTATAGAAAAAAAAGAAGATATGGTACATATATACAATGGAATATTATGCCTCCATCAGAAAGGATGAATACCCAACTTTTATATCAATATGGGGCTAGGAGAGATTATGCTGAGTGAAATAAGTCAAGCAGAGAGAGTCAATTATCATATGGTTTCCCTTATGTGTGGAGCATTAGGAAAAACATGGAGGACATTGTGAGAGGGAAAGGAAGGGTGAATTGGGGGAAATTGGAGGGGGAGATGAACCATGAGAGACTGTGGACTCTAAGCAACAAACTGAGGGTTTTGGAGGGGAGGAAGTGGGGGGTTGGGTGAGCCTGGTGGTGGGTATTGAGGAGGGCACGTATTGCATGGAGCACTGGGTGTGATGCATGAACAATGAATCTTGGAACATTGGAAAAAAATTAAATTAAAAAAAAGACAACATTCTTAAAATGTCCACATTCTCTGTAAGAATCTTTTTTTTTTTAAAGATTTTATTCATTTATTTGAGAGAGAGAGAGAGAGATCACAAGTAGACAGAGAGGCAGGCAGAGAGACAGGGAGAAACAGGCTCCCTGCTGAGCAGAGAGCCTGATGCGGGGCTCAATCCCTGGACCCTGAGATCATGACCTGAGCTGAAGGCAGAGGCTTTAACCCACTGAGCCACCCAAGCGCCCCTCTCTGTAAGAATCTTAAAAAGTGACCTCCTTTTCACCATCCTCTGACAAAGTATACAAAACCCTACTACAGAATAAAATATTTCAGCCCATCTATCTATATTCACTAAACTACCATCCTGCTTACTGTTTTTTTAATTGATCAGCAGCTTTGATATCATTAGAAATTGATACATTTTAAATAGAAGCTTGCTTTCTAAATTATTCCTCTGGTGAAGGGACCAGACTGCATACGAACTTTGTAAGAGACAACGGGGAGGGAAAACTTGGTGAAGGGTGAACATATGGCCATGGGAAGTCATAGGGGTAAAGTATTACAGAAAAGCATCAGAAGGGGACCAGCTAAAAATTTAATCCAAAGTTAAAAGTACAGCATATTTAAATTATGATTTAGAAGTAAAAACAAACCCAAAAGTTCAAAAACAGGGTAATAGTTTTAAAAATGATGGTATACCTTTGTGGATATTATGAAGATATTAAAATCGAATTTCACATTTAATAACAGATAAATGACCATAATCCCATTGTAAGTTTAAAAAGCTCAATTATTAATATAATGTGATCCTAAGAATATATACACATATATATAATTTTTTATATAATTTTGATATACATATCTATATATAGTTTTTGACATAAAATATGTATATACATATATAAACATATATTTTCTATTATACATGAAATAAAGTTTTGTACATTTATACTTATAAAATATACATAAAATAATAATTTTATATGTACTAGTAAAATGTTAATAGAGCTGAGATTATGGGTCATTTTTATTCCTTTTATTATGAATCCTAGGGAGCTAGCATGATGGATACCCCAACAGCTTGGGAATTAGGGCAATAAAACTGCCCTTTGATGTAGCCAGTTTGGAAAATATGTTGGATGCTTCTTAAAAAGTTAAATGTAAATTTACCATATAACCCAGCAATTCCACTCATAGGTATCTGCCCAAGAGATATGAAAACATGTGGCCACACAAAAATTTGAACATAAATGTTCATTGCAGGATTATTCTTAATAGGTAAAAAATGGAAACAACTCAAATGTCCATCAACAAAATATAGCATGTCCATACAATAGAACACTATAAAAGGGAATGCATAATGATACATGCTACAAAATGGATAGATCTCCAAAACAATATTGTAACCAAAAGAAGCCAGACACAAAAGACCATAGTACTATAGAATTTTATTTATTTGAAATGGAGATGGGAACAGAAATTAAATGTAAATGGGCATTATGGACTTTTTGTGCTGATGAATGTGTTATGACAAGTATAACTCAGTAAATTTCCTAAAAATCACTCAGCTGTACACTTAAGATGGGTAAATTTTATGATATGTAAAGTACATAACAATAAATTTAAAAAAAAATTGAGCCCTTTGGAAGATGAGCTTTAAATCAGCAGTTAACAGATATGGGCAGAGATCTACAAAACCACCTTTAGAAGACAGAATGGCTCCCAGACCAACAAGACCTGACTATAACCTAACAACATACTAAGAAATCCATGGTAAGGATGTGTTATTGAAATGGAGGGTGGGAAGTCAAAGAACTGTAGATAAAGGGGAGAAATGGTGTTGGCTTAGTGTGTTAGGGTTTCCATTACTCTTATAATGAGGGGGGTAGGAGGAGAGGGAAAGGGTGGTACTGAAAAGATAACTCAGCTCGGAGTTAGCTAAATGAGTCCCCATGCACTGATCCAGTCCAAGAAAACAGTTGTTGGTTAACTTGTCATGCAGCCTTACTATAGGGTGAGGATGCACTGGTAGGTGAATACAAGTCCTTCTAGACTGTGGCCTTGCTCTTGTAAGTTAACAAGCTTAATATTCCTGGGTACCATAGCTGTTACTATGAACCCAATTAATGTTAATTTATCCCTATAAAAAAGACAGATTTCTGAGCCTATAAAGTAGAGAGCCTGAGTGTGGAGGGTGGTGAGTTTCCCAGACCAGATGCCTCCCAGAAGAACTAGTCTGAGTGATTGGAGACCTCCTCACTTGGTACCCTCTATTTTGATCTGTGTGCCTAGCCCAGAATGTAGTTGGCACAGCCCAGTGTAAGATAGTAGAGCATATGATAAGAGCATAGATTTTGGAGTCAGACTGCCTTGGTTCAAAGTCCAAGCTACTCCTTAATAGTGACTTTGGAACTTATTTAACTTTCAATTTTCTCACTACAAAACACAGATAAAAACAATACCTTCCCCACGTGGTTGTTAAAATGATTAAATGAGATCATATACATAGAGCATTTAGCACAGAGTTTGTTACGTGATAAACACTTGAATATTAATTATTACCCCTCAACTGGCATTCTTTTCATACTTTTCTGTTTTTAATCGATTTTCTTTAAGTGAATATGTATCATTTCAGTTCATAATCAGAAAATGATGTTATTCAAAAAATTTGAAATGGATGTAATTTCTGTTCAACCAGGAAAGAAAAAAGAGTAAAGAACAGAGATGGAGGAAGGAAGAAGAAAGAAGCATCCAGAAACGCTAATGAGGGACATTTTAGAAGGACAGATTATTGAAATCGAGGCCTTTCTGTCTTATACAAGCTATCTAGTGACTGCATCTGAACCAGCCTTACTGAGAATTTTCTTATGAGAGTTCTTTTGCCACTGTTTATTTCACACTTCATCTCAGGAGGCAAATAGGTGGATTTACCCTACACAGAGTAGGGATAGTCACTGGAAGGAGGTGAGAAGGAAAAATCCAATGACAAAAGTGAGGAAATCAGAGGGGGCCATGAACCATGATAGACTGTGGACTCTGAGCAACAAACTGAGGGTTTTGGAGGGGAGGGGATGGGGGGTTCGGCGAGCCTGGTGGTGGGTAATGCGGAGGGCACGTATTGCATGGATCACTGGGTATGGTGCATGAACAATTAATCTTGTAACACTGAAAAAATAAAATAAACATATTTGGGGGAAAAAAAAGTGAGGAGTGAAAAGGGTAAGAAGCAACAAAGACCCCTTCCCCACATTCCTTTCCATTCTCTCAGAGTTGGAATCTAAGTCTGTGGTTTTAGACAAAGCTCACGCACAATTTAAAACACAGATGCAGTTCCCTTCCCCAGTCCCAAAGGCTCCCAATCAGCCCTCGGCCTTGTGTAGGGAGCTGTTAAACCCCTACACACGGCTTAATTAATTTTCTGAAAAAAGTGATTGGCTGACATGACAGCAATAAACATCAAATTCCATTAATTAATACTGAGACATCAGTTTCTATGTTGTTTCTCAATTACACATTCAGATGCAGCCCCCCTTGTGATGGCATCTATTTGGTCATGAAGCCCCAGAAAAGTCCATTACAGTGGAAGGACAACCAAAGGTGGGGTGGGGATGGCATCTGCACTTTCACTGAGATAATCAGCTTGGAGGAATTCACACTCCAAAGTGCATTCCCCCCTCCCCCAAGAAGGGTTTTAGAGACCTAGATGAAAGGATTTAAATGTGGTTGGGTGAGGCATTTTCATTTTGCTGATGGTCTGGAAGGGAACTATCAGCTTGATGAACACAGAGCTTCCCTTGGGTTCCAAGACACACTCTTCACACTGGTTTTCCCAGCCTTCTTCCCTGGCTCCCTTCCTCACGGTTCTCTCTCACATTCTTTTTTTTTTTTTGCCCTAACTACAGTCATCTTCAATTTCATGTTAATTCAGCAGAGAGTCAAAGGGGAACAAAAAGCAATCTTTGCTTTTTCAACTCAAGTAAAAACCCTAAATGGACCACAGCTCCCATAGAGGCACATGCCTTAGGGCCTGGAGACAAAGCAAAATGTTCTCATGAACACTCAGAGGTTAGATCCTGGAGATAAAGCAATGTGATTAAATCTTGATAGATTTTTGTTTTAAGAGCAGAAGAGGGGGTGGATCCTCTTGTTTGCCTGGTTACAAAGAGTGCCGTTGGCAATCCCTGCTTAATCAGGATCTTGATGAACATATTTTCCCTCCTAGGACTGAAACACCAAGGAAGAGTCTATTTGAAGCAGCTTCTGGCCCATTCCCATGTGGTTGCTCTATCCCTGCCACTTCGCTGGACCCTGCCCTGAGAAACAGCTGTTTCATTATTCCAGCAATCTTATGAAAATTGTTTGTGACTTCAGTTTGAAGATTATGAAAATAAAGACTTAGCCCCACCCAACCCCAGAGGACAACATGCAAAGTTGATCATTGCTAAATGTCTTCCATACCTTTATAGGGAAGTATTATTCCCTTATAAATAAATTAATAATATTTTCCATTTTAAGAAGAGAGAAACAAAGACTCAAAAAGTGAAGATATCTGCCCAAGATCACTCCCCAAATGGGTTACAGGTCCCTAACACATAACACAGTGCTCAGAACCAGGAGGGAATGGAATAGGATGGGTTGAAACAATAGTATGCTTGCTGGATGCTTGGGCTGGGCCTCAAGAGTCCAGATTTTGAGGCTGGTATTGTTAAAATAGGAAGGATTTCTTGTTGTTATTTATCTCATATGACCATATGTCAAAAGGCTGGAAAAAAGGTGAGTGCTAAGGACTGAAAAGTACAGAGTGCACAGAGAGAAATTAAACAGTAGAGATCACAATGGCATGATTTCAGGGGCACCTGGGTGGTTCAGTCAGTTAAAGCATCTAACTCTTGATTTCAGCTCAGGTCATGACCTCAGGGTTGTGAAATCAAGCCCTGTGTCTGGCTCCAAGCTCAGAGGAGAGTTTGCTTACGATTCTCTCTCTCCAGGGCACCTGGGTGTCTCAGTCACTAAAGTGTAGGTCTTCACCTCAGATCATGATCCTAAGGTCCTGTGATTGAGTCCCAACTTGGACTCCCTGCTCTGTGGCACTTCCTCCACCCCAGCCCCCACTTGCGCTCTCTTTCTCTCAGATGACTAAATAAAAATCTTAAAAAAAGAAAAAAATTGTCTCTCTCCCTCTCCCTCTGCCCCTCCCCCTTTTCTCTCTCTCTCTCTCTCTCTCTCCCTCCCTCTCTAAAAACAAAAACAAAAACAAAAATAATGGCATGATTTCAGGTTCAAATGTACTCTAGATGCAAAAAATAAAAAGAGAAGAAAAACTTTTAATCTGATATTAAAAGGATTGGAATTAATGCTGAGGAAGGAGTCAAAATATTTCATTCTATTCCCAGGTCCCATCACCACCTTCCACAGGAGTCTTGATCATTTCACTTAACCTCTCAGGTTCATATTTCATTCATTTGTTTAAAGGTGCTTGGTTATAACTACTCTATTGGTATGATTAAGAACCAAATGACACTTGTCTAGCAGAATGTTCCATACAAACTTCAAATGGACCCAGATATGCAGCAGCAGTTGGATGCCTACTACTTAGAGAATAATGGCTAAAGTTAATAAATTTTTTAAAGATTTTATTTATTTACTTGAGAAAGAGAGAGAGTGAGCACAAGCAGGGGGAGAGGGAGAAGCAGGCTCCCCACTGAGGAGGGAACCTGAAATGGGGCTTTGTCCCAGGGCCCTGGGATCATGACCTGAGTTGAGGCAGACACTTAACCAACTGAGCCACCCAGGTGCCCCTAAAGTTAGTAAGTTTTTAATAGGTTACTTTGGCACTAGGTTACTTTGTAAACTATCCCCATTCGATCTTCAAATATTGTATGAATTAAATACTAGCATTACTCTAGTTTAAAAGATGATGAAACTGAGGCTCAGAGATGTTAAGATACTCGCCTGAGGGCCACACAATTAATAGGTGGCAAAAACAGGATTCAAAGCTAAATTTGTCTAATTTCAGAGCTTGAGCATTCACACACTAGGCAATTAATTCTACGTGGCAAAAGTACTTTAGTATAATTCAGAAAAGCTATAGCATACCTCCACTAAGCACAACATAAAAAACCTAAAGTTGGAACACATTCATGCAAAAGGAACAGCATTTCTAGACCAGAAAACCCCAATCAGAATGGTCTCAGTGTCCCCTCGCAGATTGGTGCCTGTAGGCAAAGAGGGCAGATGGAGGGGCTTGTGGGACAATGGAGGACTTGGGGCAGACACAGCTCTGAAACAGCCCTCCTGCTCCACAAATCAGTGGTGGCTTCCTCCACTTAAGTTCATTCCAAACAAATCCATTAAAAGCATCATATTAATGAATATTTTATATAGTTATGACATAGCGAGTCCCATTCAGAAGAAGCTCTTACTAAAGGCTGACACAATGAAGAACTAAAATAGCCAACTAATCATCAAGGCCAATAGAAATCTGGTCAGAGGACACAATAATTTTGCACAAAGGAAAAAAAATGAAAGTCGTATACTCCCTTCTTGCTGATTTAAGAAGGTTTTTAAAAAAAAATTCTACCTACCATGTTCAAATATGATGCCATCCATCAGCCAAAGACACCTATTTGGATAATTAATTTGTTTTTCCTTGGCCTCTTCATAGTGTCTGAAGAAAGTCCATGTAATACTTGTTTCTTTCTCTTAAACTAGGTCTTGGATCCTTAGCAAACATACACACATGCACACACAGAGAAATACATAAATACATCTTAACCTACTTCCCCTAGAAATAGAAAGTGAAGAGAATCCTAAGTGACAAATTCAGTTGCCTACCATGTACTATGCATTCTCCCAAGTGTTGCACCTTTCCCAGGAAAACATGGCTCAAAGATTTTGGAGGACAAAGGGCAGAATCTATAATACAGAAAGCAAACCAGTGGACTGTGTGTAAAGAACAATTTGCAGATGTGTTCTATTTGCTCTGCCAGTGTTGGCTTGCCTACTGTTTTTTAAGAAATCTGAATTCATTGTCAACATTTAAAAATCTGGATATTTCGGGCCCCTGGGTGGCGCAGTTGGTTGAGCGACTGCATTCGGCTCAGGTCATGGTCCCGGAGTCCCGGGATTGAGTCCCACATCGGGCTCCCAGCTCCATGGGGAGTCTGCTTCTCACTCTGACCTGCTCTCTCTCACTCTCTCTCTTTCCTAATAAATAAATAAATAAAATCTTTAAAAAAAAAAAAAATCTGGATATTTCACAAATATCTCTGAGTTTCTGACTTCTCTTGAACAATTAGGAGATCTGGCATGACAGGACCTGCATTCCTACACAGTGACAGCCAGCTGGAGCTGAGTCGTAGCTCACATAGAGGCCAGTAACCCTAGTTCCCAGACTCCATCATGTTTCCATGTCAGAAAGACAGTCTCACTGCCATTTATTATCATCCTTAAGGGTTTTTCCCCCCCTTAGATTTGACTAGTACAACAGAAGGCACATAGACCAATGGAACAGAATATAGAGTCCAGACATAACCCATGCATATATGGTCAACTAATTATTGACAAGGGTATCAAGAACACACAATGGGGAAAGGACAGTCTCTTCAATAAATAGTTTTGGGAAAACCAGATTATCCACATGCAAAAGAAAGAACTGGACCACTCTCTTATACCACTCACAAAAATAAACTCACAAGTGGTAAAAGACTAAACCATAAGACCTGAAACTATAAAACCCCAAGAAGAAAACATAGGGGAAAAGATTATTGACATTGGTCTTATCAATGATTTTTTAGATAAGACACTAAACTAAAATAAGCAAGTGAGATTACATTAAACTAAAGAGCTTCTGCATAGCAAAGGACAGTTAATAGACTGAAATGGCAACCTAAGGAATGAGAGAAAATATTCACAAAACATATACCTGATATGGGTTTAATATCCACAATATATAAAGAAGTCACACAATTCAACAGCAAAAAAAGTAATAATACTATTTAAAAATAGGCAAAGGACCTGATTAGGCATTTTACCAAAGAAGATATACAAATGGCCAATAGGTCTATGAAAAGATGCTCAACACCACTAATCATCAGAAAAATGCAAATCAAAACCACGATATCACCTCACAACTGTTAGAATGACTATTATTAAAGACAAGAAAGAACAAATGTTGGAGAGGATCTAGAGATTAGGGAACCCTTACACAATGTTAGTGGGAATGTAAAAATGGTAGAACCGTTATAGAAAACGGTGGCACTACCTCAAAAAATTACAAATTGGATTACCATGTCATCTAGAGATCTTCTGGGTGCATATCTGAAGGAATTGAAATCAGTATCTCAAAGAAATATCTATATACCCATGTTCATTATAGCATTATTCACATATACAAGATAAATCAAACTACCTAAGTATCTGTCAACAGATAAATGGCTAAAGAAGATATGGTACATATATCTGTACCACACATGTATATACACATACAACAGAATAACATTCCTTGAGAAAGAAGGAAATCCCTCCATTTACAACAACACGAATAGACCTTGAGGGTATTATGCTAAGTGAGATAAGTCAGACAAAAACAAATACTATACATTATCACTTAAATGTGGAACTTACAAAATATAAAATATATACAAAATATAAAAATAAAATATATGTCGAACTTGTAAAAACAGAGTAGAATGGTGATTACCAGGGTGTGAAGGGTGGGAAAATTGAGGAGATGTTGTTTAAGGATACAAATTTGCATTTAGTAGATAAATAAGTTCTATAGATCTAATGCACAGCATATTAATTATAGTCAACAATGCTGTATTATAAACTTCAAAGTTGCTAAGAGAATATATCTTAATTGTTCTCACCACAAAAAAGAAATGATAATTATGTGATGTGATAGAGGTGTTATCTAACAATAACCCTCCTGTAATCATATTGCAGTATATAAATGTATCAAACCTACATGTTATTTACTTTATACTTACACAATATTATGTGTCAATTATATCTCAACTAAAAATTTAACTAGTTAATTAATTTTAAAAAAAGGAAGTAAAATATTTTTCATCCCCACATCTCTGTCTAAATTGGGAAAATGAATGGCAGACTGAGATAACCACATATTGGAAGAAAAATGGGAGAAAACTTAAAGTCTCCTGAGGAATCTTATGGAATGTGTGTCAAAACTGTCAGCTGGAGACAAAACCCTTTATCTATTGACTCCTGCCCCCATTGGTGGAGTGTCATCCCATGATATGTTAATGTCTCTAGGCAACCAAAGCCCAAAGAGAGAAGAGCATGAAGCAAAGTGGTAGCCTTGGCTGGCAACAGTGGCGAGGTCAAGAAGATGTAAAATGGTGTATACAGGGTATCCTATATAATGACTGTGGTCAACTACTTCATTTCTGGAAACCTTAGTTTCCCTTCTATAAAGTAGGCTAGTACTAGTGCTTCCCTTTTAGGAATGTAGGGGGAATATAATGAAATAATCCCTGTAAAGCTCATAGCAAAATGCCCAGCACATAGTACATGCTAGTGAATGGCCGTTTCTAATATAAACTCTTACCTCCAGGACTACGCAGTATGGAGGACCTCTACTGACAGTTCTGCGGCAACAATCAATGAAACCAAACAATGATATTTACAATCTCAGTATTCACTTAGCAAGGGATTGAAATTGGCTGCTGCTCAGCCAATTCTGTCCCATAAACATGTATTCTTTTGCTTTCCACCCTATCCCACTACAAATATATATATATTTAACAGAATATATTATGTTGGAAAATGTTATATGGGCAATAAGGGTGCTTATATGGGCACCCTTATTCAACAGAATATATATATATTCAACAGAATATATATATATAATCAACAGAATATATATATATTCTGTTGAATATATTCAACAGAAATGGATTGCCCACCCTTAAAAATCAGAAAAATTCATATAAAATTCAGATTTCTAGCTCACCCTTGAAAAATAGAAAGATCTGACCCTACTGAGCTGGCGGCATCACTGCTGGAGCCAAATAGTGGTAGCACTGGTGACCCTTTAAAATGGGGCGCGTTTTCTCCAATTTGCCACCAACCTCTCCAAGTCCATTTCACTCCCTAGCAACCTGCTGCCCCCATGGACATTGGTGTCTGAAACTCCTGGACTGATACTTAACCTAGAAAGGCAGGGTTCCTAGAAACCCCACCGGGACGCAGGAGGAAAAATGCTGGAAACGACAAGGCCTTTGTTTTCCAGCGAGACAGCTGAAGAGCCACCCCGGAGGCTGCGGAACTCCAAGTGCCTGTGATGGAGAGCTAAGTGAATCCTGCTGAGGTGAGAGTGTGTGGTTGCAGTGAGTCTGGCTATTACCAACCTGAGGCTGAGGTCACCCCAGCTGCTCCCGGCGCCTGCAACTCTGTTTATTTCATTCTGGTTCATACCAGAGATTTATTTTTATGAACAGTGAACATTTTTTGCAACATTCCCTCATTTAACCTTCATTATCAAAGTCTCTGCCCAAAGCCCATATAAGCACCCTTATTGCCCATATAACATTTTCTAACATAAACCATTTAAGTCATTTTTTTCTCATTTTTATTTATTTCTCTTCCGTTACATTTCATTTGAAATGTGCATGGGGGAGAATATGTCTTGTTTTTATGTTGTCTCATATAGACTATAAGCCCTAATGGTGGGGGCTGCCTATTTGGGAGGTTAATAAGCAATGGGGACATTCGTCATATGGAACAAACAACCAGGATATGCTGGCCTCTTAAAAAAAGTACTAGAAAGGAGTTTTGTGTGACTGAGGATATTGAAAGGAAAATAAACCAGCTTCTTTGTCTCTTCAGAAAGTCAAGAAAAGAAGAAACATGGTGGCTCCAAGAAAGGAAGCCAAGAAGATTAAAAGCACAGTATTATAACATTACTCTTCAAATTACTCATTAATATACAAATTCTGTGTGGAAAGTGATAGTTTGTGTATCCCTGCACCGCTAGTACCTGGCAAGGGTCTGCTGCAAAGTGGGTAATTTAACAAAAGTTTGTACTTGACTCTTGAGAAACTCAACTCAACTGACTTAAGCAAAAGTGGTCATATACTGACTTGCATAGTTGATAGTTCAAGATCTGGAAACTTTTCAAGATCTGGAAACTAATTGTCTTGAGGATTCAGCTCCTGCCCCGCCCCCTGCTCCTTCTAAACATTCATTCTACCTTCCCCCAACCCCGCTATTGATTTTACCATAAGGAGACTCTCTTCTGTTGATAGTCAGCTATTCACCAGAAACTTTATGCCTACATTCCTACAAGCTCAGTAACTCTAGTAATAAGAAAGAGAGAGAAGAAAAGAAGAAAGGAAGAAAGGAAGGAGGAAGGGAGGAAGGGAGGGAGGGAAGAAAGGGAAGGGAGGGAAGGAAGGAAAGAAAGAAAAGCAAGAAAGAAAGAGGGAGGAAAGAAGAGGAAGGAAGCAAGGAAGGAAGGAGGAAGGAAGGAAGGAGGAAGGAAGGAAGGAAAGAAGGAAGAGAGGTAGGTAGGAAGAGAGAGGGAAGGGAGGGAGAAAGGAAGAGAAATCAAAGAAGGGAGGGGGAAAGGAAGGCAAGAAGGAAGGAGAAAGGAGAGGGAAAGAACAAGCCTCTTTCCTAGCAGCTCCATCAGTTTGGATCTCTGAGCAAATCACTATGGTCAGAGTAAGAGCTACATGGATCTGAAGCCCTATCCTTGATGACTGAAATCAGCCAAGGTAGCATGCATGCTGGGTGGGCAGAAACAGTAAAGGTCAACAACAGAAGACATGAATGATACTGTTGCCTGAGGAGAAACAAAGGAATCAAGAGCCCTGGACACTTCCTCCCAGCTCTGGAGTAACCAGTGAGGAAGTCTTGCAAATTCAGTTTAATTTACTGCCATGAACCTGTACTGCATCTTACTATGTGTGTGGACTGTGCTTTAGCATGAGAAAGCAAAACTGAAAAGTTATTGACAATCATCAACAAATCTACTAAACTGGTAGGAGCCACAGCTATAAAAACAAATCATTAGGAAACCATGTGCTAGAGGAAAAAGCAGAAGTTAGTGCAAGGTGCAGAGGTTTATCTTTGAATTCCCCCAGAAGCAGAATCCGAGATTAGGATCTGAGTGCAAATGATAGATTTTGGAAGGCAATCTAGGAAGCAAGGGTAGCGTAATGGGGAAGTGACCTGGAAAAAGGAAGGATGCCAGTATAGGGGGGACTATTATACTACTATATATATATATATATATATATATAATATCACCTTTAATATATAATATGTTATAGTTACCACCTGTTATATATATTTTTATATAATTCCAAGTTGATTATATTAAATTATAATATAAGTTACCACTGTGAGCAAGGAGAACATAATTAGCTGGGAGCCCTGCAATTGAGTATAGGCATGAACACAGGCCTCAGAATTATTCAAAAGGCAAGGTGGGGGCTGATGGTGAAGAAATTGGGGTACTTATTTATGGATACCTATCACTGGCAAAAGGCTGCTGGAGTATGGGGCAGTAATTGCCCCGGCATTTCTGGCCCGTGGTTTGGGTGGATAGAGTGGGCTTCGTCGGCAAAAGGAAAGCCTTCGGGCAAAGAGATGAACCCCGGGTTAGCAGTCAGGCCAACTGCACTGCCATAGTGGGGTCCAAAGGGTCTGGGCAGTGGCAATTTCTGATCTTTGGGTGAAAATCATGTTGCTGCTCTTTCCTAAAATGAGGAAATTGAACCAGAAAATCCCCGAGGGAGTTTCAGGGCCTAATCAGCTCTAAAATCATAAGATACAAGAGTTAGTCTAACAATCTTATATAGTTTATTCTTCCATGTCAGCATATCTCAGGCTGGTTCTAAAACAATTTAAAAATGCATGGGAAATGGGTGGATTGGTGGGAGGTGCTGGCAGCTGGGAGAGTGATAACATTAATAGCTTTATGATCAAAAAGTCCCAGACTTGACACAAAAATGTATTGATCAAAATAGCCTAATTTGGGGTGCCTTGGGTGGCTCAGTCGGTTAAGCACCTGCCTTCAGCTCAGGTCATGATCCCCGGGGTCCTGGGCTCAAGTCCTGCATCGCTTCTCCCTTTCCCTCTGCCACTCCCCCTGCTTGTGCTCTCTCTCTCTCTCTCTGTCAAATAAATAAATAAAATCTTAAAAAAAAAAAATACCCTAACTTGCTTAGACAGGACTTGCTTACATCTAACACTGTGGTCTTTGCCCCTACTTGTAAGGTAGGATCACAGATTGCAGGCCATCATTAGAGGACCCCCACGGCTGTGGATTCATAGAGAAAATAAGTCGGGATTAAAGTGTGGTTATGAACTCCTGGTTCTTCAGACTCCTGACTATGCGCTCTCCCCTCCGCATAGACAGAGACAAGAACCAAGAGGGAGATGTAGCAAACAAGGCTTTGTAAAAGAACGTGTTTTTTTCTGTGTCCAGGGTCTCAGCTCTACACCACCTTCACACTTCACTTCCTAAAGCTGACCCCTAACCCAGGGAGGCTGGTGGTATTTGTTTATTATTTCTAGCATTTCTTACCCTTGGAAGTGTTTTAGTGGCTGTTATGTCAACAGGGCTCCCAAACACTTTTGCAATAGGCCTGTGGCTCTGTGGCTCCCCTTTCCAACAAAACCCATTTCCCAGAAATCTGCCTCTAGAACGCACACCCCTGTGAACCTACACTGGGCCCTCTACTGAAGCATGTGAGTTCCAAGAGAAAGGTTTCTCTTCTTATTATTATTTAAGATGTGTTCTAGTAAATTAGATCTCTTCTCCATTTTTTCCCTCCTTTTCTTTTTCCATTCCATAGAACATCACTATTGTTGCTTTTAAATGAAGCTTAAGAATTGCATTTGATTGCAAAGGATGGAGCGTTTAAAGTGGTAAGACCAGGGATGGAAAAAATGAAAATCATATAATCCAATAATAAACCATGACAATGGAGGGGAAACTCTTCCTGAAGCACTCTTGACAATAAAAGTCTCTAAATGCCTATGTGCTCAACTCAGAAAGAATCGCATTTCTCTCTTTGTCAAATAGGATCAAACTCCTGGTAATTAATCTCCTCAGTACACGCACAATACTGGATAGCTTGCAGTTGTTTTCCTCCCTCTGTTTGGGTAATTTTCTTAGAAAAGGACTTAATTTAGCAAATTTGGGGAGTGAATTGAGCATTGCTGAGCCCTGTATATTTTACAGGGGATGGGAAAAGGACATCATTTTCTCATAAGAAAAATGCTATTTGTGTTCCTATTTTACAGATTAGGAAACTGATCATATCTTCCTCTTTTCTTATATCCTAGGAAAGAAATACTAAAAACTATAGCCCTAATTACAACTTTCACTACTATTATTAATAATGACAAGTATTAACAATGCATTAATTGGCTTAATTTCACTACTTAATACGTATTATTGAACACCCAAAGTTTAACATAGTGCCAGACATTACTGGGAAAAATAAGAGAAACAAGAAATTATATTCAGATATATCCAAGCAGTGTAAGAGCACAACATAGTACCTTGGGAGCAATTGTATGCAGTGAGCTTCCTTAAGCAAAATACTATTGTTGCCCCACATCTATCTGGAAGGAAAAACAGAGAAAATAAACACTGTGGTATTCTTAACGGAATTCTTACCCAATCTTCACATGTTTTTAAAACTAAAATGCATCAATAAAACTCTTAATGAACCTCAGAATAAAAGTATCACAATATGTATCAAATATCTTTGTTGATAGAGGTTCATAAAAAAGGATGCTTTTTTAAAAAGAAACAGCAATAAAAATTTAAAAAATGTGAACAAATTGAACAAAAAATGTTTTTTCTTTGCTTTCTTTTAAATAGGAATAACTGCTAATTTGGTGATATTTCATGCTCATATTGCAAACAAATTGTATAAAATAAACATGCGTGCACACACACACACACACACACACACACACATTTTCCAGAACTATTGATGCTTTCCTGATTCACGTTTTTAAATGATGTCATGCCCTTAATTTGACAATATGCAACACTAACATTTCTTCATGTATGTAAAAGGCATCGTTTTCTTGACATGTAAAGAGTTTTTATAATCCACCCAGAATAAGCTTAATAAACAACACAAAAAGAAAACAATAAAACAATCTAATATAAATAATGCACAACCCAATAGAAAATGGGCAGAAGAGATATGAACAGAAAGTCCACAATAAAAGAAATACTTTGTTCAACTTTAGTTATATCAAACAATAAGACACCACTTTGGCCTGTCAATTAAAATCTGGAAGACACTGTCAAAGAACATATATGTCGTTGGCCCCCAGATCACAATAAACATTGGAGGTAGCTCAATGTTGGTCTCAATGCTCTTCATAAAGAGGACAACTATTTTTTTTCCTTTATTCTTCTTTTATCCCCAGGCTGTGATTTTTCTCACTTTGCCCTCTTCATATTTTCCCTCCAACAACAATGTTGGCTATGTCTACACAGAATTCCTAATCCAAATAGTTGAATCAAAATATTTTTTAGATTGTGTATATACCATTAGAGAAGAAAAGTTCAATGAATCTAAATTCCTATGTAGAGAAGGTTACAACCAGTGGTCTCCTGAGGGTACTCATTATTAAGACCTTAGTTTTGTTTTGTTTTTTAAAGATTATTTATTTATTTATTTATTTATTTGAGAGAGAGAGAGAGAGAGCATTCATGTGTGAGTGGGGGGGGGAATCATAGGAAGAGAACCTTCGATTAGACTTTCTGCTGAGCCCAGAGCCCACAGGGGGCTTGATCTCACAACCTACGAGATCATGACCTGATCTGACCAAGAGTCAGATTTTCTCACTGGACTATGACACCTAGGCACCCCTAAACCCTAAACCCTCAGGTTTTATTATTTATTAAATATTTTATTTATTTATTTGACAGAGAGAGAGAGAGAGAGATCGCAAGTAGGCAGAGAGACAGGCAGAGAAAGAGGAGGAAGCAGGCTCCCTGCTGAGCAGAGAGCCCAATGTGGGGCTAGATCCTAGGACACGGAGATCATGACCTGAGCTGAAGGCAGAGGCTTTAACCCACTGGGCCACTCAGGTGCCCCAAACCCTTAGGTTTTAAACACAATATTTCCACAGTTGTCGACATTCTTTGAAAAGAGCTGTCCAGATGAGATTGGCAAAGCTATCTTTTTTGACATGAGTCAATGGAGAACAAAAAGAAAAGAGGGAAGCCATTTAAATGAATTTGATTTTCAATTTAGGTAAACTTTTATTTTGGAAAAAAAAAGTGAGTCAGCTTATCTATGAAATTTTTACTAAAATTACCTTTTTAAAATTTAATGTAAATTTGTAAATATAAATAATAATTTTCCATAATGATCCTTTACATAGCTTATCACTTATAATTCCCATTATAATCTTATGACATAGTGCTATTAGTATTCCTAGTGTACCGATGAAGAGGCTGATGTTTAGAGATCAAAGAATTTGTCTAAAATCACATGACTAGTTATGGCAGAGCTTTGATTCAAACCCAGGCAGTCTCTTTCTAAAATCTGAACTCTTGAACACTGTTGTTCAGTCTATAAACTATTGCTTTGTCTAGAAAATAATTTTGTTTGTTTGCCCTCATGCTATGGATCCAAATGCATTCCCATAGAGATGAATTTTCTTTCTTAGACTCTACTGCTCCTTTGGGTAAGACTGGTATTCAGTGATGTCTAGAGAGGGCAAAGGTCATCTGCTCTGTGCTTTCCTCACCTCTAAGTTCTCCCAGTAGATTAGCTTCAAATGCATCTCTTGGTTGGATGTGCTCCAAAATGTTCTCTTTCATCTCTGCTTTAGAATGCTAATCAGCCTGAATCATCAAGCAAAATTCCCCATTAAAAACAAAACAAAACAAAACAAAACAAAACAAAAGTAGACCAAGTCCAGTGGTACACCAGAGGTTTGGCTAAGACCTCAGGGAAAGAGCCAAAAGTCTGTCCCATGCCACAGATATCTGACCTCTTCACAGATATTTTCTAAGTAGGCTAAGAATATAGAATAAAATGGGGAAAAAAATTCAGAGAGCTAGATTTCAGCTTCATCTGCACTAAGCTTATTGAGAATTGGAGTTCCCTCAGGAAGAAGTGAGATCCCTCATCACTGGAGGTATGTAAGCAGAGGATGAATAATTACTTGGCAGAAATGTAAGGGGGTCTCAAAACTCAGATAAGAGTTAAACTAGTTCAGAAACTTTCTTTCTTTTTTTTTTAATTGTGTTATGTTAGTCACCACATCATTAGTTTTTGATGTAGTGTTCCATGATTCATTATTTGCATATAACATCCAGTGCTCCATGCAATTCATGCCCTCCTTAATACCCACCACCAGGCTCACTCATCCTCCCACTACCTCCCTTTTAAAACTCTCCTTTTGTTTCCCAGAGTTCATAGTGTCTCATGGTTTGTCTCCCACTCTGATTTCTCCTCTTTCATTTTCCCTTCTCTTAATGTCCTCCATGCTATTCCTTATTTCCACAAATAAATGAAACCATAGGACAATTGACTTTCTCTGTTTGACTTATTTCACTTAGCATACACTCCTCCAGTCACATCCAAGTTGATGCAAAATGTGGGTATTCATCCTTTCTGATGACTGAGTAATATTCCATTGTGTATAAGGACCACATCTTCTTTATCCATTCGTTTGTTGAAGGGTATCTTGGCTCTTTCCACATTTCGGTTATTGTGGACATCGCTGCTATGAACATTGGGGTGCATATGGCCCTTCTTTTCACTAGTTCAGAAGTTTTCAACTTTGCTCTCTCATACATTACTAAGGCCACAATCGTGCATATGCTACATCACAGGTAATGTGCTACTACTAATATAGAAAAATATTCATAATTTATTTTTTAAACTTATAAATTAAAGCGCCTCTGTGTATGTTTCTTGAAAATAAGAAAACAAAACTATTAGAGAGATATGGAATAGCTAAGAGAATTCAAAGAAAAGAACTGCACATACCCACAAAGCAAATTATCTTTGTAGTGTAAAAACTTGACTAACCTACATCAGTGGGAGATTCTTATCATTATCTACATTACTCTTCCTTTTATTGTGCATAGAGCAGAACTTTTCCAGCTTCGGATCCAAACTGGGATGTTTGAGGACACAATTAACAGGTCATGTTGCTAAGACTAAGTCTTTGCAACTTGTGGTACTAGAATGGTAGACTAGCACCTTTGGTTCTCTCTGAGGGTGTTTCAAGGGATAAAACAATAGCGCTACTTCGCTTCTAAAAGAAGTTAGGCCATCTGTGTGAAACTTAAGCAGAGAAATCCAGAGAGAGAGAGAGGCATTTCCCTAGCACTAATAGATGGGGATAAAGTAAGGACCTATCTGAGGAAATTCTTAACCAAGCATGAGGTATGTGTATATATGTGTACTGGGAAAAGGGGTAGGGAGATCTAGATAAACTTAGAAAAATGCAGTGCCTGGCAGTGGAGGCAGGCACCCGGCTCAGTGTCACATGGAATTAGTATGACATCTGGGGCCTGGAGCACAGCACATTTACTGTAGCATTGGTACCAATGTCTGAGGTGTAGGCATGTGTGGATCACCCACACAACCAGGATCTGGGTCTCTGGGGCTCCCTATGGTGACTTGAGAGTGGTGGGAAGGCAGGATGCAGCAATGGGTATGGGCCCAGGGATGATAGGGAGTACTACCAGCCTGGGCCCAGGAAGTGTGTCACAGCAGCAGCAGCACAGCTCTGGTGATAGTGGATGACATCTCTAACTCGGGACCCATGGGGCAGAGTACAGAGCACCAGCTGCATAGTCTCAGTGGTGGAGGGTCATTAGGACTCAAGAGGCAGGGTGTAGGACAATGGCAATTCTAATTCTGTAGATGGTAGGCACTGTGGTACCCCAATCAAGAAGAGCAGGGCACAGCAACAACTTGGGCCATTTGAAGCAGGTCTCGGCACAGGAATGCCTCCAGTCCCAGGAAGGAGATGAAGTGGTAGGGACTCCAGGTGGCTCTATCTATTGAGTTCAGCATCAGTGAAGATGGCAGGGGTCCTCAGTAGCAAAGGCTGCATATGTCCAGGAAGGTGACAAGGATTTCTGGGATCCTCCTGTTTACCTTAACCCATGGGGTGAATTCCCTCTGAGGGGATCTTAGCACTCAGCTGGGGGGCACTTAGCTTCTCCAAGCTGGGGTTTGGGGTGATGCAGATAAGTGCTTCCTATCCTTCTCTATGCCACAATAAATTAATACTTCGTAGTACTGGTGAATGATAGACACAAAGATCAATGAATAGAACAGAAAGCCACAAATAAACCCACACATATAGAACGGAGTGATTTTTAACAAGGTTGTAAAGGCAATTATGGAGTAAAGGTAGTCTCTTCAACAAATGGTGCTTAAATAATTGCATGTCCCCCCCTCAAAAAAAGTGCACTCTGACCTATACACCACTTACAAGCATGGCTAAAACGAACAAACAACAAATGCAATACCAAGTTTAGGCGATGATGTAGAGCAACTAGAATTCTCATATATTGTCGGTGGGAATATGAAATGGGAAAGTCATTTTGGAAACAGTTTGGAGGTTTCTTACAAAGTTAAACACAAAACTACCATACTTTATGTAAATGTAAAAAATAATAATAATAAACCAGGATGTGGCAGGAAAGATGGAACTCAGCCTGTGGCAAATAAATTTAAATGAATTTCAAATGAATCACATAACTACACCGAATGGTTTGGAGACAATGTTGTTGGCCTAAGTAACTTTGGAAAATGATGTTTTAAGAAGGTAGTCCTATTAGGCTAAAGACAGAAAGTATTATACACAAGTACTATAGCTAGTAAATTTGTTTAGGACAGGAACACAGGTTAGAAATTCTGAAACACTATTTCAGGTTGAATAAATAAATATATGCATCGTAAGTAATGAGAGTCAAGTTTCTTACTGTCAAAGAAAGTAGGTAAAAAATAAGAAAAGAGGGAAAACTAGAATGAGTGCTGGATCAATAATGAAGGTATTAATATGGAATAGATAAACAACTATAGATCTGTATGTATTCATGAGTTAGTACACATACATGTTTTTCCTAGCTCTATCCACTGAGAGAACCTGGAAAGAATGAGACATCAATAGCAATAACCACACCTAACACCCAGACCCTCTAAGTTACATTTTCTAGTAAAAGAAACCACGGTTCTTGGAGAGTTGACTGGTTTCTAGGCTGGAGTAGAGGAATATGCACCATGAACCTTGAGTATCTTGTGGTGCCAGAAAGTAAGGAAGTGCCCAAGGGCTCAAAAACAAAACAAAACAAAACAATAACAATAAAAACCCAAATGATAGTATATGGAAATGCCACAGGAGCCAATCTGGAAATGCTGCCAACAACCAAAATTCAAACAACCAAGCAACAAAATAAATAAAATAATACTGGATCATAATCCAAGTAACAAAAATGTACACAAGCATATTGAATAAATAAACACATGAAGGAGAAGTGATAACTCTTCCTTACAGAAGAATTCCAACTAATGCATGGAAAAAGAAAGAGAAAAATACAAAATCACCATTAAAACATCACGGTAGGCAAGGTCCATCCATGGATGCTTAAATTGGTGAGTAAAAGTTTAAGCAGAAACAGAATATCTGCACAATCCCAAAGTATCTTCTCAAAAATATTTAGTAATTTCAAAAGAGAAAATGTTTACAGTGGAAAGTCCAGGCAGCCAGCCAGGTAATAGTTGTTAGCCAAGTGGTCAAGGTTAACATCAGCAATAACAATGCTGATACAATGTACTTCTACGAGGGGCCTGCAGTAGGGCACCTCATCTCTTCTGTATTTTTCCCAATAATGTCTAACTTCAATATAATCAAGAGAAAATATCAGACAAATTCAAATTGCTCAACACTCTACAAAATAATTGGCAAGTACTCTTTAAATGTGTCAAGGTTGTGAAAGACTAGGAAAGACAGAGGAACTGTTACAGACTGGAAATGACTAAGGAAACATAAAACTAAATGCAATGTGAAATCTTGGGACAGAAAAGGACATTGGTGGAAAAGCTAGTGAAATCTAAATAAGTTTTATACTTTGGTTAATAGGATTGTACCAAAATTAATGTCTTGGTTACATTAGCTGTTAGCATAAGTGTATACTGCATGAAAGCGATAGACACTATCTTTGTAGGTCTGCAAATTTAAAATAATTTCAAAATAAAAACAATTTTCCAAAGGTAAACCACAGCTTATATGGTTACAAAAATTATCTATTATATCTAGAAGAAAAGCCCTGTTCTCTGCTTTCCAGGTAACTAGTGTAGCACCTTTCATACCAAAAGCTTGTCACTTAGAGAAAAAAAGAGTTGCCTGCTATAACAATTATTTCCTATTCATTCTCTCTCTCAGGTTGTTAGGATTTTATCCTTATTAATGAATTCATTGGCTTTTCATGAGGATAAAAAAAAAAAAAACAAGGGAGAAAGAAATCATGAAGAAGGTGAAGAAAATGAGGAAAATTCTGTTTGCTGGAAAAATTCCAAGCTAGTAAAGCCCTGTTTTTATTGTTTGTTATGGCTCACTTGCATATGTATGGACGTACGTACAGGCACCTGAGCCCGATGAGAGTCATGAATCTCTGGATTAAATACTGCTTGCTCTCCCTGCTTTTGGACTCTCTCTGATATGTGTGATCAGTGCACTGCTGCACTTGGACCTTTTTCAAATCCCCACTCATTTTAACTGTTTCCTTGTGCCAAGGGAGGAAGATTTGAGGGAATAATGGTGATAACCTCACATGGTTTCCTCAATGGGTTTCAAGAACAGACCCAGCCCGAGCTTCCAAATTGAAAAGGCAGGCCAAGGCATGTTGAGCTCCATGGAATCAAATGATCTGGAAGCTACAGGGGCCCATATCAGGTCACCTATCTTCCTAAAGGATTTGCCCTATTCTATAAACTTTTCTCCTTGAACTATATCTCAGTGTCAGCATCCCATCAATTAAATTTGGAGAAATAAGTGTGTATTGGGAAGTAAGGGAAGAGATGCTTTTTATCATCAGGTTGCCCTATAAAATGGAACTTGGCAGTCACTTGGGAGGACATGATTCTGACACTGTTTTCTTGGCTACAAAAAGGGAGAGATAGCTGCCCTTCTTGTCTTGACTTGTCGTAAGGAAACAATAACTAAAAAATGGCATGAAAAAAATGTAGATCAATTTTCATTGAAATGTTAGGATTCTTTCTTTTCCATTCTCATTACCCTCAGGGTAAAATGAATATTCTTTGAATGTGTTTAACAAAGCCCTTCATATTTAACTCCAACCTTCCTCTTATCTCTGGACACTCCTCTCTTCATATCCCTTATCCAGTCACACAGGACAGTGCCTCATTCTCTTACCCACATTCTTGCCTTTAACATACTTATCTTCCTTCCTGGAATAGTTCTCTCTGTTCTTATCCATTCATGTCTCTACTTTAACTGAGTAATTTTTGCTTATCTTTCAGGTTTCAATTTATATATTTCTTCCAGAAAGCCATTGTCAAAATCCCCAGAACTTGGTCCCACTGGTATCCTTTATATGTACATCCCCTACCATGTCATAAATTCCCAGAATTAAAGAATGTGCCTTTTTCACCATTATATGTATATCTGTCTCCTAATTGGGTCTAGCACAAAGTAGCTTCTCAATAAATGCTCATTGAGGGCGCCTGGGTGGCTCAGTTGGTTGAGCAACTGCCTTCGGCTCAGGTCATGATCCTTGAGTTCCGGGATCGAGTCCCGCATCGGGCTCCCGGCTCCATGGGGAGTCTGCTTCTTCCTCTGACCTTCTCTCCTCTCATGCTCTCTCTCACTTTCTCTGTCTCTCAAATAAATAAATAAAATCTTTAAAAATAAAAAATGAATGCTCATTGAATGAATGAATGAATGAATGAATGAAAGATGAATAAATGCATGCTTTCAATACAAGTTCTTTGGTTCAGAGGACTGAGATGTGGGGAAAGTTTTCCGAAGACTAAACTGATGGAATAATTAATGAATATGCAAGAGAAAATTGTGTAGTGGAAAGTGATTTTAAATCAGGAAGAATCTAAAACTTAAATCCTGGGCTTACTATTTTATTGTTATTATTATTTTAGCAATACAATATTATAGCAGCTTACATTTATGTATCCTAACTATATGCTTAGCACTTGGTCAAGTGCTTGGTACATATTAGCATTTTTAATCTCCCCCCCAGTCATCTGAAATCAATACTGGTTTTATCCCCTTTTACAGATAAGAAAACAAAATCAGAGAAGTTGGGTTGCTTGTCCAAAGCCATACCACTGTTAAAGAGCAGAGTCATAATTCATATCCAAGAATGCTGGACCCCAGAGCCTGAATTGTTAGAAGCTACATTCTCCCATCTCACCAAGTTCCCCTCCTACCTCCCCTGCCAGACAACCAACCTCCCAAGTCTTCCAGGTCCCCAAAGTGCAACAAAACTAGTTTAAATCCAATCCTGGCTGAATGCTTGAGTTGGGGCTCTGTGTTGTTCCCCATCATCTTCTCACTCACTAATAAGGCTACTCTATGAGTGGTTCTGATTGTAGCTTCTCTCTGCTTAAACCCAGGGCAACTATTTCTCTCACGGATCCCTATCTGAGCTGCTAAGGTTATGCTTTAATACAATTATGTAGCTCTCATTCCCCTACAGGTCCTCTTTTTTCTTCATTTGCTTCCAATAAAGAGACATTATTTGTTTGGGAGCTTTCCAGAGTAACATGAATCCATCTTTTGAAAACTAGTCCCTGCATCTGGAAAATTGAATGATGCTTTGGTGTTGGTTTAGCAAGAGAGTCGGTCTGTGGAAACGGCATTGTTATTTTATTATCTTTAATGCTTTTAAGCCATATTAAGCAGATTTAATTTCCAAAGATGTCTTTTCTTGCCACCACCACCACCCCCTTTTTTAAGTAGACAAGTCAGTTTCTACTTTCAAACTGGTTGCTTTCAAATATGCCACTAAGCATTGATTTGGCCACTTAGCTGAATTAGCCACATGGTCCATCTGTACCTTCCTGCCCTTCCCCAGCAAAACAGGTGTTGCCTTTAACATAATGAGAAGGCTTTTTCTTATCAGATCACTTCTTATCATAAAATTAAATACACACACATCCCAGAATCTCAAATCCATCATATAAATAAAAAAACACACTCCCTCAGTCCACAAACAGCAGTTCTCTTAAGAAAGAAATGTCTGACACACCCTAATTCATGAACCAGAGAGATTTTGATCACCCTAGCCT
The DNA here is from genome assembly GCA_028533885.1 of Nasua narica. Classification (NCBI taxonomy): domain Eukaryota; kingdom Metazoa; phylum Chordata; class Mammalia; order Carnivora; family Procyonidae; genus Nasua; species Nasua narica. The sequence goes on from CM052809.1 coordinate 94,929,093, forward strand.
TCCCAGTATGGCTCTTTATTCTTTGCATCAATACATGCTCTAACTGGAGATGCTCACGGTGCCAGCATGCGATAGCTGCAGTAATCATCTCATCTGCAGACCAAGAGACAGCTCTGTTTCTTCACACCCCAGGTAAGATTCTGAGCCTTGGAAAAGCTAAAAACAGCTGGTGACTGGTTATTTACTTGTGTTCCCTATCCTTGAATAAAGCAAATAAAAACATACTGCAAAGACAAGACTTCTTTATTCTAAAGAAGAAAATTTCTTTAGAATTTACTCCTATATTTTAAAAATTCATATACTAAAATTCCAACTCAAACACTGAAACACATCACCACAATTACAGGACTAAATAACAATGGAGTGAAGGGCAGAATATAAAAAGATTCCCATGAATTTCCTTTCCTCAACTGAATTTTTTAATCAAAGACTAAATTTATTGGCAAAATGTGTCCTCCAGCATAAACACACAATTAATTGTTTAAAAAATAATAAACAATAAGAGCTTATGGAACTGAGAGTAAACTCTGCCCATTCTATTAAGTTGACTGTAGGTCATAAAAGGGGATAGTAGGAGCGCCTGGGTGGCTCAGTCGGTTGGGGCTCTGACTCTTGGTTTCAGCTCAGGTCATGATTTCACAGTCCTGGGATCCAGCCCCATGTCTGCTGCGTGCTCCACAGGGAGTCTTCTCATCTCCTCTCCTTCTGCCCCTATTCCTGCTCATGCTCTCTCTTTCTCTCTCTAAAATACATAAATAATTTTTAAAAATTTTTTAAAAGGGGGATTATAAAATATAAAGAACCTAAGGTCTGATGCTAGAAACAATCCAGTATTATTTCATGTCCTTTGTCAAATAGCTGGAGGATGAGATGTTTGTCTTTTTCATTAAATTATACAAACAGTCTGCAGTGGGATCTTAATATAGAAGTGCTCCTACCCATTGCTGATAAGGATCATCTACATGGTTAAAAGAAAGAGCTTCAGTTTTACTTCTTCTCTTTTTCTTCTATTATAATCAATTCTACAAACATTGCACACCTACTAGGAGCAAATGACAGTGTTAGATGTGCACAGGCAGCTTAAAGTAACAAACTTTCCTTTATTTGTATGTTAACTAAAGACATTTATTATCAACAGCAAAAGTAGCAAACCAGTATTAAATCTACCATGTGTAAATATATTTAGGAAAAACTTTTTTTCTCCTTTTTTCCTTCATGCCTAATTATCTTTTTTGTTGTTGTTGTTGTTGTTGTTGTTTTGTTTGTTTGTTTGTTTCTCCCCAAATTTGTTTATTTTAATTTTTCAGTGTTACAAGATTGATTGTTCATGCACCACACCCAGTGCTCCATGCAGTACGTGCCCCTCTCGATACCCACCACCAGGCTCACCCCCCCCACCCCCTCCCCTCCAAAACCCTCAGTTTGTTGCTCAGAGTCCACAGTCTCTCCTGGTTCAACACCCCCTCCGATTT